>CM066031.1:612653716-613253716 GCA_033557465.1 Ichthyophis bannanicus | reverse complement strand
GAAACTGCAAGATAGATTTCACTGCATCACCGTCGACTCCTTTTCTTCCAAAAATGTATATAACGCCCCTGGATCATCAAAAGTCTTGGGCTGGTTATGCAGCGTGACTCTCATGCGGGCAGGATAAAGCAGCCCAAAACGGGCATGCAGCTGCAATATGCATGCAGCTGCAATACGCGTAGAAAACTCTTCCTCCGATCCACCGTCACCTTCGCGAAGTCCGGGAAGAACAGGAGTTTGTGTCCCTGATATTCCAAAGTTGAAAGTGCTCTGGCTGCTCCCATTATTTGCGATACTTGTTGAAAACACAAGACTTTTGAAATGATTGGGCGTGGACGCTTGCCCGCGGCCACGGACTGAATAGGCACTCGATGGGCACACTCGATCTCGAATGGCATGGCAAACTTCACCTTTAATACACCCGGAATCATGGCCTGTAAAAATGACACCATATCAGGGCCCTCTGCTCCCTCGGGAACTCCCAGTATTCTTATGTTGTTCCTCCGAGAGTGATTGTTACCGTCTTCCACCTCTCTTTGCAGTGAACGAATCAACTTAGCCTGCTTCTCAATGGCCTTGAGCCTCTCCCCATGCGATGCCACCACATTCTCTACCTTCTCCAAACGAGCTATAATTGATGCCAAAATAGTTTTCAAGGAGTTGATATCTTCTTGCATTGTGCACAGCGAGTCTCCATTATATTTTACCAAGTCTTTGACTGCCCGAATCTCAGCCAGAAGCTCCTGTAAGGCCTCAGGACAATCTTGGATGACCGCCATCTTGTGAGGAGACAGAGGTTCCGTTTTGGTTCTCTTTGCGCTGGCATTTTGAGATAGTTGGTAATCCAGCCACATCGGCTTGGGGTCTGACATATCCGGGATCGAATGATATCAAAGTAGGTAGGAACTATTTAATTAAAACTGCAGAAGTCAGGATTCTTGACCATTGCCCTCCGGAGCAAAGCTCTTACACATCCATCTTAACCAAAGACAGGCTCCACCCCCAGCTTCCTATCAATTTCTGAATACAGTTCAAACTTCTCTTGCTGAACTACAAATGCATTCATTCTGTGGCTCCTCATTACCTCTCCTCTCTTATCTCTCCCTACACCCCTCCTTGGCAATACTATTCATCAAGTTATCTATGCCCTTCTCTTCTACTGCCAACTCCAGACTCCATTCCTTCCACCTTGCTGTACTGTATGCCTGGAATAACCTGAGCCGATATGTCAAGCTCCATCCCTGCCCCTACTTAAATCTAGGCAGGAAAGAACAACAGGAAGAGTAGACAGTGAGACCCCATGGTAGAAAAATCAAACCGTTGGAAGAGATAAAAGGTAAGGAACTACCAGCCAAGTCCTCACAACTTTGGAGACGATGGCTGAAACCAAAGCCATCGAGGAAGGATATATATCAGCATAAGCAGCAGTAAAGGAAAAACAAAACATGTACCTTCAGCCAAACGAGGCCTTCAGTGTCTACGCAAAACCAAAATAGTAAAAGTGCCGAGCGCATGTCTGGTCTTTTAAACTAAATGCTGCTGCGGGGTCTCACTGTCTACTTTTTCCTAGCTTTCTGTGCTTTACCTTTTTATACTTTTTATTAGTTAGTTCATAAATTTTATGGGTCCTTCACTTATCCTTTTTACATTTCTTATAATCGTTTTATGCCATGGTGTATTTGGAATGCATCGCTTTGGTTGTTAATGGTTTATGGCATGAAATGCACACATTTCTCTTATGGATGTCTTTTGTAATTTCTTTTGATGTACACTTGTAAATAATCTTATTTACATTTTAACGTCTTTTATATTGTACCTTTGAGTTTCTCCTTATTGGATTCCTTCCACCATGGCTGACGTCCAGCTGGTAGAGTTGTCCTTGATTTTGTATTATTTATTATTTATGTTTTAATGTGCATTTTATATGATATATTTATTTGTTTAAATTCCAGATCCCTGATGAAGGCTGATTGCCCAAACTTGACCAAATCAGGTCTTGAACCTTGAAGGTTTCTTAATAAAGGCTTTGTTTTTACACTTATACTTGTGGTGTGGCCATCATCCTCCACTCCTTGTGGACCATTTAAATCTAGGCTAAAAACTCATCTCTTTGAGGCTGCCTTTGAATCCTGAGCTCTTATCCCCCTGTTGTCACCTATCTGTATTTAATCTTTTTCCTAAGAATTTCCTCATCCCCTAATATTCTGTTGGTCTCTCTTAACAGACTGTAAGTTCCATGGGGCAGGGACTGTCTCTTTTTGTGTACTTATACAGTGCTGCATATGCCTAGTAGCACTATATAAATGATAAGTAATAGTGATAGCAGCAGTATTTATTGTGTTAGAAGTGAAACAATAAAATTATAAGCAAAATTAAAATTAACCTAGGGAAAATAGACCCATGCATTTATACTGGCTTCATGGTGGGTATAATTGTGAGCATGTATGTGCTGGAAAGAATAGGTTTATATTAGATGTTTAAGAGTCAATCTCAACCTCGTTCCACTTAGCCTCCATCTCTGGGAAAGTCTATGTGGTATGTCTACTAAGCTGGGCTAACTGTTAGCCTGGGTTATTTGCAATTAGGTCCATATTATTCAAGAGCCCCAGGTAATGATGCTCTTTTTTTAGTGTTTCTTTGTAAAAAAGCTGCTTACACTGTGTGTTGCCAAAAATATGTAGCCTTATAGGTATTTAAAAAAAAAGACTCTGCCTTCAACAAGCCTTTTATAGAATGCCTTGAAAATTTTGAACATCCCAACATGGATTTTCCTTTGTCTTCCCTGATAACTTACACAAAATTGGACTAATATGTGTATTATCTATATTGTTTCTCGTTATCAAGCTTTCTCAATAAATTATAGCTTTAAGAAGACCAATAGGTTCTTGTCATCAACCCATGAGAGGTTAAAGAGAATGATAAGCAGTTAAATACTATAGATTGAAGTTCATCAGGAGACTCAAACCAATTCTAAACCATGAGTACTTTCGAGCTGTATGTCAAGCAATAATTACACCCATACTAGACTATGGAAACTTTATTTACCAGGGCCTACCCAAGCAATCAATCCATCCTCTACAACTGGTGCAAAATACGGCGGCCTGGATTATTACAAACACAGCCAGAAGTGAACACATCACCCCTATGCTTCAACAACTACACTGGCTGCCCATCCACTCACGAGTAAGATATAAAGCCATCCTAAATATGTTCAAAATCTTTCATAACATATCAGCCAAGGCCCTTTGCAACATAATAACCAAGGACTCTAGCACAAGACCGAGGCGAAGCAACATGGAAAGTAAGCTTACCACACCCGCGGAATTTCAAAGAGTCAACCAAGCAACATCCAGAAGAGTGCTGCCACTCTCTGCACCTGCACTTTGGAAATTACTTCCTGATGTAATGAGAGCCACAAACGACGCCAAGGACTTCCGAAAGATGCTCAAGACCATGCTATTCACGGAACATTATGGACACTCCCAGAGCTCGCAACAATGACCAAGAACACGGTAGCATACAACCTGGTCAGAATCTATTTGTAAACAATTGTACATGTGTGTTACCCCACCACCCCCTCTTTCCTCTTCTCTATCAAGTTTACACTGAAACCACTTTGATTAAAGGATAAGATGGTATATAAAACTGGTTAAATAAATAAATGAACGAAGCTACAATGTAGTACATTTAAGACTAATCAGAAAATATTTTTTTTTACTCAACATATAATCAAACTCTGGGATTCGTTACCGGAGGATGTCGTAAAGGTTGTTAGTGTAGCTGGATTTAAGAGAGGTTTGGACAAGTTCCTGGAGGAAAGGTCCCTAAGTCATTATTAGAGAGGACTGGGAAAATCCACTGCTTACCCCTGGGACAAGCAGCATGGAATCTATATACCCGTTGAGAACTTGACAGGTACTTTTGACCTGGATTGACCACTGCTGGAAAGAGGATACTGGGCTTAATAGACCTTTGGTTGACCCAGTATGGCATATCTTATATTCTTATGTTTCGGTTTGAATGCCCTGCTCTTTGCCTCTTACCAGAAACTGTTGCCCTAGGCATCTGCCTAGTTTTCCTAATGGCCAGCCCTGTACGTGTAGCTGTATGTTTGGGGAAATTACCTCCATTATAGGCCCTCAGTTTGTTGTGAAAACAAAGAAAGCTTATCCAGAGTATCTCTAAATAAAAAAAAAGTAAAGGTAAGTGGTAAGTGGAAAAAATTGTATGCTAATCTCTCAGAATAAGCAAAGGAATTCAGACTTAATCTTAAATAAAATACTATGACAGGTTCAACAAATAAAACGTTCAGTGATAGCTCAGTTTATAGAGCATATTAAAAAGAATCTAGAATTTCTTTATGAAAAATTGATACAAAGCTCAGTAGAATCTTCCATAAATATCCTATCAGCTGTCAAATTATTTCATTTTGTTCAGCTACTACAAACCTGCTTTTAATAATAATAGTGTCAATAAAATTCTTTTTAATAAAGTTGGATAATTTATGAATGTCATTGATTCAAATAGATTAAAATATTTCATTTCTTAAAATACATACTGTTATCAGAAATTTTAGTACTCTATAATTCTGTGTTCCAGTTAAAAATCTGCAAAACATACATTTGCTATGTTCGCAGTAGACACAAACAGTAGATTATGCAGTAGGGGATGCTCACTAGATAATGGGACTGCCTAAAAGTTCACTGGGGCCTAATATTCGGTTGTGCTGGCTATGCACCTCTAAGATGGTGCATAGCCAGCACTAGGCCACTCCTCCACCTGGAGTGGAGGAGTGGCCTAGTGGTTGGGGCAAGGTACTTCAGGCCAGAAGGTCAGGGGTTCAAATCCCACTAGAGGACAGCAACCTTGGGCAGGAAGGACTGGGGTTTCTAGTCCCACAGGTGCTCCTTGTGGTCTTGGGCAAGCCACTTAACCCTCCATAGCCCATGTTCCCTGTAAAATAGTTATCTCCAAGTTATAATACCCTGTTCAATGTAATTTCAGCTTGTTCAATGTAAACCACACTGATGCAGAATAGCACAGTATATAAGAGAATGTAAATAAATAAATAAGATACATAGCCATTGCCACTGAACTTTAACCCTGCATATTCAATTCAGGCCAATACCAGCCCCCAGAAATAAATATCTAGATCTGCCACAATGTGCTGCAGTGCTGTGCACAGTCTAAAAGTTAAGTGGGCAGCGGCAATATTGAGCCACTGCCCGGTTAGCTCCCACAGGTAAAGATAGTCAAGGTTTTCCCACACCTATCTTTACCCACGGGTCGCTAACAAGGCTGCGGTTCAATATTGCTGCTGCCCGTTAGCAAAGGGTGCCACTCCGTTTCTCCCTGGAACACCCACATCACACCCTGATTCTACACGGATAGCAACAGGGCATGTAGCAGCAGAAATGGGGGATATTCATCGGCATTAATGGTATTAGTGCCGTTGAATATCCCTCTACAACTGCATTTACACGGTATACAGGTTTTTAAACCATGTAAATGCCATTCAGTATCAGGCCCTGGGATTTTATAAACTGCTTGGTGGAAGTCCTCTAGCTTATAAAATAGGATTATTCCTAACCCCTGAAGTGTATGCCTATTGGTCAAAAGTAAATACATAGAAATATGCACACACAGATCTCAGAATGCATATTTCGATACAGTATGCATGCATGTGTGCAAGGACATCTGCAGAATAGCAATAAGGAACCAAAAGCCCCGCTTTGGTGTATGAGAAAACCTCCTCGTTGCTTAGCTTGTGGTGGAGTGGCAGCACAAGCAGTTGCCCACTCAAGGCCAGAGGAGGGACCAGGAAGCAATGAATCAGGTCTGGATGTACCTGGTCTGCTGCTATTCTAGACAGGCATCAGGAGCAAGAGTCTAACTTTATAGAAGGGAGAGAGCATAGAGGGGTAACTGAAAGGTACAGACAATGTGGTATGGGCTTGGATGCTAAGTTAATAATGGCTTGGATGAAAGCACTATCTTGCATAGACACCAAACTAGCAGGAGGGTGTGATCTGCCCTTACAAGCTTCTTGGTGCCTTGGGACTAGAGGATCAGGTTGCACCATTTAGCACTTATGTGAGAATTTTACTGAGGGCAGGGAAGGGTGTTATGTAGGTGTCCTACTGCTGGATATGGCCAATGGACTCACTGTAAGCATGGCTGGGATACACAGGAGTCACACATGATACTATACTCCAACCATAGAAACAGAGAAAATGATGGTAGACAAAGACCATAGGGTTTATCCAATCTGCCCACCCACACCAAATACTAAGCTCTGCAATCCTTTTACTTCCTCAGAGATCCTTTGTGTATGTCACATGCTTTCATAAATTCAGATAAAGTCCTCATGTCTACCACTCCACTGTGAGGCTGTTCCATATGTCCACTATTCTTTCTATAAAGAAATTCTTTAGATTATTCCTACCCCCTTTAACCCTCATCCTATGACTTCTTATTCCAGGGCTACCCTTTAATTGAAATATGCCTCCTGTATTCTGTACCTTGGATATATTTAAAAATCTCTGTCTCCCCTATCTTGTTTGTTTTTTTCCAAAGTATACATATTGGGGGTTATTCTGACCCATGTTTAGTGGGTCTGGACGTCCAATCTGAATGTCCAGAGCTGCTAAACACTGGGGCACTGATACACCCAACAGTGCTCCCCGCATGTACAGGCAAGATGTGTGGGGAGCTCTGTTCGTGGGAGGGAGGGGGAGGTCCGGAGGTGGAGAGAGGGCTGGCAGTGTGCGGGAATCTGACCCTGGACATACAGGGCTGATTCCCAAAGTTGGCCTTCTACATCCGGGATCGCAAAGTGAGGTGAGGGGCACAGGGGGTATTCCGCAGCCCGACCCTCGCCATGGCAGGCCTGATTGGGAGTCAGGCTGCAGGGAAAGCATATTTTTGGGGGTCTGTCAGGGCACTGCAGCTCCATGCAGGAGCCTGGCTGGGCTAGCCAGGTAAGTGTTGGGATGTACAGGGTATCTGAATTGGGGCACATCCTGAACATCCCAGCCTTATGCCCTGATTCTGCTCCCACAGGGCCATCTAGCTCCATGGTAGCAGAATCAAGTGCATCCCCGGGCCATCTGGGGATGCATATCACTGAATTGGCCTCCACATGATCATTAGAGACTTTGAAATATCTCATTAAACACAGTTGCATTCTTCCCACATATATAAAAGTTAGGCCAATAAGGGGACCTTTAACGTTCAACAGAATTCCCCATATCAGTGTCCCTTCTCCAGGCTGTCCATTGTTTTTTAAGGGCTGCCAAGTCAATGCTGACTCCTGGAGGCCCAGCAGCTCCTGGCTTTTCTTAGCAAGGTATGACCAGAAGTAGAATGCCAGGCCTTTTCTTTTTTTCTTTTTTTTATTGCAAATTTTATAGGTATACACATCAAGTATAATACCGTGAAAAACACCTTTTAGTAAATACCTAATCAAAAGAAAGAATAATGAAAAGAAAAAGAAGATATTTTCTAGCCCACATTAAGGGAGGACAATCACTTCTAACAAGCAGAAGCAAACAAAAACTTACAGGACAATCCAAAACTAAACCACTAAACAAAGTTTAAAAAATTATATACTATAACACAAAACCTCTGTAAGACTCCACTTGTTAGTCAAAAGATTTTCCAAATGAAGAGGGTCAGTAAACACATACTTAACATTATTCAAAGTGATTAAAAATTTACAAGGAAATTACAAAAAGAAAGTCCCCCCTGCAGCCAAGACACGAGGTCTAAGCTGCAGGAAGGACTTCCTCCGCAGGTGAGCTGACCTTGCCACATCTGGGAAAATAGAAACCTTATATCCAAAATACAGGAAATCTTTTTCAAGAAATAAGCCCTCAAGATTTTAACCTTATCAGCCACAGCAGATAAGGACACGATTAGCGTTGCCCGAGCTGAGATCTCCTCATTAGAAGATTCCAAAAAAGCAGTAAGATCCAAATCAGATTGTGTCTCAATATGGGCAACATCATCATCACGTGTCGCTAATCGAGTAGGCAGATAATAAAGATCAGAAACCCCAATAGACTCAAAATCGGAAATTAATAAAATCTCTTTGCAGTATTTCCTAAATAACATTAATGGAGACAGCAATTGCGTCTTAGGAAAATTAAGTAACCTTAAATTCTTTGCCCGATGAACGTTTTCTAGGGCTTCAATTTGTTTAAGCAACACATAACTATTTTTCACTCACACATGACCCCCCTCTTGCAATAAACCCAAACATTTATCCACATCATCCAATCGCTGGGAGCAAGCAGCAATCCTAGTATCCACCTCACGGGACTTAGTAACAAACCTGTTGGAAAAACTTTACAGTTTGATCAATAAAGCCAGATAACAAAACATTGGTCTCAGAAACTATTTTCCAAATGTCAAATAAGGAAACATCATCAGAAGAGGCCAAAGGTAATAAACCTAAGGTCTCAGGCTTACCCAACTGTATAGGATTTAGAAATAAAGAGCAAAAACAGAAGCTGGGGGGGGGGGGGGGGGGCCTCTGAAACCGCATTCACCGATGCAGTTACTGGGCCCATCAAACAGATTACCTCCTCCCCACCTACGCCACAGTTCAAAGGAGCAGGATTCAGTGGTGGTGTCCTACTGATGGAACTCAGGGAGACACCGTATAAAGATGCATTAACAGAGGTAGATGTATCAAGCCGCAGAAATTCTGACCCAAGCTTCAGGTCTTCCAACACTCGCACATGCTGGTCTATTGGGCCGATGTGACCCTTCGGTGTTGAAACTTCTATCACAGAGTTTTTCTCCATCGCCTTACACTTCCTTTTACCACACCCTCTAGGCATCCCCAGTGGCAAAAATCAGGAGGGGCAAATGCCCCAGGCCCCGAAATGGCACCGAAGGGGCACCAAAGTGGCGTTCCCCTTTGGTCACGCGCCCCTTTGGGCATGATACCGTGAAACAGCTGTAGGAGTTTAAATGACAAAGAAACAGCTCCCCTCAATGATGCTGGAAATGGGGGAGGATCCCAGAGCTTGCACTGACTGGCAGAATGAACTACTCCAACAGACAGCTCCCACTTGCAGAGCAACGTCCTCCAGGGCTTTTTTTCTGAAGTAATGAAGGGCAAAGTAATTTGCCCAAGTCACAAGAAGTGCCAGTGGGAATCAAAACCAGAGCCCCAGGGTGCGAGGCTGTTGTTCTAACTACTAGGCTACTCCTTCAACAGAATGCCCCATATCCTTGTCCTTTCTCCAGGCAGTCCTTATAGAAATCATAAATACTACCTGAGCTTCCCTGGCAGATTTAGATCTCCTAGCCAATGTTCGCCTGATTACTGCCAGTTTCTTTTCTTTGGTCTCCAATTAATAGTTTATATTCTGTATGCATTTAGGACAAAATAAAGTATTTTAGTATTTAATTCTCTCACACATTAATAGCTATGTCTGTCAGTATTTGGCCACCTCAATAACATCAACAGAAACATCTATTACCATCCATTAGTATGTTCTTGAAGAAAAAGGCTTCTTTAAATACAAATTCTCTCCATAGGCTTCATCAAAATTAAAGTACATCAGATTTTCTCCTACTTTTCTGAAGCTTAACTCTTCTCCAGTTATTCCTTAGTCAGTTTTTACAAAATGCCCAGTACTCAGAGACTATGTCTGAAATATTTCCTGCTGATCTACTTCCAGCATTCAGGTAAGTTCATTTATAGTATTCAGCTGGCAACTGCAACTGAGTTGGTCAACTCCTCTACACAGTTACTTTATTTCCTATCTGCACTACTCAAGGCTTTCTTACTCATAGGGGTATGTTTTCTAAACTGCGGTAACGTTACATAACGCGCGTTATGTAACGTTAATGATCATTAAGTAACGTTAACGTGTGTTATGATAAGGCACGTTAACGTTACTTAACGATCATAGACGTTCCACGGCGCGGTAAAACACCGCAGAAGGTGGAGAGAGGGCGGAGAGAAGGGGTCAATGGGTGGAGTGTGGACGGGGAGAGGCTCCACTCACACTAACGCACTGTTCTGAAGAGCTGAATCCTAACGCAATTGAAAACCTGCCGTTAGATGCACATTTTCAGGGGAGAGAAACCATTTCAGTGTCAGCAAGGTGTGGAAGAATTGAAGGAAATATCGATACATCGGGAAGATGTATTACAACTATTAGATAAACTGAAGAGTAGCAAATCACCTGGGCCGGATGGTATACATCCAAGGGTGTTGAAAGAACTGAAATATGAGATTGCAGACCTGCTATCAGTAATCTGTGAACTATCATTAAAATCATCTCTAATACCTGAAGATTGGAGGATCGCCAATGTAACACCAATTTTTAAAAAGGGTTCCAGGGGTGATCCGGGAAACTACAGACCAGTGAGCCTGACGTCAGTACCGGGAAAAATGGTAGAAACCATCATAAAGAATAAAATTACTCAGCATGTAGATAGTCACAACCTAATGGGAGACAGCCAACATGGCTTTAGACAAGGAAGATCTTGTCTTACTAATCTGTTATGTTTTTTTGAAGGAGTGAATAAACAGGTGGATAAAGGTGAGTCGGTTGATATTGTGTATCTGGACTTTCAGAAAGCCTTTGACAAGGTCCCTCATCAGAGACTTTTGGCAAAACTAAAGAGTCATGGGATAGGAGGCAGTGTACTATTGTGGATCAGGAACTGGTTAAAAGATAGAAAGCAGAGGATAGGGATAAATGGCCAATTTTCCCAATGGAGAAAGGTGAATAGTGGTGTACCCCAGGGATCTGTGCTGGGTCCGCTGCTTTTTGACATATTCATAAATGACCTGGAAAGTGGAATAACGAGTGAGGTTATCAAATTTGCAGATGACACAAAACTATTTAAAGTTGTTAAAACCGAAGAGGATTGTGAAAAATTGCAAGAGGATCTTGATAAATTGGAAGACTGGGCATCAAAATGGCAGATGAAATTTAATGTGGACAAGTGCAAGGTTATGCACCTAGGGAAGAACAATCCAAACTATGGTTACACGATGCAAGGTTCCACATTAGGAACAACCACCCAGGAAAAAGATTTAGGCATCATTGTGGATACCATGTTAAAACCCTCGGCCCAGTGTGCAGCGGCGGCCAAGAGAGCAAATAGAATGCTAGGTATGATAAGGAAAGGAACGGAAAATAAAACAAAAGATATTATAATGCCTCTATATCGTTCCATGGTGAGACAGCACCTTGAATATTGTGTGCAATTCTGGTCGCCGTATCTTAAAAAGGATATAGCGATTTTAGAAAAGGTTCAGAGAAGAGCCACCAAAATGGTAAAGGGGATGGAAGGATACTCCTATGAAGAAAGGCTAAAAAGGTTAGGGCTCTTTAAACTGGAAAAGAGACGGCTGAGGGGAGATATGATAGAAGTCTATAAATTAATGAACGGAATGGAACGGGTAAACGTAGATCGATTGTTTATGTTATCAGAATATAGAAAGACTAGGGGACATGCAATGAAGCTACAGGGTAAACTATTTAAGACTAATAAAAGAAAATATTTTTTCACTCAACGTGTAATCAAACTCTGGAATTTGTTACCGGAGGATGTAGTAAAGGCTGTTAGTGTAGCTGGGTTTAAAAAAGGTTTGGACAAGTTCCTGGAGGAAAGGTCCATAAACCATTATTAAGAAATGACCGAAGATATCAATGCTTGACCCAGTACAAGCATTGTGGAACTTGTGTCTCTTGGGGAAACTGCTAGGTACATATGACCTAGTTTGGCCACTGTTGGAAACAGAATACTGGGCTTGATGGACCTTGGTCTGACCCAGTATGGCATATCTTATGATCTTATGAGCATAGGAAGGGAAACCAACAAAAAGTGATAAGTGTGATACATGTGCACAGAACAAAAGGGCACATAAACATTGAAAATGACCTCAAGAAACTGGAAAAAAAAACCATAACCAAGCTGGCCAATAGTGATGTTAATGGGAAACATCAACCCCCCCCCCCCCCCCGAGAAATCTCCAAAAAAAAAAAAGATATTAATCGTGGAAGGGTCTATGTTCCGCCCCCATACAAGGTGAATCAGCCCAGAGTGAAATAGCGCTGATCAGGGCTTTCCCTTGTTATTGGACAGGTGTCCTATGGCATGCACATATCCCACAACAGCAGGGTGGGCATGTCGGAATGGCAACTGGACAGATGCCGGAAAAGGGGATACAGAGGGCCACAGGCGGCACATGCTGTGGTGCAGCTGGGCCACAGTGTGGACTAGGGTGATGCCTAGGTGGCCAATATGAAAGCTCTCCCAGGGGGGATCAAGCAGGAGCATCGCCAGACCGCCTCCCCCTCATCAGCTGCCCATTCGGGGCAGCTCAGGCCACTATAAAGAAGGACGATTGCACCATACCTGTCCTTTCGGTCCATCGCGTGCTCTTCCAGGAGGGATCGAGCAGGAGCATCGCCAGACCACCTCCCCCTCATCAGCTGCCCAATCGGGGCAGCTCAGGCCGCTATAAAGAAGGACGACAGCACCGGACCTGTCCTTTCGGCCCATCGCGTGCTCTCCCAGGAGGGATCGAGCAGAAGCATCACCAGACTGCCTCCCCCTCATCAACTGTCCAATCGGGGCAGCTTAGGCCGCTATAAAGAAGGGCGACTGCAGGCGCACCCGCGCCTGAGGGCCTCACTAGAGGGTCCTTTGGCGTGGCCCTTAGGCATAGACCGCTAGAATCTGTCCATGATTAACCGAGCCTCACGACACCCTTGCACAGCACCTGCAAGGCAGAAACGCATTGAGCCTCAACCCAGCTCCCAAACCGGCACAATCGACGAAACGGACACTGCACGGTACTTAGCTATTCTAATTAATTCATATAAGAGCTTCCACACAGGCTGCACTTCATTGTGGCCCCAAATATAAGTTAACTAGAAGCTTCCTGTAAAGATCTGTTATATGTAGCTCAGCTTAAAAGCATATTAATTGAACACAAAGTAGTGTCTAGCTAAATGTTAGATTTTAGTTTCTGCTCAATACATGCCTCATTTGTAACATAGTATCCTGCTCAGTATAATGCCTCATTTGAAACATTGTATCCTCTCAGTAACTTTGCTAGTTCAAAAGATGTTGTTTAACTATGTTGATTGAAACAAAGTATATCCATTTATATATATATGCCTGCTTAACAAAACCTTAATTTGCAAAAGTAACCACAAGCTAATATTGCTCATGTGGTACCCGTGAGATAGTAACTTCCACCTTGTTCTATTAAAAGATCCGTCTTCCCACAGCACACTAAGTCAACACTATGCCAACAAGTCACCTTTATCCTCCACTGTGATCCCACAATCCCGAGCTATCTAATAGCTCAAGAAACAAAGCAGTTATTATAGTATTAACTTGCACACAACAAAGAATCATGACCTTTTCCATACTTGCCTTCACATGCCTTTACCTATTTTCCAGTGCCATCTACGAATCTAATGCCCTCACTCATGGCCATAACAAGATCCCATTACTTCACAGTACAAACAAAAAACACTACCGTAGCCATTACCAACCTCCACAAAACCCATGCTACAAGAGACAGTCTCACTTGCTCCATATAGCATTAGAGCACACAACCAACACAAAATGCAATGAGTCAGATGTTCAACATGAACTTAGGTGTGCACTCATCAATGCTCGCTCTGCCCGCAAGAAGTGGCCAGCCATCAAAGATCTCTTATCCAATTTCAACCTAGACATTTTAATGGTCACTGAAACTTGGCTCTCCGACACTGACACTGTCATATTAAACCAACTCACACCCCCCAACTACTCTATCTACACATGTAACAGGGCAAACAAAAGAGGAGGGGGGGGGGGGTCTTCATTATAGCAAAAACTGAACTCCAATACCGAACGATCCTAATTAGAAGCACACAACAACTAGACACAATCACCATATCTAATAAATATAACACCATCAACCTTATTTATAGGGCTCCAAGCTCGTCAGCTGAAGATTTATCCATCATAATTGACTTAGCTTGTAATCCCGAAAACCCAAACAAACCAAACTGGCTACTGGGCGATTTCAATCTTGCATCCGTCCAACCTGCCTTATCTAACACCTTCCTCGATGCAATGTCCAACCTCAACTACAAACAGATTGTAAATAATAGAACCCACCAACGAGGGAATGTTCTCGATCTTGTCTTTGTTCCGCCCAATGACACATTCACAAAGTGCAAATTTGATCTTTCAATCACCCCGGTCCCCTGGTTAGACCACAGCCTGATAACATTCAAAATGCCATCACAAGAAGAGACCATCAGCCGTACAAATATACGGTCAACAGCCAACACGGTACGATTCAAACCATTTGACAAGGAAGATATTATGAAACATGTCCTCCCAAAACTGGCTCAGCCATCAGCCAACATAAATGACATGGTTGCTAATTGGAATGACACCCTTAACCTGTACTCAAAACTGCCTTCAACTGACAAACAATCAACATCAGTTATCCGTGCAGATAAAAGGCTGTCAGCCCCGTGGTTCTCTTCGGAACTTAGGAAGTCCCTTCTCCTCCTGAGGAAACTTGAGAGAAAATGGCGTAAATCCCATAACACCGTAGACCAAACCTCATACTTAACCCATCTGAAAACTCATCGTGAAGCAGTCTGGGACAAGAGAAAGGTTTTCCATTCCGAGCTCCTCAACCACTCTTTAAGCAAGCCACGAGACCTCTTCAACCTAGTAAAATCTCTAACCACGGAACCATCACAACCACAACAAGAACATATACATCCCCAAATATATGCCAACTATATCCAATCTAAAGCCATCAAAACAACAACAGCCTCCAATTCAGAACCTACCCAGCCTCCTTGGCACCAGAACCCACTCATCAAGCTCTCATCTCCTTCCGCAAAAAGCATTGAAGACATTATCACCAACATAAATACCACCACAGCACCAAATGACCCATGCCCAGCACACTGGATAAGAGCAATGGATTCAGAACTCAGCCCAATCATATCATATATCATAAATCAATCCTTCTCAAAAGGAATATTCCCATCTGCTCTTAAGCATACGTCCATCAGACCACTGCTAAAGAACAACCAACTTGATCCAACGAAGGAGGAATCCTACCGGCCGATCTCCAGTATCCCACTACTATCTAAAATTATTGAAAAGGTGACCCAGAGACAGATCCAACAACACATTGATACTGCATCACCACTAGACCCCAGCCAACATGGATTCAGGGAAGCTCACAGAGTTGAAACACTTCTGACCTCCCTAACTAACATGCTCATCTGTGGGATTGATAACATCAAAAAGGGCTTCGCGCTAATCTTCCTTGACATTTCCGCAGCGTTTGAATCAGTGGACCATGACAAACTCCTAACCCGACTCCATCAGAAGGGAATTCATGGGTTATCATGGGATTGGTGTAAATCTTACCTAGAAGAGTGATGGCAACAAGTTCAGATTGGATCAAATACTTCTGAACCTTTCCAGCAGAAGCAAGGAGTGCCCCAAGGCTCCTCCCTCTCGGTGCTGCTTTTAATATATATATATGCAGCCGATCTGCAAAATCACCCGCTCCTATGGTATATCCTGTCTAATCTACGCAGACGATGTGCTGATATTTACACCGATCAATGTCACGCTCCCAGATTATACAGTACTAGTAGAGTGCTTCAACACAATAACAGACTGGCTCCTCACTCAAAACATGCAAATAAATTTCAAAAAAACTGAGGCACTAATCATCACGAAAAACAAAGGATTTTCACCCCCGGTGACCCTAAAAGTACAGGATGCAGAACTGCCAATCAAGTCCACCATAAGATATTTAGGTATAACATTGGACTATCGACGGGACTTCAAAGAACACATAAACCGCATGGTAAAAACCATTTACTTCAAGATTAGGACCCTCAGACACCTGAAAAACATGCTTGACCCTGACAACTTCCGAACAATATTCCAGGCGATAGTCACCCCCCACTTTGATTATGCAAACATCATACACCACGGCCTCCCAAAAAGTACCATAAACACATTACAATTAGCCATGAATGCCACTGCCCGGGTCTTGTATGGAGTATCAAGAAGAGACCACATGATCCCCATCCTATGGGAACTACACTGGCTCCCGATAAGCTGCAGGATTACATATAAGTACTGCTCATCACATTCAAAGCCATTAACAAAATAGCCCCCCCCCCCCCCTCAATCACAACACTACTCAATCACACCTCCAATATTAGACCTAGGAGCTCAGTTGCAGCTAATACACTAACCATAACTACAGAATCCACAAAATGCACAACCGCAACTACTAACAGAGCAATCGCACTCTACGCCCCCAGACGCTGGAACAACCTTCCACCCAACATTAGATCAATCACTGACCTCAAGCAATTTCAAAAATCCCTAAAGCACCACCTGTTCCTTATACACTTCTCCCAATACCATAACCCCTCACCGACTCCACCAACACAACCGAATCCCTCAGTATGAGAAGACAATTGTTCTGTCGCACGTCTCACATTATGTAAATAGAACACTATCACTGTATATAGTTGTATAACATAAATGTACAAAGTTTCCCAAAGTTTTTTGTCCTGGTTAATTTCCCTGTTATATGTAAACTCATGCCGGCCTATTGCTGTCCGTGAGTTTTGTTCACTGTAAACCGCACTGATGATAAAGAGTACAGTATAAAAGAACCGTTAAATAAATAAATAAAATAAATAAATAAATAAACAGCAGAGCAGCCAGACAGCAACTTCTGAAGGCCCAACATGGGCACGACTGTGTTTCCCACAGTGTCACAGGGGATAGTACCCAGCAGCTACCCCAAGGGCATGGAACATTGGCAGGCGGTACTGGGGGGAAGCGTGGACATCTATGCAGGCACCCCTACCCCAGAACCTGTAACATAGGCAGCCACCTACCCGCACACTGGATGGCCTGAGCCTGCGCTCCACCAGCACCACCAGCAGAAGGGCATGTTAGCAGGGTGGCAGAGGGGTACTGGTGGTGGAGGGGGCAGTGGCAGCTACCCAGAGCAGACCGTGGCCTAGCCCTGTGTATGTGGGTGCCATGCACTGCAACAGACAGGCCCTGTCTGACGAACAGTCATGGTATCCCCAGGGAATGCACTGTCTCTGTGGCAACACGGTGGTGCAGTGCACACAGCCAGTATGTTCAGAAGCAGAAAGTCACAGGTTCAAGTCCCAGCTGTGGTTCCTGCCAACCCAGCCCCCATATTTTACCCACTACTAAAACATGCTAATACAGACAGAACCTTTAGTGCAGATGACGTAGACATACCCAAAACACCTACATTTTACCCTACAGAGCACAGACACCATAAACATGTGCATTACCTAAAGCAGAGTCTCCAAAATGCAGTCCTGGAGGGCCAAACACCATCCAGGTTCCATGCTGCCTCTAATAAAGATGCCTGTGCTGCATTTCTATGCTCCGCCCCCATGGTATGCAGATGTATCTCATGCATATTCATGAGGGACAGCATGAAAACCCGAACAGTGTTTGGCACACCAGGACTGGAGTTGGGAACCTCTGCCCTAAAGCAGTGGCCAACAGGGGCAGACACACCCGCACCCACAGGCTCCATTATCCAATGTCTCCTGGAGGAGCAGGATGTTGGGCCCTGCGTGCATCTCCCAATACTAGCACTTGCATACCTTGGCAATGCCACCCTAAACCTGGGAATACGGTAAACATCTATCAAACGGTTGCTATGATCACTGGCAGATAGCAATTCCAAAGTTAAGCACAATTTGCTGATTGAGCTGCATCATAGCAACCTTTCTGATGTCTGTGGAGTGTGCTACAGGTCTTGTGTCTGACAGTGTTTACCACCCTGGGGAGTGACCTCCAACAGTATTGCATACCATAGCCATGCCTGCACTGTGCCCAGGACTGGTGCGGTGGCCAGGGATGCCAAACACCTCTATAGTTGCACAATGCTGGCATAGGTGTGGGGAGTGTGTGTCTGTCTATCCAGTGTGTGGTGGCTGCAAACACCCTCCACAGCCCACACTGCTAGCACTGTTGCCAGTATTGGCCTGCCAATGTGCATAATGAGGAGCAAGGTACAGTGGGAATAGCCAGGATAGGATGGCCTGGCCTGGATCCATCTGTACATAGCATAGGGCAATAGCTCGGACATTGTAGTGGTCGGCCACCACCTGCACGGACAGGGTGGCCACAGCATGTCCTGCTGGGAGGTCACTCTCACCCTGACAGAGCAGTGACCACGGCATGGCTAGGTTCCCCCATAGTGCTATATAGTATTTTTCTCATATGATATTTATGGGTTCTCTTTTGGGGCTCAATCACTGATTTATCTGCTTGGTGTGTATGCTGACATCCCAGTTCTGGGTACATGCATCTCCTCCAGGAACATGCATTATGGACTAGCTAGCAGACTGTCTGCAGCTAGTATGTGTCTTGCTGGAACATCTTGCAGGGTGCAGCAGCTGGAGGCTTGCTGCTGGACAATGTCAGATAGTGGTGGGAGGCAGCTGTGCATTTGCAGGTCTACTGTCTGTCTGCTATTGCTTTATGGATGTGTACAGCTCTGCATTACCTGCCCTGTAGGGTGTCTATTCCCCAGCAGGACTGTGGTGATGGTCCTCTCTACTGCCACCATTGCAGGGGGGTAGAATGTGGATCTGTTGGTGGGAGATCCTGTCCCCCACCCTGAGCCAAGGAGGGGGGGGGGGTGTAATCCACCTGTGGGTCCAAACACCCCCCTTCACTTAAATCATGTGACCATGGCACCCACACAGGGTATGCACTTTTCTGGGAGTATCATAGTCCACAAGGGCTAGATGTGAAATACAGATGGACACAGTCATATTCTAGGGGTGTTTGCAAGGACTACCTATCACACATTGGCACTGATGGGGACCTGCAGCATAGCCTATCTCAGCAAAGCCAGGTGCTGCGAAAATGGTGATGGGCACCCCACTTCACCCTCGGGGTGAGCATAGGACCCGTACACTGTGACGGTCTGTAGTTACTCTGTGCCACTAACACACACCGTTGGTACCCCCTACCAGGCTGAGGTGCTGTGGGGTGCATACCCCATCTTGTGATCATCTGTAGACTGCTGATTTGCATGTGCTGTACATCCTGGGTACGGGTGGGTTGACCCTATCCTGGTAACCACAGCAGAATGTTTGTGTGGTGCCGTGCAGTCCTCCTGTAACCAGCCAGGGGTTTGTTCACAGCTGTAGCCCACGGGTTACTTCACTGACCGTGGAGCCAGAGGTCATGGGTTCAAAACCCACAGTGGGGTTCATTGATAGGGCTGTCTTAGGCATTGTCTATTTTTATTGTATATTAGTGCTGCCAGCAGAAACACCCTCAGAGTACTGTCACCTATGGTGCCTCATAAGGCGCCCTATAGGGTGGCTTATACGGCGCCCTATGAAGCGCCTTATAAGGTACCTTATACAGTGCCCTATAAAGCACCTTATAAGGTGTCCTATAGGGGACATTATAGGGTGCCTTGGCAGACAGCGCACTTTATAATGTGCCCTATGGAGTGCCTTCTAGGGTGCCTTATGCGGCACCTTAGGTTATGCCACTGTGTGGGTGTGTTTGCTGGCAGCACTAATTAAAGTAAAACTAAAATTCCACACAACCCAATACTTAACCCTTTTCAGGCCAAGCCCAAAACTCTCGGGATCCAAAATTCTGACTAAATATTCCTATCAACTGGTATATAATACATGACCATAGCAGAAGGAAAATCACTATTAGAACATACTGAATAAGACGGGTACAATTTTCTTGAAATATGCAAAACTTAACCCGGCTGCAGAATGTGGATTAACATTTTAAAGTAGGCCTTCAAAGGGTTAAACATAATGCCTCAACCAGCCTTATTCATTAGGCACACTAGGGAATCAAACCCATGACCCCCTGTACCATCAGTCAGTGTAGTAACCACTGTGCTACAGCTCTGTTTCTGTGTTTGCTTGTCTGCGTGCCTTCTTAAGATTAATGCGCGGTAATATGCCACGGCGCCCTTTAATGCTCGTTAATTTATGGCGCCTTGTAATGCGCATTATCGGTAACGATGTACCGCCCATGTCCGTATTTGGGTATTTCTGCCTCTACCGCGGAACCTAACGCGAATGGCATTACCGCAGTTTAGTAAACATACCCCATAGTATTACATGCATTTCCATGCTCCCCGCCGCAATTCTTTGTAGCTCAGACTATACAGGAACTGTTGCCTCAGGTATCCTCACTTTCTTAGACTCACAGCTTAGAACCTACTCCTTTTGCTGCAGTGTGTCTACTTCCATCTGTCAGGGCTCCTCTAATAGTCATACTTTAGTATCTCTGTCAGGCTGTTAAGTTGAAGCCTCACCCTGCCTTCTCTCAGAGCTCCCACCTACAGGGACCTTGCTGTCCCATAAATCCTTAGGGGAAACCTCCTAGCCATTAGGAATGTAGAGAAATGTGATCCTATCTGCTGTTAATTTTCTTTTTGCCCTGTGGTTTACAGCCTTTAAGCCTCTCAGATATTTAGGAGTTTTCCCTCCACAATTTACAATATTTAGATCTTTATATCTAACCTCCAATGTTTTATGATAAAAAAGACACTTACTTTTTTTCAGTATCTACCATCTGTACTAACTCCCTCTGGTCATATCTTTTTGAAGATGTGGCCTCCAGAAATGCACAAAACATTCTAAATGACTTCTCACCAGAGACTTATTCAGAAGTACTATCACCCCTTTTTCCTTGTTGTTCATTCCTCTGCCTTGTTTGGCCACTCTCATATAATCAGATATGAAGGGTGCTTAGTTTATTTACTAATCATCTACTGTATGTGGCATGGTGTCAAATGCCTTGCTGAAATCCAAGACCACCACATCTAGCACTCTTCTGTGATCCAACTCTGGTTATCCAGCCAATCAAATTGATCAGATTTGTCTGACAAGACCTACCTCTACTAAAATCATGTTAAGACTAGAAAGAGATAGTGTAACAGAAACTGTAACCACAGGAACTTGCAACCTTTGTGTATTCTGACATTACAATGATGGTAGCTGAGCTACCTAGATAATGAGGCAAAGTCAACAGTTGCCCAGGAGTCATACTACCAAAACAGGGAGGTTAGGGCATCCTGATAGGTTGTAATAATAGTAAAAGTAGTCCAGGTGCTTTTAAATAAAAAGCAGACAGTTGAAGTAGTCAATACAAAAACAAAACAAAACATATTTTGAAATATCTGTATACAAATTTTAGATATCTTAAAATAAGATGAGAGAGTTAGAATATATAGCGCTGAATGCAGTGGTATATAATATTGGTATCACAGAGACTTGGTGGAAGGAAGATAACCAATGGGACATTTTGATATCAGAGTACAAAATATATCATAAAGATAGGGTAAATCAAATGGGCAGAGGGGTGGCACTATATGTTAAAGAGGACTTTGAATTAAACAGAATAAATATTTCTCAGGAAACAAACTCTACCATAGAATCTTTATGGATAGAAATTACATGTGAATAGAGCAAGGGAATAGCAGTGGGGGTGTACTACCATT
Organism: Ichthyophis bannanicus; assembly: GCA_033557465.1. Classification (NCBI taxonomy): domain Eukaryota; kingdom Metazoa; phylum Chordata; class Amphibia; order Gymnophiona; family Ichthyophiidae; genus Ichthyophis; species Ichthyophis bannanicus. The sequence goes on along the minus strand of CM066031.1, from coordinate 613,232,124 downwards.
CACCTGGCCAGAATAAACAGATGATGAAATGAAAATAGAAATTAGAAAAACTAACAAAAATGGCAACAAAGCAATAATGGGCAATTTCAATAATCTCAGTATTGACTAGGTTAATGTCACATCATTGAAAGCTCACAGTTAGGCAAAGGCTGCAGTTGCACAATGAAGCTGGTAGTGTGGCAGTGGGCAAACATAAAGGTGAACTGCCATGCTGCCATCTATCAACAGCTGCAATGGTTATGGTAAAAGGAACCATAGAATTCTGAGGGATTAGTGGATTCCTTCCTGGGAGAATTTGAAAACATTTCCTTAATTGCCAGCTACAATAAACTTAAAAAATAAACCTTAGAGAGTATATCCCACAATAATATCTCTACCACCTTAAGAGATAACTCAAAGAAGAAAGAAAAAAGAAAATTTTTGTCGGAACTACTGCCTTGAAAACTTACGTCCTCTCGAAGCAGAATGTTCCTTTTAATTAAGAATTTGAAAAACGGATAGAAACCCTAAATATACCCAAAAGGATATCATGAACCCATAGGGTACTAACAAATGTGAAAGTGAGCTAATAAAAAACCTTGCTCACACTCCATATCATAGCAGCTTATAGTAACCATAAGCACTTAGCTCTAGTCCTGGCTCCAATATAACATTGAAAATTTTCAAAATCATGGAGAGTGCGTCCACAAGTGAAGATAATTATCCGCAACAATCAGAAATCCTAAATCGGAATGTTGACCCAACGTTATGTTTCGGGCTTATGTGCTTCCCAGCGCTTCTTCAAAACAGTTGCTGGTATGAAGGGTAAAAAAACCCCCTTCCATTTAAACTCTCACCAAACTATCTAATCGAGCAATTGGCCAATGAAAAGACGAGCTGAAATTAAAGGTATACACATTCAAATAATACCCCACCAATCCAATGAGGAGTTTAGGCCTGCCGGAGTTAGTGAATTCAGAAGAAAAATCCAGCGCTGTTCGCAGTAAAGGAGGGCAGCCTCCCGATCACCACCACGTGATTTTTCTGGGACGGAGTCTAAAATACGCCAACGTAAGTCCAGGAAAGTATGCTGAAGATCCTCACAATGTTGCACCACCGGTGCTGATAACACCTTCGTGGTGATCCGAGAACGATGTTCTTGGAGACGCTTTTTTATAGGACGAATGGTCTTTCCAATATAGATCTTTCCACAAGGACATATCAGCAAATACACAACAAAAGAAGACTGACAGGTGGTGTACCACTTACTATGATAGGTGTGCTGGGTATTCGGATGTGTCCAACTTGTGCCTTCCAGCGTTAATGCGCAAAAGTCACAGGACTGACAACCAAAGTGTCCTATGATCACCGGAACAGGAGATTGATCCGTGGTGTGAATAAGCCAATCAGCCAAATTTCTACTTCTCCTGAAGGCCAGCATCAAAGGTCTGTCAAAGCACATATTTAGAGACAAAATAGGCCAATGTTTCTTAAGTATCGCAACCACTTCCCTAGAATGGGGCATGAAAGGCAGAACCCCCACAAATGCTGGGGTCAACCTCAGACAGTCCTCCTGTGCGGTGCCCTCTATCTGCCACCAATTGGGGTGATTGAAGCGTGCTCTGCAATATGCTTTGTAAATAACCGAAGCTGGGTAGCCCCTCTGCCGAAGCCGGAGTTTTAAATCAGAGGCTTGTTTGTTAAAGTCTTCCACTGTGGAGCACAATCTTCTCAAACGGATGAACTGACCTACTGGGAGTCCCCTTCATAAGGAACTAGGATGGTAACTACAAAAATGCAGTAAAGTGTACCGTTGAACAGTCTTTCGGAATAGTGTAGATTTTATAGCACCGCGGTCTTTAACAGCTTCAGGTCCAAAAATTCAATGGACCAAAAATCATATTTCGGTGTAAATTGCAGGTCTGTTGAAAGGGAATTAAGCCAGTCGAAAAAAATGATTAATTGATCTTCAGTGCCCGTCCAGAAGAAAAAAACATCATCCAGGAATCTCTGCCACATGCGAATATACTGATACCATCTTGACGAATAAATGTATTGTACCTCAAACTGATGCATATAAAACGTGGCGATCAAGGGAGCTACTGTGTCTCCCATCGCTATCCCGTAAATCTGTTGGTAATAGGCATCCCCAAATCTAAAAAAAATTTTAGTGAGCACTAAGGATAACAGATCCAGAAAAAAAGTTTTTGGTAATCGCTCCGGTAAATTCAGCGGGATAGAACTAGCCATATTCAATGCAGCTCCCTGATTAATATTAGTATAGAGAGCTTGAACGTCCAGGGTAACCAAATACCATGTAGACATGTCAGATTCCTGTGAATGCAATTTTGACAGAAAATGAAAAGAATCTCTAACATGTGAAGTTATTGTAGGTAAAAGAGGACGAAGAAACATGTCACAAAACTGTGACAGTGGTTCCAAAACCGAGTCCCGACAAGAGACTATCGGGCGTCCCGGGGGCCGATCCAAGCTTCGAGAGGACGTAAGTTTTCAAGGCAGTAGTTCCGACAAAAATTTTATTTTTTCTTTCTTCTTTGAGTTATCTCTTAAGGTGGTAGAGCTACAATAAACTGGCACTCCATTGTACGAAAGTACACCTCTACTTGAATCGATATTAAAAATGTATTAGCTTTTGAAAACATTATAGTCTGTTGGCCACAATTTACCCCAAGTATCTTTGGTTAGAAGCATGTGAACAGTTGAAATCCAGTCTCGGGACTTTTTGTGTGTTGATCCATGTCTGTGGAATTATTTGCCTTTAGATATGCATTTAGAGAATTATTATTTGAAGTATCAAAGTGCTAAGACTGTTTTTTAGAGCTAAATCTTAATGATTTCTTATCATGTGATTTCTATGTTTAGTTTATTTATGTCTTAATATAATATTTCTTATAAATATTAGAAACTTAGAAATTTTGGTGCTCTTTAAATAAGGGCCATTTGAGGCTGTTGTATAACACAGGATTAGAAATAGGTTGTTGCAACTCTTCATAATCTGTAGAGGGCGCTGTGCCATAGCACAGGGCAGTGCAGAAAGGTAAGCACAAATGCCAGTACTGTGCCACCTATACATGTATCCTGCATGGAGACTTGGTACAAAATGCCATCAATTGCACATGCATGACAATGGTAGGGCAAGATCTGAATGCATGTCACTGCTGGGGAGGGATTCATGTACATGTCACCATGAGGACAGGATTCCCATGCATACTTTTAGGTATGACCTAATTTTACAAGATCCCATTTACACACAAAAACATTGTTTTATGCACAAAATTGCTTATAAAATGACCCCCTATAAAGGGAGTCCCAGTCCCAGTACAAATACCACTCAGCTTGAGCAACAGCCTTCCATCGGACCCAGTCCCTTAAAGGCAAAAAGGTGAATTGAAGTAATTCTGTTTTACATTGCTCAAATTACAGCTAGCCACCCCTATCTTTTAAGGGGGTAGGTCCAATGAGAAGCTGCTGATCAGGCTGATAGGAGGTACTTCCAGAGTGACCCCGTAAGCAGCTTCGTCCTTTGCCCGGTAAACACTAATATGGATTAAAAAACCTGATGAGTTAGTCCACAATAGCATGCCAGGAGAAAAACGCCACTTTCTGCCTTCTAGGCTCTGCTTTCTGTTCTATTTCTTTTCTTTTTATCCCTTCTTTGCCTTCATTAACCCCAGCCTTTTCTGCTTTCTTTCCTCTTGCAAGCCTTTTCTTTTATGTACCCACCTAGACTTCTTTTTACTCCACCTGCTCTCCTTATTTCATTAAAAAATACACAATATTCTCCAGGACGTGTGCCTGGTAGAATGAAACACATTAAACTAATATATTCGGACAGCACAACAAAAAGGTTTACCAAAGTACCACTGGGCCTGTGCTCACCCCTGAAATGTTGTTTCAAGCTACATATTGATATATCTGTTTTAATTCATAATTTACTTTTTACCATGGAGTATCATTGTGTCTGAGAGTCTGAACATGATTTTAATATCCTTTTATAGATAATATATTTAGCACTATGAGCATTATAGGAAAAAAATTACAAAAATCATGATAATTTCTTACAACTGAAATGGATTCTTAGTGCTGCAATCAGGTTTTAAAGGATATCTAAAAAAACAGAAGCAGAGAGGAATAAAGGCAATATATGCATTTAATGAAAATTTAAAATGGCTTATAATAAAGGGAAAAATCACAGAAATAGGAATTAGATACTCAGAAGAAGAAGAGCAAATACATGCTTTGGGAGGAAAAAACTGTTTATGTTCTACAAGCCAAATGTGCCTGTAGGAAAAAAAAAACCCAGAATCTGACAATGAAAGAAAAACAAAATTAAATCAGAACTTGGATGGGTGTGAGGTCAATAGTTACCAGCTCATCCCAGGTCAGCCAAGCAAGCTGATCCAGTCCAGAATTTGTAGTCTTGTATCCATATGTACATTTGTTCTTTTTTTTTTTTTGTACATTTGTTTTTCTTTCTATTAATTTCCCTAAGAAAATCAAAACTACAAATTCATTCATGCGATGGAGAGAAACCAAGAATGGATCATCTACTTGGTTGGCCTGGGGTGAACGGGCACCCTAATAGAAAAATTAAGACTGAACAGAATAAAGGGTTATATATTGCCCCTTGTGAGCCCCTTAGGAGCTCGCTTGGAGCTCGATTGGCCACGCAGTGCTGGTTACGCCGGGTGGTAAGCGTAAGAAGAAACCCCCTGCGGCGGATTCTCAAACTGGGGCTATTGAGAAGCATGTAATTTCTACACCTCGGGTTACTAACGCAGGTACTGTGCCTTTTGATTCAGCAATCGAGGGTGCGAGTTTAAGCTCTGTTGAGCGAACTCCCCTGCTTCCTCCAGGTTTTCTTGAGTTGTCTGGTGATTTGTCTCCTAACACTGCGTCATTGAATTGTAAAGATCTTCCTAAGGAGGTGTCTTGGAGACCTTTCTCTCCATTTTCTGCTGAATCTTCAGTCTCCAACATTTCTCTTTTAGATATTTGGCGAGTGGCCTCGCGAACAGAAAATCGATTGCAGAGATTGTTCCTTTATTATGTCAATTTACAAGGGACTCTGTGCAAAAGTTTCAGTTTCTCGATTCTCAAGTTGGAGCCTTGAGCTCCGTGGTTGTAAAAATGGAATCTCAAGTTAAGTCATTTTCTGAGTTCTCCGCTACCCATGTGAAAGATAGTTTCATTTTGCATCAGAAGCTTGAGAACCTAGAGAATGTATCCCGTAGTAAGAATCTTAGGTTATTATATGTTCCTACTTGTCCATTATTGTCCCCCTTGGTTCTCTTTAGGAAATATTTGAAGGATACCCTTCTTTACCCGCAGGCTGATTCTTGTATAATTATTAAGTGTTATTATTTGCCTTCTAAAATTTCCGTTGGCACTGTGGATCAAGATGAGGTTCCTCCTTTGGATATGGATAATTTCAATTTAACTGCTTTTCTAGAGGAGACTCATGATGTTATAACTACTAGGGGCCACTTTATTGGTGACTCCTCTGAGGAGGATAAGGTTACTATTTTGAAAGCTTATTTCAAGAGGAAGGAGTTGCAATTTTGTGGCGATAAGGTGTCCATATTTCTGGATGTCTCTTGCTCTACACAATTACGTAGGAAGGCTTTTTTTACGTTGAAACCTAGAGTGCTTGTTCTGGGGGCTATGTTTTTTCTAAAGTACCCTTGTAAATGTTGTATTTCATTAAATGATGATAAATATATATTTCTGTTCTCTTCTGAATTAGAAAAGTGGATTCTGGAAAAGGAAAAAGCTCAAAAAGCGTAATGATTTCTCAGGAATTGGGAAGCGAGACGTCTCTACCGGTTGCATAAGTAGGCTAATGGATCTCTCTTGGGAGTTCCTTTGCCTTGTTTTCCAGATGATCGTATTTTCTTTTTATTTGGTAGATATGTCTCCCCAAGATGTGGGCTAAAGGTTTGTTTTTGTATTCTTAGCTGCATTGTTACTTTTGAAATTATTTGTTTCTTTGTAATCGTTTTACAATATAATCATGTAAAATGTTTTTGCATAAATAAATAATAATAATAATAATAAAAAAGACTGAACATGCTCCTAGCTGGCTGTGGTAGAAGCCTTTTCTTTGCCTTTTAACAGCTTGCTATAGCAAGCATCGTGACATACATAGGAATTTGCAAGAATTGAACAAAAGGAGTTTTGAAATGATAATGTAGCTGATGGGAAAATGTTTTTGCTTCTCCATTTACAACTTGGACAGAGAAGCAACAATAAAAAGCAGAGCCACATTTTAAGTTGGGTTGCCAGTTGATTACCTATTTTTGTTTTTAAGAAAAGTCTATCCACTGCCAGGAGTTGACACTGACTCGACGACACTTAACAACAACATATCTACTTCTAGTTTTATCCCATGGCGTACATGAACTTGGAATTTGGTTTTCTGTTTTTATTTCACAAAGAAAAAAAAAAGACTAACAATCCATATCTACCATGATGTAAAATCAGAACTGGACTAGTTTGTCATGAAAAAACAGAGCCAATTGGTAACCCTAATTTCAAAGACAGTTCATGTTTAAGGCAGGGGAGGTGGAACACCATTCCCTTTGGGAGGGGCCAAGCTCTGCCCCTTGGTCAGCCAAACTGTGCTGCCATGATCACCGGCCTTTCCTCCTGTCTGCTTGCGGAAGATTGGATCCCCACAGGCAGACAAGGGGAAGGCCGGTGATCATCAACAATCACTGCAGCAGTTTTGGTGGGGCCAGGGTCTATATGACCTACCCCTTTCTGATGCCTCTGGTTTAAGGAAGTGGTTCCTAATCCATGGTCCTTGGACCCCAGGGAATCCATGAGACCATTGCAGGGTGTCCATAGGTTACAGAAAAGAGAAAAAGAGAGAGAGAGAGAGAGAGACTAGTGAGGATTGGCTGAGGGGAAGAGAGAAAGAGAGAGAGTGAGAGACTGGAGGAAACTGTTTGGAGGAAAGGAGAGAGAAAGTGACTAAGACTGGTGGAGACTGGTTGCAAGGAGAGAGAGAGACAGACAGACACTAGTGGAGACAGGAAAGAGGGCTAGTGGGAATAGGCTTGGTTTTGAGGGTAGGGGTCCAGGAAGAGTGGTGAAGATGATCTGGGGTCCCTGAACCTTTTGGAGGTTAATAAGGGGTCCCACACAAGCAAAATGTTTGGGAACCTCTGATCTCGGGTACGGGTCTGGTTTTCAGGATATCCCAAATGAGTATACTTGAGATATATTTGCATGTATACAGCCTCAGTCATACTGAGCTGCCATGCTTCTCAGGTCAAGGAGAAATATATTTCTTGACTAATTCTGATTCTGAACTTATATCTCAATGCCTGTTGCAGGAAGAAATGAGTGAGGAACAAGAAGCCCAACCTCATACAGGGTCACCAGGAAGAGTGGCAGAAAGTTTCAGTAACATTAACTCCAATGTAAGGAGGTGAGGTGGGAAAAGAAACAAGCTGAGGGTTAGAGGAAAGTGGGAGGATAATGGATAGAATGATGATAGGGAATGGATAGAAAAGGAGGACGGTATAGAGAAAGGGAGAGGAGAATGAGAGATTCAAGATATTGGGATAGGATGAGAGAAAAGGGGATGAAGGAGAGACATGGGAAAGTGAGGAAAAAAGAGCAGAGATTGGGGTGGAAGTGATAAGAGATGTGGAACGATAAGAAAGGGGAGAAAAAGGGAGAGGAAAAGAAATGGTTAGGGAGGAATGGAGTTAGGTGGCAAAAGATGTGGCAAGGCAGAAGGAAAAGAAGGAGGGAGGATAAGGAGAAGAAATAAGAGAGATAGGGAGGAAGCAAGAGAAGTAGAAATGGTAAGTAGGATATGGGGTAGGAAGAAAGGATTAAGATAGAGAGGAGAAAGAATCAAAAAAAGAATGGGAAGTGAGATAAGCTGGTAAAGACAGTGTCATAGGAAAAAGAGATCTCAAATACCGAAATATACTGGAAACAATTATCATTATTATAGTATATTCTTCATTGGAAGATGCAGTCTAGGACTGGTTTTAACCTTGTTAAAATTCACGGTATATGTAAAAGTTCCTTTTTTCTTCCATGTAAACCACTTTGGCTACAAGAAGAAGCAGTATAAAAGAACTGCTAAATAAATAATACTGTGATTTGCTTTCTAACCAAAAAAACTAGGAATCATGTAGTTATTAGTGCAAAATATAAGCTGTTCCAAGTAGCGTAGTCCTTTGTAGGATTTATGGAGTCAAGTTCAGTAAGTCCAATATTTGTAAATATTTAGGTTCACAGTAGATTTCTTTTTTTCTTCCAAAGCTTTTCAGCTTCAATCCAAAGGTCTCTATATTTTGTCAATTCTTCTCATTCTTTGTTCTCAATTTGGGTATCACTTGGTATTGTCATACATGTGTAAGCAATTTTAGGAAAGCTGCTATTTACAATTGTATACCTGCAGCATAAATGAAATGGAGGGGTTTGAAATAGAAAATCTAGGACCTTCTATTAAATAGGGGTAATTTTAGAGACCTTTTCTGTGCATAAAATGATAAAATGCTGATTTATATGCAGAAAAAACCTCATAAAAGTTGTAAATGCCTAAAGTAGGCATAGTGGAAGATATCACATACTTGTAGAGAAGGCATGCTCAGGGGAAGAGTTAGGGGAAAGCAGGGGTGGAGGTAAGATTTAGGGGGCTAGTCATTACTTGTGGTTACTTTCTAGTGCAGCTTAATATATCCCACAGTAATTGGATAAGACAACTTATCAACTTCACGTGTTATACTATTCTGCTCCCAGAGATACATTTTAAATGGAATACTAGCTTGCAAAATTGGGTTGCCCCTTTTCCTCGTCAAAGCTCCTCCACACCCACCCAACAGAAGACGTCCCTCAAACCCTAGTCAAGCCCCCTCAACCCCCTGAAGTTACCTTGCAGACCCTCTTCCCACTACCTAAAAAAGTCTCTTCTATCCTCCAACCACCAAAGAAGATCCCCCACCCGCATGGAGATCACCTGCCTCCTGTAGCTCCCCCCCCCCCATCTCCCCTGCCAGACCTACCTGAATAAATCATTGATGGTTTAGGTTAGGGAACAGAAGTAACTCCCAGTCACTCTTGCACTTTCTGGTGCTAGATTCAAAATGGCACCAGTTGACCCCTGGTGGTCGTCTCATGGTACTATTGCTAGGGGTCAAGCTGCATAAAAAGGCTGCATTATTTGAACTACATAAAGGGGCTTGTTTACAAAGCCGCGGTAGCAGCTTCCGCCCGATATCGAAGCCGCGGCCCCATTGAATTCAATGGGGCTGCGGCTCCAATATCGGATGGAAGCCGGTACCGCAGCTTTGTAAACAAGCCCCATAGTGTTTTGTATGCTTTGTATCTCATTATTATGTAACATGCATTACAGTAGACTAACGTGTGTTACAGTAAAACAACTTACTATTTTTGCTCTTTAATGTGTATTAAGAGACAACAATTGTATGTTATTCCCTTAATGTATGTTAGTAAAAATCTCCCTTACACATTTATTTTATAAAATAAAATCATGCCTATGCATTCTAAAGCATACAACATGTATGCAGCATCATTTATGGCTACTCTCATATACTCCTGAGCAGCTGTAATGTCTGTGCTTTCAATCTAGGCAGGATTTCTCCAGGGTTTGTACTAGTATTTAAAAAGACATATAGGCTTACAATAGGTAACTTCTCCATCTCCAAATATAAGCATAAACACTCCCTGTGAAACTGTCAGTATATTCAGAGCTGTTCTCCCATGAGACCCCAGTACCACCCTTTGAGTCCCTTTCTCTGTTCTGAAATTACCATCTACCTCTCTATCATTATAAAAGAGTGGTCCTGAACCCATTCCTCACAGCAAAACCAGTCAGTCTGGTTTTCATGATATCTACTATGAATATCCATGAGATAGATTAGCATACAATGGAAGCAGTGCATGCTAATCTATCTTGTGCATATTCATTGGATATAGCCTGAAACCTGATGGACCAGGCATGTCTTAGATACTGTATGCATTGAGAACCACTACAATAAAATCATATAATATCATATATGTACTCTATGGGGTATGTTTACTAAGCAGTATTAACGTGCACCCGACGTTAGTGTGCAGGATGTCATAAAAGGAGTGGGCGTAGCAGTTCTGGTTACCATGTGATAAGGTACCTTTTTGTGCGATAGAGGGAACCGTGGCACATCAATGCGCATTAGCCTTAAGTAGGCGCGCTGACCTGCAAACACAGCAAGAGAGGTGTAGCACAATGGTTAATGCAATGACTACTGAACCAGGGGTCATGAGTTTGGTTCCCCAGTGGGGTTAATGAGTAAGGCCATCTGAGACAAAACTCTTTACTCTAAAGCAGTGCTGCAAGAGGAGTCTTCCTTTTTACATTAAACCAGTGCTGTAGGAGGACTGTTCCTTCTGTACTTTAAACCAGTGCTGCAGGAGGAATGTTCCTTCGTACTTTAAATCAGTGCTGCCAGCAAAAACACCCTCACAGTGCTGTAATCCTCATGTGCAGTGCAGCATGGGTATGAGTGGATTAATAAATAACCCCACTGTGGAATCAAACCCACAACCTCAGGCTTCACAGGCAGTAAAGTAACCAGTGGGCCACAGCTCTATAGCTGCAAACAAACCCCTGGCTGGCTACAGAAGGACTGCAGGTCACCACACAGACTGCTGTGGTTACCAGGATAGGGTTAATCCACTCGTACCTATGATGCACTGCACATGCAAAGCAGCCATCTACAGATGATCACAAGATGGGGTATGCACCCCCACAGCACCTAGGCCTGGTAGGGGGTACTGACCCTGTGTGTTACTGGCACAGAGTAGCTACAGGCTGTCACAGTGTGCGGGTCCTGTACTCACCCTGAGGGTGAGGTGGGGCGCCCAGCACCATGTCCACAGCACCTGTCTTAGCTGAGATAGGCTATGCTGCAGGTCCCCATTAGTGCCAGTGTGTGATAGGTAGTCCCTTCAGATACACCTATGATACACCTGTGTCCATCTGTATATCCCAGTCACATTTAGGCCTTGTGGACTATGATGCCCCGGAATAGTGCATATCCTGTGTGGGTGCCATGGCCACATGATATATGTATTTTTTTGGGGGGGTTTGGACCCATAGGCGGATTATGTAGTACCACCCAACCCATCCTCTGGAGCTCAGGATCTCCCAACAACAGATCCACCTTCTACATCCCTGTAATGGTGGCAGTAGAGAGGACCATCAACCTCAGTCCAGCTGGGGTACAGACAACCTACAGGGCAGTCCAGTACACATCCATAAGGCAATAACAGACAGACAGTAGGGCTTGAAATGCCCAGCTGCCCCCACCACTATCTGACATTTTCCAGCAGCAAGCACAGTGAGTCTCCAGCCGCTGCACCCTGCAAGGTGTTCCAGCCATACACATACTAACTGCAGACAGTCTGCTAGCTAGTCCATAGTGCATGTTGCATATTATCGGAGAAGATGTGAGCACACCCACCAAGCAGATATGTCAGTGATTGGGCCCCAGAAAAAGAACCCATATATATCACTAGACAGAAATACTATACAGCACTATGGGGGATCCTAGCCATGCCGTGGTCACTGCTCAGTCAGGGTGAGAGTGACCTCCCACCAGGACATGTGGTGGCCAGGCACTACAATGTCCCAGCCAGTGCCCTATGCCCTGTGCAGATGCATCCTGCCCAGGCCGCCCTGTCCGGGCTATACCCACAGTACCTTGCTCCTCATTATGCACATTGGCAGGCCAATACTGGCAACAGTGCTAGCAGTGTGGGCTGAGGAGGGTGTTGGCAGCCACCACACACTTGATAGATAGACACACACTCCCCACAGCTATGCCAGCATTGTGCAACTATAGAGGTGTTTGGCAGCCCTGGCCACCGCACCAGTCCTGGGCACAGTGCAGGCATGGCTATGGTATGCAATACTGTAGGAGTCACTCCCCAGGGTGGTAAACACTGTCAGACACAAGACCTGTAGCACACTCCACAGACATCAGAAAGGTTGCTATGATGCAGCTCACTCAGCAAATTGTGCTTAACTTAGGAATTGCTATCTGCCAGTAATCATGGTAACCTTTTGATAGATGTGTACCATATTCCCAGGTGTAGGGTGGCATTGCTAAGGTATGCAAGTGCTAGTATTGGGAGATGCACACAGGGCCCAAACTCCTGCCTCTCCAGGTGGCTTTGGATAATGGAGCCTGTGGGTGTGGGTGTTTCTGCCCCAGTTGGCCTCTGCTCTAGGGCAGAGGTTCCCAACTCCAGTCCTGGTGGGCCAAACACTGTTTGGGTTTTCATGCTGTCCCTACTGAATATGAATGAGATACATCTGCATACCATGGGGGCGGCGCAGGGAAATGCAGCACAGGCATCTTTATTAGAGACAGCATGGAACCTGAATGGTGTTGTGCCCTCCATGACTGCATTTGGGAGACTCTGCTCTAGGTAATGCACATGTTTATGGTGTCTGTGCTCTGTAGGGTAAAATATAGGCATTTGAGGCATGTTTATGTTCTTTGCAATAATGGTTCTGTCTTTACTACCACGGTTTAGTAGTGGGTAAAACATGGGGACTGGGTTGGCAGGAGTCACAGCTGGGACTTGAACCTGTGACCTTCTGCTTCTGAACACACTGGCTGTGTGCACTGCACCACCGTGTTGCCACAGACATGGTGCATTCCCTGGGGATTTCATGACTGTTCGTCAGACAGGGCTTGTCTGTTGCAGTGCACGGCACCCTCCTACACAGGGCTAGGCCATGGTCTGCTGTGGGCAGCTGCCACTGCCCCCTCCACCACCAGTACCCCTCTGCCACCATGCTGACATGTCCTTCTGCTGGTGGTGCACCATCTCAGGCCATCCAGTGTGCGGGTAGGCGGATGCCTATGGTGTGGGTTCTGGGGTAGGGATGCCTGCTTAGCTGTCCACCGTCCCCCCAGCACCGCCGGCCAATGTTCTGTGCCCTTGGGGGTACCTGCTGGGTACTATCCCCTGTGACACTGTGGGAAACACACTTGTGCCCGTGTTGGGCCCTCATCAGTTGCTGTCTGGCTGCTCTACTGTTTCAGCATTCATATGGGCCAGCTAGGCATCACCCTAGTCCGCACTGTGGCCCAGCTGCACCACAGCATGTGCCGCCTGCAGCCCTCTGTGTCCCCTTTTCCAGCATCTTTCCAGTTGCCCGTTCCGACATGCCCACCCTGCTGTTGCGGGACATGTGCATGCCATAGGAAACCTGTCCAATAGAAAGGGAGAACCCTGATCAGCGTTATTTCACTGTGGGATCATTCACCTTGTATGGGGACAGAGCATAGCCCCTTCCAAAATTGATATCGTTTTTTTGAAGCTTTCTCGGTAGTGTTTTTTGATGTTTCCCATTGATGTCACTATTGCCCAGCTAGGTTATGTTTTTTTTCCAGTTTGTTCAGGTCATTTTCAATGTTTATCTGCCCTTTTGTTCCGTGCACATGTATCACACTTATCACCTTTTGTAGGTTTCCCTGGCATTGCTGTACATTGCTGACGTATATGGTTTCTCTTCCCTTTAAATCTACTCTAACGCCAGGGTTTCACTGGCGTTAGTTTTCAGCCCCAAAATCCACAGCGTTAGTGTGCAGGGAGCCTCTCCCCTCCCACTCTCCACCCATTGACCCCTTCTCTCCGCCCCTGGGGAGCCTTCCTCCGCCCTCAGGGAGCCTTTACTCCACCTTCAGTGCTCGTTTGCGCCGCTGAGCGCCGCTGAGTGCGTTAGCTCATGATAAGGAGCCTTATCACACGATGAAGCGCCATTATCATGCGATAAGGCGCCTTATCATGCGCTAACGTGTCAGAGTGCACATTAAGACGGTTTAGTAAATATACCCCTATGAGGCCAATTTTATAGCATCATTTTATTTGCCATTCATGTATTCAGTGTTTCTTGTTATCCTGCTCACAATCAATTAAGACCCTACAATGGCTGCAGTGAAAAATAGGCAAAAACATACATAACTAAGCCCCACAGTACATTAAGATACACAGACTTTCAATACTCCCCAACCATCCAGCAGTGGCCCACCCTAACCAGGCCCACTCTATCTAGGCTCACCCTCCTTATTCCCAGTAAAGCCTCATCAAATAGCTATGCCTCTACAAGTTTCCTGTTGCAGATGTTGTCAGCATTTACATTGTTTGCAAACCAATTCAATATATGCGGTGCAAATCACTGAAAGCACCCACATTGCATAGTGTTTAACCTTATCAGTGTAAAGCAAGGTATCTCCAACAGACCTTTCTGGAATGAATGAAAAATCCTGCCCATCACACACTGAAGAAAGTTCGCTAGATACAATGGTTGACCTATCGCCAAATACTGAAAGACTAAACATAGAACCTTAAATTTGACTCTCTGAATTACTAATAGTCAATGCAACTCCATTAAAAGAGATGTCATGTGATCATATTTATGTTTCACAAAGATCACTTCAGCTGCTGTGTTCAGAATCAGTTTAACACTGAAAGCCCCAAAAGGAATTTTACCTAGAAACCCCAAAGTGCGTCAATTGATGCATCATCACAACGACTGTGTTTAGCATGAAATGCAGATGTGAATTAATGTGAAGTTACTTATTTGTTAAATACGTGCAGTATGTGATGTCATTACATGACATCATCGTGTGTTTATTGTATGTTAATGTCGGAGTAAAACTGTAAACAATGATTGAGATGTGCCACCTAGTGGGAACATGAATTTATACCTAGAAGCCCCAAAGTACGTCAATTGACGCATCCAAGACAATTGAGTGCGTCAATTGACGAACCTTGGGGCTTCTAGGTATAAATTCATTTTCCCGCTAGGTGGTGCATCTGTCATTAATTTTTGATGCACATATTTGAACATCTTGACCTTGCTAACAAAGTCATGGAACATGACTGACATGGTTCTAGCAGTGACGCTGGTATACAACTTCGAAGATGCATTTGCGTCAATTGATGCACTTTGGGGCTTCTAGTGTTAAGTCTCTTATGTTGACTCTCTGATAAGTGCTAACAGACAGTCTTGCAGTAAATTATGTGTAATGTTATCATAGCATGGATAACTGTCAAAAGATCCTTCCTGTCAACAAAAGTACACAATTATGGATTTGTTGTAACAATGAGAATGCACTGCATACAGCCACTGATACTTGCTTATCCATGCTCAATTGACCATCTACTCAAGCACCCAAAATTTGAATATATGTCTTAGGTTCCAACTGCACCCCTTCTAAATTTGTTTTCACCAGCAGCATTTAACCTCCTCTACTGCAGCATGCCATTTCATTTGTTAGGATTTAGTGGAGGAGTTGGCTAAAGGTTATGCCAGTAGCCTAGAACCACTGGTGCTCCTTGTAGCCTTGGGCAAGTCACTTAACCCTCCACTGCCTCAGGTACAAACTTAGATTGTAAGCCCTCTGGGGACAGGGAAATAACTACTGTACCTGATTGTAGCTCACTTTGAACTACTACAGGAAGGGCATCATCTAAATACAAATACATACTTGTAGAACAAACAAACTTTTTTCCAAAGACAGGGAAACTGTAGAACTAGAGGACATGAAATGAAGCTGCAAGGGGGTAAATTTAAAAGCAACATCAGGAAATGCTTTTACACAGAAAGGGTGGTGGATGCCTGAAATGATCTCTCGAAAGAGGTGGTGGGAGCAAAAATTGTGTGAGAATTCAAAAAGGCATGGGACAGGCACAGAGAATCACGACATAGCAAGAGGATGGAATCAGAAGAAACATAAATATCTTCAAAATGGAGTGTGGTAAATTGCCTGGAGCAGCATGCACAACTCTGCAATTCTGGGACCTTACTGGGCATACTAGAAGGATCATGCTGGTGTTTTTCTACCATCACTTACTATATTATTATGTTAGGGGCATGTTTACTAAACACTGTTGCTGTGCGGGTTCCCGTTAGTGTGCTGGTGCCATATAAGGAGTGGGCGGGCCAGGCAGAAAAAAGCAAAAAACCGGACTGTACGTGTGTGCGTTGCGCTAATGTGCGGGGCCCACATTAGCGCGTGGGAAGGCTAAGTGGTGCACTGCTGCAAAACCAAACAATAGAGCCGTAGTACAACGGTGAAGACACCAACCAATGGTGCAGGGGCCAGGGATTCAAACCCCCATTGTGCTCAACAAAAAAGACCAGCTGAGACATCAACATTTATGGGCAAAAGTGGTTTAGGAGGCATATTAATTTTGGGCGGCAGAAGGCGGCGCACTGTTATTTTTATTACGGCATGAGGCGGCGCACTGTTTAGTGTGGGCGGCAGATGGCGGCGCATTGTTACGTTTGGGCGGCAGAAGGCGGTGCGCTGATAAATGTGGGCAACAGAAGGCGGCGAGCCGGTGGGCAGAAGGCGGCGTGCTGTGTGAGGGGGCAGTCCAATAGTGGGAGGGATAAGTGGCGCGCTGATGTGCAAATAACAGGAACGGAGTCATAGCACAATGGTTAAGACACTGACCACTCATGCAGGGATCATGGGTTTGACCCCTCACAGTGCCCAGTGAACAAGGCTGTCTGGGGCAGTATGTATCATGGTGAGGAGTGCTGTAGGAAGCCTTCCATTTATATTTTATTTCCCACCACTAGTAAACCCGCTCTCACAGTGTGTTAACATACGGATGCCCGTAAGGCACATGTTACAGTGCACTGTCTGCCAAGGCACCCTAGAATGTCCCCTATAGGGCACCATGTATGTTGCGACACAGGATAATGTATAGTGCACCCTATATGGATGGCAACCATAAGGTGGCCTATAGGGCACCCTATAAAGCACCCTCAGAGGCACCTAATGGGTATAGTAAGCTGTGTGTGGTTTTGCCGGCATAGACATATGTACAGTAAATAAAAATAAAGCTGTGGACAGCCCTATCAAAGGGTCCCACTGTGGGTTTGAACCCATGACCTCTGGCTGTACAAGGAGTGATGTAACCATTGGGCTACAGCTCTATAGCTGACAGCAAGCCCCTGGCTGGCTGCAGAGAGCCTGCACGTCACCCCACAGACAGTCTGCTGTTGTAGACAGGATAGGGTTAGGCCACCCGTACCCATGATGCACTGCACATGCAAATCAGCTGTCCACAGATGCACACAAGATGGGGAATGCACCCCAACAGCTACCCGGCCTGGTAGGGGGAATTGTCCATGTGCACCCACACAGCACCTCGGCCTGGTAGGGGGTCCTGAGCGGGTGGACTACCAGCAAAGAGTAGCTACACACCGTCACATTGTGCGGGTACTGTGCTCACCCTGAGGGTGTGATGTGGCGCCCAGGACCAGGTCCACAACACCAGCCATTGCTGGATGAGGCCATGACAGAACTCCACGAACAGTACTAACCTGTAAGATAGGAAGGTGCTGCAGAAATACATTGGATCTCTCTGTCTGTCTCAGTTAGTGGAAACCCCCATGGACCCCTAGGTGGTCAAAGTACCCCCCCACCCAATGGCAGCAGAGTGGAACATCAAACCCCAGTCCTGCTGAGGAACAGACACCCTACAGGGCAGTCCAAGCTGCTCCACACACATCCATAACACAATATCAGACAGACTTTAGGCCTGGATATCCAAAGATGCACCTCACCACTATCTGATATTCACCTGCAGCAAGCCATCAGCCACTGCACCCTACAAGGCACTCCATCAAGACACATACCAGCTGTGAACAGTCTGCTGGTTAGCCCTGATAGAAATGCATGCATCCAAAACTGGGGTGGCAGCACACACAAGAAGAGCTCTGTGAGGAGGCCCCAACAGGAAACTCATATATATCACAAGAAAGAAACACAATACAGCACTATGGGGGTACCTAGCCATGCTGTCATCACTGCACACTCAGGGTGAGAGTGCTCCCACAGCAGCACATACAGAGGTCACCCTGTCTGTGTAGGTGGTGGCCTGGCACTACAATGTCACAGCCAGTGCCCTATGCCCTGTGCAGATGCATCCTGGCCAGCCCACCATGTCTGACCTATACCCATGGTACCTTGCTGCTCATTATGCACATTGGCAGGCCAATACTGGCAGTAGTGCTGGCAGTGTGGGTTGGGGAAGGTGTTTGCAGCCAACACACACTGTATAGACAGACACACACTCCCACACCTATGCCAGCATTGTGCTACTATTGAGGGGGTGATTAGCCTTGGCCACCACACCGGTCTTGGGCACGGCACAGGCATGGATATGGTACGCAGTACTGCTGGGGGTCACTCCCCAGGGTGGTGAACACCGTCAGAGGCCAGGCCTGGAGCACGCACCGCAGACACCAAACAGATTGTTCGGATGGGGTCAACTAGCAGTATGTGCGTAACATAGGGATATCTATCAGCCTGTACTCTTAGCAAACGTTTCAGAGCTGTGTACCTCAGGTGTAGGGTGACATTGCTAAGGTATGCAGGTGCTGGTATTGGGAGATGCATGCAGGGTCCAATGTTCTGCCTCTACAGGAGACATTGGCCAATGGGGCCTGTGGGTGTGGGTGTGGGTGTGTCTGCCCCTGTTGGCTGCTGCTTTACGGCAGCGCTTCCCCACTCCAGTCCAGTTTTGCATCACACTGTTCGGGTCTTCCTGCTGTCCCTCATGAATATGCATGAGCTACATCTACATGCCGTGGGGGTGGTGCATAGATATACAGCACAGGCATTTGTATGAGTGGCAGCATGGAACCTGACTGGTGTGTGGCCCACCAGGACTGCATTTGGGGGATTCTGCTTTAGGTTCTGCCCCTGTTCATGGTGTCTGTGCTCAGTGGGGTAAAAGATAGATGTATTACCATTGCATATGTCCTCATCACGAAAGGTGTGTCCTTAATGTCACTGTTTATTTGTGGGGAAAATATGTGTGCAGGATTGCTGGTAGCCCCAGCTGGTCTTTGAACCTGTGACCTTCTGTTCTTGCATGCACTGTCTGTGTGCACTGCACCACCGTGTAGCCACAGATTGGCTGAATTCCCTGGATAGTCCATGATTGTGGATCCGGCAGGGCCTGTCTGTTGCTGTGGACTGTGCCAGCCTGCACATGGCTAGGCCTCTGTCTTCTGTCGCTAGCAGCCACTGCCCCCTGCACCACATGTACTCGTCCGCCAACATGCTGGCATGAGCTTCTCCCATAAAAAGCAGGTGACCTGATTGGAATGTGGCAGTACGGGACTGCATTTTGGGTACTTGGCTGTGGGTAATGCCCATTGTTGTGGTGTGTGTGCGTTGTTGGGTAAAATATGGGTGTTTTCCCCATGCTTATGTCCCCTGCAATACAGGGGTGTCTGCGCTATCTGTGTTTAGTGGTGGGTAAAATATGGGGATTGGGCTGGCAAGTGCCCCAGCTGGGCTTTGAACCTCTGGTCCTAGAGGTACTGACTCTGTCTGCTGCACCACACTATGGTCACATAGACAGTGCAGCCCCTGGAGGTAGTAAGCCTGGCAGGATGGAGTCACAAACCCTGCTCTACGCAAATTTACTGTGGGCATATGCACCCTGTCTGGTGACAAATGTGCACATAAACCACGGAAATGACCACGGGAAATGGGGGACAAAATATCACCACGCTGGGCAACAGTGATATTAATGGGCAACCATAGCAAACACTCCCAGGAAAGCTCCACAAAAGGAAATGTTTTTTGGAAGAGTCTCCGCTCCGTAAACCCTTCCAAAATTAATTTCTTTTTTCTGGAGCTTTGCTGGGTGTGTTTTCTGTATTTGCCCATCACTATAACTGTTCCCCAGCTGAATTACTATTTTTAATAGTTCTGTTGTGGTCATTTTCTATTTTTATTTGCACTTTTGTGCTGTGCACATGTATCACACTGCTCACGTTTTTCTGGTTTCCCCGGTTTTCCTGTACATTGCTGACGGAAATGGTTTCTCTTCCCTTTAAATGCTTTCTACCGCGAGTGTTTCACTGGCGGTATTTTTTCCTTGTAAATTCGGGCACGCTCCTGTGCGGGGAGTCTCTCCCCTCCCACATTCCACCCATTGACCCCGTCTCTCCGCCCCTCGGGGGCCTTCCTCCGCCCTCATTTCGCCTTTCCACGCCTCTATCGCACATGAGCGCCCCGCAAACGTGCGCGTTTTTGGCGCACGCGTGCGGGACCCGTTAATGTGCCACGCACGCATATGGGGCGCTTAAGAGCACTTAAATGCATCATTTTAGGGTGCTCAGGTGCGCCCCGCACAAGTGCCCCGTTTAGTAAACATACCCCTTAGTCTTTATCTTCTGCTGCTCATCCATACAGGAACCTCCTGTAAACCTTCATTCAATAAAGCTATAACCTGTTGCTGATCCTGGTTTGGGTCACATTGAACACTAAGGGGTATGTTTACTAAACTGCATTAACGTTACATAACACGCGTAATGTAACGTTAACGATCGTTAAGTAACGTAAACGCACGTTAACGTTACCTAACGATTGTAAAGCTCCACGGTGCAGAAGGTGGAGAGAGGGCAGAAGGTGGAGAGAGGGCGGAGAGAAGGGGTCAGTGGGCGGGGAGAGGCTCCAGGCACACCAACGCGCTGAACTCAAGGGCTGAATCCTACCGCGATTGAAAACCTGCCGTTAGATGCACATTTGCAGGGGAGGGAAACCATTTCAGCGTCAGCAAGTAGGCAGGGAAACCCACAAAACGTGATAAGTGTGATACATGTGCACGGAACAAAAGGGCAAATAAGCAGTGAAAATGACCATAAGAAACGAGGAAAATAACATAACCAAGCTAGCCAATAGTGATATCAATGGGAAAAAGCCAAAAATACCACTGAGAAAGCCTCAGAAAACGATATTAACTGTGGAAGGGTGTATGCTCTGTCACCATAGAAGGTGAATGATGCCACAGTGAAATAGCGCAGATCAGGGCTTCCCCTTGTTACTGAACAGGTTCCCCATGGCGTGCACATGTTCTGCAACAGCAGGGTGGGCATGTCGGAATGGACAACTGGGCAGATGCTGGAAAAGGGGATACAGAGGGCTGCAGGCAGCACATGCTGTGGTGCAGCTGGGCCACAGTGGGGACTAGGGTGATGCTCAGTTTTGCCCATAGGAATGCATAAACAGTAGAGCCAGACTGCAACAGTTGAGGGCCCAACATGGGCATGAGTGTGTCCCCTGCAGTGTCACAGGGGACAGTACCCAGCAGCCACCCCTAAGGGCACAGAACAGTGGCAGGCAGTGCTGGGGGGAAGTGTGGACATCCATCCAGGCACCCCTACCCCACCACCCATACCATAGGCAGCTGCCTACATGCACACTGGATGGCCCGAGACTGTGCACCACCAGCACCACCAGCAGAAGGGCATGGCAGCATGGCGGCGGATGGGTACCGGTGGCGGAGGGGGCAGTGACATCTGACCATAGCAAGCCACGGCCCAGACCCATGTAGGTGGGTGCCGTGCACTGCAACAGACAGGCTCAGTATGACAAACAGTCATGGTACCTCCAGGGAATGATCTGTCCCTGTGGCGCAGTAAGCACAGCCAGTGCACTCAGGAGCTGAAGGTCACAGGCTCAATCCTGAGCTGTGGTCCCTGCCAACTCTGTTCCCATACTTTTTACCAGTAATAAACCGTGGTAAGAAAGATGGAACTTTGTATTGCTGATAGAATAAACATGCTTGGAACACCTACATTTTACCATACAGAGCACAGACACCACAAACAGGCACATTACCGAGAGCAGAGTCTGCCAAATGCAGCCCGGGAGGGCTACAAATCATGCAGGTGTCATACTGTTTCCAACAGAAGGACATGTTAGCATGGTGGCGGAGGGCGTACAGATGGTGGAGGGGTCAGTGGCAGCTGGCTGCAGCAGACCATGGCCTAGCCCGGTCTAGGTGGGTGCCGTGCACTGCAACAGACAGGCTCAGTATGACAAACAGTCATGGTACCTCCAGGGAATGATCTGTCCCTGTGGCGCAGTAAGCACAGCCAGTGCGCTCAGGAGCTGAAGGTCACAGGTTCAATCCTGAGCTGTGGTCCCAGCCAACTCGGTTCCCATACTTTTTACCAATAATAAACCGTGGTAAGAAAGATGGAACCTTGTATTGCTGATAGAATAAACATGCTTGGAACACCTACATTTTACCGTACAGAACACAGACACCACAAACAGGCGCATTACCGAGAGTAGAGTCTGCCAAAGGCAGTCATGGAGGTCCAAACAACATTCAGGTTCCATGCTGTCTGCAATAAAGATGCCTGTGCTGTATGTCGATGTGCCGCCCCCATGGTATGCAGATGTATCTCATGCATATTCATCAGGAACAGCATGAAAACCCGAACATGGTGAGGCCCACCAGGACCGGAGTTGGGAACCCCTGTCCAAGAGCATTGATCCACAGGGGCGGAAACACCCGCATCCACAGGCCCCATTAGCCACAGTGTCCTGGAGAGGCAGGATGTTGGGCCCTGTGTGCATCTCCCAATACTAGCACTTGCATACCCTAGCAATGACACCCAAAACCAGGGAATATGGTACACAGATAGCAACAAGGTTGCTATGATAACTGGCACATAGAATCCCTAAGGTTAGCACAAGCTGCCCAGTGTGCTGTACCATACCAACCTCTGTGATGTCTGTGGAGTGTGTGTTACGTCTGGAACCTGAAAGTGTCCACCACCTTGGGAAGAGACCCCAACAGTACAGCTTACCATAGCCATGCCTGCACTGTGCCCAGGACTGGTGCGGTGTCCTGGGCTGCCAAAAGCCTATATTGGTGCACAATACTGGCATAGGTGTGGGGGTGTGCGTCAGTCTATTCAGTGTGTGGTGTTTGCCAACACCCTCTGCAGCCCACACCGCTAGCACTGTTGCTAGTATTGGCCTGCCAATGTGCATAATGAGGAGCAAGGTACTGTGGGTATAGCCGGACAGGGCGGCCTGGGCAGGATGCATCTGCACAGGGCCCACGGCAATGGCTGGGACATTGTAGGGCCTGCCCACCACCTACATGAACAGGGTGGCCAAGGCATGTTCTGCTGGGTGGTCATGCTCACCCTGACTGTGCAGTGACCACGGCATGGCTGGGTTCCCCCATAGTGCTACATAGTACCTTTCTAAAGTGAGATATAGGGGCTCTGTCTTCTGGAGCCCTATCACTGACCCATCTGCTTGGTGGGTGTGTGCACATGTCATCTCCAGTAACATGCATTATGGACTAGCAAGCAGGCTGTCTGCAGTTAGTATGTGTGTGGCTGGAACGCCTTGCAGGGTGCAGCGGCTGGTGACTCACTTTGCTTGCTGCTGGAGGATGTCAGATAGGGGTGTGGGGCAGCTGCGCAGTACCAGGTCTACTGTCTGTCTGTCACTGCCCAATGTATTGGGGCGTACAGATCTGCATAGACCACCCTGTTGGGGTGTCCATTCCCGGGCAGGACAGGGTTGAATGGTCTCCTCTACTGTCACCAGTATAGGGGGGTAAAATGTCAACCTGTTATTTGGAAACCCTGTTTCCCACCCTGAGCCACAGAGGGTGGGTTGGGTGTTGGTACGTAAACCGCCTATGGGCCCCTTCCCCCTCTTGGACCTGAAATCATGTGACCATGGCACCCACACAGTGTATGAACTATTCCGGGTGCATTATAGTCCACACGGGCAAGACGTGATGTACAGATTGACACAGGCTAAGGGTATCTGCAGGGGGGTCACCTATCACACAGAGGCACCGATGGGGACCTGTAGCATAGCCCATTGCAGAAATGCCAGGTGCAGCGGAAATGGTGCTGGGCACCCCACCTCACCCTCAGGGTGAGCACAGGACCCGTCCACTGTGATGGACGGTAGCCACTCTGTGGCAGTAACACACACGGTCAGAACCCCCACCAGGCTGAGGTGCTGTGGGGTTGCACATGGTCAGGACACCCCACCAGGCCGAGGTGCTGGGGGGGTGCATACCACAACATGGGACCCTCTGTAGACTGCTGATTTGCATGTGCAGTGCATCATGGGTGTGGCTGGTCCAATCCAACCCTGGCAACCACAGCAGACGGTCTGTGTGGTGACCTGAAGTTCCTCTGTAGCCAGCCAGGCATGTAGCAGGAGCTATAGAGATGTAGGCCACTGGCAAATGCACTGGCTGTGCAGACAGAGGTTAGCGGTCTGTACCTACTGTGGTGATATGTGGTAGGGCTGTCTGAGGCTATTCCTTTTGTAGCAGCGGAGTGTATTCAACCAATTAATACCAGGAGTCACTTACAGAATCCAAGCCAATGGAATGTGCACAAGGCCCAGACAGAAACGAGTCCAAAAGTGACTGAGCAAGCTTGAACAGGAGCAAATTCCTTATATACATTTGCTAACAGTCTAATACACACAAGCTCTCCATTGGTGCCAATCCCCCCCCCCCCCCAATTTATCCAATCAGGGTCTCTCTCTGGGTCTCTCTCTCTATTTCCCCCTCTCAAGCCAGCTGATCAAAAGGCACATTAAAAGTGATAGATACATCTCCACATCGAGGACATCTCTAGGCAAAGGAATGTGAAAGTATCTTAATGAGAAATGTCTGAAGCAGACAGTGTTGTATGGAATCATGCAGACTCTGCAATAAGCAGACATCTCTAACAGGCAATTCTGAGTCTTAGCAGCAATACTAAAGGGTAGGGGGTTTAAAATCAAGGCCTAACATACAGGCTCTTATAGGCCATAGCCTATCACACGTTTAGTTGGTAGCATCAATCAAAACTGTAAAACACCCTCAAGGTCTTATAATCTCAAGTGCCCACGCACGCGGCTACGCACGTAACCACGCACATACCTACGCACGTACCTACGCACGTAGCTATGCACGTGGCTACGCAGCACAAATAATTCTCGAGGAGATGGCTGCCATGTCAAGGAAGCCTGCCTTCACCATGGCAGATCTCTATCTGCTGACTGAACTATTCTGCCTCCGCCAGGATCGCCTCTTCCCTGGCTCATCCCGGAGGCAGAATCTGGCCAGAGTAAGGAGGGCCTGGGAGCGCCTCACCAGGAGGTACAATAGAGGTTCTGACTACCCACGTGAGGTAAGTGCATGGGGACAGGCACCCCAACCTAGGATGTGAAGGAGAACACCTGGTAACCAAACCACCTATCAGCCACGCACTGCCAGGGAATGTCATGTGTTGGTGTGTCCAGCTGGGAGTAACATATGCCCCCCCCAAAAAAAAAACAGAACCATCCTGCCCCTAGGGGGTAGCTGTGACCACCACAGAGATGGAGTACCCAGTACAATGTAATGGTAAATGGTGCTGTTGCAGCCTCAGTGATGTGCCCTATCCACACAAAACCACAGGTCCATCACAGAGGCCAAGAGACACACAGGGGTATGTCCCTGCCCCTGTTTGTGATCAGAAGGCTCAACTATATCCCCAGGATGCATCAGGCCTCACTTCAGGGGTCCATCCCCCATCCTGGTGCTATGGTATCTGCCCCTGTTTGTGATCACAAGGCTCAACTGTATCCCCAGGATGCATCAGGCCTCACTTCAGGGGTCCATCCCCCATCCTGGTACTGTGGTATCTGCCCCTGTTTGTGATCACAAGGCTCAACTATATCCCCAGGATGCATCAGGCCTCACTTCAGGGGTCCATCCCCCATCCTGGTGCTATGGTGACTGCCCCTGTTTGTGATCACAAGGCTCAACTGTATCCCCAGGATGCATCAGGCCTCAGTTCAGGGGTCCATACCCCATCCTGGTGCTATGGTGACTGCCCCTGTTTGTGATCACAAGGCTCAATTGTATCCCCAGGATGCATCAGGCCTCACTTCAGGGGTCCATCCCCCATCCTGGTGCTATGGTATCTTCCCCTGTGTAGGAGTGCAAGGCTCAACTATATCCCCAGGATGCATCAGGCCTCACTTCAGGGGTCCATCCCCCATCCTGGTGCTATGGTAACTGCCCCTGTCTGTGCTCACAAGGCTCAACTATAGACCCAGGATGCTGCAGGGAGCACTGCAGAGGCCCACCTTCCATCCCGGCATTGGCTGATGGGCACTGGAAGATGTGTGGAGGTGGCCCACAGAGGTGTGCTGTGTCTGGGTCGCAGGGGCTCACACACAGGGCACATAGGGTCCAAGCCAGACATGTGTTGGCGCGGTGCACACATGGGGGTGGCCCTGGCAAAAGCATGGGGTATGAATGTATCACACAATAGGGGCAGGCACCCGTTGCACACAGTGATATATATGTGTTGCGTCAGAGGCCCCTAAAGGGTTTGTGTCTGCTATTGTCAATGTGTGTTGTCAACTCGACAGGTGGAGGACCTGCGTAAGAAGGCCCGGGAGCTAAGGGCGAGGTACCCGCGCTTCGTAGCGCGTGTCCAGTGGGAATGGATGCCCCAACAGGATGGTGAGTGATGTGACATGGCCCTGTGGGGCAATGGCTGGCAGATCCACAGGACGCATGTGACTGCCGTGGCTGATGTGTGACCATGGAGATGATACGTGTTCCCTTCTCCCACAGAGGATGCACGTGCTGCTGTGGAGCCAGCGGGGCTGGAGGAGGCGGATGGCACAGTGGGGCTGGAGGAGGCACATGGCGACGTTGGCCAGGAGGAGGACAACGCCCCAGAGACCATGTCGGAAGACAACGGTGGGGGGGGCCGACGAGGAGGGTGCCGCAGCCTACACCGAGTGGGAGGAGGGGGACGGGGAGGAGGAGGGGGAGGTGGGAACGGGGGAGGTGGAGGTGGAGGGGGTGGTGGGTGCGGGGGAGGAGGGGGAGGTGGGAGTGGGGGAGGTGGGGGAAGAGGCGGAGGGGCGGGGGGAGAGGGGTGGGTGGAGGGGGAGGAGGGGGTTCTGTGGTGGGGAGCCAGGGGCCAGAGGGGGACCAGGTGGGCAGGGTGGGTGTGGAACAGGTGGGGGCTGGGGGGGAAGGGGATGGGGACAGCGGCTGTTGCAAGTCCCCATCGGCATGGGCCGCCACAGGGCAATGGGGGCACCAGCTACCTGCCCTATGATGCTGGCGATGCACCACTCCTGGACATGTGCCTGCCACACATAGCTGCTGACAGGCGCACCGTGCATGCAGCCACACAGACAAGGGGAGATGTGTGTCTGTGCGGCTGCATGTGCAGCCTGCACTTGGCTGTGGCTGTGTGTGCCCAGGCACATGCCCAGAGGCAGCACGCCCAGAGGCAGCACGCTCTCATCATGGGACAGGTACTGGTGACCCTGACCGTGGTGGCTGACCGGCTGCATGTGCTGGAGGAGCGCGTCGCCAGTGGCGCACCTGGCCAGCCACCATGTGACGGGGTCCCCGGGGTGTGTAGTGTGGGGATACTCATGGCACACCCGCCCTGTGACGGCACATGCCATGGCCTGCCACAACCACCAGGGACAGGGATGACTGGGCCCCACAAATGTCACCATGGGCGTCCATGTCCATAGTGGGCAGCGTAAATAAAGTTGTACATATGTTGCACATACCTACGGTAGCCAGATGTCCCTCATTGCTATGTGTCAGTGTTGTGTGAATGACACATGTGAGCACCCACATGCATGTCTGTGTGCACTACAATGGGAGGATGCAGGGTACTGTACCCATGTCAGGGGTGGGGTGATATTATGGGCATCATATGGGGTAGTACCACACATGGACAAACCTACACACGTGACACAGTAGGTATGGGGCAGCTGTAGTGGACCATGCAAGGGTATGGGCAGCAGTGGCGATGGCTACAGACCAGGGTGGACGCTGACATGGACAAAGCAAGGGGACTAATGGACACAGGGGCAGGCAGTGCACATGGCTAGGGGTGGACCGAGTGGCCATGGCCACAGGGGGACAGGGGATGGGTGGCGTATATGGGGAATGGGGGGGCATATCTCCACAGGTGTGGCTGGACATGCGCATATGGTGAGGGTGCCAGGATGTACATGGGGCCTGGGGTGAGCATGTTGTTGTGGCGGCATGCAGCGTGGAAAGCTATGCAGGATCCACAGTGCACCTATCACAGTCCTGTAGACCATTGGCCCTATGTGGCGGGGGTGCTGTGGCCCAGAAAGGCAGTATGCGTCTGCCCATGTCCATCAGTAGTGTCCAGGCATCTCAGGGTTTGGGCCGGCGTAGTGGGGGCACGTCCATGGCACACAGTGCAATAAGCTATGCACAGTGGTATATCTAGTACCGGCAGTGCCCAAAAGTGTGATACCAGGGTTGGGCATGGAAACATAGCAACATAGCAACATAGACATATGACGACAGGGAATGACCACTTGCCCTATCTAGTCTGTCCGTCCCGAACAACTACAAAGGGTCCCCTCTCTACCTTTTAACGATCC
Source organism: Ichthyophis bannanicus (assembly GCA_033557465.1). Classification (NCBI taxonomy): domain Eukaryota; kingdom Metazoa; phylum Chordata; class Amphibia; order Gymnophiona; family Ichthyophiidae; genus Ichthyophis; species Ichthyophis bannanicus. Next base: position 613,203,832 of record CM066031.1, on the reverse strand, counting down.
TCTGTGTCTGTCCCATGCTTTAGTGAAGTCAGTTACTGTCCGCATCTCCCCCACCTCAACTGGGGTACTATTCCACGGATCCACTACCCCCTCTGTAAGGAGAAATCCACGCAAAGCACACCTGAAGCTATCTCTCACCACCCTCACCCCATATCCCCTCCTAGCGGAACCTGCTCTCAATGGAATTAGGCTCCCTCCCTGAACAGGTATGCCACAGAGGTATGTAAACATCTCAATCATGTCACCTCTATCCCGCTTGTCTTATAAGGGGAACATCTTACGATCCATCAGTCTGTGCCATATGCCATATAATGAAGACCAAGAATCATTTTAGTAGCCACCCTCTGCACCGACCCCATCCTGGTCACATCCTTTTGAAGGTGCGGTCTCCGGAATTGAACACAATACTCCAAATGGGGTCGCAACAAAGGCCTATAGGGAGGCATGATCACCCCCTTGTTACTGTTGGTCATCCCTCTCCATATGCACCCAAGCATCCCCCTAGCCGTTGCCATTGCCGTCTCTACCTGTTGAGCTACCCTGAGATCAGCAGACACAACCACACCTATGCCCCGCTCTTCGTCCGTGGACAAATGTACCTGACCCCCCATACAGTATTGCTCCTTTGGATTGCTGCAGCCCAATTGCATGACCTCAAATTTGTCAACATGAAACCCCAGCTTCAAAATCCTAGACCATTCCTCATGCTTAGCTAGATCCCACCTAATGTTATCCACCCCTCCCTGGGTTCCCACCCTATTGCAGGGTGTGTTATCATCCGCACAGAGGCAAGCCGTACCTGAACGCCCTTGCACTATAGCATCAACACAGATGTTACATATAAGCGGAGCAGGGACAGCTCCCTGGGGCACCCCACTGACAACATCCTACTCCTCAGGGCGAACACCATGTACGTGTACCCTCTGTCGCCCCCCACCCAACCAACCTCTGACCCAAGCAGTAGCATTAGGGTCCACCCCTAGGGTGCCCAGTCTGTGTATATGTCGCCTGTGAGGAACATTGTCAAGGGCGTTACTGACATCTACATACACCACATCTAGGGCTCTCCCTCAGTCCGACTCCCTGGTCACCCAGTCAAGGATGGAAATCACATGTGTCTGACTGGACCTGCCTCTGGTGAATCCATGCTGCCTCTGATCCTGTAATCTGCTGGACCCCAGACGCCAGCAGCGTGGTCAATAATGTACTCACCACCACAGTTAAACTAACCAGCCTGTAGTCTCCAACCACATCCTTACGTCCGCCTCTGTGTAACGGCACCACATGAACCTCTCTCCAGTCCTTTGGCACCACACCCGTCTACAACGAGGCAGTGACACGGTCAGTCAGTGGAGCTGCTGGGACATCCCCAGGGCCCCTTAGTATTCACGGGTGTATCCCATCCGGTTCCATCACTTCGTGTAAGTTAGACTGAGATAGTTTCACATGAACAGAGTCATCTGTGGATTGCTCAGGATGTCCTTTGCTGCTGTCTCTATTTGTGGGTGTGGGCTGAGGTCCTGCCCCTGGTTTGCCTTCTGTGAACACAGAACAAACATATTCATTAGGCTATACCACTGTAGTCCCATCAGCTTCCACATATCCCTCCCCTGCACCCCTGAGTATGACAATACCACTCTTGCCCTTCCCTCCTCACCAATATATCTGGATAATGTCGTATCCCCCCATCCTCTTGCATTGGCTATTTCCCCATTCGTTGGACTCTGCGCCCTCTTGGCTACCGTGCTAGCTGCCCCAGGTGTTTCCAAATACTAACATGTGGACAGGTCAGACAGCATGCACATGTCAACAGACGTAGTGGCAGGGACACCTAACAGAGGCAAGAGGGAGGGCAGAGTGACAGGGAACCCACCCTTGTAAGGGGTCCCCTCTCACCGAAGCAGGGTAGGAGGGACACAAACACCACCAGGGATCAGACGTCTCCTACTGGGCCCATATTGCATGGTCCGCCTGGTGGGGTGAAGGGGGAGGTCACAGAGGCCAGAGCCTCTTAGACAGGGAATGCAGCAGGTACACAGGTGCAAGAGGGCAGGCAGGGTGCCATCACCTGGGTGTGGAGGGGTGGGGGCTAGAGCCCCGGATGTAGAAACCGAGGCCAATATATGGACGGAACGGCCAAGGTGGGAGCCAAGCCAAGGGCAGGGGCAGCAGCAGGGGAGATGGGGAAGTAGGATGCTAGAATGCTCCAAGCCGAAGCACAACTGCAGGCTGGAGGGGTTTGACTGGTGCAGGGGAGAGCAAAGGCACGGGGCGCCCAGGAGGGGAGACTGCGTAATGGAATCTAGGACGTGTACAGGAGGGTTGGCAGCCAGGCACAGGGGGGTAACCAGATCAGCCTAGGGGAATGGGAGCTGAGGACAGTGTGAAGGACAGAGATCCTGCACCTATGCAGCTGCGTGAGCCTGAGGTACACCTGACAGGCAATGTCACCCCAATGGACTGTTCCATGGGCAAAGCCCATCAACCTGAGGAATAGGGATGACACAGGCTATTCCTGAGGGAGGGTGTACCAGGGAGGGGAACCCATAGTTCCCAGGCCAGGTGGCCCTGAATCCCTCCTGTTGCTGGGGGGAGGGTCATAGGGACCAGGGCGTACAACCAGAATCTGAGATGGCCTGTCAAGCACCTGCTGCAGGAATGGGGACACTGGGGTGGGAATGTAGCCTTTGTCACGGAGCTGTACCCTACCCTGCATTGTGTCTGTGGTGTAGAGTTATCTGAAGCTGAAGGGCGGCTGTGCTAATAGGGCCACTGAATGTACGTCTGGGTTTCTGCTTCGGCCAGCACCGCTACCAGGAGAGTGACCTATCCCTGCTGCTGCAAACCTGTGTACCCTGCAATATGGGGATTCATTAAACAGACATTGCTGGTTATCTGACAGGCTCCGAGGAATACTCTGTTCACCAGACACTGTCACAAATATGTATGTCTGTATGTGGTGAAACAGCACCATTGGGTATCATACATATCTGTAAGCTGCCTTACTCCTTGGAGCCCACCTACACGCTTATTGTGTGATGCACACATACAGCCAAGCACGGCCTACATCCCCCAGATGGCCCAATGGGGGGATAGTTGTGGAAAGCTCGGAGACGAGGGCAGCAGAGGGTTCCCATGGGGACACACGCCACTCCAAGCCAGGGGCGAGGGGTGCCGGTGTGGCAATGTACAGGGTCTGATGTCCATCTGATGTGCTGCAGAGGGCACTGCATGGGGATGTATCCGTGGCCACCCCAACATGCCCCCAGCGGCTGCTGGTGAGGACAGGTGGGGTGGATGGGGTGGGAGTCAGGGGGGAGGGGGGACCATGTGCACTGGTGGGGCTGGGGGCAGCGGGGTGCTGTGTGCTGGCGGGTGGCTGCACCATGGCAGGTGGGGCAACCCATGGTGGCCACAGCTGGGTTGGTGTGGACACATGCTGGCTGCATAAGTGGCATGGGGTTGGCCCCTGGGGTGGACACAGGTAGGGCTGTGCGTAACATGGCCCCCCACAAGCAACACAGGACACATGACATTTATTTGGCACGCCCTCGGCCACGCCTTGTGTGGCCCCTCCCACCACATGGTGCAGGTGGCAAGTCCTGTGGGGGCCCCCTGCCTGCCATTAGGAGCTCCAGGCTTGCGGCTATGGCACATGCTGAGGTCGCCAGGTCGTCCAGCCATGCCATCATCCTTGACATTGCGTGTTGCATGCAGCATGTCTCACGCCTTTGCCTCTGCTGCTCATGGGCGACCATACGCAGTACATGCTGCACACCTGGGGGTGGCAGGATGTGCACTGTGTGACAGGGAACCATCTGCCAGCTGTACATAGGCATACACACACCAATGTGGTTGGCCACTCACCCTCGGCATCATTCTGTGCTGCCTGGGAGTGCGCCCGCATCTCCCCAATGACCCCTGTGATGGCGGACATCACCTCCTGCCTTTCCCGATGTGAGTCAGCTGCGGACACCTCCGGTGGCATGCTGGCCTCTGCCTGCCATAGGCCCTGCCCGCTGTCCTCCTCTGGGAGTGGGGCTTGACCCCCCGCTCCCACTGCTGTGGCCCCTATCAGCAGCACCTCTGGCACAGCATCTTCAATGCACCCTGGCCCAGGGTCAGTGTGTTCGTCCACCTCCTCTGCCACCTCAATGGAGTAAATGTCACCTGTAGGGCGAAATGATACATAGGTTAGGTAGGGTGTGGCTGCCTGTCTGCCCATGTCGCACCCCCTACATACGCGTTGTATGGGGCGCAGGGCACCCTGGTCGGTGTGATGCAACCAAGGCTACAGAGGTGTGGACATAGAGGCCACCTGTGAGTGGGTGTGAGTTGCACCGTCCCATTTCCGTGTTCCCGGTGCCCATGGCGACCCACCTATGGCCACTGGTGTGTGGTACTGTGGGCACCCCACATGGTCTGGTGTGGCTGCTGTGGCAGGGCCGGTGTGCTGTTCCAATGGAGCCATGGACGGGCATGCCTTGTGGCGGTGGGGATATGTGGGCATGGTTGCATGGGCAGGGTGGGACCAACCTGTGGCAGTGAGACCGATGGCAGCCTGTGGGTGGCAGCACGTGGCCGGCACATGCATGTGGGTGGGCCAGTGGGTCTAGGTCAGGGCCCCTGTGCCCCCCCAGCAGTGTCCCAGTCCTGCTGGTGCCCCCAGTGGCCTGCACTACTGGGGCCCCCTCCCCCCTGCACAGTGCCTCGCACCCCGTGCCACCCCAGCACCACCTGTGTCCCTGCAACCACTACCCATGGCAGGCACAGATGCAGTGTGCCTCCCTGTCGCCTGCGTTGTTACCCGTGTGGCCCTGCAGTCCTCGCCATCCCTGCACTGTGTCCCCACAACACATTGTCGAGCTCTGCCTGGGCCTGTACCCCCGCCCCCACACTCATCCACTGCTCTGTGCCACCCCCTGCCGCCCCCACACTCATCCACCATGGGCCTGTCCCCCCGCCCCCACACTCATCCACTGCTCTGTGCCACCCCCTGCCCTCCATGTATCAATTAGGAAACTCGTTCACTATTAACAATAGCTGGATTAGAGAAAATTTCATATTCTCTGAGGTCTCAGTTAGAAATGAGCATTGCCATTGAGACTCACGTCTTTGTATAGCAAAAATGCTTTATCACATCAATGACCTCTTAGATAAAAAACACAGAACTCTAATCTTAACAAAACTCTTCAATAGACAAAGTATGAACACGAAGAAACATGCATATTCAACTTCCCAGATTAGATGTATCTGTATCGTTGTTTTGATCCCTACGTCAATCCCCGGTACCACTGAGACGTTTCACATAAGAAGTTTCCTCAGGGGATCTTATTAACTCTATAAAAAGACAAAACAAAACCAAAAAACAAATTAGTGACCTCCAATCCTACCTCTATTACCTAACATCTTCCACTAACTAACTAATGACTAAACACAACATTAAAATCACTTTATTGGAATCTTACCGCTACTGCTGCCCACGTTTTAACTCACTGCGGTTTCATTCCACTTCCAATGCCAGGAAAGCACCAACCGCCTCCATGAAAAAATGCCGCGCATGTCAAATGGCCCTCTGGGCTCCATTTTTAAAGACCCTCCTCTCTGACTGACGTCAACATGAGACGTCTTTTCATCATACTCCCCCGTGAGGTAAAACAAGCAAACGACAATATAGTCTACAAAATTCAGCCCAAACAGAACTATGTACTGATGTAACAACGGGCTACCCCCAACGATAAAAAATAAACCTACTTCAATATCACTGCCTATCCACCCTTTCATCACACACTGCAAAAAACATATCCCTAGGCCATCCTGCGGGACTATTCTTTCGACTAATATCACTTTCAAAATGCTGAGCAGGAACCCATATCAGACACACGCTGACCATTCTATAACACTATTCAATCCCTTTGGCTCCAAAGTGTTTAAATTATAAATCCACCTTTGTTCATTTCTAATAAGAACCTGGTCAAGAGTTCTGCCTGCCCTCCCCCGCTCTATCCTATCCAGGCACAAACAACGCAGCTGTTCAAAAATATGGCTATTTTGTACACAATGCAGCACTATGGGGGCCTCTAGGACCTTCCATGTCAAGCGGCTACGATGTTCCCTCATACGTATATGAAAAGATTGAGTAGTTTTTCCTATGTAGCATAACCCACAGGGGCATATAATCGCGTAGACAACATTAGCTGAGTCACAAGTGGTATCGTGTTTCAACTGAATAGTTACTCCCTGGTACTCAAATACCGTGGTGGAGCCAAAGGGATTGAATAGTGTTATAGAATGGTCAGCGTGTGTCTGATATGGATTCCTGCTCAGCATTTTGAAAGTGATATTAGTCGAAAGAATAGTCCTGCAGAATAGTTTCTGTGGGGGGTCCACAGGCGGGTGTGGGAGGACACCGGCGCCATAGGCGTGCTGAGGCACGTCCCCGCCTGCAAGGCCTCTACAGGCCCAGGCCCATGCTCCAGGACATGAGAGAGGACCAGGTAATCTCCCTCTACCGGCTGGACACAGGGGCCATTAGGGAGCTCTACGAGGATCTCAGACCTGACCTCGAGCCCCGGACTGCCCAGTCACATGCTATACCGGGATTGGCCAAGTTCCTGGCTGCCCTACATTTCTTTGCTTCTGGCTGTTTCCAATCCTCAGTGGCTGCAGTGGGTGGGATGAGTAGGCCAACATTCTCTCGCTGTCTCCACCAGGTACTGCGTGCCATGGTCAGCCGGGTTGGGAATTACATTGCAATTCCCAACAGTAGGCAACATTGGGGGTCCCTGGGACAGGCATTCCAGCGGATTGCAGGGATACCACATGTGATGGGAGCTATAGATTGCACACATGATGCCCTGGTCCCACCATGCGACAGGGAGGTTATGTACCTCAACATCAAACACTTCCATTCCCTGAATGTGCAGGTTGTTTGTGATGCAAGTATGCATATTCTGGATGTGGTTCCACGGTTCCCAGGGTCAGCCCATGACTCCTATATCCTGCAGCACTCGGCACTGTTCGGCCAATTTGAGGCCGGGCAATATGAGGACTGTGTCCTGCTGGGTGGGTATTCCCCGTATCTAACATGCACCTACAATATATGGTTGACAGGACCCCATTGTCACCTGTGTCCTCTGCATGCCTTACATTGCGGTGGTGTTTGGGGTGTTTCCTATTTGTGGCACTTCACACGTGTGGTGTGTCCCTTCTGTGGCTACATGCGATACCTCTGGCTTGCCCATGCCTTCCACACCTGGCCTCAGGCATACTGCACGGGCAGTTGTACATATGTATGCCTGTGGGGTGTGTCCCTCTCCCACCCCATGTGGCACATGTTTGTGCGTGTCCCATCCAGGGGTGGGAGTTAGGGGCACATGATGTACAGTGTGTATGGGGCCACCTCTCTGTTGGCCATGTAGGGGGCGACACATGTTCAGAGCTGTGGGTGCACCTGCTATCACCCATGTCTGCTACCTGTCTGCCCGCTCTATCTTGTCTCCACTGCCCCTCTCACCTGGACCCTCGGGGGTGTGTTCCATTGACCTCTGCTCTGTGTGCACTGTATCATGACTGTCACATACTTGCACAACTGTGCATCTCTGCCCCTCCCAGTATGCTGTGCCGCTGTCAGCCAAGTGCCCTCACAGCAGCCACTGCTGCTGTCTGGGCATAGGTTTGGGACGTGTGTTTTGACATGGTACCATGGATGTGTATTGCCCCATTGGCCTTCCCCGGAGCTCTGGGTCTTCCAGCATCAGACTCTGGTGCACTGCCATCATGTGCAATGATGTGACATCATATGTTTGTGTCCATGCTTATCTGCTGTCCAGTCGAACATTGCTACGTCATTGATTCTGTGGGTCCCTCATCTCACATGTGACTGTACAATGTTTCTTTTTGCAGGTGATGCAGGATATGGGTGTCGTGCCTGGTTGCTGACCCCTGTGTGTCTCCCTCGGCCAGGTGCAGAGATGTGGTACAATGAGGCCCATGCCTCTAGCCGCTCAGTCATTGAGCGCACCTTTGGTGTTCTAAAGAGTCGCTTCAGGTGTCTGGATAGGACCAGCGGTGCCTTACAGTACAGACCCCTGACTGTGGCACAGATCATTATTGCCTGTTGCATCCTCAACAACATTGCTCTCAGGCACAATGTCCCAGTCGAAATTAATGAGGATCTGGAGGCGGATCCTGTGTGCCCTCCTGCACAAGGCCGTGGTGACACACGTGCGGGGATGACAGCCAGGCAACATCTGATCAAGGAGCTCTTCTCCTGTAAGTTCTGCATGTGTGGGGATGTGCTTCTGGGTCGCCATGTGTGAGCTGCTCTGTGTGTTTCACGGCACTGTCATGACATGTCTCTATATGTCTCATGTGTTTTGGCTCCCCAGGATAGGCTGCTGTGTTTAGGCCTCACCAAGATGGGCTGCTGGTACTTCCCAATGCTGTGGTGCATGTAGGGACTGTGTGTACATCAATGCAACATGCAGGTGACTGGGGTGGGTGGACATACAGATAGGTGTACTGTGGTGGCAGCACCGCATGACAGATATATGTGTTTCCCTCTCCACTGCTCCTCTGGTGTTGCACATGTCTTTGGCCTACCACTCCATCCACCGTATGTTCCGTTTGGCACACATGTGTCCATTTCCTGTACACATCTTGGGCGTCTACATACTGCACCTACTGCACATGTTACCAGGCTGTGTGTATCTCCGGACTCAGGGCATTGTATTGTTTGAGCGCACGTACAGACTTCACTGCCATTGTGGCATTAGACAACTTCGGTGCACCCATGCATGGACTGGGATGGTTGTCTCCACTGGCCCCTGATTGTCCATAGTGCAGCCATCTGCAGCTTGCGGCATGCGTATCTTGTCTCACGGTGTATGTCTCTGTGTCTTTGGGATGTGTCTGCCTGACGCTCCCCTCTGCTCCCCTCTGCCTTTGTCTGTTTCAGGGATGTGTCTGGCCACCTGTCTAGTGATGTTCACCCGTCTCTCTATGCCCTTCTGCTTATGCCCTTCTGTACATTGTGTGCATGTGTCATATGTTGTTCCCTGACATGTCTCATGTTTGATGGCAGGACACTGCACGTCACTGTTTTGTCTCAACGCAACTTAACATTCCTTGGACATGCTACACTGACAGCTGACCATGCAGACGTGGTGATGGATGCAGTTCCTTGACATCTGCAGCCTCCACTGGGGCCCCTTGTGCCCTTGCCTGACTCGGAGTTTCCCCATCAGACCACTGCTATACCTTTCAGGTAGGTTCCACCTTCGATCATCTAGGACATACACCACGTGCAGATGCTGCACTTGGCCTGTTAGTATCAACGTGCCTTTCTGTGGTATCTCTTTGCACCACCACTGTTGGACATGCTGTGGACCTCTGGGATGCCTGTGTGACATGGGCATTTACATGACCATGTTGAGATGGTGTCCTGGTCTGCAGGGCCATCTCCTGCTGTGGTCCATGTGCACTGTGCTGTGTGTTGTGGCCATGTCATGTTGTGATATCTACGCATTCATGATGCACATATTGTGATGTCACTGTCTCCTATGTATATGACAAATCTATTATGGTCTTCTTTTACAGGGTTAGTATCTGACAAACTAATGTATCAGAGCCTCTGTATTGTGCTCACAAAAGTATACAGTGTATCTTCTGCTGACTCAAATTAGCGATGAACGCAGAAACCTCTTTTGAAAGCTAAGCACTGGTTTCATATTATTACAAAAAGTTTAATGCATTACACTCCAAAATAGCTTTAAAGTCTGAAAGGGGGTGGTCGCCTCCAATTGGGGTCGTTGATGTGAAAAAGCGCTTGTCCATTGGACAGAGACAAAAGTCAATGGCAGCCTATCATTGCTGAAACCTTGCGACCACTCTGATTTAAGTATGAAAGGTTGTCAGTGGAAAATGACAATTTGAGTCAGCAGAAGATACACTGTATACTTTCGTGAGTACCATACAGAGGTTTTGAAACATTAGACTGTCTTCATTGTGACCTGATGGTGGGGGTTGGTTGTGTCATTCCCTTACCTTATTTCTACCCCTTTTCACACAGGACACAGACAACATACATGACACATCTACTACACTGCATCTGGAGACCCCATCAGCCATATTTGTTTGGACACGGCACCTCTGTGAAACTGTCCCTGGGTGTTGTTGCCACTGGGAGATGGACCTCTGCGAGTTGGACACAGGCCTTTGTTGGACCTCATTGTTGGCCTGCTACTTCGACTGTCACTGGGGGGACTGACACACCGTCGCTGCCATGAACTGTCTGGGTGTTTCGTTGATTGCAGCTGGGGGGGATCACCTTTGCATTGTTGTGGAACATTGATACATCACTGGTGACTTTGCATGGTCCCTGTTGACTTTGCATGCTTCATCTTGTGTCTGTGGGAGGTTGGGGATGATGACTTCTGTACATACGGTGGGGGTGAGCTCACAGCATACATTTTATCATGGAGACGAGGGCAGAGTGTAGGGCTGCCAGTAGGGGTGTGCTGCACTGGAGGTGGGTGTCTGCTTGGGCATGATGTTTTCAGGGGTGGTTGTGCAGGGAGCTGGGAGATGAGGGGTGGTGGGTCACCACGGGGTCCCTGCATCTGGGTCCCTCCACAGGGGGTCTGTCATGGGTTTGGTAAGGGGTTGGGGGGGCACTTTGCCGTGACCAGACAGAGGGGTGGTGCACCCATGAATAGCATGGCACATGGTTGGATGCAGGGGGCAGACTACTGCGGTACCAATGGGATGCAATTGGACAATGCGTGGCCGTATTGGTGGTGTGTGGGGCGGGTGTCACTGGTGTTGTAGGGGAGGGGGGCGGGTGCTAGCTACAACCTGGCTGTGTGGCGTGGAATGGGGTGGGGTCCATGGTTGGCACGGATTGCAATCTGGGGACACTGGGGGAGTTACAGAGTTATCTACAGACACCGACAATAGTGGGTGGGGCAGGGATGTGTAATGATGATGAATGGAAGGTACAGTCATGGCCATGTCCACTTTCTGGCCTTGGTGAGCCATCCGGATGCCACTGTCATCATGACAGGCGTCACTCGTGGTTTGTTTAGCCAGGGAGGGATCAGGTGTGTGTAGATGGCTCTGTGGGCCATCAGTATCTACCTGGTACAGCCAGCCATGGGTGCTGATAGCACGGGTATCCATGCATGGTCAGCTGCGTACGACGCCCGGGTGCATGCCTGTGGGTGCGGGGGTAGGTGGTGTTGGGGCTTTTCTGGGCCTCCCCTAACTTTCTTTGGGGATTGCCTATGTTTTGTTTTGGCTGTTTGTGTTCGACCCCAACATACATCTACAGGACTTTGGTTTATGTGTTACTGGCACCATAGGCGCATAGGATTTGTTTTATTTAGGTTTTGCCAGGCCTGTCACAACACGCTTTACTTTGGTAAGGTATAGATTTCATTTTCAATCCATGGTATGACATACGAAGCACCTGGCTTAGGCATAGTCAATCCTGGCATTGGCGGACAGCTTCACCCCACTGGGATCGGCTTTGTCTATGCATCAGGAAATCCTCTCTCTGTTTATCTCCACAGCTTTCTGACAATTTGATTTCTTTCATTCTTCTTCTGCATTATTGTTGATATAAATTTTGCTTCCCAATATGTCACACTGTAGCATCCTGTCTCCACTTTTGGCTGTTAAATCCTGTTCTCACACACTGTGTGCTGACCTGCGAGTCATGTTTCCTGCAGATAAACTGTGGATAATGATGTATGTCATCTTTGGGTATGTTTTCCTTTGTTCATTTTAGAGGCCCATGTTAGCCATGTGATAGCCTTTCATTGGCTGTATGGTATTCTGAGATACTCATTGTGTACGCTCTCTGGGACAGGGTCGGGGCTCGTTTCATTGCTCAATCTTTGCTGGGTTTGCATTTTGAGTGTGATGAAGTCAGAGCAAGCTGTCCCTTGGGCCTTAGTTGTAGACATTAACACAAGCAGCATTCACCATGTACTGACTGTACCTGAGGGGACTCATTTTTATCCCCACAGTGTAAAGGTGTTGCTGATGTGTACCATGTCTGGGTATGGTTACATCACATATTTTATTCCCACTACATTCATCCCTGACACACGTACCACACCTGCACAGTGGGGATGTTGGCCTACTGGTTCAGACACAGTACCTCTGACCAGGGGTCCATGGGTTCACATGTCACTTGGGGACAGGTACATTGGGACTGCGGTTTGCATTCTTATTGCCCCTCCCTATTGCCTTGGCACCGCCATGTGGCCCTACATTGGCCACTGCTTCATATGGCGGGTATGGCGGGATGAACAACTGTTTACTTACATAGATGACTCCATACCTTTGTCCGTAAATGCCCCCTGTACACAGTGCTGTGGAGACGTGTCGTGTTGACACCCTCCTCATCGCATCTTACAGTCTCATTGTGACGGGTGACGGATTGGGGCCAGGGGTTGGGGAGACAACGATGGTGTGGGGTCAGGGTGGTTAGGGTCCACAAGCAGCACCAGGTAGGTGGCCTCGCAACATGGATTGGATGTGTGTTGGCGACGGTGCCTGCCACACAGGCCCCGTGGGTTTATCAAAGGCATACGGTGCATCAGGGTACAGGATACGATGTCTGCTGTGATCTCGTGGGTGCCTTCTGTGGACCATTGCTTGCATTTTGGTTGTTAGGGTTCTTTGGGATAGTGGTCACAGACATGCATTGCCAATCCATAGGTTGCCAGCTTGTACCCCACATGTTCTGTTCCTTTTCCTTTCCTGTTTGCTGATTATCTGCCCATGTGCTGTCTGCAGCACCATCACATCTCCACACACCCTTCCATCTTTGGTCTGTGCATGTCAGTGTGCCCTGTCTGCAGCCTATCTGCCACACCTTGTGGATGACCTGTAGCTTTTTCTTGGTGGTGACCATGTTACCAGTGTGGTTGGTGGATTGGTACTGCTGCTGTTGGTTGGTGTGAGCCACATCACTGAGTGAGTTGGTCTTTCACATGCTCCTTTTTCAGTCCATTGCCCTGGTCCACAGGCCATCCATATAGCCTTCCCTTCAGCTGGCCCCTGACACCCTACGTGTATCACTCCCATGCTCTTTTGCATGCTGTTTACACTGCGTTACATCTCATGGTGTGTGTGCATCTGCTTATATGTGCCTCCCGTCCCACCTATAGACTGTGATATGAGCTGTGGACACCTGCCTCACCTGTGCATTGCATCATGGTGACTGTTTGGGTTGCCCTCTCCTGACACACAGCTGGTGTTTTCAGTGGTGACGTGCAGTGTGGTGGTGTAGCCTATTGGTTTGTGCAGTACTTTCCATCCTAGTGGTCATGGACTCACACACTCTTTGTTCTCCTTTTTTTATGCCTTTCCTACACTGGTACCTGTGATCCCTGTAACAGTCATATCTTGGCTGCTATGTGCTGCCTGCTCATATTGCCCTCATCACAGTTGCAAACCATCCTTCGGTCCATCTATCTGCATCTGCCAGCTGTGAGGTGTCCTGTATGCCAGTGTGGGCTGTCACCCCATGTCCTGCACTACTACCCTTTCCTGCATTGCACCTCTTTGTGCTTGCCGCGCCTGTGCCTCATCTGCATGGCACCACCACTCCTCTGTCCACCCATCATTGAAACTATTCTGCCATCTCCACCTCCACTGGGGGACACATATTCCCTTCATCTGCCACACACTGTCTTTCTAGTACTTTACATTGCCACCACCCTGTGCTGTGGTACAGGTGCCCCCGCCAGGTTTGTCATCGCTGCTGGCAGCCACATGGGATGCCTGCAGATATGGCAGGTCCAGTGGCTCCCAACTCTCCCTCCTTCACTCACCTGTTCATTGCCTTTCCTGCGTGCTCTATATGGTTTTAGGGCTACATCTGTCTCTGTTCCGCACAGGTCATGCAGGTCTTCCTGACGCACCCTGCAGTCCCTAGGGAACACTGACCTTGGACACCATACCCTTGTTGGGCCACCTTGACGTATGGTTCTATGGCCCAGGGTGCCTTCTGCAATTCTTTATCCATGTGTACCTGATATGGCGCTTAGCCTAGGATGCCCTATTGAATGCTTTACTGGGCACCTTGTCATGCGCTTTGTGGGCGCCCTGTTGGGCTACTGTCTGTAGCTACTCTGTGCCAGTAACACACACAGTCAGTTGCCCCTACCAGGCAGAGGTGCTGTGGGGGTGAATACCCCATCCGGTGGTCATCTGTGGACCACTGATCTGGAGCCAGGGGTCATGGGTTTGATCACACAGTGGGGTTATTTGTTAGGGCTGTCTGTGGCATTTTCTTTTTTAAATTTAAATTGGTGCTGCCAGCAACAACACCCTCACAGTGCTGTCTACTTACGGTGCTTCATCAGGAGCCCTATACGGTGCCCTATGAGGCACCCTACAAAGCGCCCTATAGGGTGGCCCATAGGGGACATTATAGGGTGCCTTGGCAGACAGTGCACTTTATAATGTGCCCTCTGGAGTGGCTTATGGGCGCCTTGTGCGGCACCTTAGGTTACAGCCCTGTGAGGGTGTATTTGCTGGCAGCACTAATTGAAATTACTGAACAAAATGCCTTTGATAGCACTGATTTAAGGTACAGGGTAATGTCTCAGCCAGCTTTACTCAGAGCCACAGGGGGTTTGAACTCATGAACTCTACACCATCAGTCAGTGTATTAACCATTGTGCTATAGCTATGGCTGCCTTGCTGGTCACCTTTTCATGCACCTTATGAGGCACCCTGTTGGGCTACTGTCTGTAGCTACTCTGTGGCAGTGACACACACGGTCAGTTCCCCCTACCTGGTCAAGGTGTTGTGGGGGTGCATACCCCATCTTGTGTTCATCTATAGACTGCTGATCTGCATGTGCAGTGCGCCATGGGTATGGGTGCAGGTGCGTTAACCCAGATCCTGGCCACCACAGCATACAGTTTGTGTGGTGACCTGATGTCCTTCAGGAGCCAGGCAGGGATTTGTTAGTAGCATAAGTGATATGGCCCACTAGTTACTTCACTGGCTGTGGGGCCAGAGGTCATGGGTTTGATCACACAGTGGGGTTATTTGGTGGGGCTGTCTGAGGCATTTTCTTTTTTTAATTTAAATTGGTGCTGCCAGTGACACCACCCTCACAGTGCTGTCTCCCTACGGTGCCTCATCAGGCACCCTATAACATGCCCTATGAGGCACCCTGTAATGCACCCTATAGGATGCCCCATGGGGGACATTGTAGGATGCCTTGGCGGACAGTGCACATTATACTGTGCCCTCTGGAGTGCCTTGTCAGGCACTTTATGCGGCACCTTAGGTTACGGCCCTGTGAGGGTGTGTTTGCTGGCAGCACTAATTAAACTTATACAACATATGCTTCAGACAGCACTGCTTTAAAGTAAAAGGTGATGTCTCAGCCAGCTTTACTCCTTGAACCCACATGGGGATTGAACTCATAAACCTTACACCATCAGTCAGTGTATTTACCATTGTGCTATAGCTCTGGCTGCCTTACTAGGCACCTTTTCATGCACCTTATGGGGCACCCTGTTGGGCTACTGTCTGTAGCTACTCTGTGGCAGTGATGCACACAGTCAGTTCCCCCTACCAAGCCAAGGTGCTGTGGGGGTGCATACCCCATCTTGTGTTCACTTATATACTGCTGATCTGCATGTGCAGTGCGCCATGGATATGGGTGCATTAACCCAGATTCTGGCCACCACAGCAGACAGTTTGTGTGGTGACCTGACGTCCTTCAGGAGTCAGCCAGGGATTTGCTAGTAGCACTAGTAATATAGCCTACTACTTACTTCACTGCCTATGGAGTCAGAGGTCATGGGTTTGAACCCAAAATGGAGTTCTTTGGTGGGGCTGTCTGAGGCATTTTCTTTTTTTACTTTACATTGGTGCTGCCAGCAACACCACCCTCATAGTGCTGTCTCCTTACGGTACCTCATCGGGCACCCTATAACGTGCCCTATGAGGCACCCTGTACTGCGCCCTATAGGGTGCCCCATAGGAGACATTGTAGGGTGCCTTGGTGGACAATGCACATTATACTGTACCCTCTGGTGTGCCTTGTAGGGTGCCTTATGCGGCACCTTAGGTTACGGCCCTGTGAGGGTGTGTTTGTTGGCAGCACTAATTAAAATTAGAAAACAAACTGCTTCAGACAACACTGATTTAGTGTAAAAGGTAATGTCTCAGCCAGCTTTAATCATTACATCCACAGGGGGATTGAACTCACAACCCCTGCACCATCAGTCAGTGTATTAAACATTGTGCTACAGCTCTTGACACCTTCCTAAACACCTTATCAAATGCCTTATGGGCGCCGTACAGGGCGCCTTGCGTGGCGCTCTGCACAGTGTTTTTTATCGCTCATTAAGCTATGGCGCCTGGCAACGCGTGTTATCTGCAACGATGTACCACCCATGTCCTTATTTGGCCACTTCTGTTTTTACCGCGGAACCTAACGCAGATGACATTACCACACTTTAGTAAACATCCCCCTAAGAGTAACATCATCAGCATGCAAGTGATATTCAGTCCCTCACCACTCTAATAGTTGACCCAAAGGTGCCATGTAAATCTTGAATAAGAGTAGAGATAGCACAGATCCTTGGGGATTCCACAATCCAAATATCTTGAATTTGCATATAGATCCATCCATAATACTACCAGAGTAGGCTCTTTCAAAAAGGAATGCACTTAGGACAACATCTGTCCCCAAAGTTTCTCTGGATCAACCATTCACAAGGAACAATATCATAGACAGATCTAATATAGTTATCAAAGCCAGTTCCCTAATCAGCATAATGTCTTAGTGAGTTAGGCTTCATCTCTGGACCTTTTCACATCCAGGCTGAAAACTCACCTCTTTGAGGGTGCTTTTGGATCCTGATCTGCTTAGTCTCCTATGTGTTTCCATACTATCAGGTCCAGCCTGTCCACTAGGTGAGCTAGGCGGCCACCTAGGGTGGCCTGCTCGGGTGGGTGGCGGCAGTGGCCCACATGGGTGGCAGCTGAATTGGCAGTGGCACACACGGGTGGCTGCGCCGCTTCCCCCCAGCTGGCACCAATTCCGTTTGAAGGGGAGAGGAAGGTAGCGGCAGTATTTCCAAAAGTGGCAGCAAAAAGTTACTGCTTTTGGAAATGCTGCCACTGCCCACCTCCCCCTCCCGAGATGGAATCGGCAGCAGCTGGGGAGGGGCGGTGGTGGCAGCAGGGGGTCAAGGCAAGGATTTCTGCCTAGGGTGGCAGAAACCCTTGGTCTGGCCCTGCTTACCATTCCTCTAGATGTATGCTTGTCCACAGCTGTTGTGTTGTCTGTCTTGACTAGACTGTAAACTCTAATGAGCAGGGACCATCTTTTACATGTGTCTGTACAGTGCTGTGTACGCTTCGTAGTGCTATAGAACTGATAAGTAGTAGTAGTAGTGAGTCTTTCACTGCCAACACCACTATTCCATGCAATGATAAGAACAATAACCTGATCAACTGTAACAAAAAATAATTTGTTCCTCTACGAAATCCCTTAGCTGATAGAAGATAGCACATTCAATTTCCTTATTTAGAAGTGGAAGTAAGGACACGGGATGGAAATCTTGCACATTAGAAAAAGCTTTGCTATTGCCCTTGACAGGCAGCCATACAATAGTCTTTTTTAAACTGTAAGGCAAGATACCTGATTCCAAAGAGCCATTCACAATGGCAAGCAACCATGCCGGAGCCAGCAATTCCCTTTCCTTATGTAGCTCAATGGCAGGGGATCCGTTGAACAAGTCACTATTCACATTTGAGGCAATAGATGCTGTATCTCAACACTCACCATCAATGCTTCTAATGAATTGTGTTTCATTTCATCATAAATATTACCAACAGCACTACTGCCTCTGCCACTAAGACACATCATCATCATCAGGGTAGCTATTGTGCACTATTCAGCTAACTTCCTGATCAAAAAACCCTGCAAACTCTTCACAGGTCAGAGATGACAACTCTAAAAAAATTCATGAGGGTGATTAGCTACTCTCTCTAAACTCTGGCTGATCGTATCCTTTCTCGTTTCCCGGATTTTCTGTTCATATTCTCTAGTTTTAACTAAACCTAACAGTTTATCTTCTTGTTTTCCTGATTTACGACATCTACATGCTAACTGGCGCACCTGACATTTCAGCATCCTCAGTGAACATAAGAACCTCTCTCTTTGGTGCTCAGCATCAAATACCTCATGCACCAAATCTTCCCGATCAAGACCAACACAGATTTCACAAATGGCGCCCATTGATGCTAATAAGATCCTGGTTATGAACAACATTGATCCTCCAGCACATAAGTTTCCTCTTCAGTTTAGCCCATCTCAAGTACTGTAAATATGAAACTGACCTTAACTAAAAAGAGGTCATTCTAGTCCAGCGGTGCCACTCTTTTTACCTCGCGGACTATATTAGACATCACTGGTCTAAGCATTAAGTCCAGGATATGACCTGCATTGTGAACACTTTCACTCACCCACCACTTCAGACCTCCATAGATTGAAAAAATTCTAAATCATGTCCACTCCACCCCTTCCCCTATCCCCACTCCTCGCTGCCATAGAATTCACTAGGATCTGTAATGAATCCCCAGCACATTTAATTGGCCTGTAAGCAATGAAAATGTATTCTTTCCTGAGCACACATAAGAAACACTCTATCTTCCTACTACTACTGCTAATCATTTGTATAATGTTACAAGGCATATGCAGCGCTGTACAGAGACAGTCCCTGCTTATCAGAGCTTACAATCTGTTCAAGACAAACAATACAACAATTACAGCCCTATTCTGTCCTGGAAGTAGAACCCTCTGTACGTCCAGTCTGAACTGGATGTACAGAGGGCGTTGCGATTCTGATCCCGATCAGAATCACAATCAGTCCTGTACGTGCAGGCTGGGTCTGCGATTCAGCCTGGCCTGCACGTACAAGACAAGCCCGACTAACTCAGTCGGGGCTTTTAAATGGAGTCGCGGCGCCATGGCATCTGGAATCGAAGCTCCATTTAAAAGCAGAGATCCCAGCCTCCGGAACACACATTTTATTCCACACAGCCTGACCCTCGATTTGGCTTCCCAAGGCCAGGGTCGGGTTGCAGGGAATGATCTCTGCCCCCTGCCTCCCTTTCCCCGACCTGGGCCCGCTGATCCCCAATGTCCAGGAAAGTTATTCCACCTCGGAGGTGGAATAACTTCCCTGTTCATGTTGCCGGTCCCAGACGTACAGGGCCGACATTAGAATTGGCCCTGTATTTCTGGGGCCAGTGACCGCCCACTGCCCACCCTAATGCCACCCCCAATCCTCCCCTTTCCCATCCTCACCTAGCTTCCCCGTACAACCAGGGGCAAAGCTAGACGCTGGCAGGAGGGGGCATGAATAGCAGGTATGGATGTCCCCGCTATTCGTGGCTCGGAATAAGTCTGTTAGGGACTAGGATTTGTCTAGGGGAATGGTAAAGAAACACATAGTTGGAGAGCTGGAGACTAAGCGGATCAGGATCAGGATCCAAAAACAGCCTTGAAATAATGAGTTTTTAGCCTGGATGAAAAGAGATCAAAAGATAGAAATGATCTGCCAGAACAGAGGAATTCCCGAGTACTGGTGTAGGGAGAGATAAAAGAGGAAAGGTAGTGAGGAGCAGCAGAATGAATGCACTTATAGGTCAGTAGGAGAAGTTTGAACTGGATACAGAAATGAATAGGGAACCAATAATGCAACTTGAGAAGAGGGGTTACATGAGCATAGAGAGACTGGTGGAAGATTAGTCACGCAGCTGAATTTCAAACAGATTGAAGTGGAGCAAGATGATTCAGAGAGAGACCAGTAAAAAGAAGACTGCAATAGTCTAGACAGAAGGGGCCCGATTTTCAGTTAGGCAGGCTATGTGCCGCATCAGCGCTTAGCCTGCCTGCTGACCCCCTTAATCCAGATTTTCACTTCTGGGGCAAAGAAAGTGAAAATCAGAGATTGGCTGGACACGCCGGCAACTGCCAAGGCTAAGCAGATAGCAACGATTTTCGATGAAACCTGCTTAGCTCCTGCGCCTGAAAGATAGGCGAGGAAAATCCTTGCCTATCTTTAAGGCGCAGAGGGCTAAGCGAATAGCATCAAAAATCACTGCTCCCCACTTAGCCCTTTCATCTGCCCCCACTCCTCCACCCCGGAACACCCCCAATACACCTCAATGCTAACTGCATAGCATCTGGGCGCGTTAGGAACTTATCCAGGATTTTTCAAAGGCACTACCCAAGTAGATGCCTTTGGAAATCTTGGATAAGGCATTTACATGTATAATTAGGGCAGTTGCCCATGTAAGTGTCTTTGAAAATGCCACCCAAGGTAACTAAAGAGTGGATAAGGCTCTTAGGGGTATGTTTACTAAACTGCGTTAGTGCAATTCGCGTTAGGAGACGCATTAGTGGAAGGAAAGCCAAAAAAGGATATGGGCGGTACATCGTAACCGCTAATGCGCAGTTGCGCACGGTATTGCGTGCCGTGCCGCAACGATCGCTACAGCACGCGCGCTACTGCGCGCAAGCGTAAGACAGCGCGCAGACACCCAAATACAGAAACAGAGCGGTAGCACAATGGTTACTACACAGACTGATGGTACAAGGGTCATGGGTTCGATTAAGGCTGGCTGAAGCGTCATGTGTAACCCTTTGAAGGCCTACTATAATATTTTATTCCACATTCTGCAGCCGGGTTAATGTTTGCACATGTCAGGAAAATTGTACCCGTCGTACCCAATATGTTCCAATAGTGACGTTCCCTCTGGCATGGTCATGTATTATATACCATTTGATAGGAATAGATAGGCAGAAGATGAGATCCCGAAAGTACTGGGCTTGGCCTGGAAAGGGTTAAGTAGTGGGCTGTGAGGAAGGTTACTTGTACCTGAATAGTGCTGCCAGCAAACACACCCTCACAGTGGCGTAAGCTAAGGTGCCACATAAGGCACCCTAGAGGGCACTCCATAGGGCACATTATAAAGTGCGCTGTCTGCCCAGGCACCCTATAATGTCCCCTATAGGACACCATATAAGGCATCTTATAAGGTGCTTTATAGGGCGCCGTATAAAGCGCCCTATAGGGTGCCCTATGAGCCACCCTAAGGGGACAGTACCCTGAGGGTGGTCCTGCTGGCAGAACTAATATACAATAAAAATAGACAATGCCTAAGACAGCCCCATTGATGAACCCCACTGTGGGTTCTGAACCCATATTCTCTGGCTCCACAGGCAGAGAAGTAACCAGTGGGCTACAGCTGCTAACAAACAACTGGTTGGCTACAGGAGGACTGCACGGCACCACACCCACATTCTGCTGTGGTTACCAGGATAGGGGTTACCCACCCGTACCCATGATGCACTGCACATGCAAATCAGCAGTCAAGAGATGGGCACAAGATCGGGTATGCACCCCCACAGCACCTTGGCCTTGTAGGGGGAACAGACCGTGTGTGGCACTGCCACAGAGTAGCCACAGACAGTCACATTGTGCAGGTACAGTGCCCACCCTGAGGCTGAGGTGGGGCGCCCTGCACCAGGTCCACAGCACCTTTCATGGCTGCAATATACCATGTTGCAGGTCCTCATCAGTGTGTGATAGGTAGCTCCGTTAGACACATCTAGGATACAGCTGTGTCCTGATGTATGTCCCGGTCATGTCTAGTCCCTATGGGCGCTGTTGCACCCAGACCAGTGCATATCCTGTGTTGGTGCCATCGTTACCTGCTGTAGGTGAAGGGGGAGGGTGGTGTATGGACCCATAGGCAGATTATGTACCACCACACAACCCACCCTCTGGGGCTCAGGGTGGGCAACAGGATCACCCACCAATAGATTCACAGTCTACCTCCCTGCAACAGCAGTCCTGATGGGGAACAGACAGAGCGGCACACATCCATAACACAATAGCAGAGAGACAGTAGGCCTGGAAATGCTCAGCTGCCCCCCACCATTACCTGACATTCTCCAGCAGCAAGCCTCCATCAGCTGCACCCTGCAAGGTGTTCCAGCAAGACACATACTAGCTGCAGACAGTCCGCCAGCTAATCCATAGTGCATGGTCCTGGAGGAGATGCATGTACCCAGAACGGGGATGTCAGCATACACACCAAGCAGATAAGTCAGCAATTGGGTCCCAAAAGGAAACCCATATATATCACATGAGAGAAATGCTAGATAGCACTATGGGGGAACCTAGCCATGCCGTGGTCACTGCTCAGTCAGGGTGAGAGTGACCTCCCAACAGGACATGCTGTGGCCACTCTGTCCGTGCAGGTGGTACCGGGCACTACAATGTCCGAGCTATTGCCCTAAGCCCTGCGCAGATGCAGCAAGGCCAGGCCACCCTATCCAGGCTATTCCCAAAGTACCTTGCTCCTCATTATGCACATTGGCAGGCCAATACTGGGAACAGTGCTAGCAGTGTGGGCTGTGGAGGGTGTTGGAAGCCACCACACACTGGATAGACAGACACACACTCCCCACACCTATGCCAACATTGTGCAACTATAGAGGTGTTGGGCAGCCCAGGCCACCACACCAGTCCTGGGCACAGTGCAGGCATGGCTATGGTACGCACTACTGTAGGAGTCACTCCCCAGGTTGGTAAACACTGTCAGACACAGGACCTGTAGCACACTCCACAGACATCAGAAAGGTTGCTATGATGCAGCTCACTCATGGAATTGTACTTAACCTAGGAATTGCTATATGCCAGTAATCATAGCAACCTTTTGATAGATGTGTACCATATTCCCAGGTTTCGGGTGGCATTACTACAGTATGCATGTGCTAGTATTGCGAGATGCACGCAGAGCCCAAAGTCCTGCCTCTCCAGGAGGCTGAGGATAATGGGGCCTGTGGGTGCAGGTGTGTCTGCCCCTGTTGGCTGCTGCTTTACGGCAGAGGTTCCCAACTCCATTCCTGCGGTGCCAAACACTGTTCGGGTTTTCATGCTGTCCCTCATGAATATGCATGAGATACATCTGCATACCATGGGGGTGGCGCATAGAGTTGCAGCACAGGCATCTTCATCAGAGGCAGCATGGAACCGGAATGGTGTTTGGCCCTCCAGGACTGCATTTGGGAGGCTCTGCTCTAGGTAATGTGCATGTTTATGGTGTCTGTGCTCTGTAGGGTAAAATGTGGGTGTTTTGGGCATGTTTACGTCATCTGCACGAACGGTTCTGTCTGTATTAGCACGTTATAGTAGTGGGTAAAATATGAGGACTGGGTTGGCGGAAACCACAGCTGGGACTTGAACCTGTGACCTTCTGCTTCTGAATACACTGGTTCTGTGCACTGCACCACCATGTTCTCACAGAGCTGGTGCATTCCCTGGTGCTACCATGACTGTTGGTCAGACAGGGCCTGTCTGCTGCAGTGCACGGAACCCACCTACACAGGGCTAGGCCACGGTCTGCTGTGGGCAACTTCCACTGCCCCCTCCACCACCAGTATTCCTCAGCCACCATGCTGACATGCCCTTCTGCTAGTGGAGCTGGTGGTGCGCAGTCCCAGGCCATCCAGTGTGCAGGTAGGCGGCTGCCTATGGTGCGGGTTCTGGGGTAGGGGTGCCTGCATAGCTGTCCACGCTTTCCCCCAGCACCACTTGCCAATGTTCCGTGCCATTGGGGGTACCTGCTGGGTACTATTCCCTGTGACACTGTGGGAAGCACACTCTTGCCCATGTTGGGCCCTCAGCAGTTGCTGTCTGGCTGCTCTACTGTTTCAGCATTCCTATGGGCCAGCTAGGCATCACCCTAGTCCCCACTGTGGCCCAGCTGCCCCACAGCATGTGCCGCCTGCAGCCCTCTGTATCCCCTTTTCCAGCATCTGCCCGGTTGCCCGTTCCGACATGCCCGCCCTGATGTTGCGGGACATGTGCACGCCATAGGAACCCTGTCCGATGGTGGGGAAATCCCTGAGCAGCGCTATTTCACTGTGGGCCCCTGCACCTTGTATGGGGACGGAGTATGGACCCTTCCACAACTTATATCTGTTCTATGGAGCTTACTCGGGGGGGGGGGGGGTTGATGTTTCTCATTGCTACCACTATTGGCCAGCTTAGTTGTTGTTTTTTTCCAGTTTGTTGGGGTCATTTTCAGTGTTTCTGTGCCCTTTTGTTCTGTGCACATGTATCGCACTTATCACCTTTTTTTGGTTTCCCTGCCTAGGCTGTACATTGCTGACACGTAAATGGTTTCTCTCCCCTTTAAAGTGCTTTTACCGGTAGGTTTTCATTCGCGTTGGATTTCAGCTCTGAAATTCAGCGCGTTGGTGTGAAGGCAGCCTCTCCCCGCCCACTCTCTGCCCATTTACCCCTTCTCTCCGCCCTCTCTCCACCTTCTGCGGTGTTTTACCTCGCCACGGAGCATTACGCTCGTTAGCGTGTGATAGCGCGCGCTATAGCGTGTTTACGATCGTTAATGCGCTATAGCGTGCTAACGATCGTTAACATCATACAACGCGCGTTATTCACGTTTAACGCGGTTTAGTAAACATACCCCTTAGTAGTAAGTTCAGAGAGAAAGAGGTTAATTGTGCTGATAATAGAGAAAGAAACGACAGGTTTTAGCTATCAGTTGTATGTGTGTGGAGAAGGAGAAGGAGGAGTCAGAGATGACCCCCAATTAAATGCGTCTTGCATGCCTGTCTATAGAATTTTGAAGAAGAGCAAATGAAGGGTAGTCAGGAAGGCCAGCTAATAAGAGAATTTATAAATTAGAAAGAAATTGCAGAAGTGAATAGCAAGCATTGAAAATTAGATGCATATTTTGGAGAACATTTTAGAAGCCGTATGTGGCATCTGCACGTGTAAATTGTGGCATTTACTTGTGTAGAAGGCCCAGGAAGCACAGATATAAAGAGAAGAATGATTTGAGCGTAATTCGGTGGGTCAAAATATTGTGGGGGGATATTCAAAGGCGGTTTGCATACCTGCCTACTGCGTAAATGCACTCAGCGGGATATTCAGTGGCTCTAACCCAGTTACTGCCACCAAATATCCCAAGTTTGGGCCGCTAAACACCTAGCATCGGAGCATTGTGGGGCTGGAGCGGTGGCGGCACCATGGGTTAACCAGGCCACAGCAATATTCAGCTGCTGCATAATTAACCCTAACTGGCTAGAGATAGGACAGCTGAATGGCTGTCTGAACTTTAGCTGCTTCTGCAGACCAAATTGCAAGATCGCAATCCGGGCAAGCTGTATATTCAGTGCTGGGACCGGATGGGGCCTTGGCATTGAATATCCGGGGTGAAGTTAAAACGGTGATAGCCAGTTGATTTAAGTGTGCTGGCCACCTGTATTTTTATTTCCTATTTTATAATGGAAATTACGCACAGAGGTCAACAAATTTCCCTGTCAGCTTTTGTACCTGCTCCAAGGCATGCATAGGATTTTGTAAAGTGCTTGTGTCAACCAGGGCATGGACTATGTGATTGAAGGGACATTTGTGTGTAGCCCTATGGTAATTTATTTGGTATTTAAACATTACAATATTGGAGCATCATCACACTGGATATATCTGCGTCTGATCAGGTTAAATATTTTTTTTTTAACTCTCAGAGAGAAGTGCAGGCAGCCAGCATTCTCTCCATAAAGAGTGTGTTAAATGTGCAGGGGTGATAGATGCCAACAGCACGGAGCAAAGTGTTGGACTTAGCTGATGTCACCTACTTGAGAGCAAGAGGTGATACATGAGTGGCAGCCAAAATAGTAGTAACATCTGTTGTGAATGCAACCAAAGTTAAAGATGCCGCGGCTCGGGGAGATGATAGAGTGTAGTGATCAGAGCTATTGAACTTGTGAGAGGAGAAGAGTGAGTGGTTCTGGGAGCTCAAGGATGACATCATGGCAGTTAAAAGTGACCTTAACAAGCTCATACAAGATGTCCACACAAATTAAGCCAGCGTGTAAGGAAGACCGAGGACTTCATGGAGGAGCTGGGAAAGCTGAAAGACTCAATGACGGAGCTGACAGATGCTAAGCAGTAATTGCTCTAAAAATTAAAGAATGTTAAAAATAGAATAAGGAGAAACTACCCACGCATCCATGCGGTCCCTAAGCCTGTGGAATATGCAGACAAGAAGGAGGAGGCCATTCATATCTGGAAAACTGTACTGGCATCAGGGGAGCACCCAGTGGCTAATGTCGAGGTAAAGTTGGAAAGGGTGCACAGAGTGCTCAGCCAGAATGCTCAGCTCAGCCAAGGGCTCACACAATCCACCCTGAACCCGCTCCAACTCGCGATGAATGCCGCGGCGAGAGTCCTACACGGGGCTTCTAGGGGTGATCATGTTACGCCCATCCTAAAGCACCTCCACTGGCTACCTATACATGGCAGACTCGCTTTCAAAACCCTACTGTTGACTTTCAAGGCCATCAATGGGCTCTCCTCCACATCACTAGCAGAGCTTATTCAAACCATGTCCCCCAATAGGTCCAGAAGATCCGCAGCAGTGAACACACTGGTAATCCCGAAGGAAATAACCCAATGCATCCATGCAACAGCAAAAAGGGCTTTCAGATTCTATGCACCCAGATGCTGGAACACCCTACCACCCAGCATCCGGGGAATCCCTGACCTAACCCAGTTTAGGAAGGCATTGAAGCACCACCTCTTCCTCAAATACTACCCGGAAGACAGCACTCCAATAACCCCCTCCCTCATCTAGTGCAGCCACAGCAACTTAACCAATAGCCCCTCCCCATCTAGTACAACCACAGCAACATACCCCGCAAGCCATCCATGACTACGATTACTTGTGACACAACATAACGTGTCGCCTAGATGTAAATAGTTACCCCAGTTTTATCCAAGTTGTAGTACCTGTTCTTTGTAAACACAGATCAGCTTGCTGCACTGTGCTAGTCATTCTGTTTCATGTAAACCGCACTGATGTTGAATAGTGCGGTGTAAAAGAGACTGTAAATAAATAAATAAATAAATAACTTTTTGCTAATGTTCCCATGGACATTGTGCTATATATGTTTAACCACTAGGTAAAGGAATTAATTCCCAACAGGATGCAGCCGCTGCATACCTTTTAGTGGAAGGGAAATAAGGTCACATTATATGTGGATCTGTCTCCTCTAATGCTCCAGAAAAGGCAGGAATTCTTGGAGATCATATCTTGTTTGCAAAAGGACAATATAAGATACAGATGGTCGTTTCCATTTGGACAGGTCTTTACCACCAGTGGAATAACTCAGATCACTCTAAATGGGGGGGCCAAAGGGAGTGGGGTGAGAATGTATGTCAGTATGACTGGAGAGTAACTAGGAGCAGCATATGCAATGGGGTGCAATTGAGATGCAAAAGTGGTTGTGATTGAATGGGATGAAGTGGAGGGTGTGATGTGTCTGTATGGCTGTGGGTATTGACTGCATGGTGATTGGGAAGAATGTGGTGGGCTGCTTAATGGGGGTTACTTTTTGTGTTTATTTCTTTGCTCAGATCAGCCCAGAAAAGCGATGAGGTCATTTTCCTCTAAAGAAATCCTCCATGATCAGTGGCGGGGTATGGATTGGGGGGGAGAGGAAAGGAAAAGTGAGAAAGGAGGGTGAGGAGGAACATAGATATAACTGACTGAAAGAGATGGAGAGTGTTGGATGACAGAAGGGGGAGAGTGGGGTAGGGGGAAGATATGGGCAAAGTATTATGGTTAAAGGACTTATGTAGTCATGGCTGGTTATGGAAGTGTGTATGTGTGTAGGAAGTGTTGAATGTTTTGGGTTTAAATTCTGGTGCTAAAAGATAAAGAATGTTTAAAGAAGCATAGAGAATGGACACTGATGCAATGAAACTACAGTATGACCCGTTTAAGACTAATAAGAGAAAATATTTTTGTCACTCAATACATAATCAAACTCTGGAATTCATTACCGGAGGATGTAGTAAAAGCTGTTAGTGTAGCTTGGTTTAAAAAAGGTTTGGACAAGTCCCTGGAGGAACGGTCCATAAATCATTATTAAAGAGGGGCCAGGAAATCCAATGCTTGCCCCAATACAAGCATTGTGGAACCTGTGTGTCTTTTTGGGAAACTGGCAGATAAGTGACCTGGATTGGCCATTGTTGGAAACAGGATACTGGGCTTGATGGACTGTGGTCTGACCCAGTATGGAATACCTTATTTTCTTCTGTTCTTTTTATAAACAAAACCCATTTGAAACAGAAAAATGAGCGTTTGTAAAACAATAAAAGTTTCCTGTTAATTATTTGGCTGCCAACTGTATGTGACACGGAAGGAAGGAAAAGGAGGGGCATATTCATTTCTAAAAACTGTAAAGTGGACATGAAAGGGGTAGAGTGGGACAGAATGGGCAAGTATATTATTGCAGACATTGTACTTAACAATTGCCCGTACATGTTGGTGGGGTTCAATAAACACACTCAAGGGGGCTTTTGTCAACACGGCTTCAGGGAATCACACGGTGTAGAAACTCTCCTTACCACCCTAACTAATACACTGAACAGAGGTCTTGATAAAGCAGAAAACGGCTTTGCTCTAATATTCCTAGACATCTCCGCTGCCTTCGACTCAGTTAATCATAATCAACTCCTTGCCCGACTCCTAGAAAAGGGAATCGAGGGTCTCGCCTGGGAATGGTGTAGGTCATACTTGTCTGAGCGATGGCAACATGTCAGAGTCGGTACCACCACATCCACACCTTTCCACCAACACCAAGGTGTTCCGCAAGGATCGTCCTTATCTGCACTTCTGTTTAATGTATACTTACAGCCGATCTGTGACATCATACGCACTTTCAACATCTCCTCATTAATTTACGCTGACGATGTTCTACTGTTTACTCCATTTAAAGTCAGTCAACCAGACCTCTCCAACCTTATCCAATGCTTCAATGCCATCACAGACTGGTTAGCTTCTCAAAACCTCCGTATAAACTTCAAGAAGACTGAAGTTCTCTTCATATCAAGAAACAAAGCATTCTCACCTCCATCCTCTCTAAAAGTAAGAGATGCTGATCTCCCCTGTAAACAATCTATTCGCTACCTAGGGATTACTCTGGATCAGCATTTTGAATTTAAGGAACACATTCGGAACGTCACAAAGGCTGTCTACAATAAAATAAGAATGCTAAGACAACTCAGACCCTCACAACAACTTCCGGACCATTTTCCAGGCCCTCACACTACCTCATTTTGATTATGCTAATGTCATCTTATACGGTCTCCCTAAAAACACCATTAATCCTCTACAACTGGCGATGAATGCGGCTGCAAGGGTGCTTTGTGGTCTATCAAGATCAGACCATATCACCCCGACTCTCATGGAACTACACTGGCTACCAATTCATTGCAGGATAACCTATAAAATCCTCATCATCACTTTCAAGATTATCAACAACCTTGCCCCCACGTCTCTTAACGACCTCATCTCCCTCACCCCAAAAAACAGAGAGAGAAGGATAACAACAGACAACACCCTGATTATCCCCAAGGAGTCCATCAAATGTACCCAATCAACCAAGAAAAGGACCTTCGCCTTCTATGCACCTAAATGCTGGAATGACCTCACACCTGAAATAAGAGCGATTAAAGACCTCTCTCAATTTCGTAAGGCAATCAAGCACCACATCTTCCTGATCCATTTTGCACAGACTTCCAATCCTCATCGGACCATCAGCCCTCCTAAACCGACAAACTCTCACTCTTCTCCCCAATTCCCTCACAAGTAATTTCTGCCTCAAGTTCTTTTATGCCCTATCTTATCTTATTCCGACCATAGTCTCCCTGTGAATACTAAAGAACCCAATATGTTTATACATAGCTCAGTTTTTACACTGTTTTTTGTATATAGTTTTACTGTGTGTACATAGTTATAGTTTTATTACCCCTTTTCCAAGTTTAAGTTACCTGTTATAATGTAAGCACACCAGTGTTTTCTGATTGTGCAGTTCTGTTACTTGTAAACCGCACTGAAAACAAAGAGCGCGGTATATAAAAGATGTTAAATAAATAAATAAAAAATAAATAAATAAATATTTAAAGGGCATTTTAAGTGGTAGGACAATAAACTCTTTGGTGATAGCAGGGATTTCAATTTGACCCTTAACCCTAGGCTGTACAATTCTAGAGGGGATGGATGGGGGTGGGATCTCATAGGAAAACACTGAAGCAGTTCCTGAAGTTTTTGGGGCTAATGGATGTTTGGAGGGCACTTTGTGGTACTGGGGGTGATTATTCATATTAGTCTAATGTGCATGCTGCATATTCATGTATCAACATGATCTGGATAGAGGTGATGGGGGAACTTGATAGAAACTGACATGGAGCCCATATCGTGGTCGTACCACGCCCCAGTATTGGTAGAGATTGGGATGGGAACAGAGGAAAGGCCATTTTGATTTTGGAGACTAAATAAAAGTATACTGGGAAGAGAGCCAGCTTGTCAGAAAATTAGAGAGGATATCATGGAGTACTTTTGTCCTAATGACAGTGGGGAAGTGGAGGCAGTGGAGTTTGGGAAGGGCTCAAGGTATATATTAGCAGCGGCCAGTTTTCTTAAGAGAAGTAGAGAAAAAGAGATTGAGGAGATCAGAGCAAGGGTACTGCTGTTGGAACAGCAGCAAAAACGGACATTATAAGGTTTATAAGGTGTTAGAGCGTGAGCAGGGCTGGCGTTACTATAAGGCAAACTAGGCAGTCTCCTATAGCACCAGCATCCCTGGGGATGTCCCATTGTAACTGCTGCCGCCACTCTCCAGGGCCTGCAGTAGCAGCAATGAGTTTAAAACTACCACACAGTGCTTACCTAACCTCCCCGGTGCTGCGTTGCAGATCCTGGCTTGTACTAGCTGCTGCTTCTGCCCTCCTTCAGTGCAGACTTCTGGCTTATCAAAATGTAGACACAACTCCACAACAAATCCTACGTGGAGAGTTACGGCAGCTCTATCCAGTGTGCATGCAATGTGATCCATAATTAACAGAGAAACGCTGCTGAAAAGATGTAAGTAATGAAATAAGACAAACTAATTTTGACATGATCATAATGAAGTGTGTTTGGGTATAGATTGGATACCATATATTAACAATCTTATAAATAATTTGATAGTTATTACTATATAACTGGTGCAAGGTGAGTAAATATCATTGGATGTCTGTGACAGGAAGGTTGCATATTACACTAATGCAATGCATACTATAATTTGAGAGGGGGGGCAAATGTTTCAATAGTGGGCCACATGATCACAAATCCATATGTGTTTGGTTTGCATGAATATTTTAGCCTGCTATAGCATAATGTATACTTATCAAAATTTGCGTATCTTTTCTGAAACTGTCATTTCATATCCACCAAATAGCTCTGTAATCACACGTGCCGATTAATTAAGAAAAAATTGGTTTTGCTAAAGATCTCAGATGGGCTGCTTTTAGTCCATTGGCTGCACTTGGACACCTCCACTCTAATTGTTGGAAGTTTCCAAGATAAAATGTTTAATTATTTCTTTTTTTATTCATGCCAGCAGCATAATGACATACAAAATGTTATTTTTATGCTTTTTTTTTTGGTTACAAAGAGCAAGCTGCGGAAGTTGTGTTGCACTGCAAAAAAAGGACCCCAACTTGTCCCATGTTGCCTTTTAAACATCATAGCATGCCAATAGCATTATCTTGCATTTGCGGTACAACATGCACATCCCTGAGTTTATATGTGGTAACAACTGCTTTACAGTCTATATTACTTGCTTGCAGAGATTACATATCTTCGGTTGCAAAGACCAAATGTTTGTGCCAGCCTTGGATACATACCTGTGATTTACCTAGACTGCAGCCTACGCACAGCTATAGCTTAACACAACTTCTAAAGATCACAGAGACCTAAACGGGAGAGATAACAATGCGTCCTAACTATAAAGTTGATGCCTTTGGAAATGTAGATATAGAGAGAGATTCTTTTGCTACTGTATACTTTAGGTGACTAAGGTATACATTCAGTGCGGGTGTTAGACATAGGCTTAGAGTTTCTAGGCAAGCCAACACCTCCTACACACATACACACTTCCATAACCAGCAATGACCTACATAAAACACCCGTGCTGCTTTGTGCCTTCTGCCGCAGTCTGCAGGTGTTCAAGAGCTGCCTTTGTCTCTTGACCAAGTTGTCCAAATTGCTTCAGATCACTTGCATTGCGTAGGCTATGAATTCATTCATGCATTCCGGGAGGATAGCTCTCAATTTCTAAGAATACTTTTGATCTCTTTTTATTCAGTGAAGCTGCTAAACTGTTACCCTATTCTGATAGAAGCTAAGGACTACTCAGAAGAATTTAGGGCAAGTGCTTTTTCCCCAAATTAGACAAGTAATCAGTAGCCTAAAATATTTATATTCGCTCTTTTCAATTATAATAAACTAATAGGTCTGTTTTATTTGGATTGGAAAACAAAATGCAAATGTGTAATCTTTTTTGCCAAGATGTTCAGCCATCTCCACTGAAATTTTGCTAAAGCTAGAGCACATCGGATGACATCAAAATTTGACAATATTACTCTAGGGATTATTTTGCAATTCATCATGTGCTTTATAAACTCCCAAACCATTTGACTCCCTGCAATTAGTAGCAGCAAATATTCAGCTTTTCCTAAATAGCAACTGCTGTTGAACAAGGTATTGCATCTAGGAAAAAATATTCATTATGCTTGAAAAAAGGAAACAAAAAGCTCTGTAGGAGGAGTGGTCAGTATAGGCACTCCACCATTGCACTCAGTATCACCCGTGCACCTGCTTCCAATGACCTATTCTCTTAAAAATAGAAAAGTATACAATTGTGGTCAATATTATTGGCACCCTTGCATTTAAGGCATGTTGCACACATTATCTTGAGAAATAATTGGAAATATTCCAACTGTATGTCATCATAATATTTTAATAGTATGTTCAAAGGTGTATATCAAAAAAGAAATGTCTGTGCAACTTAGGGGCATGTTTACTAAAAGCCGTACAATTGCGTGCCGCACAATAGCGCACGGAAACGCGGCACTCAAACGCTCAGAAACGCTCTTAAACGCCCCGCACAAGTGCGCTTGGGCCCCGCACAATTGCGCGCCGCACTAACGTGCCCCGCACAAGTACCCGGCCCGCAAATGTCCGATAGAGGCGTGGAAAGGCATTCTGAGGGCGGAGGAAGGCTCCCGAGGGGCGGAGAGACGGGGTCAATGGGCGGGGAAGGGGAGGGGAGAGGCTCCCCGCACAGTATCGGGACGAATTTGCAGGTTAAAAATAGCGCGAGTGAAACACTCACGGTAGAGGGCATTTAAAGGGAAGAGAAACCATTTCCGTCAGCAATGTACAGGGAAACCGGGGAAACCTGCAAAACGTGAGCAGTGTGATACATGTGCACAGAACAAAAGTGCAAATAAAGATAGAAAAAGACCCAAACAAACATATTAAAAATAGGAAGTCAGCTGGGGAACCCTGATATTAATGGGCAAACATAAGAAACACACCCAGGAAAGCTCCAAAAAAATGAAATGAAGTATGGAAGGGGCTACGGAGCGGAGACCCTTCCAAAAAACATTTCCTTTTTTCTGAGCCTTCCTGGGAGTGTTTGCTATGGTTGCCCATTAATATCACTGTTGCCCAGCTTGGTTATATTTATCCCCAGTTCGTCGTGGTCGGTTGAGGGGTTTATTTGCACTTTTGTCACCAGACAAGGTGACTGAGCCCACAGTACAAATGTGCAGAGCAGGGTTTTTTGACTCCTTTGGTCAGGTTTCCCACCCCCAGGGACTGCACTATCACTGTGGCCACAGTGTGGTGCAGCAGACAGAGGCAGTACCTCTAGGACCAGAGGGTCACAGGCTCAAATCCAAGCTGGGGCTCCTGCCAACCCAGTCCCCATATTTTACCCACCGCTAAACAGAGATAGTAAAGACACTCCTTTATTGCAGAGAACATAAGCATGGTTCACACACCCATTTTGTACCCAACACCGCACACACACCATAACAATGGGCATTACCGACAGCCGAGTCCCCCAAATGCAGTCCTGGAGTGCCACAACTCAATCAGGTCATATGCTTTTCCAAGATACGGACATGCCAGCATGTTGGCGGTAGGGTACAGGTGGTGGAGGGGGCAGTGGCTGCTAGCCACAGAAGACAGTGGCCGAGCCATGTGCAGGCTGGCACGTCCACTGCAACATAGGCCCTGTCGGATGTACAGTCATGGACTTCCCAGGGAATTCAGCACATCTGTGGCAACACAGTGGTGCAGTGCACACAGACAGTGTGTGCAGGAGCAAAAGGTCACAGGTTCAAAGCCCAGCTGGGGCTACTGCCATTCCTGTCCACATATTTTCCCCACAACTAAACCATGTTAGTAAGGGCAATCCTTTATTGCTGGGGATATACGCATTGGTCATACGCCTATCTTTTACACCACCAAGCACAGACACCATGACCAGGGGCATTACCTAGAGCAGAGTCTCACAAATGCAGTCCTGGAGGACCACACACCATTCAGGTTCCATGCTGCCACTCATACAAATAACCGTGCTGTATATCTATGCACCACCCCCATGGCATGTAGATGTAGCTCATGCATATTCATGAGGGACAGCAGGAAACCCCAACCAGTGTATTGCAAACCTGGACTGGATTTGGGAACCTCTGCCGTACAGCAGCAGCCAACAGGGACAGACACACCCACACCCACACCCACAGGCCCCATTGGCCAATGCCTCCTGGTGAGGCAGGACATTGGGCCCTGCGTGCATCTCCCAATACCAGCACTTGCATACCTTAGCAATGTCACCCTACACCAGGGTATATGGTACACAGCTCTCAAACGTTTGCTATGAGTACTGGCAGATAGATATCCCTACGTTACGCACAGTCTGCTCTATGAGCTCCATCATAATAATCTATCTGATGTTTGCGGTGTGTGCGTCAGGTCTGGCCCCTGACAGTGTTTACCACCCTAGGGAGGGACCCCCAACGGTATTGCATACCATACCCATGCCTGTATTGTGCCCAGGACTGGTGTGGTGGGCAAGGATTCTGAACCCCTCTATAGTAGCACAATGCTGGCATACATGTGGGAGTGTGTGTCTGTCTATACAGTGTGTGTTGGCTGCAAACACTGTCCACAGTTTTGGCCTGATGATGTGCATAATGAGCAGCAAGGTACCATGGGTATAGCTCAGACAGGGTGGGCTGGCCAGGATGCATCTGCACAGGGCATAGGGCACTGGCAGGGACATTGTAGTGGCCGTCCACCACCTCCACAGACAGGGTGACCTCTGTATGTGCTGCTGGGCTTTCACTCCACCCTGACTGTGCAGTGATGGCAGCATGGCTAGGCACCCCCATAGTGCTTCATAGCACTTCCCTCATGTGATATATATGGGTCACCTGTTGGGGCCTAGTCACTGATGTATCTGCTTGTGTGTGCTGCCATCCCAGTTGTGGGTGCATGCATTTCCAGTGGGATTAACCAGCAGACTGTTCACAGCTGGTATGTGCCCTGCTGGAGTGCCTTGCAGTGGCTGATGGCTTGATGCAGGGGAATATCAGATAGTGGTGGGGTGCATCTTAGCATATCCAGGCCTACTGTCTGTCTGATATTGTGGTCTGGGTGTGTGTGGGGCTGCTTGGACTGCCCTGTAGGGTGTCTGTTCCCCAACAGGACTGGGGTTGATGGTCCACTCTACTGCCATCATTGCAGGGGGGGGGGGGGTGTATAATGGGGATCTGTTGATAGGAGACCCTGCCTGTTTGCCACCCTCAGCTGGGGGGGGGGGTGTATAATGGGGATCTGTTGATAGGAGACCCTGCCTGTTTGCCACCCTCAGCTTGGGGGGGGGGGGGTGGTACATGGCCCACCTAGGGGTCCGTGGGGTTCCCCCTGACTGAGAAAGACAGAGATATCCAAGGTGCTCCTGCAGAAACTACCTATCTCACAGATTACGACTGTTTTAGAGCTCTGCCATGGCCTCTCTCAGCCATGGAGGGTGCTGTGGACCTGGTCCAGGGCGCCTCATCGCACACTCAGGGTGAGCACAGTTCCCGCACAGTGTGACTGTGTGTAGCTACTCTGTGCAAATTAAACACCCGGTCAGTACCTCCTACCAGGCCAAGGTGCTGTGTGGGTGCACACGGACACGTCCCCCTACCAGGCCGGGGAGCTGTTGGGGTGCATTCCCCATCTTGTGTTCATCTGTGGACAGCTGATTTGCATGTGCAGTGCATCATGGGTATGGGTGGCCTAACCCTATCCTGGTTCCCACAGCAGACTGTCTGTGTGGTGACATGCAGGCTCTCTGCAGCCAGCCAGGGGCTTGCTGGCAGCTATATAGCTGTAGCCCAATGGTTACTTCACTGCCTGTGGAGCCAGTGGTAATGGGTTTGAGCCCACAGTGGGGTTATTTGATAGGGTTGTCCAAAGCTTTTTTTAGATTTAATGTACATATGTTGCTGCCATCAAACACACCCTCAGTGTACTGTACCCATAAGGTGCCTCTGAGGGTGCTTTATAGGGCACCCTATAGGGCACCTTATGGTTGCCGTCCATATAAGGTGCACTATACATTATCCTGTGACGCAACATATATGGTGCCCTATAGGGGACATTCAAGGGTGCCTTGGCGGACAGTGAACTTTAACATGTGCCTTATGGGCCGCCTTATGTTAACACGCTTTGTGAGTGTGTTTGCTAGTAGTGATAACTGAAATAAAAATAGATTGCCCCCTACAGCACTCATCCCCATAATACACACTGCCTCAGTGAGCCTTCTTCATTGGGCACTGTGGGGGATTGAACCCCTGATCTCTGCACCATTGGTCAGTGTCTTAACCATTGTGCTGTGGCTCTGTTCCTATGCTTGGGCATCTGCGCACCGCCTTATGCCGCCCAAAATTAACAGTGCACCGCCTTATGCAGCCCAAAATTAATATGCCTCCTAAAGCACTTTTACCCATTACAGTTAATGCCTCAGCCAGCCCTTTTTGTTGTGCACAATGGGGAATTGAACCCATGGCAGCTGCACCCACAGTCAGTGTTTTAACCATTGTACTATGGCTCTGCTCCTTTGTGTGTGCATATCAGGGCGCCACTTAGCCTTCCCACGCACTATTATGCACGGCGCACAATAGCACGGTGCACAATAGCGCCCCGCGCAAATGTGCGATCGCTTACTCCCGTTTTTTTTCTTTTCTCTGCCTGAACCGCCCACTCCTTATATGGCACAGGCACACTACCGCGGCCCCGCACATTAGGAATGTTTAGTAAACAGACCCCTTAGACATAATAATTTCTAAGAAAAAAACAAAATATGACCGGAACAGGAATAATGTCACCTTTCACTAATATTTGGTTGCATAACCCTTGGCAGTGATTTTAGCCTCCAAACATTTCTTGTAGCCATCTATAAGTTTCATACATCTTTCTGCTGGTAGTTTCTCCCACTCGTTAAATGTGATTTCTTCCAGCTCATGAATGTCTCTAGGATTCCTTTTACCAATTGCAGATTTCAGCTCTTTCCAATGCTTCTTGATTGGATTGAGATCAGTTTAAAACAGTCTGTTCCCTTTTAACCATTCTTTTGTACTTTTGGATGTATGTTTTGGGTCATTGTCCTGCTGGTGGACCATGACTTTTGACCCAGAACTATCTTTCTGACACTAGGCAGCATATTTCTCTCCATAATACCTTGGTAATCCTCTGACTTCATGATTCCTTTAATACATTCCAGGCCTCCAGTTCCTCAGGCAGCAAAACAGCCCCACAACATTATGGAGCCTCCACTATATTTAACCATAGGAAGAGTGTTTTTTCTTTATAAGCTTCACTGCTTCACCTATAAATGTATTGCTGGTCTACATTGCCGAAGAGCTCAAGTTTGGTTTCATCTGTTCACAGAACGCTTTCCAAGAAGGATTGTAGTTTCTAAAGGTGAGTTTGGCAAAGATCAGACTTGCCTTTTTATGTCAGTTTTTGAGCAATGAGGTCCATCTTGGCCTTCACCCATGAAGTCCTTCTTTGATTAGTGCATTGCATATGGTGTGGGTTGAAACCATCATTCCAGATTGCTCCAGGTCATCCTTAAGCTCTTTGGATGTTGTACATGGTGTTTTTTCATCAGTTCACACTAACCTTTGAGGACTTCTTGGATAATTTTCCTATTCCCACCATGTCTTGGAAGGTTCTTGACAGTTCCATGAGCAGAAAACCTCTTAATAACATTGTGAACTGTAGACACAGGAATCCCAAGGTCTTTGGAGATGGCTTTGTACCCTTTTGAAGTTTGATGTTTAGTGATAATGGCTTTTCAGATGGTCTCAGGCAGCTCTCTTCTCTTCACCATTGTGAAAATGGAACAGGAAGTGAATGTGGCCATTTTATACATTAGAGACATCATTCATTGGTTGATTCAAGTCATGTGAGTACCAACAATTGATCACAGGTGCATCTAAGTGTACTGCAATGGGAATGTGGTGTTTCCTTTCAAACTGATTTGAATTGTTTATAAGGGTGTCAAGAATCATGTCCTGACAATGTCCCAGTTTTTATACTATTTCCTACTCTTTCCCTTTTAATTGGTCTTGTTTTATTTGACTCTTTTATGTGTCAAATATGTGTGGATATATAGTCCAAAGCCATTTCACTGGCCACTGTTTTTTAGGAGATATTGGTCATTAAGGGGTCGAACTGCAAGGCTGCCAATAATGTTGACCACAACTGTAGATGTATTTCTCAAACTGCTCTTGAACACCTTGTACCTGCCCTAGGCAGGAGTGAAACATGCTCAGAAAGTTGCCGGCTAGTCGTGCATGCATAGCTTCTGTTATTCCTATAGGCAGGGCTAGCGCATCTACTAGGCAGGTTGGGTGACTGCTAGGGTGGCAGACCTCAATGGGTGGCATGGCAGCTTTGTACTGCTGCTTTGGTGCCGGTGTGCTTTGGCACACATGGCCTTCCGCTTCTGACCCCCCCTTTGATGCATCTTCCTGTCACAGGGTGATCAGAAGCAGCAGGCCATGTTTGCCAAAGCACATGACTACAGCTTTTAAACTCCTACTGCCACCACCAGCCCCGCAGAAGATGGAACTGGCAGCAGCAGCAACAACAGTGGGGACAGTGGTGTGGCTCAGTGCTGGGGGGCAGCAGAAACCCTTGGGCAATCCCTGCTGATAGGCATTTTTTTTAAATTGAGAAATTTGAAATGTACATTCCATTTAAATAAAGGAAAATCTTATAGGAAAATATAAAGCAAAAATTACAAGATAATCACAAGTTAAGGAAAAACATAAGGTATAGTCCTCATCACGGAGAGAAAAAACACTAAGGGGTATGTTTACTAAAACCCCGTTAGGGTGCGCACCGCGCTAGTGTGCGGATGCCATATAAGGAGTGGGCGTTTCAGTCAGAAAAAAGCAAAACCGGGATTAATCATGCACTAATGTGCGCTGCGCTCATGTGCGCCCCGCACATTAGCGCATGAGAAGGTTGCGCGGGAAGCATAAGCAGCGCGCTGATGTGCAAACACAGGAACAGAGCCACAGTACAATGGTTAAGACACTGACCAATGGTGCAGGGATCATGGGTTCAATCCCCAACTGTGCCCAATGAAGAAGGCTGGCTGAGGCATTACCTATTATGGGGAAGATTGCTTTAGGAGG
Organism: Ichthyophis bannanicus; assembly: GCA_033557465.1. NCBI lineage: Eukaryota > Metazoa > Chordata > Amphibia > Gymnophiona > Ichthyophiidae > Ichthyophis > Ichthyophis bannanicus. Next base: position 613,164,137 of record CM066031.1, on the reverse strand, counting down.
CATTTTATTTTTATTTTAATTATCTCTACTAGCAAACGCACTCTCAAAGCGTGTTAACATAAGGCGCCCCATACGGCACATTTTAAAGTGCACTGTCCACCAAGGCACCCTAGAATGTTGCTTATAGGGCGCTTTATAGGGTGCCGTATGAGGTACCACAAGGTCACAGCACTGTTTTTGATGGCAGCACTGTGCAGTTTAAGGAATGAAAATCATAAGTAGGTGCGCTGGGATGCAAGGAGAAGCAGCAGTGTAGCACAATGGTTAAGACACTGACCAAGGATGCAGGAGTCATGGGTTCAATCCCCCACTGTGCCTAATGAAGAAGGCTGGCTGAGGCATTACCTGTTATAGGTAATATTGCTGTAGGGGGCATTTTATTTTTATTTTAAATAGTGCTGCCAGCAAACACACCCTCAAAGTATTGTAACATAAGGTGCTGCATAAGGCGCCTCATAGGGTACCCCAGAGGGCACATTTTAAAGTGCACTGTCTGCCACGGCACCCTACAATGTTGCTGAAAGGGTGGCCTATAGGGCACCATATAGGGTGCCCTATGAGGCACAGCAAGGTCATAGCACTGTGTTTGATGGCAGCACTGTGCATTTAAACACATGGAAATCTGAAGTAGGTGCGCTGACATGCAAGGAGGAACAGCAGTGTAGCACAATGGTTAAGGCACTGACTGCTGATACAGGGGTCATGAGTTTGCTCCCCAGTGTGCCTAATACATAATGCTGGCTGAAGCATCAGCTTTGCAATGTATGTATTGTTTCCTGTAGCACTTTATTTGTATTTTATTAATTGCTGCCAGCAAACACGCCCTCATGTGCTGTAATTGAAGATGCCACATAAGGCACCCTATAAGGCACTCCATAGGACACATTATAAAGTGCACTGTCCGCCACGGCACCCTAAAATGTCCCCTATAGGGCACCCTATAAGTCGCTCCACAGGATAACGTATAATGCACCTCATATGGACGGTATACATAAGGTGCCCTATAGGGCGCCCTATAAAGCGCCCTCAGAGGCACCTTATGGGTACAGTATGCTGAGAGTGTTTTTGCTGGCAGCAATAATGTACATGAAAAAGAGATAATGCTTTTGGCAGTCCTATCAAATAACCCCACTGTGTGTTTGAACCAGCAACCTTTGGTTCCACAGGCAGTGAAGTAACCTTTGGGCTACAGCTCTACAACTGCTGGGAAGCCCCTGGTTGGCTGCAGAGGGAGTGCACGTCACCACACAGACAGTCTGCTGTGGTCACCAGGATAGGGTTAGCACACCCGTACCCATGATGCAATGCACATGCAAATCAGCTGTCCACAGATAAACACAAGATGGGGTATGCACCCCCACAGCACCTCGGCCTGGTAGGGGGAACTGACCATGTGCACCCCCACAGCACCTCGGCCTGGTAGGGGGTACTGACCGTGTGTGTTACTGGCACAGAGTAGCTACACACCGTCACATTGTGCAGGTACTGTGCTCACCCTGAGCATGCGGTGGGGCGCCCAGCACCAGGTCCACAGCACCTTCAATGGCAGAAATAGGCCGTGCTACAAGTCCACAGTAGTGCTAATGTGTGAGGTAGTTAGTTTCTGCAGAAACACCTTGGATGTATCTGTCTGTCTCAGTCAGGTTTAGCCCCTATGGACCCCTAGAAGGATCATGTACCACCACCCTCCTCCTCCTCCTCCTCCAGGGCTGAGGGTGGTAGACAGGTTCTTCCATTAACAAATCCACATTCTATCTCCCTGCAATGATGGCAGTAGAGGGGACCATCAACCCCAGTCCTGCTGGGGAACAGACACCCTACAAGGCAGTCAATGCAGCTCTGTACACATCCATAACACAATAGCAGACAGAAATTAGGCCTGGATATGCTGAACTGCACCCCACTACTATCTGATATTCTCCTGCAGCAAGCCTTCAGCCACTGCACCCTGCAAGGCACTCCATCAAAACACATACCAGCTGCAAAATCTGCTAGCTAGTCCATAGAGCATGTTCCTGGTGGAAATGCATGCACCCAGAACTGGGATGTCAGCATACACAACAAGCAGATAAGTCAGTGACTGGACCTCAACAGGAAACCCAAAAATATCACATTAAAAAAAGCTATACAGCACTATGGGGGTGCCTAGCCATGCTGTGGTCACTGCACAGTCAGGGTGAGAGTGATCTCTCAGCAGGACATGCTGAGGCCACCCTGTCTGTGTAGGTGGTTGCCGGGCACTAAAATGTCCCAGCCAGTGCCGTATGCCCTATGCAGATGCATCCTAGCGAGGCCACCCTGTCCGGGCTATACCCATGGTACCTTGCTCCTCATTATGCACATTGGCAGGCCAATACTGGCAACAGTGCTGGCAGTGTGGGCTGTGGATGGTGTTTGCAGCCACCACGCACTGGATAGACAGACACACACACACACACCTATGCCAGCATTGTGCTACTATAGAGGAGTTTAGCAGCCCTGGCCACCACATCAGTCCTGGGCACAGTACAGGCATAGATATGGTACACAATACTGTTGGGGGTCACTCCCCAGGTTGGTAAACACTGTCAGAGACCAGACCTGAAGCACACACCACAGACATCAGAAAGGTTGTTATGATGGAGCTCAATCAGCAAACTGTGCTTAACGTACGAATTGCTATCTGCCAGTAATCATAGCAAACGTTTGATAGCTGTGTACCGTATACCCAGGTGTAGGGTGGCATTGCTAAGGTATGCAAGTGCTAGTATTGGGAGATGCACGCAGGGCCCAATGTCCTGCCTCTCCAGGAGGCATTGGCCAATGGGGCCTGTGGGTATGGGTGTGGGTGTGTCTGCCCCTGTTGGCTGCTGCTTTACGGCAGAGGTTCCCAACTCCAGTCCTGGTGTGCCAAACACTGTTAGGGTTTTCATGCTGTCCCTCATGAATATGCATGAGATACATATGCATATCATGGGGGTGGTGCATAGATATGCAGCACAGGCATCTTTATTAGAGGCAGCATGGAACCTGAATGGTGTTTGGCCCTCCAGGACTGCATTTGGGAGACTCTGCTCTAGGTAATGTGGCTGTTTATGGTGTCTGTGCTCGGTGGGATAAAATATAGGCGTATTAACCATGCGTATGTTCTCTGCAATAAAGGTTTGTCCTTACTATCACGGTTTAGTTGTGGGAAAAATATGTGGACTGGATTGGCAGGAGCCCCAGCTGGGCTTTGAACCTGTGACCTTCTGTTCTTGCACACACTGTCTGTGTGCACTGCACCACTGTGTTGCCACAGATATGCTGTATTCCCTGGGGAGTCCATGACTGTACATCCGACAGGGCCTGTTTGTTGCAGTGCACGGCACCCACCTGGACAGGGCTAGGCCATGGTCTGCTGTTGCCACCAGCTGCTGCCACCTCCACCACCAGTACCGCTCCATCCTTAGATTGGAGACAGCATAAACCCTGAAGGATTTGTGGCCCTCCAGGACTGCTCTAGGTAATGTGCACATTTCTGGTGTCTGTGCTCTGTAGGGTAAAATAGAGGTGTTTGAGCCATGCTTATGTTCTCTGCAATAAAGGTTCGTCTTTACTATCACGATACAGTTGTGGGTAAAATATAGGACTGGATTGGCAGGAGCCCCATCTGGGGCTTGAATCTGTGACCTTTTGTCTCCAAACACACTGGTTGTGTGCACTGCACCACCGTGTTGCCACAGAGACAATGCATTCCCTGATGATACCATGACTGTTTGTCAGGCAGGGCCTGTCTGTTGCAGTGCATTGCACCCACCTACACAGGGCTAGGCCATGGTCTGCTCTGGGCAGCTGCCACTGCCCCCCTCCACCTCCAGTACCCCTCTGCCACCATGCCGACATGCCCTTCTTCTGGTGGTGCTGGTGGTACGCAGTCTCAGACCATCCTGTGTGCGGGTAGGCGGCTACCTATGATGCAGGTTCTGGGGTAGGGGTGCCTGCATATCTATCCGCATGTCCCCCAATCACCGCCTGCCACTGTTCTGTGCCCTTGGAGGTACTTGCTGGGTACTATCCCCTGTGACACTCTGATAGACACGCTCATGCCCATGTTGGGCCCTCATCAGTTGCTGTCTGGCTGCTGTACAGTTTCAGCATTCCTAGGTGCCACCTAGGCATCTGCCTAGTCCACACTGTGCCCCAGCTGCACCACAGCATGTGCCGCCTGCAGCCCTCTGTATCCCCTTTCCCAGCTTCTGTCCAGTTGCCCATTCCGACATGCCTGCCCTGCTGCTGTGGAACATGGGCATGCCATAGGAAACCTGTCCAATGGAGGACGTAACCCTGATCAGTACTATTTCACTGTGGGATCATTCACCTTGTATGGGGACGGAGCGTAGACCCTTCTAAAATTCATATTTATTTTTTGGGGCTTTCTTGGGAGTGTGTTTTGATGCTTCCCATTACTATCACTATTGCCCAGCTTGCTTATGATTTTTTTATATTTTTCTGGGGTCATTTTTAATGTTTATTTGCCCTTTTGTTCCGTGCACATGTATCACACTGCTCACCTTTTGTAGGTTTCCCTGGTTTTGCTGTACATTGCTGACAGAAATGGTTTCTCTTCCCTTTAAATCGGCCCTACCGCGAGGTTTTCACTCGTGGTATTTTTTTGCTTGACTTTCAGCCCCGCTCGTGTACGGGGAGCCTCTCCCCTCCCACTCTCCACCCATTGACCCTGTCTCTCCGCCCCTGGGGAGCCTTCCTCCGCCGTCCGAGAGCCTTTCCACGCCTTTATCGCACATCAGCGTGCCGTGCACATGAGCGGGCACTTTAGTGCAGCGCGCACGTGTGCGGGGCACAAAAGTGCATCATTAGCGTGCGCCAAGGTACCTTAGCACACGCTATTGTGTGCCGCGCACTTGAGCGCAGTTTAGTAAACATACCCCTAATACTATCACAAAATAAATTCCCAAATGGAAATTAAGGTAACATGCCCATTACACTGGCGATATTACCATAATGAACTCCAAATCCTAATCACCGCAGAATTATCACTTCCTTTTTAACAGAAACTTCTCTACATGAAATACATCCTGAAATATGAGAGTGCCCCCTTCAATATAATTATATATTTACAGGGGAACCATAGATAAACATAGTTGCCAAGTTACCCAGTTCCAGGAGTGAGATTTCTTTTGCCATAGTAACATATATAGTAACATAGTATGATGGCAGATAAAGACCAGTATGGTCCATCTAGTCTGCCCAGCAAGGTGGTAAGAGTAGGTCCACCTGCCGCTCCATGCAGGTCATCCCTCCCTATGCCTTTGTTTAGGAGTGTACCTATTGTTCTGTGCAGGTCACCCTTAATTGTTGAGATATAAGAGATAGTTAAGTTTTTTTTTAATTTTATCCTGTTGTAATGAAGGTATCCACTGTGTCTGTCCCATGCCTATTCTGTCGCTATATTTGCCCCCACCACTTCCATCGGTAGGGCATTCCAAGCATCTGCCACCCTTTCAGTGAAAAAGTATTTCCTGATGTTGCTTTTCATTTACCCCCTTGAAGCTTCATGTTATGCCCTCTAGTTTTATAGCTTCCCCATCTTTGGAAGAGGTCTGTTTCTTCACTAATACTCTTAAAGTATTTAAAGGTCTGAATCATATCTCCCCTGTCCTTCTATATACTCTATACATATTTAGGTCTTCAAGTCTCTTCTCACATGTCTTCTGGCACAGGCTCCAAATCATTTTGGCCTTGTCACATTGTCACATTGTCACATTGTCACATTGTCACCTTGTCACATTGTTTCACCACCTTGAGATCCTCAGAAACAATCACTCCAAGTTCCTTCTCCTGGTCCATGCACATCAACCTCTTGCCCCTTATTGCATACAATTCCCTTGGATTTCTGCATCCCAAGTGCATGACACTGCACTTCTTCACATTAAATCTTAAATGCCAAGCATTAAACTATTCTTCCAGTTTTTGTAGATCTTTCCTCATGTTATCTACTCTCCCAGGGGGGTCCACTCTTTTGCAAATTGTCGTGTCATTTGCAAAATACAGACTTTTCTATTCAGTTCTTCAGCAATATCACTCACAAATACATTGAACACCTTGGGACCCATCTCCAGGCTGTTCATTTTATTGACAAGACTCCTGTGAGGAACAGTATCAAAGGCTTTGCTGAAATCTAGATAGATCCATTGCATGCCCTTGATCTAATTCTCTGTTCACCCAGTCAAAGAACTCAATCAGAATTGTTTAGCACGATCATCCTTTGGTAGAACCATGTTGCCTCAGATCATGTAACCTATTGGTTTCGAGAAAGTCCACTATTCTCTCTTTCAGGAGCGCCTCCATTACTTTTCTCGCCACCGAGGTGAGGCTTACTGGCCTGAGGTTTGTCACTTATTCCCTATTACCACTGTTGTGAGAGGTTCCACATCAGCTCTTCTGTAGTCCTGTGGAACTTCTGTCTACAAGGATTTATTAAAAACATCTTTTAAAGGCCCTGCAAGAATCTTTCTGAGCTTTGTCAGTATCCTGGGATGTATCCCATCTGGTCCCATGGTCTTAGCCACTTTCAGTTTTGCAAGCTGTTCAAACACATCATCATTTGTGAATGGCATGGTGTCTACTGCATTCTCATTTGTATATTTGTCAATCACAGGTGGTCCTTCTCCAGGACTTATTTTAGTAAAAACAGAAAAGAAGCATTTGTTTAGCATTTTTGCTTTTTAATGTCACTTTCCACGAATCCGTTCTCGGCACTTTTGAGTCTTGCGATTCCACCTCTGATCTTCCTCTTCTCCCGAATATACCTGAGAAAGGTTTTGTCTCCACACTTCAGATCTTTAGCCATCTTTTCTTCTGCCTTTGATTTTGCTATCCTTATTTCTTTTTATCTCGTTTAGCTTTATCTTGTATTCTGTTTTGTGTTCCTCTGTTTGTGAATTTTTGAATTTTGTGAAAGCTGTGTTTTTTGTCTTTATTTGTGCAGCTATTTCTTTGGAGAACCAAAATGGTTTCCTTTTCCTCATATTTTTATTTACTTTCCTTACATATGTATCTGTTACCTCTTTTATTGCCTCCTTTGGTTTAGCCCACTGCAGCTCCACGTCCCCTATCCCCTCCCACTCTGCCATCTTCTCCTTCAGGTACTTGGCCATTTTATTGAAGTCAGCATTTATGTAGTCTAGCACTTTGAGCTTACTGTGGACTCTGCCTTAGTTATTATCTCAAACCACACCGTGTGATGATCACTGCTGCTTACATGAGTACCCACCCGTACATTCGACATGCTATCTCCATTGGTGAGGACTAAATCCAGCATTGAACTTTCCCTGGTCAGTTCCATCACCATTTGTCTTAGCAATGCATCTTGGAAGACATCCACAATTTTTTTACTTCTTTCCAGATTTGCAGAAGGAATACTCCAATCCACATCAAATACATTAAAGTCACCCAATATGATCACTTCCCCCTTTATGACTACCTTTGCATGCAGCATCTCACATTTTCCCGTGACCGGCCCCTCCCCCCCCTTGTCCAGCATCTGCTGTGAGATGTACAGGATCTGGATCTCTGGGTGATCACAAGAGAGACTGTGGCAATGAGCTTGTCATCTTGCTGGGGCAAAAGAGAGGGCCAGCAACAGCACCCCTCTAACATCAGCAGCCCCCTGCAGCGCTTACCGCACTTACTTTATAGCACTGGTCCTGAGTATGGTGACCACGAGCATAATCCAGATAGTGGTGATATTCCACCCACTATCCAGATAACTTTAGATCAGATTTTTTACTGTCCCAAAGTTATCTGGAAAATTAGGCTGAATATTGCCACTTTCCAGGTAGCTTACTGCTCCTCCAATGCACTGCCTCACTCTCCTTATAGTGCTGAGGCAGTCTGTAAGGACATTCAGAGGCACTATCATGGATCGTGACATCCATGAGTCTCTTGATAAAAGCTTGCATAAATTACTCTGAGGGCTCCTTTTATTAAAACGTAGCTCAAGCTATCTGCTGAATGGCTCATTTTATTCCTATGGGCTGTATGGCAGATAGCTCAATCTATCTTTTAGTAAAAGAGGTCCTATACAATGTCAAGTGATAGCATTACGACAGTGGTGTCACTTACAGGGTTTGAAAAATCCCTTAGGTGAAGGAGGCCAAGGCAATGATGACTTTTGCATGTACAGGTAAAGCACCAGTTCTCAAATTATTACTCTCCAAATCCCCTTTTAACATTTCACACATATGCAAAATGATTTCTTATTAAATCTATAGCGAGTGAATACTTGCCCTTCGGAGAGGTTAAAGAAATGAATTCTGAGCCTGTAGACTCTGAGCTGTATGTCTTTCCCCTCTGCTGCCCCTGACGCTGGATCTGCTGCCTCCGGAGCTGAGTCTGAGGATGACGCCATCACAAGGGATGCCAGTAAGAGGTGCCCGAGATCGCCGAACAGCTACTAGAGATGTGTATTCATTAGTACACATTCAGTTTGTTAGTGGACCCTAAAGATATCATGCACGCTAACTCAAATCAACATGTTAACCAAAGAATTAATCTGCGTTAAGTAAACTAGTGTACATTAAAATTTAAGTGTGCGTTAACATTTGTTTTTACCAAAATGAATATGTGAAATGAAACAAAAAAAAAATTGAAAATTGGGAAAAAAAAGCCAACCAAAATAATAGTGAATTGAGATTTTTTGCCCTTTGTAGTCCCTCATGGTACTACTCTTTTAAATCCTCAGTAGCAAGAGTTGTTCTTGAGTTTTGAAAAGACGACTGCTCTAAACACATAAATAGCAGGTCTACATACTGACATCTATACAGTGTGTCTGCTTGCTGCCTCTGCACTTCTGAAAGTTTGACTTGTCCATAGAGGTTTTGCCATGCTCCCCAGAATACCCCAGTATGCCCCTGATTTTATACATTTATCTGCCTTTCGGAAGTCCAACTGAAATACCATTTAATGTACTCAGAAGGTTGTTAAACTATAAATCCATTTTTTATACTTTTAAATGCCTCATAAATCTTTGAATATTGACCGCAGAAATTCCATATGACGTTCAACACTTTATATACAGGCATTAGTAAACGAAACAGGAAAAACAACCTTTGTTTTACATCAGTAAACAGAGCATGTAATTTAACACTTGTAATTATACCGTGGTTAAATAGGTTTCATGCTACCTGGCCAGGTCAGTAGGAATGTAATGGAAATAATTCTGAAACCTAACACAAAATAGACTGAGGGGTATGTTTACTAAACCGTCTTAACGTGCGCCTGGCGATAGTGTGCAGGCTGCCATAAAAGGAGTGGGCGTTTCAGTCTTAAAGCAGCAAAACGGGAGTGTCACGCGATAACACGCGCTGCTGCGCAGATTATCGGGCGAAGCGCCGCTAAGCACGTTAAGTAGGCGCCCAGACATGCAAGCATAGAAGCAGAGGTGTAGCACAATGGTTAATACACTGACTGCTGAGATAGAGGTCATGAGTTCAATCCCCAGTATGCATAAGGCTGGCTGAGGCATCAGCTTTGATGTGTAAGTATTGTTTCCTGAGGCAGTTTATTTGTATTTTAATTATTGCTGCCAGCAAACACACCCTCACGTGCCGTAACCTAAGGTAACGCATAAGGCACCCTATAAGGCACTCCATAGGGCACATTATAAAGTGCACTGTCCGCCACGGCACCCTATAATGTCCCCTATAGGACACCCTAAAAGGCGCTCCATAGGATACCTTATAAGGTACCCTTATATGGACGATAACCATAAGGTGCCTCAGAAGGCGCTTTATAGGGTGCTCTATAAAGTGCCTTCTGAGGCACCTTATGGTTACAGTACGCTGAGGGTGTTTTTCCCGGCAGCACTAATGTACATTAAAAATAGACAATGCTGTGGACAGCCCTATCACATAACCCCACTGTGGGCTTGAACCCATCACCTCTGGCTTCATAGGCAGTGAAGTAACCAGTGGGCTACAGCTCTACAACTGCTAACAAGCCCCTGGCTGGCTGCAGAAGGACTGCATGTCACCACACAAACAGTCTGCTGTAATCACCAGGATAGGGTTAACCCACCCGTACCCATGATGTACTGCACATGCAAATCAGCAGTCTACAGATGAACACAAGATGGGGTATGTACCCCCACAGCACCTCAGCCTGGTAGGGGGAACTGACCATGTGTGTTACTGGCACAGAGTAGCTACACACCATCACATTGTGCGGGTACTGTGCTCACCCTGAGGGTGAGGTGGGGTGCCCAGCACCAGGTCCACAGCACCTTCCATGGCAGAAATAGGCCATGCTGAAGGTCCCCACCAGTGCTAGTGTGTGAGATAGGTAGTTCCTGCAGGCACACTTTGGATACATCTGTATTTCTCAGTCAGGTTTAGCCCTTATGGACACATAGGTGGATTATGTACCCCCACCCTCTGGGGCTGAGGGTGGGAAACAAGGTCTCCCACCAGCAGATCCACATTTTACCTCCCTGCAATGGCAGCAGTAGAGGGGACCATCAACCACAGTCCTGCTGGGGAATAGACACCCTACAGGGCAGTCAATGCAGCTCTGTACACATCTATAAAGCAATAGCAGACAGACATTAGGCCCAGAAATGCTCAGCTGCATCCCACCACTATCTGATATTCTCCTGCAGCAAGCCTCCAGCCACTGCCAGGTGTTCCAGCACAGCACATACTAGCTGCAGACAGTCTGCTAGCTAGGCCATAGTGTATGTCCCTGGAAGAGGTGCATACACCCAGAACTGTGATGTCAGCATACAGATAGATCAGTGATTGGGCCCCAAAAGGAAACCCATAAATATCAAATGAGAGAAATAAAATAGAGCACTATGGGGGAACCTAGCCATGCCGTGGTCACTGCTCAGTCAGGGTGAGAGTGATCTCCCAGCAGGACATGCTGTGTCCACCCTGTCTGTACAGGTGGTGGCCGGGCACTACAATGTCCAAGCCATTGCCCTATGCCCTGTGCAGATGCATCCTGGCCAGGCCACCCTGTCCAGGCTATACCCATGGTACCTTGCTCCTCATTATGCACATTGGCAGGCCAATACTGGCAACAGTGCTGGCAGTGTGGGCTGTGGAGGGTGTTTGCAGCCACCACACACTGGATAGACAGACACACACTCCCACACCTATGCCAGCATTGTACAACTATAGAGGGGTTTGGCAGCCCTGGCCACCGCTCCAGTCCTGGGCACAGTGCAGGTATGGCTATGGTACGCAATACTGTTGGGGTCACTCCCCAGGGTGGTAAACACTGTCAGACACAAGACCTGTAGCACACTCCACAGACATCAGAAAGGTTGCCATGATGCAGCTCAATCAGAAACTTAACTTCAGAATTGCTATCTGCCAGTAATCATAGCAACCTTTTGATAGCTGTGTACCGTTTTCCCGGGTTTAGGGTGGCATTGCTAAGGTATGCAAGTGCTAGTATTGGGAGATGCACACAGGGCCCAATGTCCTGCCTCTCCAGGAGGCATTGGATAATGGAGCCTGTGGGTGCGGGCCTGTGGGTGCGGGTGTGTCTGCCCCTGTTGGCTGCTGCTTTACGGCAGAGGTTCCCAACTCCAGTCCTAGTGTGCCAAACACTGTTCGGGTTTTCATGCTGTCCCTCATGAATATGCATGAGATATATCTGCATACCATGGGGGAAATGTTCCCTCTAATTTTCTGTAGGCTGTGTGCGCATAAAATATCAGCTGTGTGCAGCTTTTGAAGGAAGGTTAAATTTTTGTGCGCCACATAACGGCACTCAGAGTTATATACTTTAAAATTTGACCACACATCAGAATACAGTATGTACACCACATTGATTTTAATCAAATTAAATGAAAATAGACGATTACTAAATGAAGCGGGAAATTTCTAGTAATTACAATCATAACTTAAATTTTAAGATGTCTGTGTTGTTTTCTATCAGAATCAGAGCTGTAATTTTTGTGTGCTCTGTTGTAAAGTATGTGCGCTCGCTTGTCGAGGTGTGTGCGCGCGCACACGCGCACAGCTTAGAGGGAACAGTGCATGGGGGCGGCGCATAGAAATGCAGCACAGACATCTTTATTAGAGGCAGCATGGAACCTGTTGGGCCCTCATCAGTTGCTGTCTGGCTGCTGTACAGTTTCAGCATTCCTAAGTGCCACCTAGGCATCTGCCTAGTCCGCACTGTGCCCCAGCTGCACCACAGCATGTGCCGCCTGCAGCCCTCTGTATCCCATTTCCAAGCATCTGTCCAGTTGGCCATTCCGACATGCCCACCCTGCTGTTGCCGCACATGTGCACGCCATAGGAAACCTGTCTGATGGAGAGGAAAACCCTGCACAGCGCAATTTCACTGTGGGCTCATTCACCTTGTATGGGGACGGAGCATGGACCCTTCCAGAATTCATATCCTTTTTTTGGTGCCTTCTTGGGAGGGTTTTTTGATGTTTCCCATTGAGATCACTATTTCCCAGCTTGGTTATTTTATTTTTCCATTTTCTTCTGGTCATTTTCACTGTTTATTTGCCCTTTTGTTCCGTGCACATGTATCACACTTATCACTTTCCCTGGTTTTGCTGTACATTGCTGACAGAAATGTTTTCTCTTCCCTTTAAATCAGCTCTAACGCCAGGGTTTCACTGGCATTAGTTTTCAGCCTCGGATTTCACAGCGTTAGTGTGTAGGGAGCCTCTCCCCTCCCACTCTCCATCCATTGACCCCCTTCTCTCCGCCCCTGGGGAGCCTTCCTTCGCCCTCCAGGAGCCTTTCTCCATCTTCAGCACTCGTTTGCGCCGCTGCGCGCGTTATCGCGCACTAAGGTACCTTATCGCGTGATAACATCACAGAGCGCACATTAAGACGGTTTAGTAAACATACCCCTGAGTGATAGCTCTTGAATTGCAACTATAAATAGAAACTATGGCTCTTCTTAATTCAGTATTAGCAGTTTCCTAGTACATTTCCATTAGTAATGTCTTTGCTGATTGGTTTATTATTTTTTTTAATTACCGTAGCATGTTTATCCATTAGCATATCAATATTGCTGCTAGCCACCCCTTAATTCTGAATTTTCATATTACAACAAACGTTTTGCCAATAGATAACAGGCATTTCTTAAAGCCCTAATTAAATCAAGCATAATTCAGTTTTTGCTTCTTTAATATCCATGCCTAATGTTTACTAGGATTATGGATTTTGCCTTGATCAAAACCACAGTTCACTTGAATTATCAAAAACTCAAGTATTCAAATCACGTATGTGTTTGTCAATAGGTGTGGCACTTCAGAGGTGGCTTCTTTGGCAAATTTATTCCTCGGGGAATGTACACATTCTGGTTGTTCAAGTCACTGAATAGCCAAAATATTTAGCAACATAGTAATGCTGGAAAAGAAGACAGATAAAGACTAGCCTGGTTCATCCAGTCTGCCCAGTAAAGTGGTTAGGGTTGTGACTGCTCCATGTAGGTATCCTTTTTCCCCACCCCCCACCCCCATGTTTTAGGTCAAGATTGTGATTTATAGTTTTGAAAAGGGGAAGAATTTGGGGCAGGTCAGAAGGAATATGACAAGTTGTACAGAGAATGTAGCAACATTCAGCTACGCTCCATTTAACTTATACCTCTAAGGGGCATGTTTACTAAACACCGTTGCTGTGCGGGTTCCCATTAGTGTGCTGGTGCCATATAAGGAGTGGGCGGGCCAGGCAGAAAAAAGCAAAAAACTGGACCGTAGGTGTGTGCATCGCGCTAATGTGCGGGGCCCACATTAGCGCGTGGGAAGGCAAAGTGGGGCGCTGCTACAAAACCAAACAACAGAGCTGTAGTACAACGGTGAAGACACCGACCAATGGTGCAGGGGCCAGGGGTTCAAACCCCCATTGCACTCAACAAAAAAGACCAGCTGAGGCACCAACATTTATGGGCAAAAGTGGTTAGGAGGCATATTAATTCTGGGCAGCAGAAGGCGGCGCACTGTTATTTTTATTACGGCATGAGGCGGCGCACTGTTTAGTGTGGGCGGCAGATGGCGGCGCTCTGTTAAGTTTGGGCGGCAGAAGGCGGTGCGCTGATAAATGTGGGCAACAGAAGGGGGCAAGCCGGTGGGCAGAAGGCGGCGCGCTGATGTGTGAGGGGGCAGTCCAATAGTGGGAGGGATAAGTGGCGCGCTGATGTGCAAATAACAGGAACGGAGCCATAGCACAATGATTAAGACACTGACCACTTGTGCAGGGATCATGGGTTCAATTCCCCACAGTGCCCATTGAAGACAGCTGGCTGAGGCATTATTTTAGGGGCATTTCCATGTTGTGCGGCATAAGGCGGCACGCTGTTAATTTAGTGCGCCACAAGATGGCGCTCTGATGGCTACAAGGCTGCGCGCGGATGCACAAACACAGGAACAGAGCCACAGCACAATGGTTAAGACACTGACCTAATGGTGCAGGGGCCAGGGGTTCAACCCCTCACAGTGCCTAGTGAACAAGGCTGGCTGGGGCAGTATGTATCATGGTGAGGAGTGCTGTAGGAGGCCTTCCATTTATATTTTATTTCCCACCACTAGTAAACCCGCTCTCACAGTGTGTTAACATACGGATGCCCTTAAGGCACATGTTACAGTGCACTGTCCGCCAAGGCACCCTAGAATGTCCCCTATAGGGCACCATGTATGTTGCGACACAGGATAATGTATAGTGCACCCTATATGGATGGCAACCATAAGGTGGCCTATAGGGCGCCCTATAAAGCACCCTCAGAGGCACCTAATGGGTATAGTAAGCTGTGTGTGGTTTTGCCGGCATAGACATATGTACAGTAAATAAAAATAAAGCTGTGGACAGCCCTATCAAAGGGCACCACTGTGGGCTTGAACCCATGACCTCTGGCTGTACAGGGAGTGACATAACCATTGGGCTACAGCTCTATAGCTGATAGCAAGCCCCTGGCTGGCTGCAGAGAACCTGCACGTCACCCCACAGACAGTCTGCTGTTGTAGACAGGATAGGGTTAGGCCACCCATACCCATGATGCACTGCACATGCAAATCAGCTGTCCACAGATGCACACAAGATGGGGAATGCACCCCAACAGCTACCCGGCCTGGTAGGGGGAATTGTCCATGTGCACCCACACAGCACCTCGGCCTGGTAGGGGGTCCTGAGCGGGTGGACTACCAGCAAAGAGTAGCTACACACCGTCACATTGTGCGGGTACTGTGCTCACCCTGAGGGTGTGATATGGCGGCCAGGACCAGGTCCACAACACCAGCCATGGCTGGATGAGGCCATGACAGAGCTCCAAAACAGTACTAACCTGTGAGATAGGAAGGTGCTGCAGAAACATGTTGGATATCTCTGTCTGTCTCAGTTAGTGGAAACCCCCATGGACCCCCCCCCCCTAGGTGGTCAAAGTTATTTCTCCCTCCCCTCCCCTCCCCTCCCCAATGGCAGCAGAGTGGACCATCAAACCCCAGTCCTGCTGGGGAACAGACACCCTACAGGGCAGTTCAAGCAGCTCCACACACATCCATAACACAATAATCAGACAGACTTTAGGCCTGGATATCCAAAGATGCACCTCCGCACCATCTGATATTCACCTGCAACAAGCCATCAGCCACTGCACCCTGCAAGGCACTCCATCAAGACACATACCAGCTGTGAACAGTCTGCTGGTTAGCCCTGATGGAAATGCATGCACCCAAAACTGGGGTGGCAGCACACACAAGCAGAGAGTTCTGTGAGGAGGCCCCAACAGGAAACCCATATATATCACAAGAGAGAAACACAATACAGCACTATGGGGGTGCCTAGCCATGCTGTCATCACTGCACACTCAGGGTGAGAGTGCTCCCCCAGCAGCACATACAGAGGTCACCCTGTCTGTGTAGGTGGTGGCCTGGCACTACAATGTCACAGCCAGTGCCCTATGCCCTGTGCAGATGCATCCTGGCCAGCCCACCATGTCTGACCTATACCCATGGTACCTTGCTGCTCATTATGCACATTGGCAGGCCAATACTGGCAGTAGTGCTGGCAGTGTGGGTTGGGGAAGGTGTTTGCAGCCAACACACACTGTATATAGACCAGGGGTGGGCAAACCTGGTCCTGGAGGGCCGCAGACCAGTCAGGTTTTCGGGATATCCCTAATGAGCATGCATGAGATATATATGCATTAGAGATATCCTGCCAACCTGACTGGTTTGTGGCCCTCCAGGGCTGGATTTGGAGACCCCTGCCTTACACCTCTGTCATTTAAGATTGTGAGTGGACAAGGTGCAGATGTCCAAGACATCAAAAAGGTTAGATAGAATTTGTCACAGTCCTCCTCACTTCTCACCACCACCAAAAAATTGTCTATTAGACAACTTTTTGGTGGTGGTGAGAATCGAGGAGAAATATGACACATTCTATATACCCTTTCGATGTCTAGGACATCTGTACCTTGCCCACTCACAATCTTAAATGACAGAGGTGTAAGGCAGGGGTCTCCAAATCCAGCCCTGGAGGGCCACAAACCAGTCAGGTTGGCAGGATATCTCTAATGCATATATATCTCATGCATGCTCATTAGGGATATCCCGAAAACCTGACTGGTCTGCGGCCCTCCAGGACCGGAGGTGCCCACCCCTGGTATAGACCATAGGTGTCAAACCTGTCCTGGAGGGCCACAATCCTGCCAGGTTTTGGGATAGCCCTAATGAATATGCATGAGATATATATGCATTAGAGATAGCCTGCCAACCTGACTGGTTTGTGGCCCTCCAGGACTGGATTTGGAGACCCCTGCTTTACACCTCTGTCATTTAAGATTGTGAGTGGGCAAGGTGCAGATGTCCAAGACATCAAAAAGGTTAGATAGAATTTGTCACATTCCTCCTCACTTCTCAGCAAGTCTAACTTTAAATGGACACTACCGATTTAAAGGTGTATTGGGTCAATATTTAACCACAACAGCCAGTGTTTTGTTTTATTTTGTTTAATGCCAGCTATGATGGTTAAATAAAATCCAGATATTCAGCATCAATATCCAAATAGTCGCCAGCCCTGTATATCTGGATTCAGCACTAAGGGACGTGTTTACTAAAATGTGTTCACTGCTACTGTGGTGCTAATGCGAAGTAGCACCTGGCGGTAGCAGCTAGAAAAAAGGCAGACGTCGCAGCACTTTTCCATGATGTCTGCATTTCACATGGTAGGTGCAGGCTTGGGTGGGATTAGGGCGGAGAGTGGGTGGAGAGTTTGCATTCCATACTGTTACATATGTTAATGCATAGTTACCTGTTTAAGACAAGTTATAATGTATTGCTCATGTTCTAATGGATGCAAACTTCTTTGATTTGTCTGAAAGGTGGTATATAAAACCATTCAATAAATAAATGCCTGCATGGCATGACTACCACAGACCTTACCATCATGTGGCAATTGCCAAAATTTGCAGGCCCTGCGGGTGCACCTAATGCCACCTCAATGGGTGGCAGTAGCTGCATCTATGAAGCAGCCACCCCACGATCCTTGCATTTTCTCTTAAGTATTTGTACAGGATATACTGGGAACACCCACTGCAGATACCTCAGGATGCCTGCAGCTAACAACAACTTTTTGCAGCCATCTCCCGGCGTTAGCTGCCAAAGCCTAGTGCACCTTAGTAAGCATATACCTATCAGTCAGCACTATGTGGATAGCAGTGGCATTAAGCCCGCTATTTAGATAGTTAACTGAAAAAAGCTAGGTCAGCCTTTTTTGCTGTCCTAACTTTATACAGATGGTTATTTGTTTAGCGGTCTGAATATCGGTGCTAACTATAATAACTTAGAACTCTGTCCCAGCTCCGCCCAAGGATACCCCTATGAGGAGAGGCTTAAAAGGTTAGGGCTCTTCAACCTGGAAAAGAGACACCTGAGGGGAGATATGATAGAGGTCTATAAATTAATGAATGGAGTGGAACGGGTAAACCTACATCAGTTGTTTACTACATTAAAAAGTACAAAGACTAGGGGGGACAAAATGAAGCTCAGTGTAACCCTTTTAAGATTAGTGAGAGAAAATATTCTTTACTCAGCGCATAATAAACTCTGGAATTCATTACCAGAGGATGTAGTAAAAGCTGTTAGTGTAGCTGGGTTTTAAAAAGGTTTGGCCAAGTTCCTGGAGGAAAAGTCCATAAACCATTATTAAAGTGGACCCGGGAAATCCACTGCTTACCCCGGGATGAGCATTGTGAAACCTGTGTCATTTGGGGGATCTGCTAGGTACTTGTGAACTAGATTGGCCACGGCTGGAAACAGAATACTGGGCTTGATGGACCTTGGTCTGACCCAGTATAGCATATCTTATGTTCTTATGTGCCAAGAAAATCAGAGGAAATATTCAGTGGCACTATCTGGAGAGTGCTACTGAATATCTTGCTGACCAGCAGTTATCCAGTGAATGGGTGCTGCTATCTGGGTGCTTTTGAATATCAGCCACATCTGTTTTTATTCAGTGGTGGCATTTATCCATTTAAAGTTATACAGCTGGCTTGCCACTGGATATTGGGTCTACTCTTTCTAGGTCCACTCTTTCTGAGGTTCTGAACTTCTGTTCAGGTAGTTGTCTGAGGCTTTTAAAAATGTTTTTAATCATTTTAATAAGTATTAACTTGAAAAGAAAGATACACAAAGACAATTTGTAACAGCTCCATACCCCAAGGTGCAATATAAAGTACTACACAGTCCACAATAAAATAGAAGAATCAAAAGAAAAATCTGAGAGCTAGGTATGTTAAAGGAAATTTAAAAAAAGGTGTAAAGGAAGAGAAAGAAAAACCTGCCATATTCTCATAGCTGATCCTCTCCAATCTAAACATCCTTACTCTAGGAAATCCCAGGCTGCTCTAACATTTTAGCACTAAAGAAACCTCAAGTAGGAGGGATAAAAATAGTCATGCTTAAGAGTTTGCAATATCACTGCACATTCCCAAGAAACACATAAGAAAATCATTTCTCAAAAAAAACCAACCTTTAGATGCATAGGGGTATGTTTACTAAACTGCGGTAATCGTACATAACGCGCGTTATGTAACATTAATGATCATAAGCGCGTTATGCTGCACTTACGATCGTTAACATTACGTAACGCGCGTTATGATGCGCTAACGATCGTAATGCCCCGCAGCGTGGTAAAACACCGCAGAAGGTGGAGAGAGGGCGGAGAGAAGGGGTCAGTGGGCGGAGAGAGGCTCCCTTCACACTAACGCGCTGATCTGAAGAGCTGAATTCCAACGCGAATGAAAACCTGCCGTTAAATGCACATTACAGGGGAGAGAGACCATTTCAGCGTCAGCAATGTACAGCCCAGGCAGGGAAGCCAAAAAAAAGTTATAAGTGTGATACATGTGCACAGAACAAAAGGGCACAGAAACACTGAAAATGACCCCAACAAGCTGGAAAAAAAACATAACCAAGCTGGCCAATAGTGGTATCAATGAGAAACATCAACCCCTCCCCCCCCCCCCTCCGAGTAAGCGCCATAGAAAAGATATAAATCGTGGAAGGGTCTATACTATGTCCCCATACAAGGTGAAGGAGCCCACAGTGAAATAGCACTGCTCAGGGTTTCCCCCACAATTGGACAGGGTTCCTATGGCATGCACATGTCCCGCAACATCAGGGAGGGCATGTCGGAACGGCAACTGGACAGATGCCGGAGAAGTGGATACAGAGGGCCGCAGGCGGCACATGCTGTGGTGGAGCTGTGCCACAGTGCAGACTAGGGTGATGCCTAGGTGGCCCATACGAATGCTGAAACAGCAGAGCAGCCAGACAGCAACTGCTGAAGGCCCAACATGGGCACGAGCGTGTTTCCCACAGTGTCACAGGGGATAGTACCCAACAGCTACCCCCAAGGGCACGGAACATTGGCAGGCGGGGCTGGGGGGAGCGTGGACATCTATGCAGGCACCCCTAACCCAGAACCCACACCATAGGCAGCCACCTACCTGCACACTGGATGGCCTGAGACTGCGCACCACCAGCACCACCAGCAGAAGGGTATGTCAGCATGGTGGCTGAGGGATATTGGTGGTGGAGGGGGCAGTGGCAGCTGCCCAGAGCAGACCGTGGCCTAGCCCTGTGTAGGTGGGTGCCATGTACTGCAATAGACGGGCCCCGTCTGACGAACAGTCATGGTATCACCAAGGAATGTACTAACTCTGTGACAACAATGTGGTGCACTGCACAAAACCAGTGTATTCAGAAGCAGAGGGTCACAGGTTCAAGTCCCAGCTGTGCTTCCTGCCAACCCAGTCCCCATATTTTACCCACTACTTCAACGTGCTAATACAGACAGCACCTTTAGTGCAGATGACGTAAACATACCCAAGACACCTACATTTTACCCTACAGAGCACGGACACCATAAACATGCACATTACCTAGAGCAGAGTCTCCCAAATGCAGTCCTGGAGGGCCAAACATCATTCCGGTTCCATGCTGCCTCTGATAAAGATGCCTGTGCTGCATTTCTATACGCCACCCCCATGGTATGCAGATGTATCTCATGCATATTCATGAGGGACAGCATGAAAACCCGAACAGTGTTTGGCACCGCAGGACTGGAGTTGGGAACCTCTGCCGTAAAGCAGCAGCCAACAGGGGCAGACACACCCGCACCCACAGGCCCCATTATCCAAAGCCTCCTGGAGAGGCAAGATTTTGGGCTCTGCGTGCATCTCCCAATACTAGCACTTGCATACCTTAGTAATGCCACCCTAAACCTGGGAATATGGTACACATCTTTAAAAAGGTTGCTATGATTACTGGCAGATAGCAATTCCTAGGTTAAATACAATATTCTGAGTGAGCTGCATCATAGCAACCTTTCTGATGTCTGTGGAGTGTGCTACAGGTCCTGTGTCTGACAGTGTTTACCAACCTGGGGAGTGACTCCTACAGTATTGCGTACCATAGCCATGCCTGCACTGTGCCCAGGACTAGTGTGGTGGCCTGGGCTGCCCAACACCTCTATAGTTGCACAATGCTGGCATAGGTGTGGGGAGTGTGTGTCTGTCTATCCAGTGTGTGGTAGCTGCCAACACCCTCCACAGCCCACACTACTAGCACTGTTGCCAGTATTGGCCTGCCAATGTGCATAATGAGGAGCAAGGTACTGTGGGAATAGCCTGGATAGGGTGGCCTGGCCTTTCCGCATCTGCACAGGGCATAGGGCAATGGCTCAGACATTGCAGTGCCCGATACCACCTGCACGGACAGGGTGGCCATAGCATGTCCTGCTGGGAGGTCACTCTCACCCTGACTGAGCAGTGACCATGGCATGGCTAGGTTCCCCCATAGTAATATATAGTATTTCTCTCATGTGATATATGTGGGTTTTCTTTTGGGGTCCAATCACTGACTTATCTGCTTGGTGTGTATGTTAACATCCCTGGTCTGGGTACATGCATCTTCTCCAGGACCATGCACTATGGATTAGCTGGTGGACTGTCTGAAGCTAGTATGTGTCTTGCTGGAACACCTTGCAGGTGCAGCGAATGGAGGCTTGCTGCTGGAGAATGTCAGATAATGGTGGGGGGCAGCTGAGCGTTTCCAAGCCTGTGGTCTTTCTGCTATTGCATTACAGATGTGTACTGCTCTGTCTGTTCCCCAGCAGGACTGGGGTTGATGGTCCCCTCTACTGCTATCATTGCAGAGAGGTAGACTGTGGATCTACTGGTGGGTGATCCTGTTTCCCACCCTGAGCCCCAGAGGGTGGGTTGTGTGGTGGTACATGATCTGCCCATGGGTCCATACACCCCCCCCTTCACCTACAGCAGGTAACCATGGCACCAACTTAGGATATGCACTATTCTGGGTGCATCATCGCTCATAAGGACTAGACATGACCGAGACATACAGCAGGGCACAGATGTATCCTAGGTGTGTCTAACAGAACTACCTATCACACACTCATGGGGACTTGCAGCATGGTGTATTTCAGCCATGAAAGGTGCTGTGGACCTGGTGCTGGGCGCCCCACCTCAACCTCAGGGTGGGCACAGTACCCGCACAATGTGACTGTCTGTGGCTACTCTGTGGCAGTACCACACACGGTCTGTTCCCCCTACCTGGCCGAGGTGCTGTGGGGTTGCATACCCCATCTTGTGCCCATCTCTCGACTGATGATTTGCATGTGCAGTGCATCATGGGTACGGGTGGGTTAACCCTATCCTGGTACCCACATCAGACAGTTTGTGTGGTGACTTGCAGTCCTGCAGCCAGCCAGGGCTTGGTTCACAGCCTTATAAGGTGTCCTATAGGGGACATTATAGGGTGCCTTGGCGGACAGTACACTTTATAATGTGCCCTATGGAGTGCGTTATGGGGTGCCTTATGCAGCACCTTAGGTTATGCCACCGTGAGGGTGTGTTTGCTGGCAGCACAAATTAAAATACATGTCAAGTGCCTCAACAATCACTACTTAAATGTAAAGGGTGCTGTCTCAGCCAGCCTTATACATTAGGCCCACTGGGGAATCGAACCCATGACCCCTGTACTATCAGTCAGTGTTGTAACCATTATGCTACAGCTCTGTTACTGTGATTGTATGCCTGCGCACCTTCTTAAGATTAACGCGCGGTAATGTGCCCTGTAGCGCTCGTTCATTTATGGCGCCTTGTAGCGCGCGTTCTCGGCATGTTCTCGGTAACGATGTACCGCCCATGTCCTTATTTGGGGTTTCTGTCTCTACCGCGGCTCCTAACGCGAATCGCACTAACGCAGTTTAGTAAACATACCCCATAGTAAGACATATTTTTCTCTTCTCCGGCATTAACGCACACAGGTCAGTGAAAAATCTATCAGGCTGATGCAGAAAGACTAACGTGCCTTTTGCATGCAGATAACACAACTTACACACTCAAATTCTACCACGCCAAATGCAGAAAAGAGATTGACGCACATGTAAACAGCAAAGGAAAAGTATGCACACACAGTAATGCCAAGCATATTTAAATTGTATGCAAATGATCTGTGTGCATTATAATGGTATGCTAATAAGGTCTGCGCTCGAAGCAGAAAAACATGTAGAGGATTACATAATCATCAGGGGTGCCAATATCTCTGTGCCTGGTCTGAGCTGGCTGAAAAGCCTTGCACGTGTAGAGAAAGACTGTTTCAGGGTATGTCCTGATGAACAGTTAACTTTGACGTGAAAATTTTCTGCGTATATCTTTTCAAATGATAAAGCAATGACTTGGGTTCTCCAGAGAACATATTCAGGGCAAGTGATTTGAAACACAAAGAGCTAGAATGAGTGGTCAATGAGTATTTGAGAAGTATTACACAGAAGCCACAAGGAAGTCATGAATCTTCAAAAATAATAGGTCTGGCATAGCAGGAACAGAATCTGATGGGGAATATTCAAATAGTTGTTCTCAATCCTTTTGCAACAAATTTTAATAAATCATCACTTGATGCTCCAAACCCAATAATCTTGACACACAGCTATCTTTTATGTTTCATGCCTATTGACTAGCTATCAAATCATTTCAGAATAACTATATAATGGAAAAATCATACAATATTAACTCAAAGGCAGCAACTTTAATTCACTCACTTTATAACAGTTACATATCAAAAAACTATCAGTCAATAATAACAAATTTTAAGTCTTATCGAAATCCATTTGAACTAAAGATTATAAAGTGATGAAAATGCTGGTCATTATTTAGGGGCATGTTTAGTAATCCACACTAAGGGGTATGTTTACTAAACTGCGGTAATGTCACTCGCATTAGGTTCCACGGTAAAGGTACAGATGCCCATATAAAGGCATGGGCAGTGCATCGTTACAGCAAGCCGTTTCAGCAAGCGCCTTCAACTAACGCGCATTACAAGTCACCCTACAAGGCACCTTACAGAGCACCTTGCAGGGCACCTTACCTGTAAGGTGCCTCATAAGCCACTTTTTACGGTGCCCTATAAAGAAGGGCTCCTTAGGCTAAGCGCCGTATTAGGCAACCCTGGACAAGGCACCTTAGAAGGCAACTTGGGTTAAGGGACCATAGGTTAAGGTGGCCTAACAAAGTTATGGTGCCCTAGGTTAGTGTGGCGTAAGGGCTGCAAGGTGTTTCAGGATGACATGCATGACCTGTGAGGAACAGAGACAGATGTAGCCTACACTAGATAGAGCACTCAGGAAAGGCAATGAACAGGTGAGTGAAGGAGGGAGAGCTGGGAGCTGCTGGACCTGCCATATCTGCGGGCATCCCATGTGGCTGCCAGTACTGATGACAAACATGGTGGGGGCAACTGTACCGCAGCACAGGGTGTTGGCAATGTAAAGTACTGGAAAGACAGTTGGTGGCAGATGATGGGAATATGTGTCCCCCAGTGGAGGCAGAGGTGGCAGGATAGTTACAATGATGGGTCGACAGAGGAGTGGTGGTGCCATGCAGATCAGGCACAGGTGAGGCACAATGCAGGAAAGGGTAGCAGTGCAGGACATGGTATGACAGCCTGCACAGGCAGACAGGACTCTACACAGCTGACAGATGCAGATAGATGGACCTAGGGAATGTTGGCAATTGTGATGAGGGTATTATGGGCTGGCAGCACAAATCTGCCTGTTACAGGCATGCACACTATTTGAGTAGGACAGGCATGAGAGGAGGGAACAATGAGGAATTGAACCCATGAACACTGCCAGGAATGGCATCATATTAACCAGTAGGCTATACCTCTGTGGTGTATGTCACAGCAATGGCTGGGTACAGAAGGACTGCAGGTCACCGCACAAACTGTCTGCTCTGAGTGCCAGGATAGGGTAACCCCACCAGTACCCATGATGCAATGCACATGCTGAATAGCTGTTTGCAGCTGATCAGCAAATGGGGTCTGCACCTCTCCGGTACCTCAGCTTGGAAAGACAAACTGACAGTTCATGATACTGGCACAGAGTAGCTACAGACCATGCCATCATGCAGTTTCTGTGTTCTCCCTTAGGGATAGGATGGGTGCCCAGCACTAGGTCCGCAGTACATGTAACGCTAGAGATAGACCCTGTTGTGCATCCCCATCACTACCAGCATGTGACAGGTGTTCCTTGTAGTGCATCTAAAGGTAATTTGGTGCCCATCTTTATCCTGCAGTCACTTGTGGCCCTCTGGGACCAGGCACCACCCAGATTAGTGTGTACCCCGTGTTAGGATCTGGCTGATATGGGCACCTGTTATCAGGGCAGAGGGGTTTGCAGACTTGCATGAGGTTTGTGTAGCAGTGCCTTTATAAGTCAAAGTGGTATACACTACATACCCCAAAGGGCTCACATCACCATTTTTGTAGGTAAGGGACAGGCGCCCCAGCCCCCATGAAGTAACCTCCATCCTGCTGGTATAAGACAGCCCTCCAGAGTTGGTGGGCCAGAGCCATACCTCTGACTGGGGCAGTGGCAGACCAGCAGAAATGATTGGGTTAGCTCTAAAAAACCCCATCTGCCTCACACCACTGTCTGCCAGTCACCAGCAGACAGCACCTTATAGAACTCAGAGCTACTCAAATCCGGTCCTGGAGATCCGCAACCCTGCAGGTTTTCGGGATATCCCTAATGAATATGCATGAGATATATATGCATTAGAGATATCCTGCCAACCTGACTGGTTTGTGGCCCTCCATGGCTGGATTTAGAGACGCCTGCCTTACACCTCTGTCATTTAAGATTGTAAGTGGGCAAGGTACAGATGTCTTAGACATCAAAAGGGTAGATAGAATGTCTAATAGGGGTCTAATAAGGGTCAAAAGGTTGTCTAATAGGAGTCTCCAAATCCAGTCCTGGAGGGCCACAAACCAGTCAGGTTATCTCTAATGCATATATTTATTTTGCATATTCATTAGGGATATCCTGAAAACCTGCAGGGTTGTGGATTTCCAGGACTGGATTTGAGCAGCTCTGCTATAAGTGCTCTAACCATGCACATCTAACTGTAGACAGTCTGCTAGCCAGTCCATAGTGCATGCTCACAGAAAAACTATGTACAGCAAGCAAGTATCTCAGTGATTGGGACCCCAGCACTGGGAACACAAAAGTATCACTGGAAGCAGATAGCATAGTGTGTTATGTGGGAACCTAGACATACCATGGTCACTGCTCGGTCAGAGTGAGTGCCCTCCCAGCATACCATGCTGTGGCCACCCTGTCCATGCAGGCGGTGGTGAGCCACTACAGTGTCACAGTCATTGCCCCACACCCTGTGAAGATGCATCCTGGCCAATCCACCCTATCCGGGCCACACCCACAACACCTTGCTCTTCATTATGCACATATTCAGGCTGATGCTAGTAACAGTGGGACATTGTGGGCCCGGTGAGGTGTAGGCAGCTACAAAACAATGGATAGACATACACACACAGACTCCTATTGCAGCATTGTACAAAGATAGGGGTGGTTAGCAACCCTGCCCGCCACACTGGTCCTGATCACAGTGCCGACATTGTTAAACTGTGCAGGAGGTAGTAGTAGTAGTGCTCTGGTGATAACTGCAGCTCAATGCTGGGGCCAACAGCCTGACTCTCCATGCATTTTTGGATTGTGGAGCCTGTGTGAGTGGGTGTTTGTACCCCTGTTCGCCGCTGCTTTGGGCTTTGCACATGTTGCTGTTGTATCTGCATTGTAGGGTAAAACATAGGGACATGCTCTGCAGGAACCACAGCTGGGGCTTGAACCTGTGACCCTCTGCTTCTGGACACACTGGCTGGGTGTACTGCACCACACTGTTGTCACAGGTACATGGTGGTCCCTGGGGCTACCTGTACTTTTCCTCAGCCAGACCTTTTATGTTGCACTGCACACCACGTATTGGTACAGGGCATGGCCTAGGTCCACTGAAGGCAGGTGCCACTGCCCCCTCCAGCACGGGCACACACCCCCTCTGCCATGCTGACATGACCATATGCTGTCGGTGCTGGTAGTACGCAGTCCCAGGCCATCCACTGTGTGGGTAGGTGGTCGCCTAGGGAGCAGGGTCTGGGGCATGGGGCATACATGAGCATCCTCACATCCCCCACATCACCGCCTACAAATAGTCTGTCCCTTCCGCTTGGGGGAGGGTTGGCTGAGGGGATGTCAGGTCAGTGCCCTGGCAACTGTTAGCTCGGATGGACCAGGTAGATGTAGGTGGATTGTGTTTGGCCTTTGTCAGATGCTGTCTTGCTGATTTCCGGTTTCTATGTTCCTATGTGCCACCTAGGCACCCGCCTAGTCCACCATATGCCCCTGCTACATGTCCTGCCTGCAGCCCCCTATACCCCACTTGCACCACTGCCATAGTGGCCTTTGGGCACTATGCTTTTGCTGGAAATGGAGCACTACTATCACTTTTCTTGGGCTCCCTGTCTATGCTGTACATTGCCGACACTGAAATGGTTTCTCTCTCCTGCAAATGTGCATCTAACGGCAGATTTTCATTCGCAGTAGGATTCAGCCCTTCAGTTCAGCGCATTAGTGTGAAGGGAGCCTCTCCCCGCCCACTCCCTTACCACTCCCCACTCATTGACCCCTTCCCCCCACCCTCTCTCCACCCTCTGCGGTGTTTACCGCGGCCGGGAACATTAACTATCGTTAGGTAACGTAAACGCGCATTAACGTTACATACCGCGCGTTAACGTTACCTAACGTACGGTCTGTAACGTTACCGCAGTTTAGTAAACATGCCCCTAAGTGTAAGCATGAGTAATGCTACAAGTTAGAGCGGGGCCGTAAGCTAAACTTCCAGGATAACTGGCTAGCATGCAATTGTGTGCAGACTGGGTAGGTTGGGAGTAAAATATAGGTGTTGATGACATATCACATAATTATCAATGTATTCAACTGAAAGCACCGCATCATTTTTCCATGTCATGCTTTCTATTGTAGCCTATTGAGCTACCTTAAGACACAGAATTATTGCGACTTTATTTAAAATTCACAGTTACTAAACTTGTTTTCCTCTTTTTAGGTGGCATAAATAATAGTCTTGGACACTTCACTGAAGGTATATACATTGTGGCATGAACAAAATGTCTACATTTATTTTTTAGGATCTAACTCATTCATCTGCAGTGATAACACAAGGAAAGTTATATTCATATACGGCAGCTATTTCTCTGCTTCCAGAGGGCTCACAATCGAAATCGGTATTTGAAGCAATGGATAGTGAAGTGACTTACGCAGGCCGATCTCCCCTCCTCCCTTCCTGCTCTGACTCCCCATCTCACTCCCTCTATAATCCTCTTTCTTTTTTTCATCTAATATTGACAATGGAGTTCCTTTCCTTTCATTCATAACTAGTAGTTTTTTGAGCAAACCGCATTGCCTGCTTGCATAAATGTAGTATATCAAATAAAGGCAAACATCAACATAAACCAGCATCAGTGGGATTTCAACCCTCGCTTCCCTGGTTTTTACTGCTCTAATCCCTCTGCAGGTTTTCTCCACTCATCCATTTCACTCCACTACTGCTATGATTAACCAATATATCACACACTGCCTTGAATAACTCAAACTGAAATAAAAAGATTATTATTTATAGTACTGCAAGAAAAGAGTTTTCTCACCTCCTGATAACTGTGTTAGGTATCCATGTACCGGTGACCCTCTGTCAGCCCTCATAAACCAATATACCTCTGACTTTTCTTCCTTTTGACTGGTACAAAGAGTTCTAGATAGAAAATCACTCATGCAGGTTAGCCCAATGCCCAGATGCCATTTTGCATGCCTCCATGCAGGAGAAAGAGACTAGAACTCCGTAGCCAAGAAACGTTTATTGAGCTGGCAAGGTCTGGTAGTACTGTGAATTCAGCATTAGCAACCTTCAGAGCAGAGTCCCGCTCCCCACCCAATAGAAGCAGTTATGCGTGAGATTTGGAATCTATTGTACTGAATTCCAAAGGGAACTGCGGTCTGTAATTAATCCTATGGTGACTGCTGTATAACAGGTGGAGATTAGAGCCTCATACTCCCTGTAACAGTCAATGAAGGGTTTTGGCACTTCTGCTTTGAACTTCCCCTTCATAAATGTTAGTGAACAGGTTAGGACAGCTGCCAACTCATCTGGAAGCTCAGGTTAGGAAATGTGATCCCGAGTAAAACCTAGCTTTTTTTTCATATATTATTTCTGATTTTCTAAGAAACTAATTTTAAACTTGGTGCAACCTCTGTTCCAAAATTCAGATCCTATTCAAAAGCAGCCCAGTGATGATGCAATCTGCTATTACTTTCTCTTTCTAGGTCAGACTGACTTAAAATGATTCTTTCATTCTCTTGCAACTGCTGTTTCTATTCTTTCTTTTCTTTTTGGCTTTCTCTTATTTGGTAGCCTGACTCTCTAGAGGTAGCACCGCAAGTCTTCCACCAGTAGACATTAGCTGTGATATTGAAAAGGAGTGATGGAGAATACCTCATAGTGATGCAGTTTTATATGCACTGTGTATCTTGCAGATATGGGACTAGACATTATTTAGGGGTATGTTTACTAAACCGCGGTAATGTCAGCTGCTTTAGGTTCCCTGGTAAAGGTACAGATGCCCATATGAAGGCGTGGGCGGTGCATCATTACAGCAAGCGGTATCAGCTAACGCATGTTACAAGGCACCTTAGACTAAAGCGCATTACAAGGCGTCTTGTAAGGCGCCTTGTAAGGTGCCTTATAAGGTGCCTTGGAAGGTGCCTCATAAAGTTCCCTATAGGGCTCCTTAGGCTAAGCGCCGTATTAGGCACCCCTGGACAAGGCACTGTAGCAGGCACCCTGGGCTATGGAACCATAGGTTAAGGTGGCCTAACAAAGTTACGGTGCCCTAGGTTAGTGTGCCCTAAGGGGTGCAAGATGCTGCAGGATGACATGTATGACCTGTGAGGAACAGAGACAGATGTAGCCCTAACACTAGATAGAGCACTCAGGAAAGGCAATGAACAGGTGAGTGAAGGAGGGAGAGCTGGGAGCCGCTGGACCCACCATATCTGCGGGCATCCCATGTGGCTTCCAGTACTGATGACAAACATGGTGGGAGCAACTGTACCACAGCACTGGGTGTTGGCAATGTAAAGTACTGGAAAGACAGTTGGTGGCAGACGATGGGAATACGTGTCCCCCAGTGGAGGCAGAGGTGGCAGGATAGTTACAATGATGCGTGGACAGAGGAGTGGTGGTGCCATGCAGATCAGGCACAGGTGGGGAAAGCACAATGAGGCACAATGCAGGAAAGGGTAGCAGTGCAGGACATGGGGTGGCAGCCTGCACAGGCAGACAGGACTCTACACAGCTGACAGATGCAGAAAGACGGACCAAGGGAATGCTGGCAATTGTGGCGAGGGTATTATGGGCTGGCAGCAAAAATCTGCAAAAATATGACTATTACAGGCATGCACACTATTTGAGTAAGACAGGAGGGAACAATGAGGAATTGAACCCATGAACACTGCCAAGAATGGCATTGTATTAATCAGTAGGCTATACCTCCGTGGTGTATGTCATAGCAATGGCTGGGTACAGAAGGACTGCAGGACAACACACAAACTGTCTGCTCTGAGTGCCAGGATAGGGTAACCCCACCAGTACCCATGATGCAATGCACATGCTGAATAGCTGTCTTCAGCTGATCAGCAAATGGGGTCTGCACCTCTCCGGTACCTCAGCTTGGAAAGACAAACTGACAGTGCGTGATACTGGCACAGTGTAGCTACAGACCATGCTATTGTGCAGGTTCTGTGTTCACCCTGAGGGTTATGATGGGTGCCCAGCACTAGGTCCACAGTACATGTGGTTCTAGAGATAGGGCCTGCTGTATGTCCCCATCACTACCAGTGTGTGACAGGTGTTCCTTGCAGTGCAACCAAAGGTAATTTGGTGTCCATCTGTATCCTGCAGTCACATGTGACTCTCTGGGACCAGACACCACCCAGGTTAGTGTGTACCCTGTGTTAGGGTCTGGCTGACATGGGCACCTGTTTATCAAGACAGAGGGGTTTCTAGACTTGCATAAGGTTTCTGTAGCAGTGACTTTATAAGGTCAAAGTTGAAAAACGCTACATAGCCTAAAGGGCCCACATCACTCTTTTGGTAGGTAAGGGACAGGTGCCCCAGCCCTGGTGAAGCAATCTCCATCCTGCTGGTATAAGACAGTCCTCCAGAGTTGGTGGGCCAGAACCACACCTGTCATTGGGGCAGTAGCAGACTAGCAGCAATGCTAGGGTTAGGTCTGGAAAACCCCAACCGCCTCACACCACTGTCTGCCAGTCACCAGCAGACAGCACAGTCAGACTGCACCTTATAGGTGTTCCAACCATGCACAGTCTAACTGTAGACAGTCCACTAGCCAGCCCATAGTGCATGCTCACAGAGGAACTACATGCACCAAGTAGGCATCTCAGTGATTGGAGCCCCAGCACTGAGAACACAAAAGCATCACTGGAGGCAGATAGTGTAGAGAGCTATGTGGGAACCTAGACATGCCGTGGTCATTGCTCGGTCAGAGTGAGTGCCCTCCCAGCATGCCATGCTGTGGCCACCCTGTCTATGCAGGCTTTGGTCGGGCACTACAGTGTCCCAGCCATTGCACCACACCCTGTGAAGATGCATCCTGGCCAATCTTCTCTGTCCGGGCCATACCCAAATACCTTTCTCCTATACATATTCAGGCTAACACTGGTAACAGTTGGGCATTTTGGGCCCAGTGAGGGGTGGGCAGCCACAGGACAATGGATAGACATACACACACACACACTTCTATTGCAGCTTTGTGCGAAGATAGGGGTGGTTGGCAACCCTGCCCGCCACACTGGTCCTGATCACAGTGCCAACAATGCTGAACTGTGCAGGAGGTAGTAGTAGTGCTCTGGTGATAACAGCAGCTCAATGCTGGAGCCAACAGCCTTAGTCTCCATGTATCTTTGGATTGTGGATCCTGTGTGAGTGAGTGTTTGTACCTCTGTTTGCCGCTTCTTTGGGTTTTGCACATGTTGCTGTTGTATCTGCATTGTAGGGTAAAATATAGAAACATAGAAACATAGAAATATGATGACAGAAAAAGACCACATGGCCTATTTAGTCTGTCCTTCCAAAACAACTACAACAGTCCCCTTTTTACCTTTAGAGATCCTCTGTGTTTGTCCCATGCTTTTTTGAATTCAGTTACTGTCCTCATCTCTACCACCTCCACTGGGAGACTATTCCACGGATCCACTACTCTTTCCATAAAGAAATATTTCCACATATCACTCCTGAATCTATCTCCCTTCACCCTCATTCCATGTCCCCTTGTAGCAGAACTTGCTTTCAATTGAAAGAGGCTCTCTCCCTGAACATTTATGCCATGGAGGTATTTAAACATCTCAATCATATCACCTCTATCCCGCCTTTCCTCTATGGTGTACATATTAAGATCCTTCAGTCTGTTCTCATATGCTTTATAATGAAGACCACTAATCATTTTAGTAGCCACCCTCTGCACCGACTCCATCCTGTTCACATCCTTTTGAAGGTGCGGTCTCCAAAATTGCACACTATACTCCAAATGAGGTTGCACCAAAGACTTATACAGAGGCATTATCACCTCCTTTTTTCTGCTAGCCATTCCTCTCCGTATGCACCCAAGCATCCTTCTAGCTTTTGCCGTCGCCTTTTCTACCTGTTTAGCTACTTTAAGATCATCAGACACAACCATGCCTAGGTCCCGCTCTTCTTTAGTGGACAAAATTACTTCACCCCCTATACTATATTGCTCCCTTGGATTGCTGCAGCCCAAATACATGACCTTACATTTTTTAACATTAAATCCCAGCTGCCAAATTCTAGACCATTCTTCAAGCTTAGCTAGATCCCTCCTCATGTTATCTACCCCTTCCTGGGTGTCTACTCTATTGCAGATTTTGGTATCATCCGCAAAGAGGCAAACCTTACCTGAAAGCCCTTCCGCTATATCACTAACAAAGATGTTAAAAAGAATCAGACCAAGGACAGATCCCTAGGGCACACCACTGATAACATCCTTCTCCTCAGAGTGAGCTCCATTTATTTGTACTCTTTGTTGCCTCCCACCCAACCAATTTCTAACCCAAGCAGTAACTTTAGGGTCCATCTCTAGGGTGCTCAGTTTGTTTATAAGTCGCCTGTGAGGAACGGTGTCAAAGGCTTTACTGAAATCTAAATACACCACATCTAGGGCTCTCCCTCGGTCCAACTCCCTGGTCACCCAGTCAAAGAACTCAATCAGATTTGTCTGACAAGACCTTCCTCTGGTTAATCCATGCTGCCTCGGATCCTGTAATCCGCTGGACTCCAGAAACGTCACTATTTTCTCTTTCAGCAGCGTTTCCAATAATTTACTCACCACCGAAGTTAAACTAACCGGCCTGTAGTTTTCAACCACATTCTTACTTCCGCTTTTGTGTAAAGGCACCACATGAGCCTCTCCCCAGTCCTTTGGCACCACTCCCGACTCCAACAAGGCATTGAAAAGGTCAGTCAGTGGAGCTGCTAGAACGTCCCCAAGTTCCCTCAGTATTCTAGGGTGTATCCCATCTGGTCCCATCGCTTTGTCTACTATAAGTTGAGATAGTTTCTCACGAACACAGTCTTTTGAAAATTGTTCAAGATGTCCTTTGCTTCTGTTCCTATTTGTGTGTGTTTTCTGAGGTCCTGCTCCTGGTTCTTCATCTGTGAACACAGAACAAAAATATTTGTTAAGCAATTCCGCCTTATCCTTATCAGCTTCTACATATTCCTCCCCTGCACCCTTGAGTCTGACAATACCACTCTTGCCCTCCCTCTTCTCACTAATATATCTGAAAAATGTCTTATCCCCCCATTTTATTGCATTGGCTATTTCCTCCTCCTTTTGAATCTTTGCCTTCTTGACTACTTTGCTAGCTTATCTAAGTTTTTCCAAATACAGATGCCTGTCTTCCTCTCTCTGTGATCTCTTGTATTTCATGAAGGCCTCCGTCTTTTTCTTCACTTTTTCAGCTACTTCTTTCGAAAACCATAGCGGTCTCCTTTTCCTTTTACCTTTATTTACCATTTTAACAAAAAGGTTGGTTGCCCTTGAAATATCCCCTTTCAGTTTTTCCCACTGTTTTTCTACATCCCTCAGCTGTTCCAATCCTACTAACGACTCCCTGAGGTATTGGCCCATCTTCGCAATGTTAGTCTTCCTAAAGTCTAAGATCCTCGCCTTTGAATGAATTCTAACAGCCCTAGTCCTAATTCTGAACCACACCATCTGGTGATCACTGGATGCAAAATGATCTCCCACTACAACATCAGAAACACTTTCACCATTGGTAAGCACCAAGTCCAGTATGGCCCCTTCACGTGTGGGGTCTGTTACCAATTGCCTGAATAGTTCTCCCTGTAGAGAATCCAGGATCTCCTTACTTCTAGATGATACTGCAGCAGGAATGTGCCAATCAACATCTGGCATATTGAAATCTCCTATCAGTAGCACTTTCCCTTTCCTAGCAATGCTGCACATGTCTTCAATTAACTCTCTGTCCACCTCTTCCTCTTGTGAGGGAGGTCTGTATATCACACCAATGTAAATTGATTTCTCTTTCCCTCTTTCTAGTCTAACCCACCCTCTCCCTTTTAAGCTCTGTAATTCCAAAGCTTTAATAGTAGTTTTTACATATAGTGCCACTCCTCCTCCCCTACTTCCTACCCTGTCCTTTCTCAATAAAGTATAGCCAGGTAGAGTTACATCCCAATCATGGTTTTCTGTGAACCATGTTTCTGTAACTGCCACTAAATCCAAGTCAGCCACTCCCACCAAAGCTTCAACATCAGGGATCTTATTTCCCATGCTACGGGCATTTATACACACTGCTTTCCATATGTTATCCCTGTTACCCATTTCCATAAAGTTATTTAATGTATCACCTACCTGGGGGCTTTCTTCACCCATCCCCAACGAATCTAGTTTAAAGCCCTCTTCAGTAGATTAGCCAGTCTACTACTGAAGACGCGTTGACCTTTCTTGGACAGATGGATGCCATCTCTGTTCTGCAACCCTTGGAACAGCATCCCATGGTCTAGGAAACCAAAACGCTCTCGATGACACCATCCACGCAGCCATGCATTCATCTCCAGGATGCGAGCCTCTCTGCCTTGGCCTTTACCTTCAACAGGGAGGATTGAAGAGAACACCACCTGTGCACCTAACTGCTTCACCCTCTGTCCCATAGCCATGAAGTCACTTTTGATACGTTCCGAGGTATACCTGGCAGTATCATTTGTTACAATATGGATTAGCAACATTGGGTAATAGTCAGTGGGCTTGATGAGTCTCGGCAAACTCTCCATAACATCTTGGATTTTGGCACCAGGCAGACAGCATACCTCTTTGGACATTAAGTCTGGTCGGCAAATGGACGCCTCAGTACCCCTCAGAAGAGAGTCTCCAACCACCACTACCCTTTGTTTCCTTGTGGTTACTGATTCTGCAACTTTGGGGTACTTGAACTCTGGTTCTTCCCTTTCCAGGGATGCTTTCACCTCCTCCACTTCCAGGGCTGCATAATGGTTCTTCAATTCAAGGGCTGGAGAAGTTGGATTGGTGATTTTGCAGGCCCTGGTGACTTGTGTCCAACCATCGACATTCTGTTGGCACCCATCTTCTCCTCTGCTGGAGAGCTTGGTTGCTGCAAGAAGCATCTCATCAATGTACTTCTCACTGTCTTGAATGCTCCTCAGTCTCGCCACCTCCTCTCTGAGTTCCTCCACTTGTTTCCTCAGAGCTTCAGCATGCAGGCACCCTGCACATGGAACTGGTCCTTCAACTGGCATTAGGACCTCTGTCTGGACCAAGGCAGAAGCTGTAATGGGGGCAACAGCTTTAGCAATACGATTTTTCCCAGACATTGTTCTGTTCATGGAGCGTAGGAATCTGTTAAAGCAAAAGAAAGAGATCCAGCAAGTACCAGCCGGTTTCCCAGCTGTCCTTTCAGAGAAAAAGTAGTTAAATCTCCTTAATTATTTTCAAAATGTGCTGGTCCAATTCTCTGTGATTTGTCAAATGGGGAGGTGCCCTATAAAGCAAGACTACTTGCTAGGGGTGGGTGGGAGTCGGGGTGGTTAGGGAGGTAACTAACACCTGATTAGGTGTTAGCAGTTCCCAAAGCTGAGGAGGTTACTGGAGTTCAACCACCTACTGTGCTCAAGGAAAGTCCCACTAAAGCACCAAAAAAAGTAACCTTGCTTTAAAAATGTACAAAAAACCCTTTTAAGAGCTCCCAGTCAGAGAGCTAACAACTTAATATAATAAAACAAAACCCTTAAATCCTTACTGTTGGTTGATCTGGAGAGCTTCTGTAGGAAAGCCTGAACAGGGCAGGGCACTAGAGCCTTTTATGTACATTTTTTTGCCCTACAGGAACCACAGCTGCGACTTGAACCTGTGACCCTCTGCTTCTGGACACACTGGCTGGGTGTACTGCACCACAGATGCATGGTAGTCCTTGGCGTTACCTGTACTTTTCCTCAGCCAGACCTTTTATGTTGCACTGCACACCACGTACTGGTACAGGGCATGGCCTAGGTCCACTGCAGGCAGGTGCCACTGCCCCCTCCAGCACAGGCACACCCCCCCTGCAATGCTGACATGACCATATGCTGTCAGTGCTGGTAGTGTGCAGTCCCAGGCCATCCACTGTGTGGGTAGGTGGTCGCCTAGGAAGCGGTGTCTGGGGCAGGGTGTATACATGAGCATCCTCACATCCCCCCCATCACCGCCTACCAATAGTATGTCCCTTTCTCTTGGGGGAGGGTTGGCTGGGGGGATGTAAGGTCAGTGACCTGGCAACTGTTAGCTCGGATGGACCAGGTAGATGTAGGTGGATTGTGTTTGGCCTTTGTCAGCTGCTGTCTTGCTGATTTCCGGTTTCTATATTCCCATATGCCACCTAAGCGCCCGCCTAGTCCACTCTGTGCCCCAGCTCCCCCCGCTACATATACCGCCTGCAGCTCCCTATGCCCCATTTGCACCATTGTCATAGTGGCCTTTCATACTTGGATACTATGCTGTTGCTGCAAATGGAGCACTACTATCATGGTTTTGGGTTCCCTGCCTATTCTGCACATTGCTGACACTGAAATGGTTTCTCTCTCCTGCAAATATGCATCTAACGGCAGGTTTTCACTCGCGGTAGGATTCAGCCCTTCATTTCAGCACGTTAGTGTGCAGGGAGCCTCTCCCCGCCTACTCCCCGCCCATTGACCCCTTCCCTCCGCCCTCTCTCCACCCTTTGCAGTATTTACCACAGATGGGAATGCTAACGCTCGTTAGGTAACATTAACGTGCAATAACGTTACATACTGCACATTAATGTTACCTAACTCTTGTAAACATTACCTACCACGCAGTATGTAACGTTACCGCTGTTTAGTAAACATACCCCTTAGTGGCCAATTCTCTAATGGAGTTGTGTAAAATTATGACCTTTTATGCAAGTTAGTGCTATCCAGGGCAGTACCAAACCATAAATGTGCCCTGTGCGACTTGCAAACCTGACACCCCAACCCCCCCCCCCCGATGACATCAGACTTTTGTCATTTGTCCCATCCCCCATTCCCAACATAACCCTTCTGCTCCTATCCTCCCATGCCCATCATCTGCCCATCTTACCCCACCTCTTCATGTCCAGCCAACTCCCCTTGAGCTGCCTGACCTTACCCCCCCTGCACGTTTCCTGTTCCCTTGGTGATGGTAGCGATGACAGTGGACCTCCAAGTTAAAAAAAAAAATAAAAACATGGGTCTTTCCTACTCCATTTTATTTTTATTTATTTAGTAGGTTTTCTATACCGCCTTCTCTTATAATCAAAGCGGTTTACAGATCAACGTATCAACTTTTACATAAAACATTGTGAGAGGGGGCATGCATGAGTATGGTTTCAACTATATACAGAATGAGCTATTTACATTATAGTACAATGCTTGTTAATTGACTGAGTGGGGCTGTGTTATGGGGTCTTGATGTGTGACGTCTCCAAAATATTCCACGTAGAGAGTTGTTTTTATCTTCTTCCGGAAGTCTTTATAGTCTGAAGTGGCCCTTAAAGAGGCTGGGAGGGCGTTCCATAGAGCTGGGGCAGCCAGGGAGAAGGCTCGTCTGGATGTGGATTGATTTGATTTGGTGTATGCGCTGGAGGTAGCAATGGTGTCCGTAGAGGTGCGTCTTCTGGGTCTCCATGTTGGGACTCCATACTGCATGGCTGCTCCTCTCCCTCCTCTGATGTACGCTCGCATCAGAGGAAGAAGGGAGCAGACTAGCCATGCAAGTGCAGAATTGAAAAGACCTGTTTTGTTTTGTTTTTTAATTGGAGGTCTGCTGCCACCGCTACCATCAGCAAGGGAACAGGAAAAGTGGCGGCGGGGCAGGGGCAGGCTGGGCAGGCAGAATAGGGGGAGCCGAGGCCAGCAGTCAGCAATCTTGAATGTGCCCCTATTTTTTTGCACACTGTACAGCTGCACTGCATGCACAGGCCTATGTATGGTGCTTGTCCTACCATGCGTACTTTCAGTGTGGATGTGCACAGGAATGGATCTTAGGGGAGGTCTGTGAGTACCACTAGGGGTCATTAGCACCATTTTGACTCTAACTATGTGCTGAGCAGGAGTAAGTAGGGATCATCCTGCTCCCACTGGCCACCAATGTCACCCAGTAAGTTTGGGCTTGATGATTAAGGGTAGGTGGCCTGGAGGGTGGAGGACAATTGAGGAGTTGTCACTTGGGGACTGGGTATGGTAGATTTGCATTGAGGGGACCTTAGGAGAGAATCAGGTTACTTGAGGGAGCTGAGCTGCTTTGCGTCGGGGAGGTTGTTCTACTTCGATGGGGGGGGGATGCTTTGG
Organism: Ichthyophis bannanicus; assembly: GCA_033557465.1. Classification (NCBI taxonomy): domain Eukaryota; kingdom Metazoa; phylum Chordata; class Amphibia; order Gymnophiona; family Ichthyophiidae; genus Ichthyophis; species Ichthyophis bannanicus. The sequence goes on along the minus strand of CM066031.1, from coordinate 613,125,302 downwards.
GAAGGGTTGTGGCTTCAGGGTATTTGTATCTATTTTTGTCACCACACTGGGGAGAGTGGAGTCAGGGTCTAGCATGGAGGGGGTACCATGGTCAGGGAGGTGATCAAGGGCTGTCAGGGAGGCAATGTGGGGGCCTGATCTGTGCTCTTGACCATGTACTATATGCTATCTAGCAAGAACAGCGATTTTAAGAGGCTGCTCCCACATCTAGGTGGGGAGGGGGATTCTATGGTTTTTTTCCTACTGTACAGCATCTTAAAATTGTTGCTCCCTACTGATGTGGTAGGACATACTTGTGCTATCCTGCAGCTATTTTACAAGAGGGGTCTACATTTGGCAGAACATCTTGTAAAATACACATCTTAACAGGAACGAGTGGCCCTTCTGTATGTCTTTTCTACAATGTCCCTTCACATGTATAAATGCCACCAGTTGCCTACAGATGTTGCTCTCTATATCTAATTTCAATTTGGAAGGAGAAATAAATAACAGAAGAATTAAGAAGGATAACACCCTAAATGCCTTCTAAAACAGGGTTGGCCAAAATGAATAATTTTGAAAAAATCTATACATGACAGGCAGCAGCAGTAAATGTTGATATGGACAATTTTTGTCATACAGATGCATTCCCTATGGGGTTATTCTGTGCTATGAATAGCGGCGATGGACAGCCTGATGGGGACGTCCATCACTGCTATTCATGCCGGCTCCTGTCCCCGATTAACTTCCCTGCCGGTTGTGTGGTGAAGTTAGATGGGGCAGGGAATGGGCAGCCCAGGGGCAGAGTCTGGGTGGGCAGTGGGCGGTTTTCAACCCTGGACATACAGGGTCGATTCTAATGTTGGTCCTGTACATCCAGGGCCATTGAAATGTCCAGGGAAGTTATTCCACCTCTGAGGTGGAATAACTTCTCTGGACGTGATTTTTTGCACAGCCCGGGGTGCGGATGGGGTGGGGGGGGGCTGGGTTTATTCCCCGCAGCCCAACCCTGGCCTTAGGAGGCCAGATCAGGGGTCAGGCTGCGGGGAATAAAACTTTTATTTGGTGGCTGGCATTACGGCTTTTAAATGGAGCCACGATGCCATGGCAATATGACACCATGGCGCCGTGGCTCCATTTAAAAGCCCTGACTGAGTTAGCTGGGGGCAGTCCTGCATGTACAGACTGGACTGAATCACAGTCCTGGCCTGCAATGTGGAGGACTGTCTGCGATTCTGATCCCGCAGGGCTAGTTGTGCCCCATGGGATCAGAATCGCAATCCCCTCTGTGCGTCCGGTTCAGACCAGATGCACAGAGGTGATCTACGTACAGGACGGAATCGGGCCCTATATGAAATGGAGAAGACATGGGTAGCTTTTTGTAACATTCAGACCACACTCTACCCCCACCCTTTGCAATCTCTTCGTATTATGGTCATCCATGTGCAAATTTAGCCTTTTCTAAAATGACTATTTTTATATGTAAATGCTAGATTTTCTAAAATAACCCACATTGCAACATATCCAACAAAGTAAAATTGTGAGATATTGTATAAACCTTCCCTGATAAAGCCACGATGGGTGAAACATGGAACTATGTAGGAGGAGAGAGAGATTGCAGGAAAAAGGAAGAGACATTACAGAAAGTAGACAAGTAACAACATCTAGAAAAGCTAAGTAAAGTTCTGGCAGCTTTGTTGATTGACTTTTCAATGTTTCTGCAGAATCAGGAGTGGTTCCATATAACTGGATAAGGGAGGATGTGGTCGCTCTCCTCAAAAGCAGGAAGAGGTTGATTTCACACTCTGAAGCTTTCCCAGTTAATTGGTGAATAAAATAATGGAAATTCTACCACAGCAATGGATAGTGCAATTCCTGGAATCCAATGCTTTGCAAGATCCAAGGTGACATGATTTTACTAGAGGTAGGTCCTGTCAGACAAATCTGATTAATTTCTCTGACTGGGTAACCAGAGAGTTGGATCAAGGGAGAGACTCCATGTGGTATACTTAGATTTCAGCAAAGACGTTTTTGACATAGTTCTGTATAGACAACTAAGCTCCCTTGCGATGGGCCCTAAAATGGCTGACCGGAATAGAAACTATTGAATGGGAGGCAACAAAGGGTATGATAAATGGAGTTCACTCTGAGGATAACGACATTATAAGTGATGTGCTGCAGGGTTCAGTTTTTGGTCTGGTACTTTTTAACATTTTTCTAAATGATACTATGGAAAGGCTACCGGGTAAGAATTGCCTCTTTGCCGATGATACCAATAGGGTAGACAGCCTGGAATATGTAGATAGTATGAGGAGGGGGTAACAAAACTTGAAGAATAATCTAGAATTTGGCAGCTAAGATTTAATTGTAAAAAATGCAGGATTGTATGCATTTGGGCTGTAAAAACCGAAGCGAGTGGTAGAATATAGGTGGTAAAGTACTTCTGTACATGAAAGAAGAATACGCAGTGGTGTACCAAGGGCAGGGCTGTGGATTTAACCTACCACAGGTGCTAGCTAAGAGGGGGTGTACCCCTGCTGGGCCCTCAGAGGCAGCGTGGCACGTTTACTCCAATGCTGGCTTGTCGAGATGTCTCCATGAGCCCAGCTGCTGTTCTCTCTCAGACAAAGTCTTGTGAATCAGCCCGGTGGGGTTCAGGGTGTGTGAATTATGGTGCTGCATGAGGGGACCAGGAGGGGTCCACTGAGAGTAGGGACTAGAACTAATCATATTGGATGATATTAAGGTGGCCAAACATGTAGAAAAGATGGAAAGAAAAGCCAGAAGGATGCTTGGGTGCATAGGAAGAGGAATGGCCTGCAGAAAAAAAGGAGGCAATATGCCTCCGTATAAGCCTCTGGTGAGATCTCCTTTGAGTACTGTGTGTAATTCTGGAGACCTCACTTTCAAAAAGGTATAACTAGGATGGAATTGGTGCAACAGGTGGCTACTAAAATGGTCAGTGGTTTTGGTGATTAAGCATATGGGGACAGACTTATAGATCTCAATATGTATACTTTGGAAGAAAGGAGAGAGAGGAGAGATATGATAGAGACATTTAATTACCTCCATGGCATAAATTCATAGGAGATGGTCCTTCAATTGTAGGAAGCTCTAGACTGAGGGGGCATACGATGAAGCTGAAAGAGGATACACTCAGCATAATCTACAGAAATATCTCTTTATGGAAGGTGTGGTGGATGCATGGGACAGCCTCCCAGCAGAGGTGACAGACATGAGGACTATATCTGAATTCAAGAAAGCATGAGACAAGCACAAAGGATTATTAAGACAGAAGAAGGAATTGAATAGTTCACTATTTGATATAGAGGACTGACAGAGTTAAAATTGCTTGCTATAAATTAGTTAAAAATAAATAATTACAGGAAGCCTATGTACATGCTGGACTTGCATGTTTATTCTTGCTTGAAGAGGAAGAGGATCGTCTGCTAAGATGTCTGTTGGTTATTCTAGGTGGTGAAAAAACAGACAGAAAGGAGAACAGGCCATCTGTCTTTGGTGGTCAGTTTTATAGGGGAAAATAACTAAAGGGGAACAGTGAAGGCTGTTGGCATAAAAGTTGGAAAAATCTGAAATGTTACTTGCTAAAAGTATATTGTGTAACTAGACTTCGTAAACCAGTACAGGGGTTTTGCAGACATCTGCCTGGAACATGTGTTATGAGACATCTCTACTTCTCTGTTCTTACACCTTTACTTTTAAGCTCCTATTTTTGGCCTATAAAAGATTGGCCTGTTCAATATTCAGGGACTTGTGTTTCTTGCTGAAATCTCTGCACATCTTGTCAATTCTCTTAATCATGCAATTTATATAATAAAGCTCTTACTAACCAAAATAAAGAACATAAGATATACCATACTGGGTCAGACCAAGAGTCCATCATGCCCAATATCCTGTTTCCAACAGTGGCCAAATCCAGGTCACAAGTACCTGTCAGGTTCCCCAAAGGTATAAATATTCCATGTTGCTTGTCCCAGGTGCATGCAATGGATTTCCCCATTCCACTTTAATAATGATGTATGGAATTTTCCTCCAGGAATTTGTTTAAACTTCTTTTAAACCCAGCTACACTAACAGCTTTTACTACATCCTCTAGTAATGAATTCCAGAGTTTGATTACACGTCGAGTGAAAAAAACAATTTTCTTTGCATTGTAGCTTCATTGCCTGTTCCCTGGTCTTTTTACTTTTTGATGAAGTAAACAACTGATCCACTTTGACCTGTTACACGCCATTCATTAATTTATAGACTACTATCATATCTTCCCTCAGTCATCTCTTTGGCAAGCTGTGCATTTATTACAGATTCAAATCAATTTTAGTCGCACAACACGGGCACAGCATGGGCAGTGGAAACACAATTCTCCCTGCAACAGATTTTGTAACTGTGATTTTTTTAAATTGATTGGGAAAGCTTCAGAGTGTGAAAGCAAAACTTTGGGAACTATAGGATGATTTCAAAGGTGGCATACTGAATTGCTCTTCCTTTTTTTGTATAAGCTGGCTGCTAAGGAGCAGAGGAAGTTCCTCTGCAGTATGGTTTTACTTTGTGCATAGACTTTTTTCATATATTTAAACTTTTTGCAAAGAAGCCTTCTATTGATAAATTGGACACATGTATTCCCTGAAGTCTAACTGTCAAGGCCAGTGGGTGGTCCCTGAATGAAGTAAGTTTAGGAAGTGTGCGGTAGAGACTGATGTCTCAAACTAAAGTTTACTGGTGGCAGGGTGCAGCGCTTTAAAAAGCAGGTGGGTCTACTGGTACATCCAGTATATAATCAAAGTTCAATAATTTTTCCCTGAAGGTGCACTTTGCACAGGGTATTCGTGAACCCCAAATAATTTGATAGGAAATGGGAACCCCCAAAGTATGGTAACTGGAGCACCTCCTCTCGTACTCCAGCAGCATATATATTTAAGAATTATGGTCTTCATACCGCAAATATTTAGTTAAGTGGAATTTCTTCACTTGTGATGATTTATCCCTTTAGTTTCCAGAGGAAGGGTCATTCAAATTAGATATTTTGGTACATTTGAGGGAAGCCTTAGAGGCACAGAAAATGAAAATTAAAGAAGAACAGTGGTTTCAATATATTCAGTGCTATTCTGAGGGTTCAGAACAGGACAAGACGTTCGCCTTGACTGGAGGAGGATTTACTTCTATCCACTCAGAAGGGGACAGCAGAAAAAGGCCAGGAAGGAGTAGACTTGTAGCACCTTTATGTTTTGTCCCAGAATAGATGAGCATGCATAAAGGAACTGCAAACTTACCTAGCTCATAGGTTGGCAGAGGGGAGGTCCCTTGAGTCCATAAGGAGGAATGGATGAATTGATAAGATTATTTAGGAAAGAAAATGTTGATGATGGATTGTAGTACTGTACATGTGAAAATGTTTTATCTACTGATTCATGAAAACTAAGCAAGCAGTCTAACTTGCAGAAAGCAGAATGCCTTAATGTCTGAGAGGTAAATATGGCACTAAGGGGTATGTTTAGTAAACGGCATACAAGTGCGCGGTGCACAATAGCGTGCGCTAAGGTACCTTAGCGCACGCTAATGATGCATTTTTGTGCCCCGCACACGTGCACACCGCACTAACTGGCCCGCTCATGTGCGCGGCGCGCTACTGTGCGATAGAGGCGTGGAAAGGCTCCGGGAGGGCGGAAGAAGGCTCCCCAGGGGCGGAGGGAAGGGGTCAATAGTTGGAGAGTGGGAGGGGAGAGGCTCCCCGCACACGAGCAGGGCTGAAATTCAAGTAAAAAAATAACGCGAGTGAAAACCTCGCGGTAGAGCCGATTTAAAGGGAAGAGAAACCATTTATGTCAGCAATGTACAGCAAAACTAGGGAAACCTACTAAAAGTGAGCAGTGTGATACATGTGCACGGAACAAAAGGGCAAATAAACATTAAAAATGACCCCAACAAAATTTTAAAAAATTATAATCAAGCTGGGCAATAGTGATAGTAATGGGGAACATCAAAAAACACTTCCAAAAAAGCCCCAAAAAATAAATATGAATTTTAGAAGGGTCTACGCTCCGTCCCCATACAAGGTGAATGATCCCACAGTGAAATAGCACTGATCAGGGTTTCCCTCTCCATTGGACAGGTTACCTATGGCATGCACATTTCCACAACAGCAGGGCAGGCAGGTCGGAATGGGCAATTGTACAGATGCTGGGAAAGGGGATACAGAGGGCTGCAAACGGCACATGCTGTGGTGAAGCTGGGGCACAGTGCGGACTAGGCAGATGCCTAGATGGCACCTAGAAATGCTGAAACTGAACAGCAGCCAGACAGCAACTGATGAGTGCCCAACATGGGCACGAGAGTGTTTAGCACAGTGTCACAGGGGATAGTACCCAGCAGGTACTCCCAAGGGCACGGAACATTGGCAGGAGGTGATTGGGGGACGTGCGGACAGATATGCAGGCACCCCTACCCCAGAACCTGCACCATAGGCAGCCGCCTACCCACACACAGGATGGCCTGAGACTGCGTACCACCAGCACCACCAGCAGAAGGGCATGTCAGCATGGTGGCACAGGGGTACTGGAGGTGGAGGGGGGTAGTGGCAGCTGCCCAGAGCAGACCATGGCCTAGCCCTGTGTAGGTGGGTGCAATGCACTGCAACAGACAGGCCCTGCCGGACAAACAGTCATGGTAACATCAGGGAATGCACTGTCTCTGTGGCAACACAGTGGTGCAGTGCACACAACCAGTGTGTTTGGAGACAGAAAGTCACAGGTTCAAGCCCCAGCTGGGGCTCCTGTCAATCCAGTCCCCATATTTTACCCACAAATATATCATGATAGTAAAGATGAACCTTTATTGCAGAGAACATAAGCATGGCTCAGACACCTCTATTTTACCCTACAGAGCACAGACACCAGAAACATGCACATTACCTAGAGCAGATTACCCCAAATGCAGTCCTGGAGGGCCACAAATCCTTCAGGGTTTATGCTGTCTCCAATCTAAGGATGGAGCGGTACTGGTGGTGGAGGTGGCAGCAGCTGGTGGCCACAGCAGACCATGGCCTAGCCCTGTCCAGGTGGGTGCCGTGCACTGCGAAAAACAGGCCCTGTCAGATATACAGTCATGGACTCCCCAGGGAATGCAGCATATCTGTGGCAACATGGTGGTGCAGTGCACACAGACAGTGTGTGCAAGAACAGAAGGTCACAGGTTCAAAGCCCAGCTGGGGCTCCTGCCAATCCAGTCCACATATTTTTCCCACAACTAAACCGTGATAGTAAGGACAAATCTTTATTGCTGAGAACATACGCATAGTTAATACACCTATATTTTACCCCACCGAGCACAGACACCATAAACAGGCACATTACCTAGACCAGAGTCTCCCAAATGCAGTTCTGGAGGGCCCCACACCATTCAGGTTCCATGCTGCCTCTAATAAAGATGCCTGTGCTGCATATCTATGCACCACCCCCATGGTATGCAGATGTAGCTCATGCATAATCATGAGGGTCAGCATGAAAACCCAAACAGTGTTTGGCACACCAGGACTGGAGTTGGGAACCTCTGCCGTAAAGCAGCAGCCAACAGGGACAGACACACCCAAACCCACATCCACAGGCCCCATTGGCCAATGCCTCCTGGAGAGGCAGGACATTGGGCCCTGCGTGCATCTCCCAATACTAGCACTTTCATACCTTAGCAATGCCACCCTAAACCTGGGTATACGGTACACAGCTATCAAACGTTTGCTATGATTACTGGCAGATAGAAATTCCTACGTTAAGTACAGTTTGCTGATTGAGCTCCATCTTAACAATCTTTCTGATGTCTGTGGTGTGTGCTTCAGGTCTGGTCTCTGACAGTGTTTACCACCCTGGGGAGTGACCCCCAACAGTATTGCATACCATATCCATGCCTGTACTGTGCTCAGGACTGGTGTGGTGGGCAGGGCTGCTAAACTCCTCTATAGTAGCACAATGCTGGCATAGGTGTGGGAGTGTGTGTCTGTCTATACAGTGTGTGGTGGCTGCAAACACCTTCCACAGCCCACACTGCCAGCACTGTTGCCAGTATTGGCCTGCCAATGTGCATAATGAGAAGCAAGGTACCATGGGTATAGCCCAGACAGGGTGGCCTGGCCAGGATGCATCTGCACAGGGCATAGGGCACTGGCTGGGACATTTTAGTGCCCGGCCACCACCTACACAGATAGGGTGACCTCAGTATGTCCTGCTGGGAAATCACTCTCACCCTGACTGTGCAGTGATGACAGCATGGCTAGGCACCCCCATAGTGTTATATAGTATTTCTGTCATGTGATATTTATGGGTTTCCTTTTGGGGCCCAGTTACTGATTTATCTGCTTGTTGTGTATGCTGACATCCCAGTACTGGGTGCATGCATTTCCACCAGGAACATGAACTATGGACTAGCTAGCAGACTGTTTGCAGCTGGTATGTGTCTTGATGGAGCACCTTGCAGGATGCAGCGGCTGAAGGCTTGCTGCAGGAGAAAATCAGATAGTGGTGGGGTGCAGCTTAGCATATACAGGCCTAAAGTCTGTCTGCTATTGTGTTATGGATGTGTACAGAGCTGCATTGACTGCCCTGTAGGGTGTCTGTTCCCCAGCAGGACTGGGGTTGATGTTCCCCTCTACTGCCCCCATTGGAGGTAGAATGTGGATCTGTTGATGAGAGACCCTGTTTACCACCCTCAGCCCTGGAGGAGGTGGGTGGTGGTGCATAATCCTCCTAGGGGTCCATAGGGGCTACACCTGACTGAGACAGACAGATATATCCAAGGTGTTTCTGCAGAAACTACCTATCTCACACATTAACACTGCTTTGGACCTCCAGCATGGCCTATTTCTGCCATGAAGGTGCTGTGGACCTGGTGCTGGGCGCCTCACCGCACCCTCAGGGTGAGCATAGTACCCGCACAATGTGACGGTGTGTAGCTACTCTGTGTCAGTAAAACACACGGTCAGTACCCCCTACCAGGCCGAGGTGCTGTGGGGGTGCACATGGTCACTTCCCCCTACCAGGCCGAGGTGCTTTGGGGGTGCATACCCCATCTTGTGTTTATCTGTGGACAGCTGATTTGCATGTGCAGTGCATCATGGGTACGGGTGTGCTAACCCTATCCTGGTGACCACAGCAGACTGTCTGTGTGGTGACGTGCACTCCCTCTGCAGCCAGCCAGGGGTTTATTAGCAGCTATAGAGCTGTAGCACAATGGTTACTTTACTGCCTGTGGTGCTAGAGGTCATGGCTTCTAAACCCACAGTGGGGTTATTTGATAGGGCTGCCCAAAGCATTATCTATTTTTAATGTACATTATTGCTGCCAGCAAAAACACCTTCATCATACTGTATCCATAAGGTGCCTCAGAGGGCGCTTTATAGGGCATCCTATAGGTCATCTTATGGTTACCATCCATATAAGGTGCACTATACGTTATCCTGTGGAGCAACTTATAGGGTGCCCTATAGGGGACATTTTAGGGTGCCGTGGTGGACAGTGCACTTTATAATGTGCCCTATGGAGTGCCTTATAGGGTGCCTTATGCGGCACCTTCAAGTACGGCACGTGAGGGCGTGTTTGCTGGCAGCAATTAATAAAATACAAATAAAGTGCTGCAGGAAACAATACGTACATTGCAAAGTTGATGCCTCATCCAGCCTTACGTATTAGGCACACTGGGGAACAAAATCGTGACCCCTGTATCAGCAGTCAGTGCCTTAACCATTGTGCTACACTGCTGCTCCTCCTTGCATATCAGCGCACCTACTTAAGATTTCCATGTGTTTAAATGCACAATGCTGCCATCAAACACAGTGCTATGTCCTTGCTGTGCCTCATTGGGAACCCTATATGGCGCCCTATAGGCCGCCCTTTCAGCAACATTGTAGGGTGCCGTGGCAGACAGTGCACTTTAAAATGTGCCCTCTGGGGTACCCTATGAGGCGCCTTATGCAGCACCTTATGTTACAATACTTTGTGGGTGTGTTTGCTGGCAGCACTAATTAAAATAAAAATAAAATACCCCCTACAGCAATATTACCTATAACAGGTAATGCCTCCGCCAGCCTTCTTCATTAGGCACAGTGGGGGATTGAACCCATGACTCCTGCATTATTGGTCAGTGTCTTAACCATTGTGCTCCACTGCTGCTCCTCCTTGCATGTTAGCGCACCTCCTTATGATTTTCATTCCTTAAACTGCACAGTGCTGCCATCAAAAACAGTGCTGTGATCTTGCAGTAACTCATATGGCACCCTATAAAGCGCCCTATAAGCAACATTCTAGGGTGCCTTGGCGGACAGTGCACTTTACAATGTGCCTTATGGGGCACCTTATGTTAACACGCTTTGAGAGTGCGTTTGCTAGTAGTAGTAATTAAAATGCCTTCTAAAGCAATCTACCCCATAATAGATAATGCCTCAGCCAGCCTTCTTCATTGGGCACAGTGGGGGATTAAACCCATGATCCCTGCACCATTGGTCAGTGTCTTAACCATTTTACTGTGGCTCTGTTCCTGTGCTTGTGCATCAGCGCGCAACTTCTGCTTCCCGCGCAACTTTCTCATGCGCTAATGTGCGGGGCGCACTTGAGCGCCACGCACATTAGCGCATGATTCATCCCGGTTTTGCTTTTTTCAGCCTGAAACGCCCACTCCTTATATGGCATCCGCACACTAGCGCGGCCCGCACTTTACCGGGGTTTTAGTAAACATACCCCTAAGTCATTCTTAGAACCTTCTTATTCGAAGTTGCAAAGATCAAGATCCTATGAGAGGTTGCTTTTCCCACAAATGTCTCTTGGGCTACTGTCCAGTGAAAAGGGCAGGCTTGTCCATGTACCAGTACCTTGAAGTGTCATTGAGATAAATGCCATCATTAGGAATTTCCCCATAATTGAGGAGGATTCTCTTAAGTGGCGGCAAGAAATACAGATGTTTATGATGCTTTTGATCCTACTTATTTTTATTTAACACATTTGCTTAGAGCTCTTCTGTGTGAAGATAAATTTCAAAAATTAGTTAAAGAAGCAAAGTGGTATGAACAGCCACCTGAAATTAATTATGCAGATGCAGATGCCATGAAAACTTATAAAGATGAGTGCAAAAAGCTGGCTACTACAGTGACTGAACTTTTTAAAACTAAGGTAGTGCATGTCGGCAAAATGCTGGAGAAGATCCTAGTGATTTTTGGGATAAGGTGATAGTTGAATTTAAGAATCATTCTGGAATTAATTATCCTTTAAACACAGCAGCTTCATGAGTAGGGGCTGCTTTTGTTAATGGTGTTTTGCTCCATGTGCAATTGCTGTTAAAATCTATCAGTGTTGGGTGGAGCCAGGAAAAAACAGAGAAGGTGTAGAAGTAGCAAAGCACTGTCATAATGAGTTGCTTAAAAGAGAGGCATATAAAGGTTTTAATAGTGCTAAGAAACAAGAATTATTGAATCTGCATCTGCATATTCCCTTCAAGCAACTAACAGTGTTTGCTGTGGTAGAGGCAGAGGAAGAGACAGAAGCAGGAGCCAAAGATGAAATAAAGATAACCATGAGCCCACGGGAGTGTGTCACCAGTATAGGAAGATGAGCCACTGGAAATCCGAACGTCTTAAGCGACCTTCTTGAGAACTTCCAAAACACAATGATGTCCGAGTCATGTATATTGATGACTCAAATCAGGACTGACTTGACATGGGGAACTCTAGTACTGAAGAACTGGGGGAGGCTCCTCAGACAGATTCATGTATAGATGCCTTGTGCCCTCTTATTACTCTTACCTTGGATAATTCCTTTAAAACCAGAGTAAATGGACAGATCACTCAACTACTCATTAACACTGAAGCCATTAGATCCACTCAAGCACTCTGAATTTCCTATGGTGCCCCTGATTAGAGAAATTATAAATGCTGAAGGACTCTTGGACAACCCAATATCTCTTGTGTTGTCCTGGCCACTATCTATATAAGTTAGTCCACTTCTGAATGAGAATACTCCTCTTGTTAGCATAAATTTACTTGTTGATCTTCTTGGAAGAGATATCCTATGTCATCTGGGACGCGCCATCTATTGCACCCTGTGTGGCATGTACCTTCATGTTCATAAGCAAAAACTAGAAAAGGCTGAATAATTTTGTATCTATCAAGATCTCCAATTTTAAATAATGCCAGAACTGGAACTGGAAGAGTATACTTCTATGCTTCATGATGCATTATGGGCCTCTAATCCTAATAAAGTAAGCCATTTGCGAACAGAACCTTTAAATATTGTTCTAAATCTCAACAAACCTAGGCCTAATGTTCCTTAGCATCCTTTGAACTCAAAAGCAGAAGACGGCATTGGACCAGGATGTTATTTACCCATTGTTTCACTCCCATGTATTGCCAATACCACAATAATTATTACCACAATAATTATTATAATCCTTTCTACAGTTCCTGTATAATCTACTTATTATACCATCATAGATCTCAGCAGTACATTTTTTAGTGTGTCTTTGTCCCCTGACAGCCAATACTTATTTGCTGTCTCATACCATAGCCACCAATACACCTGAAGAGCCCTAAGTCAGGATTATGCTGCGATGCCTTTTTATTTGTCTGAAGCTTTGAAAGGCTCCACATTGGTCCAGTATGTTGTTGATTTTTCTGGTGTGTTCGCCAAGTAAAGAAGTTTGAATTTAAGACTCTCTGACTTTCCTCAAGCACCTTTTTTAAAATATGCCTCCAAACCAATAAAAAGAAGCTCCAATTTTGCCCAGCCCAAGGTCACCTATTTGGGTTTCCTTCTTGGAAATGGAAAAAGAGAGTTGTTATTCTCACGTAGTTCAGCCATAAATGTTTTACCTTGACCCAAAACTAAGAAACAGTTAAGGAGACTGTTTGGAATTGTCAGCTATTATAGTCAATAGATTTTGGACTATGCTGCCATTACTAGAGTATTGCAAGAAATAATATTCCTGAACCATTGCCATAGACAGATGATCGTGAAGATGCCTTAACCAATTTGAAATAGGCCTTGTCAACAGTGCCAGTTCTTGATTTGATAAATTATGAGCTTTCTTTTACTTGATTTTGGCATGAGTGAAACTTCATTGCCTCTGGAGTTCTCATTTAACATTATGGAGGAAAGAATAGGCCTGAGGGCTATTATAGTCTTCACTGGATTCTGTATCTAAAGGATACCCACCATGTTTAAGGACTAAGGCCGCAATGACCCTGTTAGTGTCAGTGTCTGAAAATATTGTTTTTCAGCTACTATGATTTTGCAAGCCCACATGCAGTGGAAGTCTTGCTTCACATTGCTAAAATTCAACATCTTTCTGCTGCCAGACAAACCCATTATGAGCTTCTGATTCTTTCAGCTGAACATATCACAGTTAAGAGTATAATTTTGTTCTATAGCAAAAGCCAAATCCAGCCTGTCCAGTCCTTTCATTCGCAGTTGGCTTCCACCCTCCCAAATAAAGGCACTGAGCCATGCCATAAACTGCAACCTGGAGACTGGGTTTATGTGAAAGTGTTCCAGAGGAAAAATTGTTTGGAGCGAGGTGGAAAGGGCCGTTTCAAGTACAATTAACAACACACACAGAAGTAAAGTGCGAAGGACTCCCTACTTGGGTCCAAGTATCAATTTTTCAAAAGGCCAGAAGAACAATGAGAGGTGTAACACCTTGGACAAAGCTTAAGCTTCAAAAAAGGTGAGTAACTTACAAAATATGGAAGAAATGGTTCTTCCATATTTTGTTGGGAGGCAGTATCAAGTTATGCGAAGCAATGATTGAAGAAGTGTCTGATCTTTCGGCACAGTAACTAAACTCCAATGGATCAAACCTGGACAGTGAGAGTGACATATTTGAGATAGAAAAGATTGTGGACTATAAGAAAGAAGGAGGTAAGATTCTTTAAAGAGTCAGATGGAAAGGATATATCCCAGATGATGATACCTGGGAGTCTGAATCTCATATGATAAACTGTAAGGACTTATTATCCAATATTAGACAGGAAAATAGCTCCACTTCATCAAATATGGTTACACTACATATCCTGAAATCTTTTTTGTGTGTGTTATGATTATTGATCTATTTTTTCCTTGTGCCCTCACGTCCAGTTTAAATCATCCCTAAGCACAATGCAGTAGTGAAACCTTTGTAAGAAGCTGCTAATGTTACAGTTTACTGACTGAATGTGCACACACAAACCTTTAGCCTCTAGAACAGGACTTACGTTACTTGCTTTTCCCTTGAAATGCTAAGAATTTGGCTGCCCAAGGAACCCCTTTGTGGAAAGAGTCTGATTATAAAATATATCACCAGCTTGAAAGGTTTAATGAAACCCAGACAGATCTAAAATTATCCCCTTCCATTCTCCTGATTGTGTGACACGTAAGCCGAGCCCCTTATTTATCTTTATCGTTATCTTTATCTTTATTTAATATTTGATATACCGCTAGGGCAGAAGCATTAAGCGGTGTACAATAAAATTGATTAAACACTGCAAACCAGGAAGTAGAACGCCAAAAATATTTATTTATTTATTTATTTATTTATTTAACATTTCTTCTATACCGCGCTATTATAATCAGTGCGGTGTACATCGAACAAAACATACTACAATGCATACAAGCAACATTGAGTTTACATAGAACAGGAAAAGAAACATAGGACAACCGGGGTAACTATTCACAGGGTAACTATTTACAGGTTAAATTAGTATTGTCACCAATACTCTAAGCTAATTTGGTATCAACTTCATTTTGTGGACAGGCGTAAAATTAGTGGGTGGGCAAGAGTATAGGCTAACCATTTTCTGGTTGTAACATGGTGCTATGGTAGCTGTGACATGAGAGAAGTTTACCCGATGTGTGGGTGTCAGGGTTGGTGTCAGGGTAGCATATTGTGAATAGGTGGTGTTTCAAAGCTTTACAGAATAGGATTAAGCTTTTGATGCCACGGATTTCATGAGGAAGGGCATTCCAATTTAGGGGAGCGAATATGGAGAAAGCCCTGTTGGATGTGGTCTTAGTACATGACGTCATCATCCTGGGGACTATTAAGGTGTTCATTGCTGTGGATCTCCTGTCTCTGTTTTCCAGGGTGCTGTGGATTAGTTTGCTAATCGGTGTAGGTGGGTAGTTATTCAGGGCTTTGAAAGTAAGGACTAATGACTTATATTGGAGTCTGGCGAGTAACGGTAGCCAATGCAGATTTTTCATGATTGGTGTTATGTGGTCAGTTCTTGATGATCCAGAGAGAACTCTTGCGGCTGCATTCATTGCCAGGCGGAGCGGATTTAAAGTTGATTGAGGCAGGCCGTGGAGGGCGATGTTCGCAAAGTCCAGGTGTGGGAGGACTAATGCCTGAAAGGTTGTCCGGTAGTCATTGGATTCCAGTAGGGGGCGGAGGTGACGTAATGTTCTGATCTTGTGATATATAGACTTTGTAACGTTCTTCACATGTGTAGTCATATCTAGGTGCTGGTCCAATGTGATGCCCAGATATCTGATTGTAGGTTTGGACTTCAATTCTACATCGTTGACAAGTAGTGATGGGGGGGGGGTATGAATTTACGGTTCTTTGTAACAAAAAGGACATCAGTTTTACTATGATTGATCCGAAGGTTTTGTGTCAGCAGCCAATCAGCTACCACTCCGAAACAATTGATTATTGGGGAGAACACTGGTTGGTCAATTTTGAACGGCATGTAGAGGAGGATGTCGTCTGCGTAAGCTAGGCACCGTACGTTGAAAGATCGGATCAAATCACATATCGGCTGCATATATATATTGAACATTAGTGCCGATAAGGACGATCCTTGAGGTACCCCCTGAGACTGCAGGAATGGTTCCGAGGATGTATGACCTGTTTTTACTTGTTGCCACCTGTTGGATAGGTAGGATTTACACCATTCAAGTGCTGTGCTTTGAATCCCCTTTTCTTTCAGGCGTTGTAGAAGTAT
This sequence comes from Ichthyophis bannanicus, assembly GCA_033557465.1. NCBI lineage: Eukaryota > Metazoa > Chordata > Amphibia > Gymnophiona > Ichthyophiidae > Ichthyophis > Ichthyophis bannanicus. The sequence continues at coordinate 613,109,350 of CM066031.1, read as the reverse complement.
GTCATGATTCACAGAGTCAAAGGTGGCGGAGATGTCCAGGAAGATGAGGACAAATCCTTGTTGGATGCTGTCCATTCCAGTGACCAATTCGTTGAATAGGGTTGTGAGGACTGTGTCGACGCCATGATAGGAAAGAAGGGTACAGAAAGGGCAAACAAATCATACATTAATACCAACTCAAGATAAACCATAAGGACAGAAAGGGAGACCAACAGAGACAATTTATAAAATATCAGACAAAAACAAAGGACAGTCAGGGGGGGGGGGGGCTTCGGGGAAGAGGTCAAAGGCTTTCTGGAATAAATAAGTCTTAAGAAATGACTTGAACTGGGGGTATGATGATTCTAGCCGAAGATGAGTAGGTAGTGTATTCCATAACAGTGGTCCAAGAAAGAACCAGGCAGAGTGCCGTGTCTGTTCTAGGCGGGCTTGGGAAGGCGAAGGAAGGGATAGACGATTGGTATTGATGGAACGGAGTTGTCGATGGGGAGAGTGTAGGGAAATGCAGTCTGCCAGATAGAGAGGAGTACTGGTGTAAATGGCCCGATGAAGTAGAATCAGAAATTTATAGTGGAAGCGGTAATGAAGGGGAAGCCAATGCAAATGAAGGAGGATAGGGGTAATGTGGTCAAATCTACTGGAAAAGGTGATAAGGCGAGCTGCAGTATTCTGGATGCGCTGTAGCCTTTGAAGGCAGTATTTAGGGAGGTTGGCTAGATAAACATTGCAATAATCCAATCTGCTAATGACGAGAGCAATGACAAGGGTGATTAAGGAATTGGTGGGTAATACGGATCGGACGGCCCTAATTTGCCATAAAGCAGCAAAGGAGCGGCGGGAGATCATGGAGATGTGTTCGTGAAAGGTCAGAGATGGATCCAAAAGAATGCCCAAGTAACGAATAGAGGATGTGAGGGGAATGCTGGTTGAGCCGATGGAGGGAGCAAGAGTGGGACACGAGCCACCCAAGGAAACCCACATTGCGGAGGACTTCGCTGGATTGAGGTGAAGAAAATTCTCCGATAGCCAAGAAGCGATGTGAGAAAGGCAGAGATTCAACTGAGTAACATCAGGGGATAGGGGTGAGGTATGAAACAGGAGAACAATGTCATCCGCATAGATGTAAGATGAGACCGGATATTGTTGAATGGTCAAGGGCAATGGAGCAAGGAAAATATTGAATAATATAGGGGAAAGCACCGAGCCTTGCGGGACACCACAAGTGAGGGGGAGGACGGGAGAGGCCTGGCCATTAACATGTACAGAAAAGGAGCGGGAGGAAAGGAAGGAGCAAAACCAGTGCCAAACAGTACCACGGAGACCAATGTCGGAAAGTCGGGACAGGAGTGTATGATGATCAATCAGATCAAATGCCGCGGACAGATCAAGTGATACAAGGAGAGTGATGTTACCACGGTCGTGAGCGACATGTACTTCGTTGAGTAATGCAAGAAGGACAGTTTCGGTGCTGTGCCCTCGACGGAAACCAGCCTGACGTGGGTGGAGTGAATTGATGTAAAGCATTAAAGCTTAAATATAAAGAGGAATATAGAAAAATTGCTTATCCAAAATTGATGGAATTTTATCCCAACGCCATATGTCAGCGCCGTGGCGTTTCACGTGCATGTGTATCTTCAGGGGATATCCTTAATCCATATTCCATTAATATATTTTCCTCATGTAGTATTCATTCCACTGTGTGATGGCAGTTGAATTCAACCTCTAGAACGCCGCGCATCATGGTGCTGACATCTGGCATTGGGATAAAATTCCATCAATTTTGGATAAGCAATTTTTCTATATTCCTCTTTATATTTAAGCTTTAATGCTTTACAAAAAGAGCAACTGATTTTGGGTCATTGATGCAAGTTGAGGCGCTACTCAATTTTATGAGTTTTATGTGTCGCCTGAGTTTAGTCTGAGACCCAGTTGCTACAACAACAACATAGTAAGAAAATAACTTTTGAATTAAGAACACATTTTTGGTAACAATAACAATATTATCTCTAGGGTGAAGAGTGGAGCTGGTCCTTTTGTATTTTACTGTAAAGTTATATTAAGCTCTGGAAAGTGACGAACATACAAATTTGTTGGAGAATGGGTATTAACAGTAGGTGCTCCCTTAACGCCTGTCGTGTTAGTGCTCTTTAATGTTGGGAACCCTAACGTCAAATAAAACCTCATGGAAAGGGGTTATTTTGAGGGGAGAGAGCCTATTTAAATGTCTGCAATGTGATCCACAGACAGATGAGCCCAAGATAGTGATAGTAGTGCTCCATTAGCAGCAACAGCTTTGTGCCCATGTATGAAAGGGCAATATGTTGATGGTGCAAATGGGGTAAAGGGGGTGGCACATGGGTCATGCAATGGGGTTTGCTTATGCACAAGGCAGACCAGGCAGCTTCCCAGATTGCACATCTGTGATGTCCGCCATGATCCCACAGTGACAGCGGCGGCACACAAACATGATGCTGCTGCGAAAAGGCGATGTGCAACATGAGGTGGTCCAAGGGTCCCTAGAACTCTAGACAGAGACCCTGGCTGCCCCTCCTGCTGATGCTGATACTGATGCCAGCTCTGGAGGAAGAAGGTGGTAGTGCCAGCAGCTGTAGCACTATGGGAGGCTGCAAAAAGCATCTGCCTAGGGAAATACCACTGCTGTGGCTATCTTTCTCCCCCTGAGGTTATCTGCATCTGGCGGAGATGGGGTTATGCTGGCGGCAGTTGTTTGGGGGGGACAGGATGGCTGCCCATGCGTGCCTATGCTCCCCCATCCAGAACTGGTGCCCTAGGAACACGCTTAAGCCACATGGTGGATGGGTTGGGACTGCACCCCACCCCCACTGACAACATGCTTCCATATCAACATGGTATGAGGGTGTTGGCAGCAGGTGCAGCATCTACCACCAACAGCATACAGAGCTATGAAGACATACAGACCAGACAACATGTCCCCCTCCAAAACCCACCAAACACACCTTGTCAGACAGGTATGGCACAGGGCATGCAGAGATCAAAGCAGACATAGGAAGGCCCCTACTCATGCCTGCATTCACTATATCAATGACCATAGCTCCACACAGGGACTGTTGAATCCATGTGGCAACTCTGTGGCACAATACACAAAGCCAGTGTGTATATGAGTGGTGGGGCACAGGTTCAAGACCTGGCTGTGGATCGTGTCTCTGTGGGCAAACTTTAGCCTATAGTGCAGATACAGCACCAGCATGTACAAGCTCCAATGAATTGGCCAGCAAGGGTGCAAACAGATCAGCTACACACACAGGCTCCACTATTCACAGCTGGATAGAAGGTAGACTGAGAGCACCAGCACACTGAGCAGGAATTAACAATGGGCATGAATGTCAGAGTATGCTACTAGTGCCTGCAGAATGAGCACATGTTAACAATACCTGAACTGATATGAGACCAAAGTGGCAGTGGTGGTGATGTGAGTGTGTATGTGTGAATGTCTCTCCAGAGTTCTGTGGCCTTCTGTACTGCAGTGTGCCCATGTTGCCTAGGCTGTTCCCAGTGTTAGTCTGAAAATGTGCATGATGGGGAGCAGAGGATTGGGGGTATGGCCTGAAACAGAGCAATTTGCCGATGATTTGTCTGCATTGGAGGTCAGGTCAATGGCTGAGACTTTGTAGTGCCCATCTGCCACATGCATGGTCTGGGTTGCCACAGCAGTTCACATTGCAAGGGCACTCTCACTCTGACCAAGCTGTGACCATGGCACAGCTATGCATCCACATAGTGCTTATATGGTGTCTAGATCTGGTGATATGGGTACACCGTCTGTTCTGGGAGCCCAAATGCTGGGTGACCATGCTGTTTGTTCTAAGCCAGGGTATACATGCATTGTGTGCTGACTGGCCACAGGTAGTATGTACATGGCTGAAACAACCATGTGGTGGGCAACAGGTGCAGACTGACTGTACTTGCTATGGTGGATTGATATTACCAGATGGTTGGGGCAGCAGTTGTTCCTGCCCTGCTCACTGTGGTCATGGAAGGACCAACAGGGTGACAGCAGCAGCCCCATGCAAGCCTAGAAGCCCACATTGCATTTGGCATCAGCTGCTGTGACACTGACATGCACTGTTCTAGAAGAAACCCTGCCCAAGATGTGACAGACACCTATAGCATGCTGCAATTGTGCAGGAAACAAGGTGACTAGCATAACACACTGGCAGTGATGTGGATCTGCAGCACAGCTGACAGAGACCATCTCTAACCGTGCACGCTCTGGGGACCAGGTGCTGGGTGCCCATCCTCACACTGAAACTGCTCAGTAGCACAGGTTATAGCTGTTCTGTGCTTGTAGCACACATTGTCAGTGTGTCTTACTGAGCTGATGTGATGGATCAGTGCATTCTCCATTTGCTGATCAGCTGCAGACTGCTGTCCCATGTGTGCAGTGCCTCATGGGTACTGGAGGGGCTAACCTATACAGGCACACACAGCAGACATTTTAGGCAGTGACCTGCAGTCTCTTTGAATCTGGGCATTATTGTCAAGTAGCTTACTGGTTAATGCAATGTCTCCTATAAGCAGGGGGCAAGGGTTCAGTTCCCACTTGTTCATACTGGGCTGTGTGCTACTCAGGTTATTTCCTTACTGTAACAGTCCAGGCTCTGCTGTAACTTGCAGGCACACATCCTTCTACTTTGTTATGTGTTCTGGCCACACTTTGGGTCAGCAAACATGCTATTCCCTATCATGTCCTTCTGTGAGCATGGTTTTATTGGCTCTGCTGCAGCCCATTGCAGGGGGTCAGACTTGTTCACCCTGCATATGTCAGGCACTCGCTTGGAGGCATGGTATAATGGTCATGGCAATGGCCAGGAGACTAAGATTCCAGGATTTGAGGCCCACTAGCACTCCTAATGTGATATTTCGGAATGTGTTACTGTCACATTTTATGTCTGCCACAACCTTGTGAGCTTGAACAGGTCACTTAATCCACCAGTGGCTCAGCTGACTGCAGGTTTGCACAGTTCCTGTTTATCATCTGACATTACCAATTCATTGGTAAGATATACCCCGATGTGACTGCACTGATACAGCGGTATACTAACAGGCAGTTGCATGCATACAGCTGTAACCTACATGTGAGACACGAGTCATATATGACATCATGACTGACTGTACAGTTTTGGCTCCATCACATCTCTGCAGTACATGCGGTCACATCCTACTCCTAGGATATCCACCTGCAGGTATCACCTCATGTCTGTACATGCCCCATTTGCCCAGTTTGGATGACACCTGTCCAGTTGTTATCTGCACATTTGTCTGGGGTGCTGTATCATAGTTGTGTGGCTGGGACAGCTGTGAGTCCCACATGTCTGGTATCAGGTCTTCCACGTGGCACTGACACACATTTTCCCACAAATACAAATATGTTGGGGATGGCACCTATGGCATATCGGTGCTGCCAGCCCATACCACCCTCTCCTCTGCTGCCATCCTTCCTTCAGCCCATCCATCCGCCTCTGTCAACTGTGTGCAGTCATGTCTTCTTGTGCAAGCTGCTACACCATGGCCTACACAGGTACTCTTTTCTGCATTTCAGCTCTTCACACTCTTCATGCACACCTCTCCTATGCCTGATCTGCACGTCACCACTCCTGCTCCATCCTCCTTTCACTGCACACATCTTGCCACTTCTGACTCCGCTGGGGGACATGTCTTCCCCATCCTATGCCACACACTGACATTACACCATTTTACATTGGCACTCCCCAGTGCATTGGCACAACTGCCTCCCACATGCTTGTCCAAATTACTGACTGCCACATAGAGCACCCCCGGATCTGGCAGGTCCATTGGCTCCCACCTGTCCTTCCATCCATCACCTTTACATTGACTTTCCTTGGTGCTCCCTTATCCAGCATTAGGGTGACAGCCATTTTCAGATGATAAGGTGCATTCTTGACACCTTAATGCCTGATGTCCTGTTAATGCACGTTAAATGGCCCTTTGCGCCCTTAACACCAAAACGCTTCCTACCTGCCCAGCCACTCAATGAGGTGTTTGTGCAATAGTAAATACTTGTTACTCTGCTTACATTGATTATTTATTTATTTAGGTACTTTTATATATCTCTTTATCTGACAGTCAAAGCGGTTTACACGTTAACTGAAACTTTAACTTTACATATTAACACAAATGCAAAATACGAAACTGAAAAAAACATTAATCTGAACTTCTATTGCACTCTGCAACCTACCTTGAAAACTTAACTTGTGCTTCTAAAAACACAAGCAAAAATGATAGCACTTGGCTAACCTCATAGTTACCTGATTTTGGTTCTTTGGGAAGACAATTGATGCAAATTATTGTAGTAATGATAAGATGCATTATTATTACTTGTGTTCGCAGTGTGATTGCCAAGATATTCAGTGTATGACTAGAAGGTTAACTTCAGGAAAGCTAGCTCAAACTATGTATGTGAATCCTAGAAACTTGGAGGAAAAAATGGATGTTAATGATGAAAATGTAGACATTCAAGGAATGATAGAAATAAACTTTTAAAGGTTGAACAATTTATTTATTTAACATGTTTTTATGCTGCTTTGGATCTACTGGTAGATCACTGTTCAAAAGGGGGAAATTGAGGAGCAAAATAGTTAAAATTAAAAGGGGATTGTCTGTGAAATGTCTGCTAGTTATTCTAGGTGGTGAAACGAGACAGAAAGGAGAACAGGACTAGATAAACATCGGTCCATCTGTCTTTGGTGGTCAGCTTAATCACGATGACTACAATGGCATTCCTAGTCCCCTCAGGACCCAGAGTGGGTGTCCCAGACATGGCTATTGCCCCCCAGTGGTGCAGCGCTGTATGCTGCAATGCACACATAGCCCCCCCCCCCCCCCACTAGTCCCATGAAGGCAGCAAGGCAAACTTACCATAAAGCTGGCTTGCCGTGCTGTCTCTGCTTCAGTCCTGGCTGCTCTTCTCTGCCAGCCAAAGTCTCAGAGGCCAGCATGGCAAGACAGCTTTATGGTAAGTTTGCTGTGCTGCCTCCACCAGCCCAGCGCAGATGCACCCCCTCCCAGCCAGCACCCGGGTGGGCCGCACCCACCACCTTGCCCTTGGTATGCCACTGAGTTTTGTTGTGGGGGAAAATAAAGGGGGAACGGTGAAGACTGTTGGCATAGAAATTGGAAATGTTTGGAAATGTTGCTTGCTAATATTATATTGCGTAACTAGACTAAGGAAACCAGTGCAGGGTCTTTCAGACATCTGTCTGGAATATGTGTTATGAGACACCTCTTCTTCTTGGTTCTTACACCTTTACTTCTGTGGATCATTACATTTCGATGATGCAAAGTTCCTATTTTTGGCCTATAAAAGATTAACTTGATCAATAGTCAGAGACTTGTATTATGAATTTGAACCCCTGCACATCTTGTCAATTCTCTCCATCATGCAATTTATATAATAAAGCTCTTACTAACAGAAATCAAATTTTATTGCAGATTCACATCAGTATGAATGGCCAGATTTTATATGTCATATGGTCATTATCTGCTGCCATTTTCTCTGTTTCTCTATTTCCATGTATTCGGTTCAGAGGATTTTGACTGATGCCCACTTTTTGAGAAAAGAACATGAGAATAAATTTCAAGAAAACCGAAGTCCTCATAGCCACAAGAAACAAGCGATTTTCTCCCCCACCGACCCTCAAAGTAAGAGACGCAAAACTTCCAATCAAGGCCACCATAAGGTATCTGGGTGTGATACTCGATCAACAACTTAATCTTAAGGAGCACATAAAAGGCACCGTACGCTTTTTACTACAAGATAAAAACACTGCGCCATCTGAGACCCATGCTGGAGACCAAAGATTTCCGTACAACTTTCCAAGCAATAGTCACACCTCACTTCGACTATGCCAATATTGTTCTGCATGGCCTCCCCAAAAATACACTAAGTCCACTTCAACTGGCGATGAATGCAGCGGCCCACATCTTGTCCGGAGCTTCAAAGAGAGATCATATAACACCGATCCTAATGGATCTACACTGGCTCCCGATAAGCTGCAGAATATTATATAAAACTCTCCTCATCACTTTCAAGGCCATTAATAAAATATCCCCTGCATCGATCTCAAATCTCCTTAACCATGCACCAAACAATAGATCCAGGAGACTAGCAGCCAAAAACACACTAGTTACTCCTAGTAATTCCACAAAATGGACGCAACTGACTACTAACAGAGCTTTTGTGTCTTATGCTCCCAAATGCTGGAACAAACTCCCCCCAGCATCAGATCAATCAGGGACATCATTCAATTTAGAAAGGCCATTAAGCACTATTTATTCACTTTGCACTTCAACCTACCATACATACCTTAGCATTACCTTCCGCCTGACCACCCTTAATTGCCTCTCACATAGCTATAACCCAGAACAGAGATAATGGAAAGGACACGGGCAAGGTCCCGGTGGACGCCGGTAACCTGGGGATCGGCCCGGGTCCGGCGTCCTGCGGCGTGGCTGGGGGGGGGGTACGTCACGGGCCAAGGGAGGACGTGCTTGACGCGGCGGCGTCATTTGAATTCATTGGCTCCGCAAGAGCAAGGAGCGGAGCCAATGAAGCGGCCCCTGCACGCCCGAGGCCTTAAAAAGGGGGGGGAGTCTGGCGGCTCCCTCCTCTTCAGCGTCGGGCGTGCAGAGGGATAGCTTTGGACGGTGTGTCGATCTGGTCCAGGCTTCTGAGCGGCGGGGTACCTCCGTCGGTGCGGAGCAGATTGGCCGGCGGGACGTTAGTGTCAGGAGAGGCGTCGGCGGTGGTGCTCCAGCTGGCGGTATTTGCGGCCCGGTGTGGGTGAGTGCGGGGTCTTGTGTCTTGGCTCCCCCCCCTCCCCCTACCATTCGGGTGTTCGAGGCTTGCACGGAGCGCAGAGCCCGGGGCTTTCCCCCCCCCCCCTCCATCCCATCTCCCGTTGAGCAGTGCAAGGCCTTGTTTGGTTTTGTGTGGTTTAATTTTGGGTTCTTTTTTGTTCCCTGGCCTGCTGAGCTGAGGGGATGGCTCGAGGGGGGGATGGGCCTGGAGCACGTGGCTTGGGCAGCCGGAAGGGGGGGGCGCACGGGAGGAACGCGCAGAGGCCTGCTAGGGTGGAGGGGCCAGGCCAAGGACGGGGTGAGGGCAGGCAGGGGGGTGGGGGGCCCGCGGCGGGCCTAGCTCGGGGAGTCCAGCGAGGGCAAGGGGCGCTGTGAGGAGCAAGGGTGGGCCTTCGATAGGCCGCGGCTCAGGGTCTGCTGGCTCACGGGGGCGGGGGCCCAGAGGGCGAGGGCAGCGCCAGATTGGGGCCAGGGGGGCTGGGAGGGCGGCAGCGGGGGGTAGCAGCGTCGGCAGCGCTGCGGGGAGGGGGAGAGGGGTGGCTAGTGTTGGTGGAGGGGTCCAGGGGCCGGGGGAGCTGGCTCAGGGGGAGGGGGGGGAGCGGGACGAGGTATGGGAGTTGTGCAGGAGGTGGCGGAGGCACAGGATCGGACCGGGGGGCTTTTGCCATTGCCCGGGAGCGGGCTATCTGGTCAAGGAGGGGGTGGGGCGTGGGCTGGATCCCCAGCTTGGGCACATTGGTTGGGTGGCGGCCAGGGTTCCTCTAGGGCTAATTGGCTGGAGGCGTGGCGTCCGGTGTGGCCCTCTGCTGTCCCCCCCCCTTCTTTGTCTTTTATGTCTCCACAGGTTCCAGTGATGTTGTCGCCGGCTGCGGCGCGAGATGGGAGTGGCTGTGAGGGAGCACGAGGACAGCAGTATGCAGAGCACCAGGAGGCGCAGGATGAAGGCATACGAACGCCGCCCGTCGTGGTCGCGTCCCGAGACGAGGATGGGGGACCTGGACGGGCGACCAGTACCCCGTCAGCGGAGGTGGTGTCTGCGACAGCGGTAGTGGGTGAGTTACCTGGGGCGCGAGATGCTGAGGGTGCGAAGGGTAGGGGCGGGGAAAGAGGAGACTGAAGGGGGGTAAAAGACGTAGGCATTCGGGTCGAAGGCACAGGAGGTCTAGCTCATCGGGGTCGTCGTCGTCTTCTGACTTGTCGTCTACGTCGTCGTCCTCGACCGATGGTAGGCAGGAGGCGTGGAGCGAAAAAGCAGTCTCAGGAGGGGGCGGACGCAGGGCCTTCTTGCAGCGGCAGCGATATCTGAGTTGTGGGAGGGAGTGCCGAGGAAATTGCGGCAAAAAATTAAGAAGCGCCGGTACATTGATATCTTCCGTCTATTAGAAGGCCGGAAGCGTTCGGGAGAAAGTAGACGGAAGCGTAAGGAGGACGAGAAGGCGGGACGTATTAAGAAAGTGGCGCGGAATGTGGTTAATTGGACGCGAGCTTTCTTGCGTTTGACGAGCGTGTGGGGGCAGTATTGCCCAGGGCATTACGAGATGCTTCTGTCATATGCGGATTCCATTCTGGAGGCGTCACAGACGCACGACGGCTGGTCATGGTTAAACTATGACGAGAAATTCAGAGAAAAAATGGAAGGGAATCGATCGGTTTCGTGGGGTATGCAAGACATTAATTTGTGGCTGACTCAGATGTCGGCCAGGTCAAGTGGGTTGGGTGCGAGCGCGGCAAAAGGTTCGGCGGGGGTTCTCCCGGGTATGGGCCGTGCCTTTCGAGGAGTGGGGACCGTCGGGCTGCAGCGAGCAGGGGGCAGTGGGACAGGGGATCTCTGCTGGAGGTTTAACAAGACCTCGTGCCCGTTTCCAGACTGCAAATTTCGACATGTGTGCTCCCTTTGCGGGGGTGCACATCCCGCAATCAAATGTCTTAAGAAAGGGGTTGCGCAGCCGCCCGGGCCTAGCACAAAGCAGTGAGGGGCTGTTGGACCTGGCCCCGACGCCGATTCGACGGGAGGTTTTAAACGAGTGGCTGGCCCACTACCCTAGGCGGAAGGATAAGGAAATTTTGTATGCGGGCTTTAATTGGGGTTTTCTGATTCCCGTTTGTAGGCAGTTGGATGGCGCAGTCGCACGTAATTCCCTCTCCGTTAGGCGTTTCGCGCCGGTGGTTAGGGAGAAGTTAGGGAAGGAATTGCAGTTGGGTAGAATAGCGGGCCCCTTCGAGAATCAGCCCTTCGAGCGGATGGTAGTGTCACCTTTGGGGATAGTTCCTAAGAAAGAACCAGGGAAATTCCGATTGATACATAATTTGTCTAGCCCGGTTGGTGAGTCAGTCAATGACTACATCCCGCGTGACTTGTGTACAGTGCGCTATGCATCCTTTGATAAAGCGGTTGAGTTGGTACGGGAGGCGGGGCCGTGGGCGCAAATGGCGAAAGTGGATATTGAGTCGGCCTTCAGGTTGTTGCCGGTACACCCGTCTTCCTTTTACCTCTTGGGGTTTCGTTTCGAGGAGAGGCTTTATTTCGATAAGTGCTTGCCAATGGGCTGTTCCGTGTCCTGTGCTTACTTCGAGGCCTTCAGTACCTTTTTGCAGTGGGCTATCGAGCGCAGAGGGGGTACAGCTCGGGTAGTGCACTATTTGGATGACTTTTTGTTTGTGGGGTCCGCGCAGTCGGAGGGATGCCGCGACATGCTGGACGGTTTTGTGCAATTGGCGACCGAGTTGGGCGTGCCGCTAGCAAAAGACAAAACCGAGGGCCCGTCCACGCGGATTACCTTTCTCGGGGTGGAGCTGGATTCCGGTTCTATGGTGGCGCGGCTTCCTCCGGAGAAGGTACAGCATTTGCGGGTGTTAGTGGCTAATGTAGTATCAGCGTCGAAATTGACCTTGAAAGAAATGCAAGCATTGATCGGCTCACTTAACTTTGCTTGTCGGGTGATCCCGATGGGCAGGGTTTTCCTGCGGCGCTTAGCAGCTTCTACAGCGGGGGTTCGCAGACCGCATCATCATATTCGGGTGTCCAAGGCTATCCGGGCTGATTTGAAGGTGTGGCAGGTCTTTCTGGAGGACTTTAACGGGACCTCTGTGTTGATGGAGCCTGAGTGTAGTAGCGCGGATCTGCAGTTGTACACGGATGCAGCCGGCGGCCTGGGGCTGGGCATTTATTTTGGGGGGTCGTGGTGCTCGGAACAGTGGCCGCAGACTTGGCGCGAGGAGGGACTCACCAGGAATGTAACATTTTTAGAGTTGTTTCCGATATTAGTAGCGCTAGAGTTGTGGCCGGACCGGTTTGCGCAATAGAAGGGTGCTGTGGTGGTGCGACAATGAAGCGGTGGTCAGTGTGGTGAACAACTACACACCTCATTGTTTGCAAGTAGCGCACTTAATGAGAGCAGTTGTCTTGACTTGCTTGCGGTTGAATGTAGCACTGAAAGCGCGACATATACCGGGGCTCTCTAACGCGATTGCTGATTCTCTTTCTCGTTTCCAGTGGGACCAATTTCGAAGATTGGCGCCGGAAGCGGAGGCGGAGGGGGTCGCGGTCCCTTGGAGGTTGTGGAGTCTTGGCCATTCGGGATGAAAGACTTGCTCCAGAAATCCGTGGCTGCCGGGACTTGGGCAGCCTATGTGCGCGGATGTCGGAAAGTGGTGGCCTTTCTCGAAAGCTGCGGTTGGCAGTATGGGGCGGTGTCTGCTCAGTTAATGGGCCAATATGTTGCCTGGGCGAAGGATAAGGGTGTCGCCCGTTCTTCAGTGCGCAGCCACCTGGCGGGCTTCGAATTTTTTATAAAGGCGGTGGGTTGGGGCTTTCCGGTAGATGGCTTCCTGGCCCATAAGCTCTTGCAAGGTTGGGGCCGCGTGGCTCCAGCTCCGCCGGACACTCGGAGACCGATCTCGCATGCGTTATTGGCGAAGTTATGTCAGGCGCTGGCGGCAGTAGCTTCATCTGCGTATGAAGCGGTCCTTTTTAGAGCTGTCTTTAGCCTAGCGTTTTTTGGTGCCTTCAGGATGGGGGAATTGGTGCCAAGCTCGAGCAAAGTGGGGGTGGCCGGGACAGTGCAGAGGCGGCATGTTGTTCTTGAACGTGGCCGGTTGAGAGTCTTACTGGCCAGGTCCAAGACTGATCAGCGGGGGAAGGGTTTGTGGGTACGGCTATGTGCGATTGGTGACCTTTGCACATGCCCGGTGGGCGCTATGCGTGAATATTTGCAAGTACGGCCGGCTGTAGCTGGGGGGTTATTTCTGCATGCGGATAGGCGGCTGCTGACACGCTATCAAGTGGTGGCGGTGCTGCGGTTTGCTTTGAAGTTCGTAGGAGAATGCCCGGAGTACTTTTCGGCGCATTCCTTTCGTATTGGCGCGGCTACCAGTGCAGCGGCAGCTGGACTTTCACAACAGGACATTCAGAATATTGGAAGATGGCGTTCCCTGGCTTTTCGGGGTTACGTGCGCTTGTGATGGGTGGGGGGACAGGGTTTACTGCCTGAACTGATTATGTTTTCTTTTACAGATGAGGAAAGGAATGCGCCCATTTGCTGGCTGATGGGGCATTCCTTCGTTTACTGGGCAGGCAGGCGAGCGGCTGAGAGGCCGTTTGGGCCTAACCTGGGACTGGCTCTCGCGGCGATGTCGCTTCTATGGCTCGGTGAACGTGGCCTGCGGTGGACGCAGCTCTTGCCGTTGCTCCGGCATCATGGGCGAGTGCGAGACCAGCCAAAGTTCATCCTCTTGCATCTGGGTGGAAACGATCTCGCTGCTTGGACTTGTAAGCAGCTTATCCGCGCAGCTAAGCGGGATCTGGCAATTGTGTTGCGCTTATTCCCAGGGGTGGTGTTATTATGGTCTGACATTGTTCCCAGACCTGCTTGTAAGGCTCAGCGACAGTGGTCGCGGGGTCTTGCAAAAATAAATCGACAAATTGGGAGATGGGTATGTGAGCGGGAAGGGGTTCAAATTGGACATCCCTGGGTAGAGGTTGCTTGTGCCGGGCTATATAGGCAGGATGGCATACATTTGTCCCCTGTGGGGGTCGACTTGCTGCTAAATGATTGGCAGGAGGCCCTTGAGGGATTAGCGAGGCGGGAGGACAACAGGTCGCAGCTTGGCAATAGGGGGGCGGCACGTTGACATGAATGTCGCACGTGCCGGTGGCGGGATCCCGGAGGTCTCCGGGGTCCGGAGCCTTTAGGTCATACTTGGGCGGGGGTGGGGGTGCCCCCGACCCGGATAAGCCCTGCTGGCCTTTGCTAGTCACATGGCGAGGTCGGGGAAAGGGCGGTAGCAAGTTGGCCGGTGCCAGGGCACGGCCGAAGCGGAGGCAAGGTCACCTTGCTAGTCATATGGCGGGTGAGGTTTGGCTCCGCTTTGGGGGATTGTTAAGATTGTTATTTTTGTAATGTTAATTGTTTATGAATATAATAAAGCTGCGACCAGTTGGTTCTTCCACGTTAAGAAGGCTATGAGTGATTTGTAAATGGGGGATAAAGGTGTGGGGGGGGAGGGGTGGGGCAGTAAAGATGTGTGGCGCAGGGGGGATAGGATGCCGGGTCCGATCTACCAAGGTTATGGAAAGGACACGGGCAAGGTCCCGGTGGACGCCGGTAACCTGGGGATCGGCCCGGGTCCGGCGTCCTGCGGCGTGGCTGGGGGGGGGGGGGGGGTACGTCACGGGCCAAGGGAGGACGTGCTTGACGCGGCGGCGTCATTTGAATTCATTGGCTCCGCAAGAGCAAGGAGCGGAGCCAATGAAGCGGCCCCTGCACGCCCGAGGCCTTAAAAAGGGGGGGGAGTCTGGCGGCTCCCTCCTCTTCAGCGTCGGGCGTGCAGAGGGATAGCTTCCCTCCCTCCCTCCCTTTGGTTATATGGTGGAGGTGAGGGCGGTTTGGGGTGTCGCAGCTGGGGGGGTGAGGCGGGATCCCGGAGGTCTCCGGGGTCCGGAGCCTTTAGGTCATACTTGGGCGGGGGTGGGGGTGCCCCCGACCCGGATAAGCCCTGCTGGCCTTTGCTAGTCACATGGCGAGGTCGGGGAAAGGGCGGTAGCAAGTTGGCCGGTGCCAGGGCACGGCCGAAGCGGAGGCAAGGTCACCTTGCTAGTCATATGGCGGGTGAGGTTTGGCTCCGCTTTGGGGGATTGTTAAGATTGTTATTTTTGTAATGTTAATTGTTTATGAATATAATAAAGCTGCGACCAGTTGGTTCTTCCACGTTAAGAAGGCTATGAGTGATTTGTAAATGGGGGATAAAGGTGTGGGGGGGGAGGGGTGGGGCAGTAAAGATGTGTGGCGCAGGGGGGATAGGATGCCGGGTCCGATCTACCAAGGTTATAGAACTGCGGAAAGTGCTGCTTTTCTGTAAATATCAAGACACGATGTTACCTGTTTAAAAGTATAGTTTTCCCCTGTTCATACCCAGTTTATATTCCCTGTTATCTGTAAACCTATGTCAGTTTTATCCTGTCTAGGTAATATGTTGTTTAATGTAAACCACGCTGATAATGAATAATGCGGTATATAAAAACTGTTAAATAAATAAATAAAATAAATAAAAGATAAGCTTTTAATCATTATTTTTTGTGGATACCTTTAGCAAATATACAGGGTGGCCCAAAAAAAGTGAGAACATCTCATAAATTAAAAGCTTAAATAGTTTACTTATTTACCTTTTTTAGCTATTTAACATCTTCATTTCGACAATTTCCGGTTGCCATCTTTTGTTTTTAAATTGTCAATCGTTTACATCTGTCTTTTTGAATTTTTAAATAACTTATATACTACAAGATGTTCTCACGTTTTTTGGGCCACCCTGTATATATATATATATATATATATAGATATAGATATATATATATAGATATAGATAGATAGATAACATTTTCAGAAAATAGTTTCTTTTCACAGATTAAACAAATATGCTAAATAGGGAGTTGAAGTCTGTAATGACAAAGGGGTATGTTTACAAAGCAGCGGTAGCGGCCTCCATGCATTGAATTCAATGGGGCCGCAGCTCGATATCGCATGGAGGTCTCTACCGCTGCTTTGTAAACATACCTCTAAGACTGAGTGCCAATTCTTTTGTCATTGTTTTATCACAAGTTGTTCTGCTTCTTGTGAATGCTCATTTTCTCTTATGACCAACTTGACCACATTCTTACTCTAGAAAGTTCATAAGTTTTGCTTTTGGGCCCTTTTTTATTTGCTTTTTTATGTACTTATGCCATAAAAAATGCTCAGAAAAGCATTATACAGGTGACTCAAAAACATAATATTCTTGTCAATAACCTATGAATAATTTAGCTTAAGTGGACCATATTTTGCCTCGTTTTAAGTACTTGACTCTAAAAGATAGATGTTCAGACACATAAATAATTGAGAGTATAAGCAGAACTAAGAAAACCCAGGATTATAAAATGATATTGTTTTAGCTCTATAGCTCTATCATCCCCAAAATTATTTGTATCCTATATACTTCCTTTATGGTCTCTTCTGGTGTAGAGTGAAATGACATCCAGAATGACCCATGAAATCATTATGTCATTACACCTCATTAAATTCTTTTAGCATATTGATAATATCTCTTATGAATTAAGGCTTTGAAGAATTGCTAAATCAAACATATTGGATTATATTTGTTATTTAATTCATTCTCTCTGCCCATCGAGTGACCTGATTGATTAGTAAAGGTTGATAAGGTCATAAAAATCTCTTTGATAATCATTGATTAAACCTTCTCTTTGGTAATGGCTATTTATAAGATCTAATTCCAGTTCAAATCCTTCTGTTCCAGGGGGGAGGAGATATTTTTCTTTTGGAGCAGGCAGCATGACCTGTCAAGTTCCCTCCTCAGTTCTGATCTTTGTAGAGATAGGAAGCCTATGATGCGGCTGGATAAATAAATAGTCTAGGGGGTATGTTTACTAAAGTGCGGTAAACGTGGCTAACGTGCGTTGTACGACGTTAACGACCGTAAGTGTGGTATAACGCGCGTACCGATGCGCCAACGACCGTTAACGTAATACTACGCACGGTAAGCATAGTTAATGATCGTAAAGTCCCGCGGCGCGTTAAAACAGCGCAGAAGGTGGAGAGTGGGCGGAGAGAAGGGGTCAATGGGCGGAGAGTGGGCGGGGAGAGGCTCCCCTCACACTAACGCACTGAATTCCTGAGCTCAATTCCAACGCGAATGAAAACCTGTCATTAAAGGCATATTAAAGGGAAGAGAAACCATTTCCGTCAGCAATGTACAGCAAAACCGGGGAAACCCACAAAACGTGAGCAGTGTGATACATATGCACAGAACAAAATTTCACATAAAACGTTAAAAATGACCACAAGAAACATTGTAAAAAGCATAATTCAGCTGGGTAACAGTGATAGCAATGGGCAACAAGGAACAACACTCCTTGAAAAGCACCAAAAAAAAAAAGAAATGATGTGTGGAAGGGTCTACGCATCGCAGACCCTTTCAAAGATCATTTCATTGTAATGGAGCTGTCCTGGGAGTGTTGTGCAATGTTGCCCAATGATATCATTGTTGCCCAGCTTGGTTATGGGTGTGTGCCCTTTTTTTGAGGTCTTTTCTGAGGTTTATGTTCACCTTTGTCTGCATACAAGGTAAATGAGGCCACAGTAAACCTGTTGCAGAGCAGGGTTTCTGACTCGTCAGGCCGGTTTAACTAACTCCAGGGACTACACTGTCTCTGCAGCCACAGTGTGGTGCAACAGACACAACCAGTGCCAGTAAGACCAGAGGGTCACAGGTTCAAATCCCAGCTGGGGCTCCTGCAAACCCAGTCCCCATAGTTTTACCCACCACTAAACAGTGATAGTAAAGACACTCCTTTATTGCAGAGAACATACGCATGGCCTATATTTTACCACACCAAACACAGACACCAGAAACAGGCACATTACCTAAAGCAGAGTCCCGAAAATGCAGTCCTGGAGGGCCCCACACCATTCCGGTTTCATGCTGCCTCCAATAAAGATGCCTGTGCTGCATAGCTATGCACCACCCCCATGGTATGCAGATGTAGCTCATGCATATTTATGAGGGACAGCATGAAAACCCGAACAGTGTTTGGAACAACAGGACTGGAGTTGGGGAACTCTGCCGTAAAGCAGCAGCCAACAGGGTCACACACCCACCCACAGGCCCCATTGGCCAATGCCTCCTGGAGAGGCAAGACATTGGGCCCTGCCTGTATCTCCCAATACTAGCAGTTGCATACCTTAGCAATGCCACCCTACACCTGGGTATATGGTACACAGCTATCAAACGTTTCCTATGATAACTGGCAGATATCAATTCCTACGTTAAGCACATTTTGCTCATTGAGCTCCACCATAACAATCATTCCGATGTCTGCGGTGTGTGCTTCAGGTCTGGCCTCTGACAGTGTTCACCACCCTGGGGAGTGACCCCCCAACAGTCTTGTGTACCATATCCATGCCTGTACTATGCCCATGACTGGTGTGGTGGGTATGGCTGCTGTCCACCTCTATAGTAGCACAATGCTGGCATAGGTGTGGGGGTGGCTGTCTGTAACCCAATTGTGATGTGATGTAACCACTTTGATTGTACCACCTTATCCTACAATCAAAGTGGTTACATCACATCACAATTGGGTTACATTCAACATATGGGTGCTTTACAACATTTAACATGAGGGTATTTAACAACATTCAGACAACACAATTTGAAGGTTAGATTCATCATGATGGTGTCGTGAGTCTAGCTGGGTTGGTTAAGTATTTGATTTTGCAGTGGGGTGTACATTGCAGTCCCGCTCGGGTGGGGGATGTTGTCTATCTGGTGGGGACTGTTGTCTATCTGCTCGTACGTTTCTGTGAAGAGCAGGGTTTTAAGGACCTTGCGGAAATCTGTGATGTCCTCTAATTCCCTTAGGCTCGTTGGGAGGGAGTTCCATAGTGTGGATGCCATATTTTGTTTAGTCTTGTGATTTCCTGAAAGTGTGCTGATCATGTTGTCATAATTGTTCGTTCTTGGTCTATTACTGATGTTCCTTGTTACAATTTCCTGTAGTACATCTGCTGAAAGGTGGTGGATGATCTTGAAGATGATCAGGATTATTTTAAATTTTGCCCTGGCTACCATTGGTAGCTGGTGTAGTTCTGTAAGATAGGGGTGATGTGTTCTGATCTTGGGGTGTCAGTGATGATGCATGCTGCAGTGCTTTGCACCATTTGGAGTGGGTGTAAGGTCTGCTGGGGGAGGCCTTGATATCAACAATTTCCATAATCAAGCAGAGGTGTGATGAGTGCTTGGCATACTGTGCGAAAGTGGTCCTGGCGGAGTAGTGGTTTTATCTTTCTTATGGTCCTCAAACGTTGATAGGCCTTGTTTGCGGTTTTGGCGATATGAGATTTCATGTTCAGAGCTCTGTCCGTTGTGATGCCCAAGTACCTAACTTCATCTTTGACTATTATAGAACATATAGAACATCATACATACTTTAGATGAACTAAAGTAGGGGAAACTCATCTGAGTAGTGCCTTTGAACTTTGTGCTTCCTATCACATTTCAGAAAATAATGACAATTCATCTGGATCAAAAAAAAAGTGGGTGATATGGAAAGGCAGACTAGATAGGCCATGTGGTCTTTTTCTGCCATCATGTTTCTATGTTTCTACTTGGGAATGGTGGGGCCGATATTCAAATGCCATAATGGTCAGCCATTGTGTAAAATACCGGCAGAATATTCAGCAGCAGTATGCAGATTGGAGTTGCCACTCCATATTAGGAACGAGAAGCGCTATCCACTTATCCAGTTAGCAGATTTCAGTCAGCACTTATCCAGATTGCAACTTAGGAAGCTTTCATGCAGCCTAGATCGGTGCCATCTAAAAACTGCCTAACAGGATAAGTGTTGGCAATTACTGGTTAGTTTGCACTAACTGGTTAATGCTGGGATGGTCTGTGGCCATGTTCATCAGCACTATCCAGATAGAGAAGGCTTGTGATAATGGTAAATGTTGCATGTTATTTCTGATTAGAGCACTACAATGCACATACGCATTATCACAATTTAGGGGTCTGTTTACTAATTGGTGGTAGCGGACTCTGGGGCCGCAACTCCGATATCGCATGGAGTCCGCTACCGCCGTTTAGTAAACAGACCCCTTAGTAAATGGTGCTTAAATGAATGCCTATTCTGAAATACTATTCATTGCACCAAAAATCTACCAGGTTGTTGTTTTTTTAATTTGAACCGTGTGTTAAATAAATCTTTTAGCACCCAAAGATCTTCATAATAAAAGTTACTGTATACATGGACAATCCCATTTTATGTTGGTAAGGAATCAAGCAGGCCTAATAAAATCAGTGGGCCCGATATTAAAAAAAAGCTGACTTTAAAATTTATGCTCCTAAATTTAGGTCTGCCATTCATTTGCCTAGATTTATGAGCCTCATTTAAATGCCTAGTGCAGAAAATCAGTGGTAAGCTTAGCCCTTCTAAATATGCCTCCTGTTGCTACCCATTTTTTGTGCTCCTAAATTTTAGAGTTTGGTGAAATTTTAAAGAAAAAATGTAAGCTCTCAGCCCAAGTGAATTTTCAAAAAGGCCAATTTAAATGCATAACTCTCAAAGTTAGGAACATAAATCTTTTGAATATTGGGTCCAGTGTTCTTGCATATGAAAAGTTGAAAGAGATACTGACAGACCAAATCTCCATCATAAGAACATAAGAAGTACCCTACTGGGTCAGACCAAAGGTCCATCAAGCCTAGTATTTTGTTTTCAACAGTGGGCAATCCAGGTCATAAGTATATGGCATACCTCAAAAATAGCCAAATCTATTCTACTTATCCTGGCAATGAACCATGTTTTGCCCTACCAGAGCTGCCATGAGGAGTATAGCAGCCTATACCTTACTTCACATGATGTACCTTTTGTCTATGATGATCCTGCCCCCTTGACTGTTAATAACTTAGTTTTAGAAGAGTAGGTAAGGTCCTGCTATGCTGAAGGAGGGTCTTTTCTGAGGACTGGGTTGAGAAGCATTGCTCTAGGAGGTAAAGCCTCTGAGAGTAATGGTTGCTACTTTGTGTCAAAGGGAATTTCTCTCAGGGATGCAGAGGTGATGCCTTTCCCCAGAGGGGGACCAAGAGGGATCACTTTTGATTCATTGAGTTCAGTAGGAGAGGCAATCTCTCTTGCTTACTGTATCTATCTGTAAGCTTGAGCAATTTCATTGGGGGTTTTGGACTAGTGTGAGACCATTCAGACAAGAAAGTCAACTCAGCCAGGTTCAGAGCACAAAGCAAGGCTTTACTCAAAAAAAAGAATGTCTGGCATACCTTCACAGGCTCTGCATCAGTGCATGATCTATTCAAACATAAATCATGTTAGCATAAACTGGAGACCTTCCTCCTGCCCTTTCACCAATAGCTCACAGGGAAGCCCTTGTAAGAACCTAGACTGGTTGTTGGCTTTGAAGGGGGAGCAGACTTTGACAGGGCTTTGTGAGGATTAGACTTATCAGGATTTGGGGGGAACCACATGGGATCCGACATATTGGGGTTTGGGGGAACCTTGAGGGAATTGGAGGTCTTGGGGGCTACAGGGGGAAACGTGCCAATACCATAGCTGTGCAGCAGCAATCCCCATTGCTCAGCTGCACTTACCACCTCTTGAGAGGGAGTTATCTGCAGTCAAGCCATTGGCAATTTAGATGGCCAGCACATGGCATTTGCTCTCACGCTGGCTGCCTCTGGTCTCCAGTCCTTCTCCCTACTCTGATCACGTGTCTCCCTTCATCTAATGCACAAAATGCAGATGGCACGAAAAATCACTGTGCTAGCTACATTTTGCCTGGGTTAGCTGTCAATGCGGCTCAATATCATGGGATATCTGCTCCATTAACAGCTAATGCAGTTTAGTAAACATGTCCCTATGTGATGAATTAAAGCATGTGTGTTAAATCAATTTAGTGCACACTGTTTTTTAAGGCATCTTTAACAAACTGATTGCACACTAATGAATGTACACCTCTAATCACTATCCTTCTGCCCCTTTCCCAGACATTGCGAAAGTTGATCATTGCTGCATTCTTGGAAAGTGGATCCTTGCACCAAGAGTGCATCGTGGGTTCCACATGCAAGCTTCTGTGTACCTTCTGTTAGTTTTATTGCCATTCCTTGCTCTGTGATTCTCTATTCAAGTCAATAGAGAATCAGAAGACACATTTCCATTCCAAACTTTACATAAGTCAGTTTTCTTCCATTTTATAATGTAGGCTCAGTCCTAGGTTGTTCTTAAAACCAATTCCAATACCACTTTTGGGAGATTTTTTACTTGTAAAGAATGTGTTAGAATTTCTCAATGGATTATAGTGGCAATATTATTTTTATTTCAAAGATCAGATAGATTTTAATATATGTATTTTTGATTGCATCATCTTTTTATTTGTAACCAGAGAAATTATATTTCACCAAGTATATAATTAAAGAAAGGAACTAGCCTTCTAGTTATTAAGGATGGACCCTAAGGCCAATGAAAGTAAATTGGCTATTAATTTCTTATTACAGACACAAAGATTGTGCATAATTGCAACTGATCATCAAAAAATAATTTGAAGAAAAGGCTCACATTAGATAAGGGGCTTATTTTAGAAGCGCTATTCAGGTTTTAAACATGGATGTGGCAAAACAAATCTGGAAGCCAAACCCACATGGAAAATGCCATTTTGGAAAGACCATAAGATCCACATTTTTGTGCCAAACACATTGATTTCTGTATATTTTTCCACAAGGTGTTTCGGGATGCGTCATGGCAGAGCCGTTTTTTCATGTTAATGATGTATTTCACATAGGCCGCCGATATCCAGGGCGGTTTTTTTTAATATGCCAATTTACACCTGCTATAAATCATAAATAAGCATGGGACTTTGCTGGTTTTGGGACTACTTGTGACATTGGTGACTGGAGGAGCCATGCCTGTGATTCCTTGACCTAATTGTCGTCTGTGTCCAGACAGATGTGCTTTGTGCTATCTTCTATTTCTCTGCACTTCTTCCTGTTCCTTTCTTAGACCTATCTTTCATCTTCTTTCAAAGACTCCAGAACATTCTCTCTCCCTTAACTCCGCCCCACAGCCATGCAATCCTAAACGTTTAGTGTCCCTCTCCATGACCCAGGGAGTGTCAGTCGTCCTGTTGCCAAGTTGCCTGGTGTCTTTTGTGTGTGTGTGTGTGTGCCTCAGTGTTACTGGCAGCATCGATGTCTCTGTGTTGTTCACAGCTGCCTGTCTGTGTGTGCCTCAATGCTCTAGCTGTATCGGTGTCTCTGTGGCAGTTACAGGGACATGATTGGCAGAGAATCATGATTGGTCTTCTACCTAAGTCTCCCACTAAAATTTGGTAGGAAAGGTATAATTTTAAAGTTACAGGAACCTTTCCATAGGAGGCTGATACATAGAAGTAAAAGTTCATTTTGAATATTTCAGTTTCCGTTGTCTGTTACAAGCCTGCTTCACAGGGTGGGGCTAATTCAATCACCTCTACAGCTTGTCCACAACTACCTGATCAACTCTAGTCTTCACAGCTTCAAGAGACTGCACACAGCTAAGCTTTCTGACTTTACTATTGCCTGCTTTTTTTCTAATATAGATTTTAACTGTTGGATATAAGTTTTAGGAATATTTTGATTGCCTCCTTTAAATCAGATATCTGAGTGTGCCCTCAGTTCATGTAAGGCCTCCTAGCCAGGGACATTTAGCTTCCCACCTACCTTACCCCTCACCCCACACACCCCTGGTTTTCTTTGCCTATATAGTCATCATATACATTGACATCTGTCCTTTTAATTGGTGTTACACCCACCTTTTCTCCTTCACCTTCTCCTAGGACCACTTAATCAGCATGTCATATATTCAATACAATAACTGTGGTGCTTTCATTCTGAAAAGAATCATTTGGAGCCTAAGAGCTTGCCCTATATGCCTCAAGTTAGCTGCTATGCATACAGAATTGACTCTACTAAGGGAAGAATTAGCTGCAATTAAAGACACCTCTTCTAGAGTACAAACAGAACAAAATCAATCACCGCTCGCACAAAGAATCAAACAGCCCAGGATTAAATGGATCACAGTGGGCTCTGGTAGGTTGCGACCTGTAACACACATACATCCTATGCATCAAGAGATATCCCTGCATAATGCCTTCTCTGCCTTGGATAATGAGTGTCCGCAATCCTTGGAAACTGAAGTACCCTTAAATGAGAGAGTCAATGCCCAATCTACTGTTAATGCACCAAAAAGGAAGAAAAAATCACAAAACAGAAAACTACAACTACTTGGAAATTCCATCATCAGAGGCACCAACTTGGGAACACAGTTCAAAGGAGAGAAGATGGTCAAATGCCTCCCAGGCTCTTCAGCCTGCAGGAATACAAACCAAATTGTTGGTACAGTCAGTGCAGAAAGTGAGCTCTCCAAAACTAATGTTGTCATCCACTTGGGCACAAATGACCTGGCTAGAAACAGTGCCTCTGCAGTTCAAAGGGACTTCCAGACTTTGGGAGAGAAACTCAAACCCAATGATAACACTATAGCATTCTCAGAAGTTCTACTTGTTCTTGGTAAGGGGGCAGAAAGGCTGAATCACATAAACAACTTTAATACATGGCTCCAAACCTAGTACAAACAAAAAGGCTTTAGATATATAGGTGACTGGGGAAACAGATGGATCAACAAAAGACTATACTGTGCTGATGGATTACATCTCTCCATCGCAAGGAAAAGGATCCTAAATGAAAAATTCAGGCAGTTTGTGGACAGGCATTTAAACTAGAGAAAGAGGGTGACTGATGGAGAAGGACAGGTTCAGGACATCACTCCCAGCAAAAGCAAAATGACATTGGAAACAGTTACTCTTTTAAACCACACATCAATGGCAAGTGGGAAAGGGTGTGTAGAACAAAATCCATGCAAAATACAGGCAAGCCATTCAACGAATGCTGGAAAACAATGAGCACAAATGTTCAAAGCCTAGCCAACAAAGTTCCTCATCTGGAAGCCCTAATGGTGTAAATGGATTCGGACATTGTGGCCATTACAGAAACATGGTTTAACGAGTCACATGAATGGGATATAGCCATAGCTGGCTATAATCTATTTAGAAGAGATAGAGAGGATAGAAAAGGGGGAGGAGTAGCCCTATATGTCAAAAGCAATATTAAAGCTGCTGAAATGCAGGGGACATGGGGAAAAGAAGAAGAAGCATTGTGGAAGAGGAGATGGCACTGTCATCCATACTGGTGTAGTCTACAGGCCTCCAATTCTAACCGAAGACATGGATAGTGAATTGATTGCTAATATTGCAAAGATAGCCACGAAGGGGGAAGTGATCATATTGGGTGACTTTAATCTACCCAATGTGGATTGGAGTATTCCTTATGCAAATCTGAAAAGAAGTAAAAAAATTGTGGTGATCAAAGAGTGCTCAGTACTGAATTTAGTGCTCACCAACAGAGATAGTGTGTCGAATATCTGGGTGGCTGCCCATGTGAGCAGCAGCAATCATCACACAATGTGGTTTGAGATAAAAGCCAAGGTAGAATCCAATCACAGCAAGCTCATAGTCCTAGACTTCAAAAACACTGACTTCAGCAAAATGGCCAAGTAACTGAAAGAGGAGTAGGCAGGGTGGGAGGGGATAAGGGAAGTGAAATGTCAATGGACTAAACTAAAGGAGGCAATAAAAGGGGCAACAGATATGTATATAAGGAAAGTAAATAAAAAGAAGAAGAAAGGGAAACCTATTTGGTTCTCCAAAGAAGTAGCTGCACAAATAAAGGCAAAAACCACAGCTTTTACAAAATTTAAAAGTTCTCAAACAGAGGAACACAGAAAAAAACACAGGATCAAACTAAAACAGACAAAAAGAGAAATAAGGATAGCAAAATCAAAGGCAGAAGAAAAGATGGCTAAAGATGTGAAGTGTGGCAACAAAACGTTTTTCAGGTATATTCGGGAGAGAAGGAAAATCAGAGGTGGAATTGCAGGACTCAAAAGTGCTGAGAACGGATTTGTAGAAAGTGACATTGAAAAAGCAAAAATGCTAAACAAATACTTCTGCTCTGTTTTTACTAGAGAAAATCCTGGAGAAGGACTACCTGTGATTGACAAATATACAAATGGGAATGGAGTAGATAGCACACCATTCACAGAAGATGATGTGTTAGAGCAGCTTGCAAAATTTAAAGTGGCTAAGGCCATGGGACCAGATAGGATACATCCCAGGATACTGAAAGAGCTCAGAGAGGTTCTTGCAGGGCCATTAAAGGATATTTTTAATAGATCCTTGGAGACAGGAGAGGTTCCACAGGACTGGAGAAGGTCTTATGTGGTACCTTTTCACAAAAGTGGCAATAGGGAAGAAGTGACAAACTACAGGCCAGTAAGCCTTACCTTGGTGGTGGGAAATGTAATGGAGGTGCTCCATAAAGAGTGAATAGTGGACTTCCTCAAAACCAACAGGTTGCATGATCCGAAGCAACATGGTTTTAGCAAAGGACGATCTTGCCAAACAAATCTGATTTTTATTTGACTGGGTGACCAGCGAACTAGATCAAAAGTATGCGAAGGATGTGATTTATCTAGATTTCAGTAAAGCCTTTAATACTGTTCCTCAACAGCTTGGGGATGGGTCCCAAGGTGGTGAACTAGATCAGAAATTGGTTGACTGACAGATGACAGAAGGTGATGGCAAATGGAACTCACTCAGATGAAAGGTGATTAATGGTGTTCCCCAGGGTTTGATCCTGGGGCCGGTACTGTTCAATGTATTTGTGAGTGATATTGCTGAAGGACTGAATGTAAAAGTCTGTCTTTTTGTAGATGACACGGAAGTTTGCAACACAGTGAACTCCCCTGAGGGAGTGGAAAACATGAGAAAAGATCTAAAAAAGCTGGAAGAATGGTCTAATGCTTGGCAATTAAGATTTAATGTGAAGAAGTGCACTGTCATGCACTTGTAGAGCAGAAATCGAAGGGAACTGTATGCGATAGGGGGTGAGAGATTGGTGTGCATGGACCAGGAGAAGGACCCCAGAGTGATTGTTTCTGAGGATCTCAAGGTGGCGAAACAGTGTGACAAGGCGGTGGCAAAAGCCAGAAGGATGTCGGGTTGCATACAGAGAGGAATTACCAGCGGAAAGGAAGAGGTACCAATGTCATTGTACAAGTCACTGGTGAGGCCTCACTTGGAATATTGTGTTCAGTTTTGGAGACCATATCTTGCAAAGGACATAAAAAGGCTGGAAACAGTTCAGAGGAAGGTGATCAAAATAATTTGGAGGCTGCTTCAGAAGACTTATGAGAAGAGACTTGAAGACCTAAATGTGTACACTCTGGAGGAGAGAAGAGACAGGGGAGATATGATTCAGACGTCTATCCAGCTCTTTTGCAACATGTGCACATGTAAATCGCTGTTGTACAGTTTTAAAAAGTACATAGGGCCAATATTCAACAGTAGTCTGCACTTTTAAAGTTCTTGGCCGCTGCCTCTAATTATCTGGTGCTGAATATCTGGTTTTGCAAGGAAGCACTTTTGCTATCTGCTTAGCGGTGATATTCAGCCGCTAACTAGAGAGCAAAAACTACAGAAAGTTAGGATGGCCATTGAGCGGTCCTAACTTTATGCAGCTTAGCTATCTAGTTAGAGGTTGAATATTGCCGCTAAGTGGACAATTGCTGGGACCGTCCCTGCTTCACCCATAGACTGCCCTATTTTTAAATGGGCACCTTTTCTGTGGTCTGTGATCTGTGGGGATATTCAGTGGCACTATCCAGATAGTGCCAGTGAGTATCAGGCTAACCGCAGTTTAGCCAATTTGCAGATCCTGCTAACTGGTTAAACACTTTTGAATATGCCCCCATCAATTTCAGGGGCAAAGGTTAATAGATTTTAGAACATCCGTGCATGGGTACACCATTTCTGCTAGAACTGACATGAATTTTCAGATGTTTTCACTTCCACGTCATATCCACTTCCTAAACAGCCTTTTTAAAGCATGTCTTCAGATATTTAATGCTACCTCAAACCTGCCTAAATATACTATTACCAACATAGCTCCAATTTACTTTATTTCTTTTAAATGTTTTAAAATCCCATCATGGAATATTAATGTCACCATCAATTCAAATGCTACTTTCATTGATAGTTGCTGATCTTAACCTAAGCTGGCAATAGCCACTGCTTCACCTACAGAGTCTGCTTCACGACAAGTTCAACATGAAGATACATTGGACTTTTGCCAAAATGAACTTATTCTGCTGCGATTCAGCCTATTGAGATTCTCAGTGCAAAATGTTCACATATGTTGGAACAGATTTTATAAGGGACGCACAGAAGGTTACGCTTTTAAATCCCTATTTTAACGGGCTCGCGTGCATGACTAGACACGCACACACTTTAGACAATCACCATTCTGTAAGCATGCACGCAAGTTCTATGGCACATAAATTTAGTTTGGGTGTACACAGGGACAGAATTTGGGCAGAGTGTAGGGTGGACCCTAAATTTACACAAGTGATAAAATAATACAACTTGCATGTGGTTCTGAACAATCTAGGTGCGGGAAATTACACCTGTTCTAGAATAGGCATGACTACCATGACTAGATTGAGGCCTATTTTTATGCCCCTATTTAATAAAGTAAATTATGACTATACTTCATTTTATAAAATAGGCCCCAACTACATGTGCAATGGTGCATGGGAGTCTCTAAAGTTACTCTCCACTTGCGGATTTCATTTCCCAGCTGAAACAGCCAATACAGTCAAAACAGTGGCAATTGTCGGTTTAGGTTAAGATCAGTAATGATCAATGAAAGTGTACTGTTTTAATTTATGGTGTCATTAATGCTCTATGCTGCAATTAATGTTCATAGTTAATTAAATTGAAGTTATTTTTTATACTTTACATCACATTATTTCATTGATAGGTTCCCTGGGTAGAGAGGAGTGGCCTAGTGGTTGGGGTTAGGTACCTCAGGCTGGAAGATTGGAGTTTCAAATCCCACTAGAGGACAGCAACCTTGGGCTGGAAGTCCTTGTGGTCTTAGGCAAGCCACTTAACCCTCCATTGCCCATGTTCCCTGTAAACTGGTTCTCCAAGTTATAATGCCCTGTTCAATGTAAACCACCTTGATATCATGAAAGGCAGTATATAAGAAATGATAAATAAAAAAAAATATTTTATGACGAAGGATGTTGAGTGTATGATTCCCTATTTTACGAGTGGTTGTAAAATAAGGGGGTGATTTTATTAAGCACTGCCTATTTTTAGGCACCAATATTGTAACTATCAGTATTTTAGTAATGTATAAGTGATAACTTATACATGTAAATGACCTCTTATAAAAAATCAACTAGAGTAAAAATAAACATATTGGGGGGCACAATCAAGGGCATTTACATGGTTTGCAAACCTGCAAACCATGTAAATGCCATTCTGTGGGATATATTGCGGTATTAGTGCCATTGAATATCTGCAGGTGCTGCCTCTAAACCCAGTGCTAACCGGTTAGGATCACGGTGTGCCGGAGTCGTTCTGTGGTGGCACCTGTGGCAATGACAATACTGAGCCACTGCCCAGTTAATGAAAGGTAGTGAAAGTCAGGCACATGAAACCCTAGCCTAACTTTCACTGCAGAAGCTAATCAGGCAGCAACTGAATATTGCTACTGCCCGGTTAGCTTTGTGGCAATACTTATATCCTGGATATTCAATGTCGGAGCCCGGATATGGCCCCGGTATTGAATATCTGGGCTTTAAGTTCAGCAGCAATGGTTAGCCACTTGAACAGTGCTAGCGACCAGCACTCAATACTGGGCCCATTATTTGCATCATGTGTTCTTTCACTGTGGATGTACACATGAGTGAAATTTGGGTGGAGCATAGGCACAGCGTGCAAGTTTGCATCTTGATTAAAGGAGATGTAGTCATTTACACCAGCTCTAAGGAATCACACCTTAATGCAAGGCATGTTCCCTGCTAAGGATGCTAGTATCTTATGAAGCCACATTATGAACCAATGTTAATTAGGCATGACTTTATAGATTGGCCTGTATTGGTGGGGTGGGGGGGAGGTGAGGGTCAACTGAAGTCTTTTTCTCTTCTTTTTTTGAATAAATTGTGTAGTAGAGTTTATAAGAATTTTTGGAGGAAGAAAGCTTCCTGTGTACTGTATCAGTCTTCTGCTTCATTTATTTACATTCTCTTATATACTGTGCTATTCTGCATCAGTGTAGTTTACATTGAACAAACTGAAATTACATTGAACAGGGCATTATAACTTGGTGATAACTATTTTACAGGGAACATGGGCTATGGAGGGTTAAGTGGTTTGCCCAAGACCACAAGGAGCACCTGTGGGATTAGAAACACCAGTCCTTCTGGCCCAAGGCTGCTGTTATCTAGTGGGATTTGAACCCCTGACCTTCCGGCCTGAAGTACCTTGCCCCAACCACTAGGCCACTCCTCCACTCCACTTCATGTCCTCTTTTACACTCTATTTGGTTACTAGATTGAAGGACTGCGAAAAGACCCTGCACCAATAGAGATTTTATTCCTAATAGGACAGGTGAAACGGGCTGTATCAAAGTTTTATAAAATGATGGAAACAAAAGGCAGTAAAACAATACATCAATGTAGATGGGTAGCAGATCTAAGGGTAGTATGGGAGGAGGCCACATGGGAACAAATACACCATAGTCGATATAAGGGACTGTTGGCTACCAACTTAATTGAAAATAACTACAAAATCTTGTATCAATGGCATACTACCCCAGATAAGATACAATCAATACATAGCCAATCAGATGAGCTATGTTGGAGACAGTGTGGGGGAAGGGGGACCTACCTACCTGGACCTGTATAAAAATTTCATCTGTGTGGAAAGCAATATTTAGAATGCTAAGTGAGATCTTGGGACAAGAAATAACACCTCATCCAGGGGTGGCATTTTTGGGACTAAAACCCCTTACATTAAATAAAGAAGAGGGTGAATTTATCAATATAGAATCTATAGCTGCTAGTAGCAAGAAAATGGAAACAACGTGAACCTCCAACCATGGTAGAATACACTGTTACTCTGGGGAATATATATTTGACGTGTAAACTAACAGCTATGAAACATTTAAGGTTACAAAAATTTACAAAATTTTGGTATAAGTCTGTAGAAAGGGAAGCTCAACCAAAATAATACTGAAACAAAAAAATGTTAGGAAGGACTTTGAGATCCGTGGGGAGGAAGAATAAATAGGTAATGATGAAAGTTAATATTGGTAATAGGAGTAAAACTTGAGAGGATAGAAATAAGGATGACACAACAAAAAGATTATGTAAAGATGTAGATGTTTTATTTTAGTTGAGAAAACTCAGTTGTATAGACAGTTATAAAAAATTGAATAAAAAAATTTAAATACAAAGAACCTTAACACTGGAGGAGTACTCAGACAAATCTTTAAGGGGAGGTATTAAAATAATGTAGAGATGATGTAAAGAGGAGTACATAACCCCTAGTTTGGGAGGAATAAAATGAGGCACACATGGAATTTTGAGAGGAACATACTGAGAAGTGGTATGTCTGCAGAGAAGTCTACTTTGCTTGGCTTCTCACCTGGAGGGAATATTGGAACTGTAAACTTGTGCCAAAATTTCAGTAAAAAGAGCCTGAAATTAAGGAGAGGCCTTGGGTAGAAAAGGAATTACCTACAGAAGATTAGAAGTTTAGATGTCTATGCCTCTAAAGTTCCCAAGACAAGGACTCAGAGAATCTGACGAGAAGAAGAAGCAATGAAAAGTCCAAGGAACTGAATTAAGGAGAATCTGGGGACTATCAACAACCACCAACTAGAGACCCCATCTGCTGAAGCTTGATAAAAAGACTGAACCACAAATAAGAAGGTCACAAAGGCATCAAACTGTCAATCATTATGTTTTTGTACAGTATCTACTTATTTATCATTTTTTGTGATTTTTTCCAATTCTTTCAGAAAAGGCTAATTTGGAGTAGAGACACACTGGACTGGACTAGAGTCTTTGGAGAGAGAGGTAGTATGACAAAGACTAGAGTGAGACCATGCTAGGTTAAGAACTCCTCAGAGATAGGGTCCTGAGAAAGAAATTACCTATCTTCCTTACCTCACATGGCCCCAAAGGTAGCAACCTGAAGCTTTACCTCTTCTCTATCCTCTAACCCCAGTTACAGCGCTCTAGCCACACAGGCCTTTACACATCTATAAAGATATAAAATATGTTGCCAGTACAAGTACATTTGTCAAGAGCAAATGTTTAAACAAAAGAAACAGGCTTTTAATGAAACACCCCGAGGAAAGTATTTAAACTTTGCCCTTAAGTTTACTTTATTCTCTAATGGGCTTCTATTTCTAGTAGTGAGTAGGCAGGATAGGTTCACTGTGTTAATAAGAAAAAAGTAATAATATTTAATTAATTCTGGATGAACACACATGGTTTAATATACTTGGCAATATCATGATATGATCATTTAATGGAACATTTTTATTTAAATTGCTGGCAAGTTTATGAAATTATAAAACAAATAGGCCATGCACTTGGGTGTAATTGTCTGTATAAATGTGTGTTTTTTTACTATACTGTTGGCAAATCAGCCAATCACTGTCATGGAATCAGTGATTATCTAGCTGTATTTCACAAACACAGCTGAAAAAAAAGATTGCAGTGTTAGAGGGAAAAGAACAATGTTATTGTAGATCTTATATTGTGTATTTTAAAATAAGGCAATAAGCATCCCTCCACCGTCTAATCATTTTCACATAATGCTGCACCCAAATGAAAGCACATTCAAAGATCCCTTATTGCCAAAGGAATTCCATAGCTGGAAACAGTTTTCTTGCTTTTATTTGCATTTTCCTCTCCAGATCAGTGAAGGGATTAACAAATATATCAATGATTCAGAAGATGTACAGCTGGGACTTTCTGCAATAACTGTATTTTTCCTCTGAAAGACCCATTGTGATTCAAGTTGTTCCTTTCCATCTGCTACACTTTTCCTTGTCCCTACCATACAGTGTGAAACAGCTTTAGGGTTCGTCAGCAAGTTAAAGTTATGCAGGCCCAATATTCATTTGCGACGGCTTTGCGCCTCTATGACGCAAAGCTGTCGCCGCTGAACTTTAACCCTGGATATTCAGTGATGGGGTCATATGCAGCCCTGGCATTGAATATCTGGGGTCGCCGCACAGCCTGCAGAAGCTAACCGGGCAGTGGCGATATTGAGTCACAGTCTGGTTACCTCCCATGAGTAAAGATAGTCCAGCTTTTGCTGCACCTATCGCTGCTGCCCAATTAGCGACTGGTGCCGCCTCTGCTCTTCCCTGGAATGCCCCAACATACCCTGAAGCTAAGTGATTAGCATCAGGGCATGTAGCGGCATTAATCGGAGATATTCAGCGCGCTAACCATGTTAGTGCCACTGAATATCCCTCTAAGCAGTATTTCCACGGCTTACATGTCTGTAAACAGTGTAAATGCCTTTGAATATCGGACCCTATGTATTCTCCAGGGGCATTTCTTATTTATATTAATCATGTTGTCTTCCCTCCCAGACACTCTCCCCCCACTGTCCCCCCCCCCCCCCCACCAAGGGTATTGAAATTCCAGGCCCACAAACTCAGCAAACTTTCTAAACTCTTTTGCTGGCTTGCAACGCTGCCTCTGTTCCAGGCACGGCAACTGTTCTGTCTTGGGCCAAAGCCTCACCCATCACTCCTTCAAGAGTAGATACAGAGGGAGACATGATCTGTATTTCAAACCACATGGATAAAGAAAGCATGAGCTAGCAGCACTAAAGTCACAATTCCCCAGCAACCAACCAAATTGATGCTAGTAGGTGGGTAGTGCCAGGTACTGTCAAGCAAGGTCAAGGATCTAAATGTAGAGAATTCTAGTGGTCCTCCTAGTATATGCAGAAGTGACCTGTTTGTACCCTGGTCAGTTTCCAGAACTGGGGGGTTCTCTTCCATAGTAATATAATGCTAGGAGAAGACTTTCCTGGGAGGGAAAATTGAACCCATATAAATATCTAGCTCAAAGGCAGTTTCATGTTTTTGCTTGACCTTGCCATTGTACTGCCAAGGCGTGTTAGCTGGCTAAACTTTTACACCCCATGAAGCAGTGCGCACAGTGGTGAAGCCCTAAAAACAGTGGGAGTGGAGTTACAGCACTGGTAGTGACAGCCCAGAAGAGCTTAGGAAAGTCAATGCAGTCACAAGATAAGCTGGAAGCCTTTACAATTAAAGACTAATACATGTGGTAGAAGACCTATAGTCAACGAGTACAGTAATGGAGGACAGTAGATGTGAGGGCAATCTGTTACCTCATAATAGCTAGGGTTCATTTGGCTATCAGGCTGCTTTAGTTGGGTGTCTCCTTCCTCCATAAGCTCATCTCTCCTGATAGAAGAAATACCATTGCTTTCTCAAGGATATAGCAGAAGATATGCTTCCCTGCATGAATTTCCAAACAATACAAAAATGGAAATTTGAAAACAGCTTTGAAGAGAGAGCTCAAGGTTCATTGACAGTGGTAGAAATTGAAATATAGAAACATGACAGCAGATAAAGACCATACGGCCAATCTAGTCTGCCCTTCCGCACCATCCACTAAGCTCTACGGTCACTTTTCTCCTTTAGAGATCTTCTGTGTTTGTCCTATGCTTTCTTGAATTCAGATACATTTTCTGTCTCTACTACCTCCACTGGGAGTCTATTCCATGCATCTACCACTCTTTCTGTAAAGACATATTTCCACAAATTACTCCTGAGTTTGGTAAACCAGTTTCAATTTCTCCTGGACTCGGGTTCTTAGGAACTACATATCAACGCTGATGACAAAACAGCCAAAGAAGTGTACAATGACAAGCAAAAGGTATACTCAAAAGTGCAAAGTAGGAAGAGGATGAGGAGTGGCCCAGAAAAAAGTCAAAGCACAGGTCACAGAGCCATGCTTCAAGAATGATGTCATGAACCACACAAATTAGCAGGGGAGGGACAAAAGGCAGAAGAGATACAAACCATGATAGTAGTGCCAACAGAGCATAGGCATTAGAAAAGGGTGGACCACGTGGGCCCTGGCCCCATCAAAAATCATGGCATGGTAGGCAGCAGGCGATTGAAGCAAAGACCGGTCCTGTCTCACCATGGGAGATGGATCCCTGGGGGCAGAACAGGATGGGTCTATGACCATGAGGCAGAGTTTGTCGCAGTGTTAGGGTGGAGCTTGGGACACCTCAAAGAAAAAGGTCTTCCGCCACCCCTGAGTGATGCAAGCAGCAGTGGTAGACTGAGGCAGGGAGAAAGGAGTTCTTTCTTTTCTTTTTTGTTTATTTCATTTTTCTTGTTTCTTTTTTTTTTTAGTTTTACCATGTAAGAATAAATGAACCCACTAGAAACATGATAGCAGGCTGCAGAGGGGCTGTGCAGGCAGGATCAGAGTTTGTAACCTCTGCAATATGGCTGCGGTTCAGATTTCAAGAGCAGAACAGACACCAAAAGGGAAGGCCATGACAGAAAAGGCAGGACAGTGAGACAGGTATCACAAGCAAAGGGAGATGTTTTGTGGTTCTTTTTGTTTTATTTCCTTTTTGTTTGTTTTGGGTTTTTATTTGTTTTATTGCTTGCTTTTATTTTATGTTTTGCCATGGGGGGCACTGAAAAGTAGCCACTGGAAATGGGTACCATATCAGAGGGACTACAGTTCAAACACAGCTAGATGCTGAAGGCAAGAAGTGCAGGCAACTGCCCCTCCATATAACTCTATACTCCTTCCTCCTCTCAGTCACATGTAAATAAAAGGAGACCAAACAATGTGAGGTATGACTTCTGAAGCGCTAGCTTTTCCACCACTCTGGGGCTACTTGTGAATGTTGGGGAGCCATGTTATCCCCTGCCATGGATAATATACTTTCACTGGGTACACATGTTGGAGGGTAGGACAGGGCCGTACCGAGTGCGACTCGTGCCCTGTGCGACTTGCACATCGGGCGGGAGAGAAAAGGCACACCCGAAGTGCAAGTCGCTGGCATTCTAAGCATATCTGTACCTCTCTGCAGAGCAGGGAGGAACAGATCTGCTTAGAGTGCCGCTGCTGAGAGAAGAAAAAGTGGCGGCAGCAGGCAACGGCAGACAGCTAACATGCACCCCTTAAGCCTCCTCACGGCACTCTAAAATGCGCCCCTTAAGCCTTTGCACCCTGTGCGTCTGCACCGCTCGCACAGGGCTAGGTACAGCTCTGAACCTTGGGTCTGTAAAGTAGCATTTCATTGAAATCCATGCAGGAGTCCGATTTGTGGTAGGCTGATCTCTGAAGCTTAGGACATCTCTGTAGGTAGGACATCAGTCACCAAAGTGTCCCTGACTGGGGTTCAAGGGTCTCTGGCATGTAAAGCTGGTAGGGGAGTGGTCGTTGAAGGAGGGGAATTATGATGTCAGTGCTTATTGCTGGCATGCCTACTATTTCCCCTGCTGCATCACCACTGCCAAACCCCCCCCCCCCCCATCACTTCAATCACTAGCTTATCCTTCCAGCAAGTCTGTGAGTTGTACTGCAGAGTGACAGTTACCTTCATCCACAGGTCGTAGAGACTGACTAGCATATAAGCATCTTCCTTCATAAGGGTTTCCAAACATTTTCCCATTTGACTTTGCAAGAGGTCCACCATCACTAAAACCTTTACTATGAATCCCTGTCATTGCTGAAAACTCTTGAACTTCACTTGTAAAGTATTCAATACTGGGATGAGAAGGCTGAGGGTAACCTTTTTTGGAACTCATTTCCTCCATGGCTTCCTTAAAGGCTTTAGGATGTCTATCACCTTGTAATATTTGCCCATTCCTAGTGATCCAGGGGCCTGTTGATGCTGATTTTGGTTTCCAATGGCATTGAATGAAGGGTCACCTGTTACTCCAATAACCTCTCCAGTATTTTATAAGTGAAATTCCACCTGCTGCTAACATCGAACTGGTGCACAGGTTCCCACTGTTACTTCCTGCTTCTCATGCAGCTGACACACACCCTTCACATTCCAGTGAAAATACCCAACTTGTTTTTGCAGTTCTCGATTAGTTTGCCTCAGGACAGAGCGTATGCTTACCTTGTTGCCCAGTATAGGGAGTTTCTGAAAACCAGGTGCAGTAAATGTGCAAAACATAGAAACATAACGACAGAAAAAGACCACATGGCCTATCTAGTCAGTCCTTCCATATCAACCACTACAACATTCCCCTTTTTTCCATTAGAGATCCTCTATGTTTGTCCCATGCTTCTTTGAATTCAGATACTGTTCTCATCTCTACCACTTCCACTGGGAGACTATTCCACGGATTCACCACTCTTTCCATAAAGAAATATTTCTGCATATCACTCCTAAATCTATCCCCCTTCACCCTCATCCCATGTCCCCTCATAGCAGAGCTTGCTTTCAATCAAATGAGGCTCTTCTCCTGTGCATTTATGCCAAGGAGGTATTTAAATGTTTCAGTCATATCATCTCTATCCCATCTATCCTCTAAGGTGTACATATTAAGATCCTTAAGTCTGTCCACCATGTGCTTTATAATGAAGACCACTAACCATTTTAGTAGCCACCCTCTGTATGGACTCCAGCCTGTTTATATCCTTTTGAAGGTATGGTCTCCAGAACTGCACACAATAATCCAAATGAGGTTGCACCAAAGACTTATACAGAGGCACTATCATCTTCTTTCTTCTGCTGGCAATTCCTCTCCCTATGTACCCAAGCATCCTTCTAGCTTTTGCTGTCACCTTTTCTACCTGTTTAGCTACTTTAAGATTATCAGACACAATCATGCCTAGGTCCCGCTCTTCTTTAGTTGACAAAAGTATTTCACCCCTACACTACATTGCTACCTGGGATTGCTAGAGCCCAAATGCAAGATCTTGCATTTTTAAATATTAATTCTCAGCTGCCAAATTCTAGACCATTCTTCAAGCTTAGCTAGATCCCTCCTTGTGTTATCTACACATTCCTAGGTGTCTACTCTATTGCAGATTTTGGTATCATCCACAAAGAGGCAAACCTTACCCGACAGCTCTTCCGCTATATCACTAACAAAGATGTTAAAAAGAATTGGACCAAGGACAGATCCCTGGGGTACACCACTGGAAACCTCCTTCTCCTCAGAGTGAAATCCATTTACCTTTACTCTTTGTCACCTCCCATCCAACC
This sequence comes from Ichthyophis bannanicus, assembly GCA_033557465.1. Lineage (NCBI taxonomy): Eukaryota > Metazoa > Chordata > Amphibia > Gymnophiona > Ichthyophiidae > Ichthyophis > Ichthyophis bannanicus. Next base: position 613,071,236 of record CM066031.1, on the reverse strand, counting down.
AATTTCTAACCCAAGCAGTAACTTTAGGGTCCATCCCTAGGGTGCTTGTTTATTAGACACTTGTGAGGAACGGTGTCAAAGGCTTTAATGAAATTTAAATACACCACATCTAAGGCTCTCCCTCGGTCCAACTCCCTGGTCACCCAGTCAAAGAAATCAATCAGATTTATCTGACAAGGCTTGCCTGTAATCCACTGGACTCCAGAAACCTCACTATTTTCTCTTTCAGCAGCACTTCCAATAATTTACTCACAACCGAAGTTAAACTAACTGGCCTATAGTTTTCAATCACATCCTTACATCCGCTTTTGAAAAGGTCAGTCAGTGGAGGCGCTAGAAGATCCTGAATTTCCCTCAGTATTCTAGGGTGTATCCCATCCGGTCCCATCGCTTTGTTTACTTTAAGTTGAGCTAGTTTCTCACGAACACAGTCTTCTGAAAATTGTTCAAGATGCCCCTCACTTCTGTTCCTGTTTGTGGTTTTCTGAGGTCCTGTTCCTGGTTCTTCATCTGTGAACACAGAACAGAAATATTTGTTAAGCAATTCCACTTTATCCTCATCAGCTTCTACATATTCCTCCCCTTCACCCTTCAGTCTGACAATACCACTTTTGCCCTTCCTCTTCTCACTAACATATCTGAAAAATGTCTTATCCCCTCCATTTTATTGCATTGGCTATTTCCTCCTCTTTTTGAATCTTTGCTTTACTGACTACTTTGCTAGCTTCTCTAAGTTTTTCCAAATATAGATGCTGTCTTCCTCTCTCTGTGATCCTAGGACAGCTTCCCTCCTTCACTGTCTTGATCAAGTTTATCTCACCATCTCTTATAATGAAACCTGGATGCACGGTACTCTATTTGTGCCCTATGTGTTAGCGGTCCAGCATTGCCCCTATTTCTGCTAAGATATCCATATCTTCCATTAACTGACTGTGTAGCAAGTCCACCAGTATCTTCCTCCTGTTACTCCACTTTTAGTCCTACAGCCTATTTTTATCTCATCTTGCTTCTGCTAGTGTGTTGTTAGGGAAAGGTACATGATGCTATATGCCACTGTTCATAAGATGAACCATTAACTTCCCGCTAATAATATGCTTCCTACAGTATTTGCATTATGCCTACCATAGATCCTCAAGCACTTAAAAATGCCTCCATAACTGTGAGGTTTTAGTTTAGTTTAGTTTAGTTTAGTTTATTCAGATTTGATATACCTCCCTATATGACATCAGGGTGGTTTACAATAAGCCAAAACAGTCGTAAAGAGGCACAAGGCCAGGAAAAGGAAAAGAACTACAATCTTAGAAAGGATAGTGGAAAATTATAAAGCATAAAGAGAGAATATACAGGAGACAAACTTAGACAAACACCAGGTCAAGATTGAGAGACTGGGAGGTTGTAAGCTGTGGTAAAAAGATGAGTTTTCAACTGAGACTTAAAGGCGGGAAAGTTTGTTTCTAGGCGGAGTGAAGTTGGCAAGGAATTCCACAGGGCTGGACCAAGGAAGAAAAAAGCGGAGTGCCGGGTTGATTGTAAGTGTGCACGTGAGGGTGAAAAGAGATGAAGACGACTGACATGAATTGAACGAAGGGAACGGGAGGGAGTGTGGAACTGAAGAAGGTTAGTGAGGTACTGAGGCGTTTGGGTATAAATGGCTCGGTGAACTAGAATAAGAATTTTAAAATGAATATGAAACTCAATAGGTAACCAGTATAGGTGAAAGAGAAGCTGTGTGACATTTTATTTATTTTATTTTCTTATATACCGTGCTATTCTGCATCAGTGTGGTTTACATTGAACAGGGCATTATAACTTGGAGATAACTATTTTACAGGGAACATGGGCTATGGAGGGTTAAGTGGCTTGCCCAAGACCACAAGTGGGGCTAGAAACCCCAGTCCTTCTGGCCCAAGGTTGCTGTCCTCTAGTGGGATTTGAACCCCTGACCTTCTGGCTTGAAGTACCTTGCCTCAACCACTAGGCCACTCCTCCATGGTCTCTTTGGGAGGAATAGGTAATAATCCTGGCTGCAGTGTTTTGTAGTAATTGTAGACGACGTAGCTGAGTACGAGTGAGACCTGTGAAAACTGAATTACAATAGTCAATACGAGAAAGCACAGTAGCTATGGTAATGGTGGTCAGGCAGAAGCAGAAAGAAAAGGACGAATGGAACGAATTTGGCGCAAGAAGTAAGAGGTTTTTTGAGAGGTGCGAAATATGGTCATTGAAGGAAAGATTAGAATCAAGCAGAACACTGAGGTACCAAAAGGAAGAAACTAAAGGAATTGGGGAACCGTCAATGGAGGGTGTAAGTGAAGGACAAGGGCCACCAAAAGTGAACCAAGTGCATGAAGTTTTGGTTAAATTAAGATGCAGACAATTAGAAGAGAGCCAGTTAGATACAAGAGAGAGAAAGGAATTTAGGGGAGAAAGGTCAGGGTGAAGAGGACTGGTGTGATGTAGAATTATGATATCATCAGCGTAAAAGAAGGCAGAAAGACCCGTTTTCTGAATGCAGAGGGCGAGGGGTGCAAGGAAAAGATTAAATAAAAGAGGTGCGAGGACTGATCCTTGTGGCACACCACAGGGAAAGGAAATGGGAGAAGAAGAGCAATGGGGATCAGAGGGTGAAACCACAGAGAAAGAACAGGAGGATAAGAAAGAGTGAAACCAACGATAGACTGCTCCCTGTAACCCAGCATCCCAGAGACATGAGAGGAGGAGGGAATGATCAACTAAGTCAAAAGCAGCAGTAAGATCTGGTGAGACCACCACCGAAATGTCACCTTTGTCATGTGAAGAATGGAGATCATTGAGAAGTGCTACTAGAATCATGTCTGTGCTGCAGCCTTGACGAAAACCTGACTGTCGAGGATGTAGAAAGTTTATGGAGTTCAGGTATTGAGAAAGCTGGGAGAAGACAAATCTTTCTAAAAGTTTAGCGAGGAAAGGTAATTTTTTGAAACAGGGCGGTAGTTGGCAGGAATAAGAGGATCTAGAGTGGATTTTATCAAAATGGGGCGGACCATGGCATGTTTCCAGAGGGAGGGAAAAGATCCAGAGGAGAGAGAGGTATTGATTATAGTAAGAATAAAGGGTAGAAAAGCGAGAGAAGGTTCACAAAACCAGTTAGAGGGAATGGGGGTCAAGAGAGCAGGTGGTCTTGCGTACTGAGGAAATAAGAGTCAAGAGTTCTGGTGATGTGATAGCATAAAAGGATGACCAACAATGAGAAAAGGAAGAAGGGGGAGAGGAAGGAGGAGATAGAGGAGGGAGGGCGGACAGTGGGGGAGAACAGGAAGGAAGAGCAGCGTGCAGATCGGAGATCTTGGTTCCAAAGAATGAAGCAAGACTGGAGGGGGAAGGTAAGGGTTGAGATGGGTCTGAGGAGTGATCAGTGTTAAGTGAGGTAAGGGTACGAAGCACAGAAAAAAGCTGTCTGGAAGGATTAGTGGCTGTTGTAATGCAATTCGAGAAGAAGGTCTGTTTAGCATGATGCACTAAAGAGCAGTAATGATGATGACTATCATGGAATTGTGCCAGACTATGGGGGATGTTTACTAAAAACCGGAAATGTGCGCGCCGCAAAATAGCGCACGGCAACGCGGCACTGAAACGCGCAGAAACGCGTTTAAATGCCCCGCACATGTGCGTGTCACCCCCGCACAGGTACGCGGCTCACTAACGGGCCCCGTACAAGTGCGGGCCCGCAAATGTCCGATAGAGGCGTGGAACGGCGAAAGGAGGGCGGAGGAAGGCTCCGGAGGGGCGGAGGGACGGGGTCAATGGGTGGAGAGTGGGAGGGGAGAGGCTCCCCGCACAGTATCGGGCCCGAATTTGCATGTAAAAACTACCGCGAGTGAAACACTCGCGGTAGAAAGCATTTAAAGGGAAGAGAAACCATTTCCGTCAGCAATGTACAGGAAAACCGGGGAAACCAGCAAAACGTGAGCAGTGTGATATATGTGCACAGCACAAAAGTGAAAATAAAAATAGAAAATGACCACAACAGAACTATTAAAAATAGTAATTCAGCTGGGGAACAGTGATAGTGATGGGCAAATACAGAAATCACACCCAGCAAAGCTCCAGAAAAAAGAAATGAATGTTGGAAGGGTCTACTGAGAGGAGACTCTTCCAAAAAACATTTCCACGTTTTGGAGCTTTCCTGGGAGTGTTTGCTATGGTTGCCCATTAATATCACTGTTGCCCAGCGTGGTGATATTTTGTCCCACATTTCCCGTGGTCATTACCGGGGTTTATGTGCACGTTTGTCACCAGACAGGGTGCATCTGCCCACAGTAGAATTGCGTTGAGCAGGGTTTGTGACTCCATCCTGCCAGGCTTACTGCCTCCAGGGGCTGCACTGTCTCTGTGGCCAAAGTGTGGTACAGCGGACAGAGTCATTACCTCTTGGACCAGAGGGCAGAGGTTCAAAACCCAGCTGGGGCACCTGCCAGCCCAGTCCCCATATTTTACCCACCACTAAATAAAGATAGCGCAGACACCCCTGTATGCATGGGGAAAACACCCATATTTTACCCAACACCGCACACACACCACAACAATGGGCATTACCAACAGCCAAGTCCCCCAAATGCAGTCCCATACTGCCACATTGCAATCAGGTCAACTGCTTTTTCTGAGAGAAGTTCATGCCAGCATGTTGGCGGACAAGTACATGTGGTGCAGGGGGCAGTGGCTGCTAACCACAGAAGACAGAGGCCTAGCCATGTGCAGGCTGGCACAGTCCACTGCAACAGACAGGTCCTGCCGGATCCACAGTCATGGACAGTCCAGGGAATCCAACCAATCTGTGGCTACACAGTGGTGCAGTGCACACAGACAGTGCATACAAGAACAGAAGGTCACAGGTTCAAAGCCCAGCTGGGGCTACTGCCAATCCTGCCCACATATTTTTCCCACAACTAAACAGTGATAGTAAGGACACACCTTTCATGGCGGGGACATATGCAATGGTAAGACATCTATCTTTTACCCCACTGAGCACAGACACCATGAACAGGGGCAGTACCTAGAGCAGAATCACCCAAATGCAGTCCTGGTGGGCCACACACCAGTCAGGTTCCATGCTGACACTCATACAAATGCCTGTGCTGTATATCTATGCACCACCCCCATGGCATGTAGATGTAGCCCATGCATATTCATGAGGGATAGCAGGAAAACCCGAACAGTGTGATGCAAACCTGGACTGGAGTTGGGAATCTGTGCCGTAAAGCAGCAGCCATCAAGGGCAGACACACCCACACCCACAGGCCCCATTGGCCAATGTCTCCTGGAAAGGCAGAACATTGGACCGTGCATGCAGCACCCAAAACGAGCACTTGCATAACTTACCAATGTCACCCTACACCTGAGGTATACGGTACACAGCTCGGAGACGTTTGCTAGGAGCACAGGCAGGCAGTTATCCATACGTTACGTACATACTGCTAGTTGACCCCATCCAAACAATCTGTTAGGTGTTTGCGGGGCATGCTCCAGGCCTGGCCTCTGACGGTGCTTACCACCCTGGGGAGTGACCACCAGCTGTAATGCGTACCATATCCATGCCTTGCCGTGCTCAGGACCGGTTTGGTGGGCAAGGCTACTTACCCCCTCAATCGTAGCACCATGATGGCAGAGGTGTGGAAGTGTGTGTCTGTCTATACCAGGGGTGGGCACCTCCGGTCCTGGAGGGCCGCAGACCAGTCAGGTTTTTGGGATATCCCTAATGAACATGCATGAGATATATATGCATTAGAGATATCCTGCCAACCTGACTGTTTGTGGCCCTCCAGGGCTGGATTTGGAGACCCCTGCCTTACACCTCTGTCATTTAAGATCATGAGTGGGCAAGGTACAGATGTCCTAGACATTGAAAGGGTATATAGAATGTGTCACATTCCTCCTCGATTCTCACCACCACCAAAAAGTTGTCTAATAGACAATTTTTTGGTGGTGGTGAGAAGTGAGGAGGACTGTGACAAATTCTATCTAAACTTTTTGATGTCTTGGACATCTGCACCTTGTCCACTCACAATCTTAAATGACAGAGGTGCAAGGCAGGGGTCTCCAGATCCAGCCCTGGAGGGCCACAAACCAGTCAGGTTGGCAGGATATCTCTAATGCATATATATCTCATGCATATTCATTAGAGATATCCCGAAAACCTGACTGGCCTGCGGCCCTCCAGGACCAAGTTTGCCCACCCCTGGTCTATACAGTGGGTGTTGGCTGCAAGCCCCTTCAACAGCCCGCACTGCCAGCACTGTTGCCAGTATTGGCCAGTCAATGTGCATAATGAGGTGCAAGGTACCATGGGTATAGCCAGGGCAGGGTGGCGTGGCCAGGATGCATCTGCACTGGGCATAGGGCCCTGGCAGGGACATTGGCTGGGATATTGTAGTGTCCGGCCACCACCTACACAGACAGGGTGGCCAAAGCATGTCCTTCTGGGGGATCACGCTCACCCTGACTGTGCAGTGACCACAGCATGGCTAGGCCCCCCCCATAGTGCTGTATAGTAGTTCTCTCATGTGATAGATATGGGTTTCTCTTTGGGGCCCAGTCACTGATCTATCTGCTTGCTGTGTATGCAGACAGCCCAGTTCTGGGTGCATGCATCTCCATTGGGAACATGCACTATGGACTAACCAGCAGACTGTTTGTAGCTGGTAAATGTCTTACTATAATGGCTTGCAGGGTGCAGTGGCTGTTGGCTTGCTGCAGGGGAATATCTGGTGGTGGAATGCAGCTTACCATACCCTGGGCTTATGTCTGTCTGCTATTGTGTTATGGCTGTGTATGGAGCTGCCTGCCTGGGGGGGGGTGGTGTTCCTCAGCAGGACTAGGGTTGATGTTGCCCTCTACTGCCACCTTTGCAGGGAGGTAGAGTGTGGATCCCTTGATGGGGACCATGTTTGCCACGGGGGGGGTGGTGCCTGATGGCGGCAGACAGGGATATCCATGGTGTTTGTGCAGAAACTAGCTATCTTAAACATTAACACTGCTTTGGAACGCCCGCTTGGCCTCCATCAGCCATGGCAGGTGTTGTTGACCTGGTCCTGGCCACCTCATTGCACACTCAGGGTGAGCACAGTACCCGCACGATGTAACGGTGTGTGGCTACTCTGTGCCAGTAAAACACCCGGTCAGTGCCCCCTACTAGGCCAAGGTGCTGTGTGGGTGCACCCGGTCACTTCCCCCAACAGGGCCGAGGTGCTATGGGGGTGCATTCCCCATCTTGTGTCCATCTGCGGACAGCTAATTTGCATGTGCAGTGCATCATGGGTACGGGTGGCCTAACCCTATCCTGTTGACACCAGCAGACTATCTGTGAGGTGACGTGTAGGCTATCTGCAGCCAGCCAGGGGCCTGCTTACAGATATGGAGCTGTAGCACAATGGTTACATCACTGCCTGTGCAGCCAGAGGTCATGGGTTCAAACCCACAGTGGGGCCCTTTGGTAGGGCTGTCCACAGCTTTATTTTTATTTACTGTACATATGTCTATGCCGGCAAGACCACCCTCAGCTTACTATACCCATTAGGTGCCTCTGAGGGTGCTTCATAGGGCGCCCTGTAGGCCACCTTATGGTTGCCATCCCTATAGGGTGCACTATACATTATCCTGTGTCGCAACATACATGCTGCCCTATAGGGGTCATTCAAGGGTGCCTTGGCGAACAGTGCACTGTAACATGTGCCTTATGGGCCGCCGTATGTTAACATGCTGGGAGAGTGCGTTTGCTAGTAGTGATAACAAAATAAAATTATACAGCCTCCTACAGCAATCCACAACATAATACATACTGCCTCAGCAGGCATTTTTCACTGGGCATTGTGAGGAGTTGAACCCCTGATCCCTGCACCATTGGTCAGTGTTTTAACCATTGTGCTGTGGCTCTGTTCCTGTGCTTGTGCATCAGTGCGCCGCCTTGTGCCTATCAGCGCGCCGCCTTCTGCCGCCCAAGGGGACCAGTGCGCCGCATTCTGCTGCCCAAAAATAACTGTGCGCCGCCTTATGCCGCCCAAAAAGCACTGTGCGCCGCCTTCTGCCGCCCAAAAATAACTGTGCGCCGCCTTATGCCGTTCCAAATTAATTTGCCTCCTAAAACAATGTTAATCATTACAGTTACTGCCTCAGCTGACCTTTGTCGTTGCGCACACTGGGGGATTGAACCCATGGCCCCTGCACCATTGGTCAGTGTCTTCACCGTTGTACCACGGCTCTGTTGTTTTGTATCTTCAGCAGCGCGCCACTTTGCCTTTCCACGCGCTAATGTCGACCCCCGCACATTAGCGCGACGCGCACACGTCCGGTTGCTTACTACCGTTTTTTTTCTATTTTCTGCCTGAACCGCCCACTCCTTATATGGCACAGGCACACTAGCGCGGCCCCGCACGTTAGGAATGTTTAGTAAACATGCCCCTATGAGGAGTAGGGTGCTTGCGCCAATTGCACTTGGTTCGTCTTAACTGATAACGCAGGAGACGTAAGCCATCATGATACCAGGATTGTCTAGCACCCTCACAGTGCTATAGCCTAAGGTGCCTCATAGGTGCCCTATAGGGCGCCCTGTAAAGCGCCCTATACAGCGTCCTATAGGGCACATTATAGGGTGCCTTGGCAGACAGGGCACTTTATAATGTGACCTATGGGGTGCCTTATAGGGCACCTTATGAAGCACCTTAGGTTACGGCACTGTGAGGGGTGTTTTTGCTGGCAGCACTGATTTAAATGAAAAGAAAATGCCTCAGACAGCCTTTTTAGATTACACCACTGCGGGATCAAATGCATGATCTCTGCCTCCACAGTCATTGCAGTAACCAGTGGGCTATATCGTTATAGCTTCTAACACTGCGCTGGCATGTACTTAGGGTTAACGCACATTAACGTACCATGGCACCCACTATCGCGCGATACATATTCTTGCTACCTTAGGACTGGAGCGCCCACTCCTTATATGGCATTCTTCACATTATCACTGCAACTAGTGCCGATAACATTAGGACGGTTTAGTAAACATACCCCTAAGAGTAAACTCTTCAACACCCTCTTCAGCCAGTATACTTTCAATATATGATGATTCATATGTAAATCCCATCCATGTGAATCCTTCAGATTCTGTGTCTGCCAAGGACCATCTCCATACACTTTTCAGCAGGGGAAAGAATCTTAAATTGAATATGAGGGGAATTCGGAAGCCAGTGATATTCTATTAACAGGGGTGTGACATGGTCAAATTCACGTGCTTTGCAAACTAAATGGATTGCCATGTTTTGGACTGACTGGAATCTCTTTATTTGATAGATAGGTAGATCCACATAAATTGAGTTGCAGTAATCAAGTCATGAAATGGTGAGGCTCATAAGAATAGTCTTTTGTGCAGGTAAATCCAGAAATGAGTGAATAGCCCGGAATCGCCAGAGACTTAAAAGAGGAACTAATCATGGAGCTACTATGTTGAGTAAAGGAGAGGTGGGAGTCAGTAGTAACACCAAGATATATGAGTGTAGAAACAAAGAGAATGGGAGATCCACACAGCAGTGGACTGAGAGTAGCAAGCGTGGAGGAACCGGAAAGCCAAATTGCTGTAGTCATTTGAAGACTGAGGTGGAGATAGTAGCTGTTAAGTCAATCAGTGACTTTTGAAAGACAGGAATTCATGGAGGCTAGGACAGTTTATTTTTGAATAAGAGTAGGCAGTGAACTCAGAAATATGTTTAACAGTAGAGGGGCCAGGACTGAACCCTGGGGTACTGCACAGGGGAGGCAAATTGGGGATGAAAGATCGGAACCTGCAGAAACCTGAAACAAATGACCAAAGAGAAAAGACTAGAAACAAAGAAGGACAGTGTCATGAATACCACAGTGGTAGAGATGGGAAAGCAAGATGTCATGATCTACCATATCAAATGCAGATGAGAGTTCCAGGGAAATGGCCAGAGCAACATCACCTCTACCAAAGACAGGGTGGACATCGCTGAGGAGGGCAGTGAGGAATATAAGAACATAAGATATGCCATACTGGGTCAGACCAAGGTCCATCAAGCCTAGTATCCTGTTTCCAACAGTGGCCAATCTAGGTCATAAGTACCTAGCAGTTTCCCAAAAGACACAGTACGAGGAAAAGAACGGAACCTAGATTGCCAAGGGTTAAGTAAGGAGGTGTGATTGACATCATTATATAACTGAGAGAAAACATAATATTCTGCAAATTTAGAAACATATTGGAGGCTAGACAATGGATAGTAGCTAGAAGGAAATGAAGGATCCAAGGATGTTTTTTTGAGTAAAGGCCCAACCAACTCCTTCTTCCAGGAAACTGGTTGATGATATAGAGAACAACAGGGCTGAGTCCCAAGGACAGAACAGAATCCATGGGGATAGAATGAGATCCAGGCAAAACATAATCTTGCTGGTGGAAGAGATAAGCTTCTCCAAAGATGCACTATTGACCGGCATAAATGATGACCATAAATGAAAGGAAAAGTAGGGACAGGAAGAAGAATGGATATGAAAAGAAGAGCTGTTGGAAGACCAGAAAATATATCTGAAATTTTGCTTTGAAAGTATATGGCACACGTACAAGGCCATGTCCAAAGATCTTGGAATTCCTGTGTCTACAGTTTGCAATGTTATTAAGAAGTTTTATGCTTATGGAACTGTCAAGAACCTCCCAGGACATGGTGGGCAGAGGAAAATTAATCCAAGAAGTCTTCAAAGGTTAGTGCGAGCTGTTGGAAAAACAGCATATCATGAGGGGCCTCTCCACTGTTCAAGGGAAGTAGAACGTGTGGTTGATACAGTTGTCAACATTATTGCAGTTCAACCCCTTAATGCTCCATACCTCCTAAAAAAAAGTGGCCAGTGAAATGGCTTTGGACTATATATGCACATGTATTTTACACACAAAATAATCAAATAAAACAAGACCATTATTGATTTACCTCTTGTTGGTTCGGGGGGGGGGGGGGGTGTTTGCCAGGCCTTGATCAGATTTGTGTTTTGTTATGTAATATTATAGAGCTCTTCCTGGATGTGGTCTATTATTATTATGATGTTTATTGCTTTTCCTGGTTTCAAATGAGAGGTTTGATCTCATTTGTCATATTTTCTTTTGTTTTGTTGTATGTGTCTTTTTACTAAATAAAATTTGCAAAAAAAAAAAAAAAGGAACTAGTAAAAAATAGTATAAAAACTGAGACATTGCAAGGACATGATTATCGACACCCTTATAAATAATTCAAATCAGTTTGAACAGAAGAACCACATTCCCACTGCATAAAATTAAACATACCTGTGATCAATTGTCAGTACTCACATGACTTGAATCAACCAATGAATGATGACTCTAATGTTTAAAATGCCCACATTCACTCCCTGTTCCATTTTCACAATGGTGAAGACAAGAGAGCTGTCTGAGACATAGAGAAGCCATTAGCACCAAACATCAAACTTCAAAGGGGTACAGGCCATGTCCAAAGGTCTTGGAATTCCTGTGTCTAGAGTTTGCAATGTTATTAAGAAGTTTACTACTCACGAAACTGTCAAGAACCTCCCATGACATGGTGGGAAGAGGAAAATTAATCCAAGAAGTCTTCGAAGGTTAGTGTGAGCTGTTGGAAAAACACCATGTACAATATCCAAAGAGCTCAAGGCTGATCTGGAGCAATCTGGAGTGGTAGTTTCAACCCGCACAATATGCCATGAACTAAACAAAGAAGGACTTCATGAGAGAAGGCCAAGGAAGACCCTACTGTTCAAAGACAGACATAAAAAGAAATGCCTGACCTTTGCCCAAACCCACTTTGAGAAACCACAATCCTTTTGGGAAAATATTCTGTGGACAGATGAAACTAAACTTGAGCTCTTTGGCAATGCAGACCAGCGATGCATTTACAGATGAAGAAATGAAGCTTATAAGGAAAAATGTTTATGTTTATTCATTTGCTTGACCGCCCTTCAGAGGTAAGCAGAGTGGTTTACAATAAAAACTTCAGTACAGCGAGGCACAAGGCCAGAAGATGAAGAGGAAGTTACAAATTAAAAATAGGACAGAGAGAAAAGAGCGGGTAGAGAGCAGCAGACAGAAGGGAGGAGGCTAAGGCTGGGAGGAGGGAAGGTCAAAGGCAAGGGAAAATAGGTGGCTCTGCAGAGCATGTTTGAAGGTTGGGTGATGTGGTTCAAGACGGAGGGCAGTGGGAAGGGAATTCCAGAGGGCGGGACCTACGAAAAAAAAGGCTGAGGAACGGGTGGAGTGGAGGTGAGCCTGTGAAGGGGGGGGAGTGCGAGGCGGTTAAGATGGAAGGATCGGGGGGTGTGCCTGGGGGTATGAAAGCGGATTAGGTCAGCGAGATATTGCGGGGTAGTGGTATGAAGCGCCTTATGAACAAGTGTAAGAAGTTTAAACTGGATACGAAAGGATATGGGAAGCCAGTGAAGACGAAGCAGGAGGGGAGTAACGTGGTCTCTAGGGGAGGAATGGGACACAAGTCGGGCAGCGGTGTTTTGGATTCTTTGCAAACATGTCAGCTGTAGTTTGGAAATACCAGAGAGAACAGAGTTGGAGAAGTCAATACGGGAAATGACAAGAGATAGCAGCAGGGTGGCATGAGCAGAGGGAGAGAGGAAGGGGCGAATTGCGCGAATTTGACGAAGATAGAAGAAGGAGGTCTTGGAGACATGTGAAACGTGGGCGGAAAAGGAGAGATCAGGATCAAAGAGCACCCCGAGATACCGAAGGGTGGGAACCAGAGAGATGGGTGTACCAGGGAAAGAAGGTGTCAGAGATGGGGAAGGGTGGCCATGAGGAAACCAGATAGAAGTAGTTAAATATGATGGAGGTTCCATAATGTTTTGGAGTGGTTTTGCAGCCTCAGGAACTGAAGGCCTGCAATGTGTTAAAGAAATCATGAAGTCAGAGGACTACCAAGGTATTTTGGATCAAAATGTGCTACTTAGTTTGAGAAAGCTAGGTCTGGTCATGGGTCCTCCAGCAGGTCAATGACCCAAAACATACATCCAAAAGTAAAAAAGAATGGTTAAAAAGTAACAAATTGACTATTTTAAACTGGCCAGCAATGAGTTCTGATCTCACTCCAATTGAGAATCTTTGGAAAGAGCTGAAATCTGCCATTGGTGAAAGATATCCTGAAAATATTCATGAGCTCAAACAAATTTCAGTTGAAGAGTGGGAGAAACTACCAGCTGACAGATGAATGAAACTTATAGATGGTTACAGAAACAAATGTTTGGAGACAATCATTGCTACTAATGGTTGTGCAACCAAATATGAGTGAAGGGTGACATTATTCCTGGCCAAGTCATATCTTGTTTTTTCTCAGAAATTACTACGTCTAAGTTGCATAGACATCTTATTTTTTGTTGTATATCTTTGAACATATTATTAAAATATTATGATGACATACAGTTGACATATTTCTAACTATTTCTCAAGATATTTATACAACATACAATGCAAGGGTGCCAATAATGTTGACCACAACTGTAACTGGGAAACAACTGAGGAGATGGTTTTGGGATTATAGGAAGCTGCATAAAGTCGAGAAGAAAAATCATCTCTTTTACATTGCAGAACAGAATCACAATAGTAAGAATGAGCATATCTAAAAGTAGCAAGAGAAGCACTAGTTATGGATTTTCACCACTGGCATTCAGCTTTCCATACTTGACATTTTAAAAGATGAAGACCTGGCTGGTATAAAGCATGATTGTGATTAGAACGACATAGATGACTAGTCTCAGGAGCAAGGCAGTTCAGTGTTGATGATAATTAAGAATGCCAGACATCAACCTGAGAGTTGAGAGGAAGATACTGACCTGAAAGACTGTTTTGCTGGTAAATATTTTATTTACGGAAATAGACTTTCATGATTATTGCTCATGCTGTATGTGGGTAAAAGTCTGTGCATATATAACAAATATATAGCATATAATAATATATAGTAAACATATATGTTAACATTTTTATTTTTTTGTTTTATTGAAGCTGCTAAGTGAACAATGCACGATTTTTGCCTCTTAATGCCTATTAAAGAACAAAACCATGTGTTAAAATAGAAGTCATCAATTTCTTGCATATACAAATCAGGAAGTCACATTGTGGATTTGTGACTTCGATCCATCACAAAAGTACTTATCGAAATAGCCTACTTAATGATAGTAACCACCATTGTCAATATATACAGGACAACATACCAGTTGGGCATTTTTTTTTTTAGATTGCAGACATTATGTACTGTACTTCCAAAGAAGAATATATGATATAGGCTAGAACTATGGGGCATGTTTACTAAACATTCCTAATGTGCGGGGCCGCGGTAGTGTGCCTGTGCCATATAAGGAGTGGGCGGATCAGGCTGAAAAAAGGAAAAAACCGACCGTACGTGTGCGCGCCGCGCAAATGTGCGGGGCCCACATTAGCGCGTGGGAAGGCTAAGTGGGGCGCCGCTGGGCACATAGAAGAGCAGAGCCGTAGCACAACAGTGAGAACACAAACCAATGGTGCAGGGGCCACAGGTTCAACTCCCCATTGTGCTCCACAAAAAAGGCCAGCTGAGGCATCAACTTTAATGGTTAAAAGTGGTTGAGGAGGCAAAATAATTTTGGGCGGCAGAAGGCAGCGCACTGTCATTTTGGGCGGCAGAAGGCGGCGCACTGTCATTTTGGGCGGCAGAAGGCGGCGCACTGTCATTTTGGGCAGCAGAAGGTGGCGCACTGTTAATTGTGGGCAGCAGGAGGCGGCGCGCTGATGGGCATCAGGCTGCGTGCTGATGTGTGCGGAAGCATTCAAATAGTGGGCAGCAGAAGTGCCACGCTGATGCTCACACACAGGAACAGAGCCACAGCACAATGGTTTGGGCACTGACCAATGGTGCAGGGAGCAGGGGTTCAAATCCATACAATGCCCAGTAAACAAGGCTGGCTGAGGCATTATATATTATGGGGATGAGTGCTGTAGGGGGCAAGTTAAGTTTATTTTAGTACTCACGACTAGCAGACGCACACGCAAAGCGTGTTAACATAAGGCGGCCCATACGGCACATGTTACAGCTCACTGTCCGCCAAGGCACCCTAGAATGTCCCCTATAGGGCACCATATATGTTGCGGCACAGGGTAAGGTATAGTGCACCTTATATGGACGGCAATCATAAGGTGGCCAATAGGGAGCCCAATAAAGCACCCGCAGAGGCACCCCATGGGTACAGTACGCTGAGGGTGTTATTGCTGGCAGCAACATATGTACAAGAAATAAAACAATGCTGTGGAAAACCCTATCAGATAACCCCACTGTGGGTTTGAACCCATGACCTCTGGCATCATAGGCAGTGACATAACCATTGGGCTATAGCTCTATAGCTGACAGCAAGCCCCTGGCTGGCTGCAGAGAGCCTGCACGTCACCCCACAGACAGTCTGCTGTTGTAGACAGGATAGGGTTAGGCCACCCGTACCCATGATGCACTGCACATGCAAATCAGCTGTCCACAGATGCACACAAGATGGGGAATGCACCTCAACAGCTCCCCGGCCTGGCAGGAGGAAGTGTCCATGTGCACCCACACAGCACCCCGGCCTGGTAGGGTGTACTGAGCGGGTGTTCCACTGGCACAGAGTAGCTATACCCCGTCGCATTGTGCGGGTACTGTGCTCACCCTGAGGGTGCGATGAGGTGCCCAGGACCAGGTCCACAACACCCTCCATGGCTGAGAGAGGCCATGTCAAAGCTCCAAAGCAGTGTTAATCTGTGAGATAGGTTGTTTCTGCAGAAGCATCCTGGATATATATATCTGTCTGTCTCAGTCAGGGGAACACCCCCCCCCACCAAGAAGGGTGGCAAACAGGGCCACCCATCAACAGATCCACATTCTACCCCCCTACAATGATGCCATCAACCCCAGCCCTACTGGGGCACAGACACCCCACAGGGCAGTCACAGCAGCTCTATACACCCCCAGAACACAATATCAGACAGACATTAGGCTTGGATATGCTAAGCTGCACCCCACCGCTGTCAGATATTCTCCTGCAGCAAGCCATCAGCCGCTGCACCCTGCATGTCACCCCTTCAAGACACAGACCAGCTGAATACAGTCTGCTAGTTAGTCCTGGTGGAAATGCATACACCCAGAATTGGGATGGCAGCACACACAAGCAGTTACATCAGTGACTGGGCCCCAAAAAGACACCCATATATATCACATGAGAGGAATACCATATAGCACTATGGGGGTGCCTAGCCATGCTGTGGTCACTGCACAGTCAGGGTGGAGTGATCCCCCAGCAGCACATACAGAGGTCACCCTGTCTGAGCTATACCCATGGTACCTTGCTGCTCATTATGCACATTGGCAGGCCAATACTGGCAACAGTGCTGGCAGTGTGGACTGTGGAAGGTGTTTGCAGCCACCACACACTGTATAGACAGACACACACCCCCACACCTATGCCAGCAATGTGCTACTATAGAGGAGGTTAGTAGCCCTGCCCATCACACCAGTCCTGGGCACGGTACAGCCATGGATATGGTTCACAGTACTGCTGGGGGTCACTCCCCAGGGTGGTAAACACTGTCAGGGGCAAGACCTGGAGCACGCACCGCAGACATCAGACAGCTTGTTCTGATGGAGCTCAAGAAGCAAACAGTGCTGAACGTAGGACTGTCTATCTGCCGGTACCCACATCAAACGTTTGAGGGCTGTGTACCGTGTACCCAGGTATAGGGTGGCATTGCTAAGGTATGCAGGTGCTAGATCTGGGAGATGCACGCAGGGCCCAATGTCCTGCCTCTCCAGGAGGCATTGGCCAATGGGGCCTGTGGGTGTGGGTGTGTCTGGCCCTGTTGTCTGCTGCTTTACGGCAGAGTTTCCCTACTCCAGTCCTGGTGTTCCAGACACTGTTCGGGTCTTCATGCTGTCCTCTATGAATATGCATGAGCTACATCTGCATACCATGGGGGTGGTGCAGACATATGCAGCACAGGCATCTTTCTTAGGGGAAGCATGGAACCTGAATGGTGTTTGACCCTCCAGGACTGCATTTGGGAGACTCTGCTCTAGATAATGTGCCTGTTTATGGTGTCTGTGTTTGTTGTGGTAAAATATAGGCATATTAACCATGCCTATGTTCTCAGCAATAAAGGTTTGTCCTTACTACCACGGTGTAGTTGTGGGAAAAATATGTGGACAGGGTTGGCAGCAGCTGCAGCTTGAACCTGTGACCCTCTGGTCTTAGAGGTACTGGCTCTGTCTGCTGCACCACACTGTGGCCACAGAGACAGTGCAGTCCCTGGAGATGGTAAACCTGGCAGGATGGGGTCGCAAACCCTGCTCTGCACATGTTTACTGTGGGCTCATTCACCTTGTCTGGTCACATACGTGCAGATAAACCCCGGAAATGACCACGAAAAACAGGGGCTATACTTTTAGCCAAGCTGGGCAACAGTGTTATTAATGGGCAACCATAGGGAACACTCCCAGGAAAGCTCCAAAGATGGCAATTAGTTTTGGTGGAGTCTCCGCTCCGTAGACCCTTCCAAAATTCATTTCTTTTTTCTGGAGCTTTCCTGGGTGTGGTTTTTATATTTGCCCATTACTATAACTGTTCCCCAGCTGAATTACTATTTTTAATATTTTTGTTGTGGTCATTTTCTATTTTTATTTTCACTTTTGTGCTGTGCACATGTATCACACTGCTTACGTTTTGCAGGTTTCCCTGGTTTTCCTGTACATTGCTGACGGAAATGGTTTCTCTTCCCTTTAACTGCCCTCTACCGCGAGTGTTTCACTCGCGCTATTTTTTCCTTGTAAATTCGGGCCCGATAATGTGCAGGGAGCCTCTCCCCTCCCCTTCCCTGCCCATTGACCCCGTCTCTCCGCCCCTCGGGAGCCTTCCTCCGCCCTCCGTTAGCCGTTCCACGCCTCTATCGGACATCTGCGGGCCCGTACTTGTGCGGGGCCCGTTAGTGTGTCGCGCACATGTGCGGGGGTTCATCGCACGTGTGTGGGGCGTTTAAGAGCATTTAGAAGTGTTTAAGTGCCGCTTTTCCGTGCGCTATTGTGCGGCGCGCACTTTTGCGGTTTTTAGTAAACATCCCCCTATGTCTTAAAGATTTTGTTCAAAAAACTATCTGGGAAGTACTATTCATAAAACATATGAAAGAGATAGATTTGTTAATCAGGATTTTCTAGTCACTCCCTCAGCGGCAACTCTTAGTTTTTTCTTAACTATTTTCCTCTTTTATCATAGTCTCCCTTTTGAAATTTAAAAGGTAATATTGTGGATTTCCTTGCTGTCCTTCCTCCATTTATTAAATTAAATGTGATCATGCTATGATCACTAATGCCAAGTGGCCACAGCATCCTTATCTCTTACACCAGATCTTATTTCACTCCAAAATGGCTTCCCTCCTTGTCAGTTCATGAACCAACTGCTCCAAGAAGCAGTCATTTATTTTATCTAGAAACTTCTGTGACACTGACCCAGTCGATACCGGGGTAATTGAAACCTTGTCTAACTGGCACTTGAGGAACGCTACCTTCACACCATGCAGGCATGTTACCAGGCGATCCTCATGTCCACCAGTCACCCAGCTATCTACATGCCTATAATGGTTGTCCTAAACCTTCCCTCATGGGCACATGGCCCTGGAGAAACCGCCTCGGTGCAAGAGGGTTTTTACATCACCTGGAGGACAGGTTCTAGCTACAGGATTGCTTCCTGCCAAACCAGAGTGATGCTCTCCTGGCACGTGACTGCTCTCCTCCATAGCAACAGGGTGGCTGTCAGACTGGAGTTGGGGCTTCAGTTCTACATCCCTATTCAGTTCTACATCCCCCATTCAGTTCTACATCTCGTCTATGTACCTTTCTGTCTTCCTCATGTTCTCCAAGTCTGCTATTCCAGCCTCCAGAGCTTAAACTTGTTACCTAGAGCAAAGAGCTCCTTGTACCTAGTGCACATGTAAGACCCCTCATCAACTGGGAGAAAATCATAGATGTGACAATCAATGCAAAAGACTGGAAAGCTCCCATCTCGCTGCTGGACTACTGTCTGCATCTTAGTTTTAAGGTTTTGTTTAGGAATTTATGTTGTTTAATTATTTAGGTTTGCTGGGGATACTTATGCTAATACAACTATACTTAATATGTTTAATGGACTTTGTTCACCTCAGGATTAATTAATCTCAGGTCCTTCATTAATGTATTCCTGATAAGGATAACCATCTGCACCTGAAGTGAATATGGGCACCGTCTTCTCTTTAATAGGTTTAAGAGTCTATAAAGCTAAGATTATCCCCGGGATGGGTGGGAGGGAAAGAAGACTTAACAAAAGCTGGCTTGCTACACAGTGCCCTGACCTATGCTTCTATAGTAAAGTCTTACCAATTTCCTGTGTGATTCACACAGCCCTTGGTTTGATATAGGGGGCCTTTCAAATTTCCCCTTTGATCTATCGCTTGCCTTTAACACTTATTTAAGACAACTTCACAGATCTTTTGCTTCCTAACTGGAAGGCCTCTTTGTAAAGGTCACTAGAAACAAATTTATTTCTTTCTATTCAGAGACTATTTATTCTTCTTGTATACTAAGATATACTCTGATTTGATTTAAATAAAAAGCTCTCTAGAAACAAATTTATTTCAATGACTACTCTATTTTAGTTTTTATGCTAAGATATACTCTGATTTTTATTTAAAGGAAAAGCTCTCTGGTGTTCTAAGATCTGACTCACTCAGCAAAAACACTGAATTTTAAAATACACAGATTTATCAGCTTTTTCCCAAAGAATTCCCTTTATCCCCAGATTTAGAATATATTCCAGAAAATAAATATTTACAAGTGTAGATATTTTCCAGCTATAGCAGTTCCCTTTGGTAGTCCTTCAAGACTGAGAATTAGAGAGCTCTGGCTGAATTATTTATACTTGTGCTTCTAAGGTAAAGCCTTACCAGGCCTATCAGCACCTAAAAAATGACCAAGCCCATATAACTAATGCCACTAATTTATTATAAGTCTGAAAAACATAAACTAAGAGATAAAATCTCCTTTTAACATATAGTCCACTTTAAACATACCATAGCTGCAAGGCCCAGCACAGCAACCAGACTATCTGCAAGGTCCTAAATTATGCCAGGAAGACCACCATAATATTCATATTGTTGCAAGGACTTAAACATGTCAAGGTACCTAGCACAGCACTCAGATTGGCTGCGGGGCCCTAATTATGTCAGGAGGTGTAGCACAGCACCCCGATTAGCTGCAGGACCTTAAACATGTCAAGGGGATCAGTACAGCAACCAGATTGGCTGCAAGGCCATAAATTATGCAAGACAGAACAGCACAACATCCAGATCAGCTGCAAGGACATAAAGATAGAAACATAAAAACATAGAAAATGACAGCAGATAAAGACCATATAGATTATCCAGTCTGCTCATCCATAAGAACTATTAAGTCTCTGTATTTCTTCCATGATTTTTTGAATTCAGAAAATAGTTCTCATCACTTACACTGGGAGACTATTCCACGTATCTACCACCCTTTCAGTAAAGAAATATTTCCTCAGATTACTCCTGAGTCTATCCCTTTTCACCCTCATTTTATAATCCCTCATTCCAGAACTTCCCTTCAACTGGAAGAGAGCAACCTGCTGTTTATTTATTCCATGGAGATATTTCCTAAAAGTATACAAATTGTGATCTTTAAGCCTATATCAATATTACTTATGATGAAGACAATGATCATTTTGGTTGCTAACCTCTGAATCAACTCCAATCCTGTTTACATCCTTTTGAAGGTGTGCCCTCCACAATTGTACACAGTACTCCAAATGAGGTCTATCTATCTATCTATCTATTTAACATTTATAAAGCACTTCAAACGTATGAAGCGCTGTACATACATGAAGAAAAGATAGTCCCTGCTCATCAGAGCTCACAATCTAGTCAAGAAGATCACAAAATACAAATACAATCAAGTAAGACAAAGTATACAATAAACAAGAAGAGCAAGAACACGAATCAAGAACAGAAAGCAATAGAGAAGAGATGGGTTTTCAATCTGGACTTGAAGAGGTCCAGAGAGGGCACATTGCGCACAGACAGAGGTAGATTGTTCCAGGCAAAGGGTGCAGCCAGGTGAAAGGAGCGAAGTCTAGAATTAGCAGTACGAGTGGAAGGCATAGATAGACAAAGGCTGTTTGAAGAGCGAAGAACGCGAGAGGGGGCATAAGGAGAGATAAGAGATGATAGGTAGTGGGTGGCTGAAGAGTGAATGCATTTATAGGTCAAGAGGAGGAGTTTGAATTGGATCTGGAAGCGGATGGGAAGCCAATGAAGGAACTTGAGAAGAGGAGTGACATGGGAAAAGCAATGCTGACAGAAAATTAGTCGAGCAGCAGAATGTTGAATAGATTGAAGGGGAAAGAGATGGTTTGCGGGAAGGCCAGCAAGGAGAATATTACAGTAATCAAGACAGGAGGTGATCAAGGAGTGGACAATCATTTTAGTAGTGTCATCAGAAAGGAAGGGGCAAATTTGTTAATGTTATAATGGAAGAAATGGCAAGTCTTAGCTACAAGATGGATATGAGTGGAGAAAGAGAGAGAGGAGTCAAAGATAACACCAAGTTTACGGGCCAAAGAGACAGGAAGGATTAAAGAGTTATCCACAGAG
This sequence comes from Ichthyophis bannanicus, assembly GCA_033557465.1. Classification (NCBI taxonomy): domain Eukaryota; kingdom Metazoa; phylum Chordata; class Amphibia; order Gymnophiona; family Ichthyophiidae; genus Ichthyophis; species Ichthyophis bannanicus. Next base: position 613,049,533 of record CM066031.1, on the reverse strand, counting down.
ACTGAGAAAGGGGGTGGTGGAGGGGAGGCATTGGGGGGAAAGATAAGGAGTTCAGTCATAGCCATATTTAATTTCAAGCGGCGGTGAGACATCCAAGTAGCAATGTATGAAAGGCAAACAGTGATCTTGTCATGGTTTGCTGGAGAGATATCAGGTGAAGAGAGGTAGATTTGAGAGTCATCAGCATAGAGGTGGTAGTGAAAGCCATGGGAAGAGATAAGAGCACCAAGAGATTGCAAAGATTGGGTATAGAGAGAGAAGAGGAGCGGTCCCAGGACAGAACCCTGGGGAACACCAACTGGGAGCAGGGTGGCAGAGGAGGAGGAACAACCAGAACACACACTAAAAGAGCGATGGGAAAGATAAGAGAAGAACCAAGACAATACAGAGCCTCTAAAGCTGAGTGATGACAGGGTGATAAGAAGAAGGTTGTGGTCAACAGTGTCAAAAGCAGCAGAAAGATCAAGAAGGATGAGAACAGAATAAAGACCTTTGGATTTTGCTAGGAACAAGTCATTTGATACTTTAGTGAGAGCTGTTTCAGTGGAGTGCAAGGGACGGAAGCTGGACTGTAAAGGATCAAGAAGGGCATGAGACGAAAGGAAATCAAGACAGCGAATGTGGACAGCATGCTCAATTAGTTTAGAGATAAAGGGAAGGAGAAAGATGGGTCGATAGATGGACAGGTTGGATCAGGTGGGTTTCTTGAGGAGGGGTGTGACTATGGCATGCTTGAAGTCAGTAGGGAAAGTAGCAGTGGAGAGGGATAGGTTGAGGATATGAGAAATGGAAGGGACAATAGAGGATGAGATGAGGCATAAGAGACGGGTGGGGATGGGGTCGGAGGAGCAGGTGGTGGGTTTGGAGGAAGAAATAAGGAGTGCTGTTTCATCATCAGAGACCACAGGGAAGGAGGAGAGGGTAGCAGAAGTTAGTGGGGAGAGATGGGAGAAAGGTGAGGTAGAAGGGGTAATGGGGAATTGGAGGGTAATCTTATGGAATTTGTCATGGAAGAAATCAGCTAGTGTTTGGTCAGGAAGAGAGGGAGGAATCAGCGGTGGAGGCACATTGAGGAGATAATTGAGAGTATTAAAGAGACGACGAGGATCAGAGGCAAAAGAGTTAGTCAGATGGGTGAAGTAGGCTTGTTTGGCAAGTATGGCTGATTGGAATGAGAAAAGAATGAATTTAAAGTGAAGAAAGTCAGCACGGCAGTGGGATTTAAGCCAAAGACGTTCAGCAGAGTGGGAACAGGAATGCAAATATCGGGCAGTGGGTGTGAGCCAGGGCTGGGGAGAAGAACTAAAGGTTTCTACAAAGGCACAATTATCTCTCTTTTACTGCTGGCCATTCTCTCACTATCTACTCAAGTATCCTTCTGGCTTTTATCATTGCCTTTTCTTACTCTTTGGCCACTTTAAGATCATCCAATACAATCATCCCCAGATTCCACACTTCACCCACTAGGGTTTTTGAAACTCAAATGCATATCCTTGAATTTGTTTAGCATTAAATCTTAGCTTCCAAATTCTCGACCATTCTTTTGAACTCTGTTCGATCCCTCTTCATGTTATCCACACCTTCTAGGGTGTCTACACTGTTGCAGATTTTGGCATCATCTGCAAAGAGGCATGCCTTTCCCAACAGACTTTTCAAAATATCACTTACAAAAATGTTAAAAAGCATAGGACCAAGGGCCGATCCCTGAGGCACGCCACTGGTACTGTCCCTATCAGAGTGAACTCCATTTACTACTACTCTCTAGTGCCTTTCACTCAGCCAGTTTTAAACACAGGCACTTAATTTAAGACACTTAGGGGTATGTTTACTAAGCAGTCTTAACGTGCGCCCGGCGATAGTGTGCAGGCTGCCAAAATAAGAAGTGGGCGTGTCAGTCTTATCGCAGCAAAACGTGATTATCGCGCGATAACGTGCGCTGTGCACATTATCGTGCGAGAAGCCGCTAAGCACGTTAATGCGTGGTAATCATAATTAGGTGCGCTGATGTGCAAACAGAGGAGCAGAGGTGTAGCATAGTGGTTAATACACTGACCGGTGATACAGGGGTCATGAGCTCAATGCATCCAATGCATAAGGCTGGCTAAGGCATCACCCCTTGCATTTAAGTAGTGCTCTATGAGGCCTTTTATTTCTAGTTTTAGTATTGCCGCCAGCAAACATACCCTCACAGTGCCGTAACCTAAGGTGCCACATAAGGCACTCCAGAGGGCACATTAGAAAGTGCACTGTCCGCCAAGGCACCCTACAATGTCCCATATAGGATACCTTATAAGGAACTTTATAGGGCGCCTTATAAGGCACTCTATAAGGCACCCTATAGGGCGCCCTATAAGGTTCCTTATGAGGCACCTTAAGGTTACAGTACTCGGAGGGTGTTTTTGCTGGCAGCACCAATGTACAGTAAAAATAGTCAATGACTCAAACAGCCCTGTCAAATAACCCCACTGTGGGATCAAACCCATGACTGCTGGCTCCATAGGCAGTGCAGTAACCAGTGGGCTACAGCTCTATAGCTGCTTAGAAACCCCTGGCTGGCTACGGGTGATAGTTTGCAGGATGCCATAAATGGGGTGGGTGTACCATGCTTGCATGCGTCATCGTGAGCCGCGTGCGTTACTGCACGTTAGACCCAAGTAGTCATGCTTACCTGGAAAGAAAGCAAATGAGGTGTAGCACACTGGTTAATACATTGCCTGGTGATGAGTTGAAGCCCCCAGTGGGGCCAGTTAAAAGGCTGTCTGTGGAAAGCCCTTTTGCTGCTTGGAACAGCTGGACACATCCCAACATTCTGCACTGTCAGCGAGAAACGCTGCACCCCAGTGCCGCAACCCAATGCACCTTTTAGGGCGCACAAGAAGGCACATCATAAAGAACCAGGGCAGGGCATACTGTGGGCCAGAGTGCGACAGGAAAGGTTGGCACCCTCCAAAGCAGCATATAAGGCATCCCAGAAGCTGGAACAATCGAAGGTGGTGTGCAAGATGCCCCAGGGATGTGAAGGTGACACATGAGATGATGCCCAGGGGCCCAAAGGTGCTCCAAGGTCCCAAGCATGAAATGTATGGCTCAAACACAGATGTACGCAGAACCCAGCACAAAGCAACAAGGAATGGCAAGGAACAGGTGATGGAAGGAAATAGATGACGGAGCTCATGGACCAGCCACATCTGCGTGCAGCCCATGTGGCAGCAGGTAAAGCGGACAAACATATCAGGGGCAGCTGTACTGATGTACAGGGTGATAGTAATGTACAGTGCAGCAAGGACAGTGTGGCAGAGGATGGGGATACATGTCCACCAGAGGAGGCAGTGTTGGCAGGAGAAGTGCAATTACAGGAGGACAGAGGAGAGTAGTGCCATGCATAGTACACACAGGAGAGGCAACCAGGGAGAGCTGCAATGCAGAAAGGTGTACAAGTGCAGGATGTGGGTTAGCAGCTTGCACAGCAGGGTAGGATGGCAAACAGCTGACAGACACACCTAGATGGACACAAGGATGGTTCATAAATGTGATAAGGGTACAATGTGCTAACAATACAGATCTGCACAGATATGGCTGTCACAGGGACGAAAAGTAGCTGTGCAGCACAGGCAAGCAAATGAAACAGAACAGACACAAATCAAACCTATGACCACCAGCACAGGCCTCAATGCACAAACCGGTAGGCCAAACCACCAACCGGAGATCATTGGCAAAGGCTGCATACAAGAATACTGCAGGGCATCACACAAGAAGCCTGATGGCTGCCATGAGAGGCAGACCACCAAACCTAAACACCATCACATGCACATGCAGATATGGGGTGTACACAGCAGATCACAGTCTGTAATTGGGACAACACACAAATATACCTATGCACACACACACAATCAAGATGTTATGCAGTGGATACAGCACCTATCCAAACACCTACCCTAGACCAAATTTCCATAGACTAATTCAAATAAAAACAAACACACATCAAACAACCAAGAGTATATACACCAATAACTTAACATCTCTCTCATGCATCCTTATCAACGCACGGTCGATGAAAAACAAACTGCCCATATTTAATGACCTAATATCAGACTCAAAACCAGACATATTATGTGTCACGGAAACCTGGCTCTCTGACACTGATACCGTCTACATAAACCAACTTAATAATGAAGACTATGACACCTTCTATAAACATAGAACTAATAGAAAAGGAGGAGGTGTACTAATGATGACTAAAAAGGAACTAAATGCCAAAACAATCCAGTCAAACATCTCCAATAACATAGACACATTATTAATAAAGATTGGCCCCATGAAAATCTGCTTAGTATACAGACCCCCAAACCAAAATCCAGATAACCTCGACGCCCTTATTGAACTCCTCAGCTCTTCCACAGAACAACACCCTATAATTATGCTTGGAGACTTTAATCTTCCCTCACTGCCAACATTGGAATCTAAACTATTCTTCGATACAATATCAGACTTGGAATATCACCAGATAATAAACACACCTACACACATTAAAGGCGGAACCCTCGATCTTGTCCTTCTCCCCAAGACAATCTTCAAACTAATAAATCCAAATTCGGTTGAATGCACACAGATACCCTGGTCCGATCACTACATTATCAAATTAAAGCTCACATATCCCCTCACTAGCTTGAACAATCAATCCAGAAATGTCCCAAACACAAGATTCAAAAAATTCAACAACGAAGAATTTATTGACTTAATAATCCCCCACCTCTTTTCACCTGCAACTAATCTAGATAACGCTGTCAAAAACTGGCATGAAACCATCAACAATGCAGCCAAAACTAATCACACACACAAAAAGACCATGTACTCTAAAATTAATACCAAACCATGGTTCAACAATACACTAAAACAAATGAAACGGATTCTTAGAAAACTAGAACATAACTGGCGAAAATCGAAATTAACAATACATAAAGAAATGTACAATAACCACCTAACTAAATATAAAGAAACCTTAGACAACACAAAAAAAGAATATTATACTAAAATTCTATCAAAATCGTACAATAGGCCAAGAGAGCTATTCACCATTGTAAGAAATCTAACCAACCCCCAAACATCCGACAGTGAAATTACTGACATCTCGGTTCAAACCTTAGCCCACCATTACCAAAACAAAGCAAAAATGCCATCAATGCTGTTAGACATCATCAACTCACCACACCAAACATCAGATATATGGTCAGAGTTTCAGCCCGTAACAAAAGAGACACTAAAAAATATCATCACCAATCTCAACACCACAACATCATATCTAGATCCATGCCCAGTAACATGGATAAAGAATACACTACCAATTTTATTACCCTACATTCTCTCAATAGTGAACCTCTCACTGACCCAAGGATACCTACCCCTATCACTCAAACACGCACAAATACGACCAATCCTTAAGAATAGCAAACTTGACAAAACTTTGCCTGCATCATATAGACCTATTTCAAGTATACCTTTCCTGGCAAAAATAATTGAAAAAGTGGTCCAATTACAGACTCAGGACTTTCTAGAATCATATTACCCTCTCGATGAGCAACAGTATGGTTTCCGACCCCGCCATGGAGTTGAGACACTCCTCACAGTTTTAATAGATGCGCTCCTAAGAGAGATAGACGATCATAAACAGGCCTTCATTCTACTATTTATTGACATCTCAGCTGCATTTGATAGCGTACACCACACAATAATGCTTAATAACCTGAGGCAAATAGGCTTAAACTCCACAGTACATAATTGGTTCTCATCCTACCTAAACAATAGAACGCAAAATGTAAGAATTGGGAATCAAAACTCAACCGCATATAAACAAGAGATTGGATTACCACAAGGTTCAGCGTTGTCAGCCCTACTTTTCAATATTTACATAAAACCAGTTTGCAATATATTCAAAAATTTTGGAGTAAAGTATCATTTATACGCAGACGATATTATGATGTATATACCATTCACGATACCCAACCTACCGCTACAACTCCTATCGGACTGCTATAATGAAATCACAACGTGGCTAAAAACACAAAACCTCCACATAAACCACTCTAAAACCGAAGTTCTAATTGTAACCAAGAACAAAACCTACATCCCCCCAACACACATAAGACTTCAAAATCAAGAAATTAAAATAAAAAATGAAATAAGATACCTAGGCGTTATACTAGATACACACCTTACGATGGAAACACACATTAGCAATATTATAAAGAAAATTTATTTCAAACTTAAAACACTCAAACAACTTCGTCCGCTAGTATTTACACAAGATTTTATCAACATAATCCAGGCAACAATAACTCCACATTTTGATTTTGCCAATCTAATTCTAATAGGCATATCAAAACAAAACATCAAACGATTGCAATTAGCGCAAAATGCAGCTGCAAGAATCATATTGAAAATTAACTCACTCCAACACATATCACCAGTACTAGCCTCCCTTCACTGGCTACCAATTCAAAGCAGAATAACCTACAAAGCAATAATAACAATATTTAAGGCCTTAAATGATATGGCCCCAACAATGCTTTGTAACTTAATACATAAAGAACCGTCCAAGCCAACACACAGAAAAGGTCAATTAAACAGACTAAAGATCCCGAAAAATTATACAAGAGCCCATAAGGCAACTAATAACAGAGCCTTCTCCCACATAGCACCAATAATCTGGAATTCCCTCCCAGAGGAACTACGAACACTTACGGAAATCATGGAACTCCGTAAAAAATTGAAAACTTATCTGTTCACCAAAAACTATAACATAGATAACTCAACACCCACTTTAGACAAAGGTTAAACAGGAATATGTCTACATTAAGCAAAAGCCCCTATAATACACAGATAACACATACATACGATGACCTCACAGCCTATGTCCATTCACCTCCATGTATATACATATGTGTGTGTATATGTGTATATATACATATATGTATGTGTGTATATATACGTGTGTGTGTATACATATATATACATATATATATACATATATATAAAACTGTATATAGTTTAATCTGTTCTATATTATCTCAAATTGTTAAGACTGTATATGCTATTTATAATATGATGTTCCTTGTAAATATGTTCTGTTATAATATGACGTTCCCTGTAAAACAAACTTGCTTTGTTAATTGTTGTTCACTGTAAACCGCAACTGAACTTTGGAAGATGCGGTATATAAATGTATGTATAAATAAAAAAAAAAAAAAAAAAAAAAAAAAAAGAACCTAAAGCCAAAGGGCGGAAGGGGATGCGATGTTGGAGCAGGGGAAACCATGGAACACAAGACAGAATCGAAGCTGCAAACTGGCATGCCACAGACCAGCTGAACTGCAGCAATGCCAATCCCCCAAGTGGACTGCCATGTAAACCCCATCAAGTAAGAGACATATGCAACAGCCAAGATGTGAAGGATAGGCAGAACAGAGGGCACACCTTGGTGTACAGTGAAGAGATGGAAGTGTGTGTGCATAGGTGAAGAAGCAGCAGGTCCCTAATGGTTATGTTAGGCCAAATGAATATTTGTACAAAAGAAACCCATGTGGGGAGAAAACCTGCAACCTATGGTCCTATAACACGGTTCCGTAACCACTATCCCAAACAGGCACTATGAGCAAAATCACAACATAGTACCTCAAAGGGAAGGTGTGTATGTGAACCTGCAACAAGCAGTGATGTGGTAAATGCCTGGCACATAGACAGTTGGCACCGTACAAGGATGTGAGCACAGGTGGGCCATGGATATGACTAGGAAATCAGCAGATACAAGTGTCAGTGTGAGCAAGCAGCAGACGAGACAAATGTATGTCAGACACATATGTTTATTTTGGGTAGTCATCACAGATAGTATAGGTACCGCCATCAGAATAGCCAGGTTAGTAGATCCCTGGTGAAAGACGTAGCAAACATGTAGCAGGGCAGCAACCCACATCCCACCTAAAGGTCACTGTCACGTCAACAAATGAGGGGTAGGAGAGATAATGTGCATCAGGTGCATGGTGTGCAATATGCATTTGGCCCCCACACACAACATGCTGCTGCACGCCACAAATGTGTTATGTACATATGCATGCATGTAGACAGCACGTGGTTTATGATGAGGGCCCCACACACATCAGTCATGATCTGTTCCCTAAACCATATCTATCTGCCAACACAAGAGACACACAAATGAGAACCAAATATGTTTGTAAAATCCTGAAGGTTGAAACATACATATGGAAATATATGTTACAGCTGTCAAATAATGTGTCAGATAGGTTCAAAAGCTGCAACAATGTAACCTTAAACAAATGTAAAACGCACAATGAGGATATGCTAACAGGTAGCATAGCCCATGAACACAGAGACAATTGCAAAATAACCACCTGCAGATACATGCAGAGATAACACTATGCAGAAGGTCCCCCTGCAGTGGCTGGTGTGGATACAGTATCTGTACCCATATATAACTGTACATGGAATGCACAACTGAAGGAACACAATGGACACTCACACTGTGACATTACAAATATAATGGAGCAATGTGAGTGTCGCTAACCCAGGGGATAAATAGGAGTGTGCAGACATCCAATGCAAGGTTCCTAAATACATGTTTAGCATCACGTCTGTACAGTAAGCAAACCCAAAATAAGTTTACACAGATGGCAAACATTGCACCGTAAGCCACACAAAAGCCATATTGACACATGCTGTGCCTCCCCAACGAAGTCATTCACATGCATGTGCACCGTGGACGTATCAACATGATACTGTGATGCCACACATGCATGCAAACACCCTTGGTGAGTGACAACATCAATTTAAGCTGTTGGTGTGCAGCAAAGCGCTGTCATGGCAGAAACTGTACCATGTCCAAGTGGAGAGTAGGTGGACATAGACAACAGAACCTCTCCATTGCTTCCGCCTTTCCACACGCATGGCTGTATGTGTCATTTGAACCAAACAGATGAGCGTTTCCTGTGGTCCATGTCACACACACATGTCCAAAACACAACATATGAAGAATGTTCAACATACAGCAACAATGTGAGTCCCTGTTGCACATGTGGGGACCAGTACACAGTGTCCAAAGTGCAAAGTGGGGCTGCAATACAAGTCAGGTCAAGATTGTCCTTGAAATCCTGGCCAGGCATAGTCAAGTGTCACATCAGAACATGGCAGAGTATTGGAAAGGTCATGTGTGTCCCCTGCGATGAACACAACACCCAGCCATAGCACACCAGAAACAGTCTGTTGGACAGGTCTGTCATGGCAAAAGTAGCACACCAAAATGTAATAATGTCCATCCTAGGCATGTGTCCAACTCGCAAAGGTCAAATATCCCATGCCAGCATATTCCAGGGATAGTTCCCCCCCAACAGGTGGATGATGGCGACGCTGAATGCACTCCAGTAGGTATGTCCAGTTTGTTCTTCGCCCTGTATCAGAGGAGGATAAATGGTGTATTGTTATGCTGCTTGCAACATCAGCACAAATAGGAGAGAGTCAAACAGGAATATGCACATACTAAAATGACACACAAGAAAAGATAATATGATCACATCACAGAAAACACTGCATGCTGTTCACATATGGAATTCTAAATGCTAATGCGGCTGTCACATAATGATCTACATGTCCATGGCCATGTCACACAGGCGTTTCACAGCTCCACCCCATGTGCATCAGTGTTTGTGGACAGAGAGCCAACTGAAGATGACTATGTTCCACACAGTAAATCATCAACATGTGACGGCTGATGTCATTTGCCAGAGAAAAAGGTGCAACCTACCATGTGCATGCAGCAAGGGTATGTCTTGGATCCCCTCAGTCACTCAAAGGCCAAAACACGTCACAGTGAAGGGAACTGATGTCATCAAAATGTGTAGGATCACCATGTCACCATGTCAAGCCACTGTTGATGCATGTCCAAATTATGGCAAGATCTGTGATACAAAAATGCAGTTTAACAGCCATTTGCCACAACACAAGACACGGTTCTGATCACTACACACAACACATGTCCAAAATGGCCACATGGTAAACAGCAGTAAGGTACAGATAGCACAGTCACTACTGCCCCCCAGGTGTACAGACCCCTCACACCACATGATAATGTAATATGCCTGCACACTGTATCATCAATCACACCCCCCAAAGAAATACACCCACACAAGTATGCTAATGTGAGTGTGCCAGCTGTAGCATATGGCTGGTATGTACACAATTGGACATTGGTGGACCTAAAGGCCCTGTGCAACTCAATGATACACTGGTGTTGGCTGATGTTACAATGTCGCGGAAGGCTGTATGTGTAGCCCACCACCCAAAAACCTAGTACACCCACACACATGCAGCTCTGTTGTATGTGTCACAGACACAGTGTTGCAAAATACAAACTGGACAGGAACACATGGGGATATATGTGCCAACACCAAGATATGGGTTTTGGCGGTGCAAGGGCAATAGGTAAGCAACATCATATGTACAATATGACCCATCATTGAGAACATGTGGTTCCCCTGACTGTTGTCACAGACAATGTAGCTGTAGGTCCACCTACCCCAGACCACTGCATGTTGGATGACCTACAGTCACCTGTCAATGCACCCCAGCACCAGGAGCTGTAACAGGTATGTTCTGTGGAGTCGGAAACACAAGGGAAACATATATATGTAATGTTCTAGCTGTGCAGCACACACTGCACCTTCCTGTCCTCAGCTCACAGACACCCCAAGATCATGCACAGAGTGACTGTTCAACAACACACTGTACAGATTCCATTCATGTGAGAGATATCTCTGACATGTGACTGTCAAACTACACGGGTCAGTACTCAGTCTGTCCCCACTCACACCTCTCTGTTGATGTACAAAAGGGTGGACAGAAGAGTTTCCTCAATAGCGTGTCCCTGCAGCAATCCAAGACTGCAGTAACATCCAGTGTCCCTCACATATCCCCCAATGCCTTTCACTGTATGGTCTGGTGTCTCAATGTTGTCAGCTACCCCGCTGTCAATTCCTGTAACACAGGGAACTATGCAGGGGCACCTCCCCATCCTCTGACCATATACATGTCTGTGGTGTGTATATCCCATGCCTTCACCGACATTAACAGCTGTGTGATGATGAGCTGAAAGTATATATTTCAACAGCTGAGTTCTGTCTGCACAACCACACCCCGATGTGTGTATGAGACTGGACCATAATGGTTGCATGCCATACTACTCTGTGAAATTGATGATGGTGAAGCATGGATAGCCTATATGTGCACCTACATCACCCCCCCCCCCCCATCAGAGCCTCTTTGTGTGTGGAGACATAACTCTCCGTTTCTAGGTCCGCTAATGTAGTTGTATTGGATTGTACTCTGCTCCTCTACACACCCACCCAGCTTGTATGTGAGTGGTGTGGTATATGTCTATATGTCATCAGCTAGATTTGCCCTGCTTACCCTGGCAATAGCACCAAAAGATCATTACACCCCCATATTTCACCCACAACTTGCCCACAGTAACCTACACCTTGCGGATCTGGCATGAATAACCTGTCAGTGTGTACATATGCAACACTGCACAGCATAGCTATTCTACATCCCTGCAAAGTAACACAATAGTACCCCCCATGGCAGGACACCTCACAGGTTCCCTATTCTTCCCAGTATCCCTGTGAGGGCTACGTGATGACCCCTACATTCAGGCACACTGTGGGGTGGCATTAATGTCTCTCAAGGATATCCCAGCCCACACAGGGGACCCCCACTGCCAAGAGAAAGCGGGTACCAGTGCCTGCTGCCCAACGGAGGAGGGCTGTGCAATTTAGCCCTCAGGAGAACCACATCCTGTTGGCAAATGTCCTGGAACATTATGATGTTCTGTATTGGCGGCTCAGCAGCTGCACCACTGTGGCCACGCACAACGAGGTGTGGGAGGAGGTGAAGGTGGCCATGGCAGAGGCAGGGGGGGCCAACCAGGGACATTGACAGCCTCAGGAAGAGGTTTAATGATATTAAAAGAGGAATGAGAGCACACATGGTTGCCGAGAGGCAACATGCCATGGGCACCTGTGGGGGCGGCCCCTTTACCCCAACCCTCATGGCCCTGAAGCAGGAGCTGGCCGACCATCTAGGCCCTATATACCTGCAGGGGCTGCCAGAGGCCCTGGACAACGCTCATCCTCGAGCAGGTAGGTCTGCTATGTACACCTTTATGCTCTCAGCCCATGCCTGCAATCCCCTTTGTCTATGCGTCAGCCATCGGCATGCAACCCCCCATACCTGTCTCTGCAGCCTCACCATTCACCTATGCATGGGGCACATGGGTGTGCTGTACTCCATCACACCCCTATCAGTTGCCATGTTTCTGCCCCCCTCTCACATGTGTTTCTGACGCCATCCCTTTCCACATCTGCTCTGAATATGTCCCTTCACTCCTGCTATTAACCTCCACCCACCCCTGGTATTGCTATCTCTGTTAGCCTTGTAATGCCCGCTGATCAGGGAATGTCTGTTTGTCATACCATCTTCACAGCGAGGCGTGTGCTTGGCAGTGCACAACAGTTGCTTAATATTAGTGGTGTGAGGTGTAATGGTACCTATGTAGCACACATACAGGGCACCCCCACACACTCCTCGATTGTGGGGTGGATGTACTACACACGTGTACATAGGTGGACTGTGAAAACTATCTGTGATGTGTATACATTTCCACAACCCAGGTGACTACAGTATCATGGAGCCGCCTGAGGAGGAGGACGTGGCAGAGCCTCTGGGTGTGGAGGGACCAGAGGCGGCAGTGTCTGGTGACACGAGCGAGGGGGATCAGTCACCAGCTAGCCCTGAGGTGCCCGAGCCACAGGACAGGGCCAGCCATGAGGGTGCCACTGTGGGGGACGGGGACAGCACCACACAGGCTGTGTTGGCTGTTGAACCTGATGGGAGCCCCCACCGTATGCAGGCACCAGGCTCAGCAGGCGCAGCACCGACATGAATGGCCACCATCCTTGCAGAGCTGAGGGCCCACAGTGCCTCTGTACGGCACGATGCTGAAGGTGGGTAACATCATTCACAATGATCCCAATGGGTGTTTGGGCAACATCCACATGGGGAATGGCGAGGACAACATAGCTGAATGTGTATGATGTTGAGGGAGGGGAATCATGCACCAGGTGTGTTTCACCCTTGTGTTGGATGAATATGCGAGTGACAGCATGTTTGGGGGGTCAAGGCACACACATACTGTGCATGGCCATAATCTGCAGGTGAGCAGACACTCGGAACCACTGCTCTACGCCACCCAGACACCCTGCCCTACAGACACCCCTCCATGGGTATTGTTAAGCTGCATGGTCTGCACTGTGCCCCAGCATTGTAGGGAGCTGTGACCCAATATATATCTGTATGTGTGTGCACTGACCTCTCACGTCATCTGACCTATCTCAGACAGCCAGTGTGCAGACCAAGCAGCACATGATCCACCTGCCACACCGCCATGTGTGAGCTCTGTACTTCCCATGACCCCTCAGCAGGACCCCTTCCAGGCATGTGAAGGGCTCATGGGACACACAGGTCCATCCATGGTCGTGCATTTGTAGCCGTGGCATGCATGAATGTTTTGCAGACTGATTCCGTGGGATATGCGTGACATGTATATGTGTGACGTTGGCTACTGGAGACATATCTCACGTATCACCTTCTGTCCCACCCACAGGCACTCGTCGGGCACTCCATCAACTCCACGTTGATTTTGAGGCTAACACAAGGGAGCTTCAGCTGCTGCAGGCCAACAATGAGATTGGCACGGGGGTGCTCCTACGCATTGCAGGCGCCCTGGAGGACATGGCAGCCCAGATGTGGGATCGTGCACCATCACCGGCCCCGGAGGCTCCAGGACCAGTGCCAGCACAGAGGGGTGGGGTGGGCCCTGGGAGGCGTGGGAGGCACGGGAGACCACGCAGGCTATGATTTTGTGCAATAAACAATCATTAACCTGAACATCCTTTTTGTATGGTTCCAATGTGTGGCACTGTGGTCCCCTACGTAGTCTGCAACGCATGTCATCTCCCTGACCACATGACCCGCACCCATGCCCCTCCATGGTGAGGTGTCTGTACTGCCTGTTAGCAGTGCACAGAGGTCGTAGCATGCTGTGTGTGTTATGCACTGTGTCAGGTTCCAGACACAGGGCCCCTGCGTGTGGATTTACCCATCCTCCATAGTTGCAGAGGGAGAGTATCATGATGCTACATGTCTGGTGTTGGGATCTGCCACCATCTGTCACCCCTCATACCCCAAAACAGTGGACACACATGTGAAACCAGCATCCATGGCCGCAACACAGCCTACATGGCCTTCCATATAGACTGGCATGCGCCACAGGCAGACACGGGTGGTTTGCGTAGGTCGGCTACGTATTCCTGCAAGTGCATATGGTCACCCACCGCCCATCCCTGTGACATGCTTTGTCCCAGGCCACCCTCAACAGCTATCCCCCTGGGCATCTCCTGGGTTGGCAGTACCTCTTACCCTCCATGCACAGATATAGCAGTTTGCCTGTTCCACAATTGACACACACACATGGTGTATCGGAAATGGTTCACACACATTGCACACAGCATGCACATGCCTAGGTATTTGAGGAGATGCTCTACATTGCCACATTACAGGGCCAACCTTGGACTCACACACCTACGCACATGGCCAGCCTCCAGAACTGCATGTGGAGCCAGTCCATGTATGATACCCCTGTCTACCTTGCATACACATACCTATCTACACACATGTCCCATGCTTACATCCATAGTGTGTCTGTAAGGGCGACATGTGACCATTGTGATGTTCTAAAGAAATTGTATTTATAATAAACAAAACAAACATAACACAACAATATTTACAAATATATATGATGCGTAACTTAACATATCACACAATGGGTCACATAAGGGTCCATTACGCCCAGTGTCCAGTTCGTGTCAGGGGACTGTCCAGGTCCTGAAGACCCACCTGTCCTGCCAGGTGATGGAACACAGGACAGCACAGGGCACATGTGTGGGCATCACAGGGGCCATCAGACACTCCTGGGACGCCCTTCAGGGGATGGCCGCTGACAGAATAGACGCTCCATCTTGGAGGCCATCCACTGAATGGATCCCGCCATCCACTTGACTGAGTGTTGCAGATAATGGAGGCGTTGCTCCACACCATCCAGGGACACATGCAGGTAGTGCACGCACCTGCCACCACACACATACATGGTGCCATGTGTCTGTGTGGTGGCATGCACATGTGATGTGTGTGTGACCCTGGATAGCATTTGCACACCCAGCCGTCCATCCCCTGGAATCACAGGCAGTAGATGGCGGTAACCCACAGTGTCCTGTGCTGCCCTGTCTTTGCTACCATCCTCCCCCCACCCAATGCCCCCCACCTCCCCCCTGCCACCCCCTACCCACCCTCCACACCCTCCACACTCCCCCCCTTCCCCCACACAAAAACCATCACCCACACCCTCTCCCTCCCCTCCCACCCCAACCTGCACCCCATCCATGCCCCCATCATCCCCCTCTTCCTCTGTCATGGCCGCTGCCTCCTCCTCGGGCTCGCCCTCTGCCTCTTTGGCCCCTTCCACCACCACCTCCTCCTCCTCCTCTGTTGCATGGCGGTCAGGGGGGCGCCTCAGAGACTGTCTGGCCGTGGAGGGACCCGCACCATCACCATCGCCATAGCCCTCTGTGGAGGGTGACAGTCATTAGTACACAATCATGTGCGTCACATAACACATGTACATATTCAGGTGACACACAGGCTTGTGGGCCACTGTGACAGTAATTACTGGGCAGCAATGTGCACAATACTCACCTGCACGTTGTGCCATTGCCCCTCTCTGGAGGCGGGCGAGGTACTCGGGGTGGTGCAGCCGGAGCTCTCTACCCTTTTTACAGAGGTCCTCAACTGCGGGGGGGGGGGGGGGGAAACGATGTGTGGAAGCATCAATGATGGATTATCTATGGTAGGTGGCCAACATTAAGTAGACATCTCTGTGAGGAGCATCGCGCTGCTCCTGCTCCACTGCTCTGTGTGTCATGTAATAACGGTTGACAGTGCCACCTGCATGTGTGGCTGTGGGTCTGGGCATGTATGCAGTGACACCTATGTGTACTGTGCGTAGCACCCTGGACACAACATTCCGTGTTCCTATGCTCCCCTTGCATGACATGGCAGCACCATGCCACGTGTGGTTTGGCCATGCTGGTGTTCAGGGAACCCCTCTAACCCCCTTATGTGGTCTGACAGACACATTTGTATTTCCCGACATACACACAGCATCTGACGCAACCCCAATGGAAACATGATATCCTCAAATGCATGGGTGCTGTATCCATACATGGAGTGGAGGGTGGGTGGCCCTATGCACCTTGCCAGGGGCCACTGCCATGCCATTTGGCTGTCCACTATACCTCTAGGGTCATGACTAGGGCCTCGTGTGAGTAGGGAAGTTGTGGCTTGCAATAACAGGGGCAGGGGCCAACACAATGGAATACCCTATTGACATTTGTGCCCCTGTCTGGGGTTCAGGCAGTGCAGTGCAACCCCAACAGGTGCATGTATCCTTACACCAGAGTCTGTCATGTTCATATGCAATCATGTACGGGATCCTGGTGAGTGGGCAGACGTGTGACCTGCATCAGCATACAGGTCTGTGATATATGGGTTTGTTCCAGCCCTCCATAATCATTTCTCCGAGCTCATGGGGGTGGGGTTGAGTAAAGCACATCCACAGCTGCACCCACCATACCATCCTGATCCATTACAGATGTGTGTAATAAGGTGACGGCCACAAGGACTAGGGGGGATGTATGAATGGCCCAGCATAACCTACCACGATATACAGCTGCAATACCAACAGTTGCAATCAGGTCTCAGGCCTCCTGGGGGTGGGTTGTCACAACACACATCATCAGAAACATACACCATAGCACCAGGGTGACTGACAGGACACTTTCAGCAGGTCTCCGGACTCCTGGGGATAGGGGGGATGTTGTAAACTGCATAGGCACACACACCCATATTACCAGGGTGAATGACAGCCCACTTTGATGTGCTCTCAGGACTCCTGGGGATAGGGAGGATGTTTTACACTGCAAAGGCACAAACAACCTTATCACCAGGGTGACTTATAATCCACTTTGATGGGCTCTCAGGGCTCCTGGGGATAGGGGGGATGTTTTAAACTGTTTAGACACACACACACACACACACACATCACCAGGGTGACTGGGAACCCACTTTGATGGGCTCTCAGGACTCATGGGGATAGGGAGGATGTTTTACACTGCAAAGGCACAAACAACCTTATCACCAGGGTGACTTATAACCCACTTTGATGGGCTCTCAGGGCTTCTGGGGATAGGGGGGATGTTTTAAACTGCATAGGTACACACACCCATATCACCAGGGTGACTGGGAACCCCCTTTGATGGGCTCTCAGGACTCCTGGGGAGAGGAGGGATGTTTTAAACTGCAAAGACACACACACCCACATCACCAGGGTGACTGGGAACCCACTTTGATGGGCTCTCAGGACTCCTGGGGATAGGGGGGATGTTTTACACTGCAAAGGCACAAACAACTTTATCACCAGGGTGACTGAGAACCCACTTTGATGGGCTCTCAGGGCTCCTGGGGATAGGGGGGATGTGTTAAACTGCATAGGCACACACACCCATATCACCAGGGTGACTGAGAACCCCCTTTGATGGGCTCTCAAGACTCCTGCAGATAGGGGGGATGTTTTAAACTGCATAGGCACTCACACCCATATCACCAGGGTGAATGACAGCCCACCTTGATGGGCTTTCAGGGCTCCTGGGGATAGGGGGGATGTGTTAAACTGCATAGGCACACATACCCATATCACCAGGGTGACTGAGAATCCCCTTTGATGGGCTCTCAAGACTCCTGTGGATAGGGGGGATGTTTTAAACTGCAAATACACACACACACACACACATCACCAGGGTGACTGGGAACCCACTTTGATGGGCTCTCAGGACTCCTGGGGATAGGGATGATGTTTTACACTGCAAAGGCACAAACAACCTTATCACCAGGGTGACTGATAACCCACTATGATGGGCTCTCAGGGCTCCTGGGGATAGGGGGGATGTTTTAAACTGCATAGGCACTCACACCCATATCACCAGGGTGACTGAGAACCCCCTTTGATGGGCTCACAGGGCTCCTGTGGATAGGGGGGATGTTTTAAACTGCAAAGACACCCACACCCACATCACCAGGGTGACTGGGAACCCACTTTGATGGGCTCTCAGGACTCCTGGGGATAGGGAGGATGTTTTACACTGCAAAGGCACAAACAACCTTATCACCAGGGTGACTGATAACCCACTTTGATGGGCTATCAGGGCTCCTGGGTATAGGGGGGATGTTGTAACCTGTGGACGCACACTCACCCATATCACCGGGGGGGACTGACAGACCATTTGGAGCATGTACTGGGACCCCTAGGTGTAGAGCAGATGCGTGACCCTGCATATGCGGACCCTACCATATCAGCATGATATTTGCCACACTTCTTTAGGGAGATGTATGGGATCCCTGTGTTATGGTGTTTTTTAACACCTCATCAGCAGCAGATGCCATAACACCAGGATGACATCTGGGACTCTCTGAGCAGGTCCTTAGCCTCCTGTGGTTGGGGCAAAGAACTCTGATGTAATACATAGACAGCATATCAGGTGTGTTTAACTACTAGACATAAACTAGTTAGACTGCCTACGTACAGCAGCATGCACAGCTATAATCAACACTGGATTTGTATGTGCATATACTGACCTGTCCCCATACACTTACCTCTCATGGGTAGTCTGCAACACGATTGTAGCGCCTTGTGACGCGGTCCCAGGCCCTGCGTACACGCTCCAGGTCCCATCGCCTCGAGGAGCCAGGAAAAAGTTTGCTTTGCCTGTTGCAAATGAGCCCTGCAAGGTGCCTTAACTCCCTGCGAGTAAACGCTGGCTAACGGGAATGGGTAGCCATTTTGAGGAAAGCCTTTCCCAAGCACGCAACTCATCAATGAGGCACATTCCCAATGTACCCTTGCCTATGCCACAGCTGTTACACAAACACTATCTATGATGCTCTATGCTGCTGCCACACATTGCAGTGATGTGTCTGGTCTATTTAATCAAAATTTGTTTATTATGCATTTCTTTAGTTGTTGGTACATCTGGGTCTCAAACACAGCACCACTGGCTCTTAGGGCATTGCATTACCCAGTGTGCTATGCCTATTCACATAGCAATGGCTGGCTGAACAGTTACACCAGGGAGTCTGTTTACTAAACCATCTTAATGTGCACCCAGCAATACTGTGCAGGGTGCCATACAGAGAGGGGCCGTTCTGGCGTGAACGTGGCAATTGCACCATGATGTCCGTGGCACACATTATCACAAGTTAGAAGGGGGGGCGTGCCATGTTAATGCACATTGGTCTTAGGTAGGTGCACTCACTTGCAGTTACAACAGCAGAGGTGTAGCACAATGGTTGATACACTGACTGATGGTACAGGGGTCATGGGTTTCATCCCCCAGTGTGCCTGATGAATAAGGCTGGCTGAGGCATTGACTTTTATGTGTATGTATTGCTTTTTGAGGCATTTTCTTTTTGTTTTAATTAGTGCTGCCAGCAAACACACCCTCACAGTGGCATAACCTATGGTGCTGCATAAGGCACCCTATAGGGAATCCATAGGGAACATTATAAAGTGCACTGTCTGCCATGGCACCCTATAATGTCCCCTATAAGACACCTTATAAGGCACCATATAAGGCACCCTATAGGGTGCCTTATGGGGCGCTTTATGGTTACAGTACTGCGGGTGTTTTTGCTGGCAGCACTAATGTGCATTAAAAATATACACTGCCTCTGACAGCCCTATCAGGTAGCCCCACTGTGGTTTACAGACCCATGACCACTGGATCCACAGGCAGTGAAGTAACCAGTTGGCTACAGCTGCTAACAAACCTCTGGCTGGCTGCAGGAGGACTACACGTCACCACATAACCGTTCTGCTGTGGTTACCAGAATAAGGTCAACCCACCCGTACCCATGATGCACAGCACATGCAAAGCAGCGGTCTACAGATGATCACAAGATGGGGTATGCACCCCACAGCACCAAGCCTGGTAGGGGGAACTGACCGAGTGCACCCCCATAGCACCTCAGCCTGGTAGGGGGTCAGACGGTGTGTGTTAGTGGCACAGAGTAGCTACAGACCGTCACATTGTGTGGGTATTCCAGATGAGGTGGGGCGGCCAGCACCGGGTCCGCAGCACCTTCAATGGCTGAATGAGGCCATGTTGCAGGGAGCAAGCGAGCCAACCATCGACTATCTATCTGTAGGTGTCACTCAGGTCAAGCCCTTATGGGCTATGATGCACCCAGACTAGTGCATATCCTGTGTTGGTGCATGGTAACATGATATAAGTGAAGGGGGGTGTTTGGACCCATAGGTGGATTCTGTACCACCACCGAACCCACCCTCTGTGGCTCACAGTGGAGGACAGGAGTCCCCCACCAACAGATCCATGTTCTACCTCCTTGCAACAGTGGCAGTAGAGGGGAGGCCATCAACCCCCAATCATGCTGGGGAACAGACACCCTACAGGGCAGCCAATGCAGAGCTGTACACATACCTAGGTCAATGGCAGCGAGACAGTAGGCCTTGAAATGCTCAGCTGCCCCCACCACCATCTGACATTCACCAGCAGCAAGCACAGTGAGTCACCAGCCATACACATATAACTACAGACAGTCTGCTAGCTAACCCACAGTGCATGATCCTGAAAGAGATGTGAGCACACCCACCAAGCAGATAAGTCACTGATTAGGCCCCAGAGAAAAAAAAACATATATTTCACTGAAGAGAAATACAATATAGCACTATGGGGGAGCCTAGCCATGCCATGGTCACTGCTCAGTCAGGGTGAGGGTGACCTCCCAGCAGGACATGCTGTGGCCACCCTGTCGGTGCAGGTCGTGGCCAGGTACTACAATGTCCAAGCCATTGCCCTATGCCCTGTGCTGATGCATCCAGATCAGGCCACCCTGTCCAGGCTAAACCCACAGTACCTTGCTCCTCATTATGCAAATTGGCAGGCCAATACTGAGAACAGTGCTAGTAGTGTGGACTGAGGAAGGTGTTAGCAGCCACCACACACTGGATAGCCAGACACACACTCCCCACACCTATGCCAGCATTGTGCAACTATAGAGGTGTTTGGCAGCCCTGGCCACCACACCAGTCCTGGGCACAGTGCAGGCATGGCTATGGTACGTAATACTGTTGGGGTCACTCTGTCAGACACCAGACCTGAGGCACACTCCACAGACATCAGAAAGGTTGCTATGATGCAGCTCAATCAGCCAATTGTGCTTAAAGTAGGGATTGCTATCTGCCAGTTATCATAGCAACCTTTTGATAGCTGTGTACAGTTTTCCCAGGTTTAGGGTGGCATTGCTAAGGTATGCCAGTGCTAGTATTGGGAGATGCATGCAGGGCCCAACATCCTGCCTCTCCAGGAGGCTTCAGATAATGGAGACTGTGGCTGCAGGTGTGTCTGCCCCTGTTGGCCGCTGCTCTAGGGCAGAGGTTCCCAACTCCAGTCCTGGAGGGCCAAACACCGTTCGGGTTTTCATGCTGTCCCTAATGAATATGCATGAGATACATCTGCATACCATGGGGGAGGTGCATAGAAATGCAGCACAGCCATATTTATTAGAGGCAGCATGGAACCTGCATTTGGGAGACTCTGCTCTAGGTAATGCACATGTTTATGGTGTCTGTGCTCTGTAGGGTAAAATGTAGGTGTTTTGGGCATGTCTACGTCATCTGCAATAAAGGTTCTGTCTGTATTAGCATGTTTTAGTAGTGGGTAAAATATGGGGGCCAGGTTGGCAGAAACCACAGCTGGGACCTGAACCTGTGGCCTTCTGCTCCTGAACACACTGGCTGTGTGCACTGCACCACCGTGTTGCCACAGAGACTGCTCTGGGCAGCTGCCACTGCCCCCTCCACCACCAGTACCCCTCTGCCACCCTGCTGACATGCCCTTCTGCTGGTGGTGCTGGTGGAGTGCAGTCTCAGGCCATCCAGTGTGTGGGTAGGCAGCTGCCTATGGTGCATGTTCTGGGGTAGGGGTGCCTGCATAGCTGTCCATGCTTCCCCCCAGCACCACCTGCCAATGTTCTGTGCCCTTGGGGATACCTGCTGGGTACTATTCCCTGTGCACTATGGGAAGCACACTCATGCCCATGTTGGGCCCTCATCAGTTGCTGTCTGGCTGCACTACAGTTTCAGCATTCCTATGGGCCAGCTAGGCATCACCCTAGTCTGCACTGTGGCCCAGCTGCACCATAGCATGTGCCGCCTGCAGCCCTCTGTGTCCCCTTTTCAAGCATCTGTCCAGTTGCCCGTTCCGACATGCCCGCCCTGCTGTTCAGGAACATGTGCACGCCATAGGACACCTGCCCAATGGAGAGGGAAAACCCTGCTCAGCGCAATTTCACTGTGGGCTCATTCACCTTGTATTGGGACAGAGCATAGACCCTTCCAAAATTCATATCTTTTGTTTGGAGCTTTCTCAGGAGTGTTTTTTTATGTTTCCCATTAAAATCACTACTGGCCAGCGTGATTATGTTGTTATTACATTTTCTGCTGGTCATTTTCACTGTTTATTTGCCCTTTTGTTCCGTGCACATATATCACACATCACTTTTTGTAGGTTTCCCTGGTTTTGCTATACATTGCTGACGGAAATGGTTTCTTTTCCCTTTAAATCATCTCTGGTTTCACTGGCGTTAGTTTTCAGCCTCGAATTTCACAGCGTTAGTGTGCAGGGAGCCTCTCCCCTCCCACTCTCCGCCCATTGCCCTCTCTCTCCGCCCCTGGGGAGACTTACTCTGCCCTCCGGGAGCCTTTCTCCACCCTCAGCGCTCATTTGCGCCGCTGCACGCGTTATCGCGCGTTAAGGTACCTGTGCGCCTGGTAAAGCGCCATTATTGTGTGATAAGGTACCTTATCACGTGATAACGTGGCAGAGTGCACATTAACACGGTTTAGTAAACATATCCCTTAGTTTATTTATAAGTCACCAATGCAGAACCGTGTCAATGTATACCACACCCAGCACTTTCCCCCAGTCCAATTCACTGGTCACTCATTCAAAGAACTCAATCAGATTCATTTGACAGGACCTACCTCTGGTAAGGGCACCTCTCTTGGATCATGCAATTCATTGGCTTCCAGAAACCACACCATCCTCTGTTTTAACAGCATTTCTGTCAGCACTCCATGCTCATCCCTCCTGATAAAGGAAATACTGTTGTACACTCAAGGGTATAGCAGTAGATGAGCTCACGCACATGGATCTTTAAACATGTGTAATACTGGAAATTTGAACTTTGAAGAGTGAGTGAGTGAGCTCAAGGCTCATCAGTGGTGGTAGACCGGCATTGTTCCCCCTACTTTTCCCAGTTCAATTTCTCCCATAGTCGGGATGTTCAAAACTGCATGTCAAAGTGGCTGGTAAAGCACCCATAAAAGCATATGATAGCATACCAGCAGCACGCACAAAGATGCAAGCCAGAGTTAGATAGAGTGGCCCAAAAAGCTAAAGCACAATAGCCACAGAGCCATGCAGCAAGAAGGGTGGCAATTTAACTGGCATAGCATTAAATTCATACAATGGCAAGCCAAAGGAATCCACAAAGGTGCAAAACAGGAGAAGGATGACGAGAATGCTTAAAAAACATGTAATAACCAATTGTTAATTGATAAGTGTGATAAATTTTC
Organism: Ichthyophis bannanicus; assembly: GCA_033557465.1. Lineage (NCBI taxonomy): Eukaryota > Metazoa > Chordata > Amphibia > Gymnophiona > Ichthyophiidae > Ichthyophis > Ichthyophis bannanicus. The sequence continues at coordinate 613,025,649 of CM066031.1, read as the reverse complement.
TGAGCGATGTGTACAGCAAACTTTGAGAGCAGATTCCACACAAGGGCAATAAACTTTAGCAGGATCAACTACAGCACAAATTATGACATCCTCCAGATTAATAGCCACTGGTAATGTTATGACAGAAAGACCCTAAGAGCCAAAAATGCTTGTGGCATTAATTGCAGTGGTAAGTGCAGCTCCCTCTAGCATCAGTAGTTAGTAGCTGGTAACCAAGCTGCTGATGTGTCACATAACTAAAGCATATTATGGAAGATATTCTTCTTATGCAAAATGCTGATTGGGCTGTTGGCCTTTACCATTCCTTGTGTCTGCTTTATGGAAGTTTTTGAATTCTGTATGTTACTTCAAATACCTTATCGCACAGGCTTGACAAATTCTGCATGCTCACCATTCAAGGATTTTTTTTAATATATTTTTTTTAAACTGCAGAGTGGCTTTCTGACTGTTGCAAGATGACTGTGGTTTGGATCACTAGACCAGGACTGACAACAAAGGAACAGGCTGGGCAGAAGTGGCAGAACAATGACTTCTTTTTGTTTTATTTCCTTGGATTCTTTTTCTCTTTCTTGCTTTTTTTTCTTTTAGGTGCTGGCATGGTGGGCAGAAAGGTAATGACTGGACATGGGTACCATCCCAGAGAGACAGGAGTGAAAACTGTTAAAAACACAGCTAGACATGGAGAGTGGGCAGAGATAGTGGGCAAGATCCCTTCAGTATAGCTCTGTGCTCATTTCTTCTCTCAATCAATAAAAATTAAGGGAAACCAAGAAAGGCAGACTGCCTTCAGAAACACTAGCTTTTCCATTAGCCATCAATGATAGGAAGCCGCTGTCCCCTGCCATGGACTAAGCACACTGCTGGAGGGCAGGACAGAAAATACTGGTCATCCTTGGCCAAACTGCCAATTTGTGTGCCCAGTATGCCAAGAGATTAGTGTGCATGGTCTCTGTAGGCTCTGCAAGGCAGCATGCCATTGAGTTCTGTGCAGAATGACTTGCGAGAGACACTATTTTCCCTGGCAGGGGCTCATAGGCCACCGGCATTTAAAGACGGAGGGGGGAGTGGTAAGTGACAGGATGGTGTTCATAGTACCACTTGACCATAGAAGAAGTTCACCATCAATAAAACCTCTGCTGTGAATCCCTGTCACTGCAGAAAAAACTCTAATTTTGCCTATAAAATATTCATTAACGTGATGAGAAGGCTCAGGGTAGCCCTTGTAGAACTCAGTCCCTCCGTGGCTTCCCTTTCCAGGCCGAGCCCAAAACTCTCGGGATCCAAAATTCTGACTAAATATTCCTATCAAATGGTATATAATACATGACCATAGCAGAAGGAAAATCACTATTGGAACTTATTGAATAAGACAGGTACAATTTTCCTGAAATATGCAAAAATTAACCCAGCTGCAGAATGTGGATTAAAAAATTAAAGTAGGCCTTCAAAGGGTTAAAGGGCTTTTGGACGGTGTGATATTACCCTATCCTGGTGACCCAGGGACCTATCAGTGCCGATCTTCATCTCCAATGACATTTGAAACAGATCTGCCCATTGCTCTACTATCCTTTCTAGCATTTCATAAGCGGAATTCCACCTGGTGTCAACATCCTGCTTGAGCCAGTGCACAGATAAAACTGTTGCATCTTACTTCTTACACAGCACACATTCGCCCTTCGAACTCTGGTGAAAATACCAAACTATATTTTGACAATTCTCAATCAGTTGCCTCAGGACAGAGCTGCCACTTCCTTTGCTCCCAAAGCCCAGGAAGTCTCTATCAACCAGGTTTAGCCAGTGTGCAAAACATCTGATCTCCTGAAAGCTGCCCACCTTCAACACCTTAACCATGTTTGTTCAACCATCTGTTACAAAGCAGTCTAGAAACCTGGTGCTTTCTTTATGGCCTATGTGCCAGGCATATGTACCATTCTGACCAATTCACATGTCAATAGTGAAATGCACGCTACTACTGCAGGGCCTTGCAAGCACGGACATTCCAAGCAGGAACTCGGTTGCAAGCAAGGCAGTTCTGTGGGGCTTTTAACTACAATCTCTCTGCCTGAAAGCTCATAAAGGGGTTTTGGTTATCATCTGTAAAAGCCAATTGTTTTTGTTTGTTTTTCTATGCTACAAAGGGGGAGTTTTTTTGTCTGTTGGGCAAAAAGCTCTGTCATTTAGAGTTTATTGTTTTTGTTTCATTCACAACATGCTCTTTGAAGACACTGACATCCTCAGGTGTTAGTTCCCTCCCTATCACCCCGGCTCCCACCAACCCCATGTGAGCAGTCTTGCTTTCTAGGGCAACTCCCCAATTAACTACACATTTAGAGAGCAACTCCCCAATTAGCTGCACACAGGGACTCAGAACAGCACTGTTAGAACATGCTTAAAAAAGGTTAACTGCTTTTTATCTGAAAGGACAGCTGAGGGACAGGCAGGGAGTTTGGACTTTAGTAGGTCTCTCTTTTATTTCAACAGCTACCAAAGCTCCACCAACTGGCACATGGCAGGGAAGAATCATATTGTCAGAGCTGTTGCTCCCATTACAGCCTCTGCCTCTGTCCAGACAGAGATCCCAATGCCAGTTGAAGGACCGGTTCCATGTATAGGATGCCTGCATGCTGAGGCTCTCAGGAAAGAAGTGTAGGAGCTTAGAGAAGTAGTGGCGAGGCTGAGAAGCATTCAAGATAGTGAGAAGTACACTGATGTAATGCTTCTTGAAACATCCAGGCTCTCCAAAAGAGGTGAAGATGGGAGCCTACAGAATGACGGATGTTGGACACGAGTCACCAGGGCCTGCAGAATCACCAATCCAAGTCCTCCAGCTCTTCTTCCTGCTACACAATGACCCCCTTACTGCTTAATTGACTCTTTGATCTCTCACCCTTCACTCATAATTATTTCTAATAACCACAAATGTGCAAATGCCATAAATATTTTATTTCAGCTTTTTCTTTCATATTAGATGCAACTGATTTGAAAGATAAACTGAATATATCAAACCTTTGCATGCACGCTATCCAAGTGTTTGCTCAAGAGGAAGTCTGCACTATGCATTATTCTGACACTATCTCCAAATAATACAATATCTCCATGTTCCTCTTCTACTGTATTAAGATTGTACATTTGTTTAAAACAAAACAGGAAATATTAAAGACATTTCCTATCTCTTTCTAGTTTATAAATTTAAAAAAAAACCATGAAATTTAGGTTTATTTCATTTTCTTTCTTCTTTCCCTTCCTTCTATTGACTTACCTGAACTTCAAAACTTTTTAAAAACATTTCTTAGCTTTGTTTTGCATAACTCCCATCTTCCCCCCACCCTTAATTTATTATATTCCCTGGGTCAGAATGCAGCAGGAATAATCCTCTTTCACTCTTCCCTTGCCTATTTCATACCTCAAAATGACACCAGCTGATTTCAGGCCAGCATCATTTGAAATGTGACCATATTCCATAATGGTGCTAGCCTCATGCCAGCTGGTATCATTTTGGAGTATGGCACTGGAGATACTGGAGATATGGGAGATTGTTCGTATCTCATTTTGAGCCCAGGGATGAGGTAAATCGAGGGGCTAGAAGGGATATAATGCATAGAGTCCCCCGAAATGGGAGCGCTCAAATTTTATGTCTCAGGTTATATTAAACCACGCATAAAACAATTCAATCACGCAATATTTTATTAGGAACAAATGTAGAATGAATGCATTACAAAAAGTTTTGTGATATGTTCACCTGCAGAACCAATAAAAGAACTTGAAGTAAGAGTTTAGTAAAATTTGCTAAATTTATTGTATGCTTGCAAAGTAGTCGTTTTTCGACAAGAACGCAATCAGTCATTCTATCAAGTAAGTTTGATGTTTGTTTAAGGTTGTTGCTGTTAAGTGCCATCGAGTCAGAGTTGACTCATGGTGACCCTCTGGATAGCTATCCTAAATTGTGTTCGGTCTTCAGTCAGGCGACTCATTGTTGACAGAGTGGCACCCATAGCTGCTGTTATTGCATCAATCCATCTCATTGCTGGCCTTCCTCTTTTGCGCTGACCTTCTATCTTGCCAAGCATGATGTCTTTCTCTAATGATCTCTCTCTTTGCATGATGTGTCCAAAGTATGAAAGTCGAAGTCTTGTCATCTGAGCTTCTAAAGAAAGCTTAGGTTTGATCTCCTCTAGTACCGACTGGCTTGTTCTTCGGGCAGTCCATGGTATACACAGTATTCGCCGCCAGCACCATAATTCAAAGGCATCAATTTTCTTCCTGTTTATCTTTTTCACTGTCCAGCTTTCACATCCATATGATGTTATTTAATATATTGTTTTTATTCAAATATATTTGTATTTTGAATTTACAGTGATTCCGTTTGTTCGTATGATACATATTTCTGCCGTCCCCATTTCGGGACGCTATGCATGAATGGGTAGGGCGTTTGCGATGAGCGATAATATGAGCAATTAAGTGTAAAGAGCACATGCCATATGCAATTATTCCACAAACTGTGCTATTTGGTGTTTTTGTGTTGTCTCTTTATGATTTTCACATTTTTCAACTTTAGAATGTCAATGCATTACAAATTACATGATGTTATTTCAATGCTGGAGGATGATGTTGATCCCACGCAAAGTGATGAAGACAGTGGTGATGAAGAAAATATGTCACTTGATAATCTTACACATTGTCAACTAGAGTCACAGGCAGAGGCAACTACACAGTGAGATAGTGCAGAAAGAAGTAGACTTGCATTTATTATATACTGCCTTTCATGATATCAAGGTGGTTTACATTTAACAAACTGAAATTGAATTGAACAGGGCATTATGACTTGGATATAACTATTTTACAGGGAACATGGGCAATTGAGGATTAAGTGACTTGCCCAAGACCACAAGGAGCACCTGTGGGACTAGAAACCCCGGTCCTTCCAGCCTAAGGTTGCTGTCCTCTAGTGGGATTTGAACCCCCCCACCTTCTGGCTTGAGGTACCTTGCCCCAACCACTAGACCACTCCTCCACTTGGGCAACATGGCCCTGTTGATGAGCTACAAGATAGAACCAGTTCACCAGCTCTATATGCTGCCACTGATTTAGGCCCATCACTTGTGACAGAGGCCATGCCGAAGAAAGGAAAGCACTGCAAGAAAAGGAAACAACAAGTTAGGAATTGAGTCAAAGAAGACCTTATAGCTGATGGACCTGCTGACTCTGAAAATAGCAGCTGCTATGCTGATGATGAGTATTCACCATCTGCTTTATTCGAGCAATTTCTTAGTGATGACATCATTGACATGTTGATTGACCTTGACATTTTTCACGAGCCATAAAATTATTTTTTTCTTTTAAATAATAAAGTTTTGATACATTAAGATCATTTCCACATAATACTAATTACATTTCATTTATAATAAGTTTTGGAAATGTATTTGCAGTTGTTTGACATTATTAACCAGGTAAGGCGGACATGGCCCTCACTCCCCTCCCCCCCCCACACACACTACCCACCCCCCCCTCCCCACTTCCCCTTCCCATAAACACCACATACTCGCTATTTTGGCAAATCAACTGGTCGCAGCTTTATTAAACAAGCAGAACATAAATTACAACCATAACTGCATTAACTTACGGCTCCGGCAGCGGGACAATCCCTCACCAGCCATATGGGTAGCAAGGTGAGTTCCTTCCCGCCTCCGCCGAGAACCGTCCCTGGCAATTCCATCCCCCTCTTCCGGCCTCGCCATATTACTAGCAAAAGCCGAGGGCTTCTCCGGGTCGGGGGTACCCCCACCCCCGCCCTGCATATTGCCATGCCTCCGGACCCCGGACACCTCCGGGATCCCGCCCCCCCCTCCAGCTGCAACCCCCCCATCTCCCCAGCCCCTAGCTCCCCCCACCAAATTAAGGGGAGGGAGGGTGGGAACGCCCGTCCTTTCCCCGCAAACGCTGAGGACTGGCGTCTGACCGCTCGCTCCCGCCGAGACCTCCTTTCCCCTCATTGGCTCCCGCCGCCACCTGGGCATGCGGGAGCCAATGGATTTAAAACATAACCCCCAGGGAGCGCGCCTTACGTCGCGGAATGGGGGGGGGGGGGGGGGGGCCCCCCCCCCCCCCCGGGACCGCCGGCCGCCGGGGCCGTGGGCCCCCGGCCTTTTAATAACCAGGTAAGGCGGACATGGCCCTCACTCCCCCCCCCCCCCCCCCCCACACCCTCCCCCCCCCCCCTCCCCACTTCCCCTTCCCATAAACACCACATACTCGCTATTTTGGCAAATCAACTGGTCGCAGCTTTATTAAACAAGCAGAACATAAATTACAACCATAACTGCATTAACTTACGGCTCCGGCAGCGGGACAATCCCTCACCAGCCATATGGGTAGCAAGGTGAGTTCCTTCCCGCCTCCGCCGAGAACCGTCCCTGGCAATTCCATCCCCCTCTTCCGGCCTCGCCATATTACTAGCAAAAGCCGAGGGCTTCTCCGGGTCGGGGGTACCCCCACCCCCGCCCTGCATATTGCCATGCCTCCGGACCCCGGACACCTCCGGGATCCCGCCACAGGCTCAGTGACACCTGTCCCTGAGCCCCCCCCACCAGAATCAAAGCTGCGACCAGCCATCACGCCCAACATACTCCAAGGCCTCCTGCCAATCATTCAGGAGTAAATCCATCCCCACCGGGGACAGATGTACCCCATCCGAACGATACAGGCCCGCGCACTCCACCTCCACCCAAGAATGCAAAATCTGATACCCCCCGTGTACCAGAACCCAACGGCCAATTTGCCGATTAATTTTTGCTAACCCACGGGACCACCGCCGATTGCCCCAGCAAGCAGGCCTGGGAACTATGTCAGACCATAACAAAACTACACTGGGGAACATTAATAACACTTCCCCCAAATCCTGCTGAACCGCCCTGATGAGCTGCTTCACAGTCCATGACGCCAAATCATTGCCGCCCAGATGCAGCAATAAGACCTCCGGGGATCCGCTGACGCGCTGATGGTGCCGTAGCAAGGGCAACAGTTGTAACCAGCGCAGACCGCGCTCACCCAGCCATGATAACACCACGTCGTCAGCCTGCAGACCCAGGTTCGCCCCAAGCGGCCGTGAAGCAGCCTGCAGGCCGGCCCAGTGCACAAAGGAATGGCCGACGATCCAGCAGGCACGGGGCAACCGCATCCCATCTAAAAGAAAAAACACAGTTAATACCCCAATACACCACCCATCCCACTCACAAACGTATATAGCCCTTAAAGGCATTGGAGCGCCAGCGGCCGATCCGCTGAATCTCGACCCCCCGGAAAACCAGCCAGCGCCGCACTAGTAGCGGCCCCAATCCGGAAGGAATGCGGCGCGAAATCGCCAGGGGAGAGGCCAATCTGTGACACTACCATCCGCAGAACCGCGGTAAACTGAAACCGCGTCAGACACTGCGCATCCGCATGCACAAAGAGCAGCTCCCCGCCCGAAGGACGCGCCTGCAAGTACTCAGCCATAGCTGCCACCGGACAGATCGTCGAAGCCGGAAGCGGCCTTAAATGCACCCACATACCCCTCCCCCTCTGGTCGGTTTTCGACCGCGACAACCATAGACTCAGCTGGCCTTGTGCCAAACGCACGTGACGGAGTTGCAGAGCCGCACCGCCAGACCGCCTGCTGGACGCCACCAATTCCCCCGACCGGAAAGCCCCAAAGAAGGCCACACAAAACACAGCCCGGAACAGCAGAGCCTCATAAGCGGACTCCACCACGACGGTAAAGCCGAGTTCATCCGGGCCAACAGATCGGGGGTAATTGGACGCCGACTGTCCAACAGAGGAGGCGTAGCGCGCTCCCACCCAAGTAAAAGCCGGCGAGAAAGAAACCCCAGCCATGCACCGCCCACCCGACCGCCTTAGAGAAAAAGGCAAAGCCGGCCAGGCGGGCCCGCACCGAGGAGAGGGCCACCCCTGCCGCCTTTTCCGCCAGAATGTATTCACCAATAAGGTGATCAGGCACCGGCCCCAGCCGCCATCCACGATGCACCAAGAAGGCCACCACACTGTCGCAGCCCTTGCAGTAAGAACGCCACGTCGCTGCTGAAACCGAACACCTCAGCAAGCTCAGGACACCAGGAGGCCAAGTTTCCATAAACGCTCGGGGACCGACTGCCCCACGGGGTCCGCTTCCGGTGCCAGTCGCCGAAACAAGTCCCACTTGAAACGAGAAAGAGCATCGGCAACTTGGTTAGCATATCCCGGAACATGTCGAACCCGCACTACCAAATTAAGTTTTAGACAAGCAAAAACCACCTCCCTCATCAAAGCCGCCACCCGCGCGCAACGAGGCGCATAACGATTAATAACATGCACCACCGCCTCATTGTCGCACCACCACAACAGTTGCCTATTACGGAGCTGATCTGGCCACAATTCCAAAACCACCAAAATGGGGAACAGCTCCAAAAACGTGATACTGTCAGTTAACCCCGCCGCCCTCCAGGCCGACGGCCAGGGCTCCGCGCACCATGCCCCCCCGAAATAAACGCCCAGTCCCAGACCCCCCGCCGCATCCGTAAAAATCTGTAAATCGAAGGACGACACCTCCCTCTCAAGCAGGACCGTAATGCCATTAAAATCTCTCAGAAACTGGTCCCAAACCCCAAGGTCCGCCCTCATGCTCCGGGAGACCCGGATGCGATGATGAGGTCGCCGCACCCCCGCTGTAGCCGCCGCCAGACGCCGGAGGAACACCCGGCCCATAGGGATAACCCGGCAGGCAAAGTTCAGGGAGCCCAACAAAGCCTGCATCTCCCGCAATGTAACCTTGCCCGCTCCCAGCACGTTTGCCACTAATACCCGCAAACGCACCACCTTGGCTGGAGGCAGGCGCGCCACCATAGCAACTGAATCCAATTCCACTCCCAAAAACGTGATGCGTGTGGCCGGACCCTCGGTCTTGTCCGCCGCGAGGGGAACCCCCCACTCCCGCGCCAACCGCATGAACCCCTCCAGCAGCTCCTGACAGAGCCCGGACGTCGCCGAACCGACAAATAGGAAGTCATCCAAGTAGTGGACCACATTCCGTGATCCGACTGACGCCACCAGAACCCAGTGCATGAAGGAACTGAACATTTCAAAGTAACGACACGAGACCGAGCAGCCCATCGGCAGGCACTTGTCGAAGTAATAGTGACCTTCAAACGCAAAACCCAATAAGTGGAAGGAAGCAGGATGCACCGGCAAGAGGCGAAAAGCGGACTCAATGTCCACTTTCGCCAGCAAACACCCACGCCCGCACTCACGCACCAGCCGCACAGCCTCGTCGAATGACGCATACCGCACCGCGCACAATTGGCGGGGAATGAGATCATTCACCGAGGCCCCTTCCGGGAAGGACAAGTTATGAATGAGCCTGAATTTCCCGGGTTCCTTCTTAGGCACAATGCCCAGAGGAGAAGAAACCACAAAATTCCGGCATGGCCGGTCCACAAAAGGCCCAGCCACCCTGCCGAGAAGCAATTCAGCGGCCAATTTACTGCGGACTACCGACGCTAGGCGCTTCACCGATGGAGCATTGCGCGCCGTCACCGGGCCCCCCTCCCCCACCACGGGTATGGGGAACCCGGACAGGAAAGCCCCGTCCAAAACCCGCCGAACCTTAATCCGCTTATACCGCCTCAACCATGGCCGGAGAGCCGAAAATTTTATCGGGGTAGGGGCTAACTCCATCGAACCCTCACTGCTTCGCAGCCGGGGGGGTGGGGCCTTTCTTGCCGCAACGGAGAGCGGAGTGTCCTCCCCCACAGAGGGAGCAACTATGCCGGAACTTACAGTCCGGGAAGGGGCAAGACGACTTATTAAAGCGCCAACAGATGTCCCCGACCCCCTCACCGGCGCCTTTCTGAAAACCGGGAGTCGGGCCGCTCCGAAACGGCCGCCCCGCACTTGCCGATGCACCGGCGACCCCTTTTTGCCCCCCCGCCCCAGCACCCCCTTTTGCCGACATCTGCGTTAACCATAGACCGATATCCTGAGTCCCCCAAGACAAGGAGCGATTCTCCTCCATCTTGTCACGAAACTTTTCATCATAGTTGAGCCATGCCCAACCATCATGAGTTTGCGCCGCCTCCAGAATCGAGTCGGCATACGCAAGCAGCATCCCGTACTGCCCAGGGAAACGCTGACCCCATACGCTCGCTAACCGAAGAAAAGATCTCGTCCAGTTAAGAACGTTTCGTGAGGCCCTTTTTACCCTACCCGCCTTCTCGTCCGCCTTCCTTTTGCGCCTACTGTCCCCCCGAACGCTTCCTACCTTCCAGGAGGCGGAAAATATCGATGTATTTTCGCTTCCAGATCTTGCGCCTAAGCTTGCGGGGCACCCCTTCCCACAGCTCAGAAAACGAAGCCAATGTAGCACCCCCCCCGCCCCCACCCACCCCGCCCCCACCCCCGACGGATTGCCCACCAAATCCCCCAACCGACGAGGACGATGACGATGAACGCGAAGACGAGCTCCCCCTCCTACGCCGCTTCCGCGAGCTACGACTCTTCTTTTTTGCCTTGCCCCCCACCGCTACCTGGGTAACCACCACGCCCTGCTCACCCCCATTGTCATGTGACTCACCATCAGCCGAAGTCCCGGGTTGGACCACCTCTGGTTGGACAACCTCTGGTAGGGTAGACGCCGACATCGGAAGCACCTCCTGCAGATCCTCACGCTGTGCCATTGGGACCGCCTCTGCGGCCCGTCCAGAGCCGCTCGGTGTCATCCTCCCCTTGTCTCCGGTCGGCACCTGTGGGGACACCGGAAAAAAGGAAGAGGCACCTGACCAGCCCCAGGGTAGCTGCCAAGGCCCCGACCAATCCGCCCCGGAGGAACCCTGCCCCCCTCCTTGCCAATAGTCCCAACCCGGGAGGCCCCCACCCCCCGGCACCATATGCCAGCCCCATGGGCCCCCCCGAACCCGGCCCTCCTGACCCCCAGCCGTACTCTGCCACCCCACCGGCAAACTGAGAAGCCCCCCTACCCCCGAAGAGTCCCCCACCTGAGGAAAAAGAGCTGCACTGCCTGCCGCTCCCTCAATAGACCCTGCCCCCATAACCCCACTGGGTACTGGCCCATCCGGCGCCCTTGCAGCCACCGCCTGGCCACGGCCAACCCTTCTCCCCCTGGATCCCCCGGAACTGGCAGGAGGTACTGCCGCCGCTCCCCTACCCGGGACCCTGCGCCCAGCCTGCCGTGACACCCCTGCCTGGCCCCTGGCCTGGCCTACCGAGCCCCTAGGAGCCCGCCCGGTGGGGCGCCCCTCGCCCCTCCTGCCCATGCCCCTCTTCCCTTTTCCTCCTTGGCCCCCCATCTCACCGTGGCACAGCAGAAAATAAAATTGTGCCCGAGTGAAGACAGCCGACTCAGCAGCCGCCCCCCCTCCCCCCCTTTTCACAAACCCCCCTCCCCCCGACAGCACCTGGTATCCGGAGTCACCGGCTCCCGCCTCTCACTGCGCGGTTGACGCTGACGGCTACAGGCCTTCAGCGCTGCCTGGCTCCCCGTCCAACGCAGCACTCCGCAGCAAGCAGGGGAGAAAAGAAAAAACAGGAGCCGCACGCAGCCTCTCCAGCAGCGATAGAGGTATGCAGCCCCCCTTCCAACCGACCGGGAAACGAGCGCCGCCGTTCCAGATGTCAACACCGGGCAGAATTCACCTCACCGCCACGGAGCAGCAGTCAAACGCCCGTCCTTTCCCCGCAAACGCTGAGGACTGGCGTCTGACCGCTCGCTCCCGCCGAGACCTCCTTTCCCCTCATTGGCTCCCGCCGCCACCTGGGCATGCGGGAGCCAATGGATTTAAAACATAACCCCCAGGGAGCGCGCCTTACGTCGCGGAATGGGGGGGGGGTGTTTCGGGCCACCCCGCCCCCCCGGTTACCGCCGGCCGCCGGGCACGTGGGCCCACGGCCTTTTAATTACAGTTGTTTTATATAACAGCAACTTCACCCGCCCTTTTGTGCATAGCATCCCCGAAATGGGGACGCTGAAATATTGTGCAAAATAGCAGTCAAAATATTTGTTTTGACCAAAATTATCACTTGAGGTGTTATTAGTTTAGCATTGACTAACATCTTATGGAGTTTCATGTGAAAACAAAAATTCATGCATTAATGGCTGGAAAGTCTTTTGAAAAGCTTTTAAGTGTGTCTTTACTCAGCAGGGGTGGAGGGAGTGGGGGCCAGCTTTTAGAGCATGTTGAAAATAGCGCACACAAAAGACAAATACTGAAACAAAATAAAAAAAAATAGAAAGATAAAATCCCACCAATGAAACAAATACTCCCTGCATACCCCTAACTACTACTGCATATGTAGAGCAGAGATTAACAAAGTTAAATCTCTCAGTTGATGTCTGCAGTGAACAGTACATGTTTATTCTTCACAGAAAAGAGGTTTTATACATTGAATTCATATAGTTCATAGTATGGTATAGAATACTGTAAAGTGTAATATGCTGAATAATTTGATGGCAGACTGGCAGTCTTCAAACTCAGAGTTAATTGACTTTAACTAAAAAGTAAGTATAACATTTATTAAAGCAATATATGTGTACTCATTTGGGGCCTTTTGATTTACTGAGATTTTTCCCATAGATACAGACTGGGAAAAAGAAGCCTTAGTAAATCAGAACTTAGGGTATAACATGTAATGATCTATAGTCAAACTGCTGTCACTTTTTAGTCATAGATATCACTGCCTGACGTAGGCTGGATTATCAATAATTATAAACAACCAGATTAATATTCAAAAGCACATATAGGGCTGGCAGCAAGCACCAACTATATATTGTTTCAAAAACAAACCAGCAGCTAAAACATAAATTCTGATTATCTAAGTCACTAAGCACCAGAGAGAGGTCCTCACAAAGAGCACAAGGCTCAACACTCACAGTAGGGAAGCAAGGACTCCGGAGAGAGATGATGATAGCATGGCATTTATTCTGACCTGGCACGGCTGTGTTTCGGCACATACTGCCTGTATCAGGTGTCAAAAGATAAAAAATAAAACAGTACAGAAAAATTAAAGAACACTTTATTAAAATCATACAACAAAATGTACCGTATAAATACATAAAATCATTAAATGCCTATCAAACACACATTTTTTTTAGTATCATATTTTGTTAACATGCTGGTTTCTTTGTTATGACAGTAGGTTTAGTTGATGCTGTTTATATGTTCCTTGATGTTTTAGGTAATATTTGGAATATCAGCTTTATTTCCCCCCATACCCCCCTTGTTCCTCTTTTTTAATCATTCTCAATAACTATCATTTTCATGCCAATTATAACATTTTTTTTATCATGTATCCCTTGATTTTTTAGGCACACATTTTTTAGTGTGTCCTGTGCTTTTAGTTATTCAGGTGTGATTGTGAACTGAATAAATGTTATGCTATCATCACTCTCCAGAGTCCTTGGGGCTTGTATATTAAGCAGCAGTAGCAGCTTCTGATCGATATTGGAGCCGCGGCCCCATTGAACTCGCTATCACTGCTTAGTAAACAAGCCCCCTTGTCTGCTTACTGTGATTGTTGGCCTTCTACAGCAAGTCACTACACAGCCAAAGTTTTTGCAGTGAAAATAGGGGGCCCAAAGCATATGAAGTGAAGCCTGCAATTATGCAGAGCATGGCAAGGTTCAGCAGCTCTCCAAGTAGATGTATATGTTTAAGTCAAATTCAGAAACAGCAGGTGTAAATTTAAAGGAATAAGTATATATAAAGACATACATGAGATAGTGTTGCTGAAAGTCCACATAACTTTAACCATTTGAAGTTATGCACTCGGCATGCGTCTCCATATCTCCCACTTCAAACAGTACATTGACTCTGTTGCTGATGTTCTTTGTTAAGTCTGCATTTGGGAAGCAGGAAATCAATGGCATCTCTTAAGTCAGAAATGGAAAGGAAAGGCATAGCATAGTTCCAGAAAATAGTCCGACATCAGAAGCACAGGAGACCATGCAAAGTCCAAGAACAACAAAAGGGAGCATGTAATCTCAACCAAAACCTTTTATTGGAGACACAACATGGTCAGGAAACCACCGGAATACCAAAACATTTGACCTGACATGGCTGTGTTTTGGTGGGGCCTTCCTCAGGGGTTAAGACTAAGAACAAGCAAACACATAAAAGCATAAAAATAATTATAAAAGAAGGCGTAAAAAAACAATACAAACAATAACATAAATAATGTAAAAATTATATATAAATAATTATAAATGACAAATGCAATAAAAGATAGAAATTCATGTGATAAGGAATGACTATAGCATCTTATGCATTATACACTTTAAAAAAACTTTTTTTTATATGGAGCTATACAGTATTAAACGTGGAGCATAAAAATATACATGTACTGTAATTCATCAAAAACTATGTGCTCATCAGAAAAACCAGAAACCTGGTTAAACATGACTAAAAATGATATAATAATAAATATAATAATGATACCTAATGAAAAGGGGGAAGAAACTATGTACTCGTATAATGGTATCATTGGACTCACCAACAGTACTCAATTGTATGCCAAATGATGCAGTGCCAATAATTCCAAAATGGCACTTCTGTACAGATGCAAGTAAAAGCAAAGTTAGATCAACTATGATAAGTAAAATGCATAGGCCAAATAATATGCTCATATGAGAAACATATCCGTGTTAGAAAAATTTGTATAGCTGTTGAGGGCATAAGAAATGAGACCACATAAACTCATATGGTATAACACCCAAGCTTATATCTGGGAGAATGCCACCAGAAATGTTTTAACGGGCTGGACTGGCTAATCCTGTAACCACCCAAACAGCTGTGTATTCTACTGTTTAATGGACCCTATATGTGCTCGGTACTACCTTTAAGTGAATAGTGAAGAGTCCTTCAAAAGCCATTAAAAAATTGTAGTATTACTTTAAAGGATATCCTAAACAGTAGCAGTAACCGGGCAAGCCAGGAAAGTGAAGAATGCCGAGTCGGTGTATTTAAAACATAAACTAAGAGATAAAATCTTCTTTTAACATATAGTCCACTTTAAACATACCATAATGTGGATCATCATGGTGACCAGGATGCTTTTAGGGCAATAAAATGAAAATAACATCGAGGCAATCACATTTCATATCGAAGTCTCACTACCTCAGACTTTCCCCCAAAATGATCGGAATGAGACGGTAAGACGTTGCTGAAGCAGAACTAAAAAAGAAAGTTCTCTCTCTTTGGTCCACAAAGGGGAGAGAAAAAATGAACCCAAAATAATTTTTATTCTGAATTACAAAGTATGGTTACCAACACAAAGGGGTATGTTTACTAAACTGCGGTAATGTAGCAGCGGCTACGTTAAGGCGCGTTATGTAACGTTAAGGCGCCTTAACGTTACATAATGCACCTTAACGTTCCCGGCCGCGGTAAATGCAGAAAAGGGGCGGAGAGAAGGGGTCAATGGGCAGGGAGAGGGCAGGGAGAGGCCCCTTTCACACTAATGCGGAGAAATTAAGGTCTGAATCCTAACGCAGCTGAAAACCTGGCGTTATAGGCACATTTGCAGGAGAGAGAAACCATTTCAGTCAACAATGTGTAGCAAAGTCAGAGAGACCATTTAAAGGTGATAGTAGTGCCACATGTGTAGCAATAGCATAGTGCTCAGGTATGAAAGGCCACTATGGCAAGGGTGCAATTGGGGCATAGGGGGCCACAGGTGGTACGTGCGGTGGGCTAGGCTGGGGCACAGGGTGGACTAGGCTGTTTCCAAGGTGGCACATATGAATGCAGAAAAGGGAAATGAGCAAGACAGCAACTTGACCAAGGTCCGACATGCCCATGTGTCTGTGTTCCACAGTGCTCCATCCAGGGGACAGTACCCAGCAGGTACCCCACAGGGCACATAACATTGACAGATAGTGCCAGGGGGAGGCATGGATGTTGATGTAGCCATCACACCCCGGAACCCACACCAGAAGCAGCCGCCTACCGGCACCCTGGATGGCCTGGGACAGTGCACCACTGGTACCAACAGCATATGGGCATGGCAGCAGGCCAGGGTGGGTGTGTCTGTGTGGAGGAAGAAGTGCCACCCACCTGCAGTGGACCCAGGCTATACCCTGTACCAGTACGTGGTGTGCAGTGCAAAAGAAAAGGCCTGGCTGAGGAGACATGAAAGTAGACCCAGAGACTGCTGTGTCCCTGTGACAACACAGTGGTGCAGTACACACAGCCAGAGTAATGCAGAGCAGAAGGTCACAGGTTCATGTCCGAGTTGCAGATCCTACAAAGCACATCCCACTATTTTACCCGACTGTACATATAACAGAAAAACAGCCAAGGTCTGAGGGAGGAAAAGTAAAGGTAGCCTATGGACCTCTGTGTCTCCATGGCAGCACTGTGGTGCAGTACACATAGCCAATGTAACCAAGAGCAGAAGGTTACAGGTCCATGTCTGAGCTGCAGGCTCTGCAGAGCACATCCCAATGTTTTATATGACCATGGACATACAACAGAAAAGCAGCAAAGGTCTGATAGAGGGAAGGTAAAGGTAGCCTATGGACCTCTGCTTCCCTGTGGTAACACTGTGGTGCAGTACACACAGCCAATACAATCTGAAGCAGAAGGTCACAGGTTCAGTTCCCCAGCTGTGGACCTGACAGAGCACAGACCACTATTTTACCCGACTATGTACACAGAACATAAAAAGAGCAAGGGTCTGGGTGAGGAAATGTACAAGGTAGCCTATGGACCTCCATGCCCCTGTGGCAACACTGTGGTGCAATACACACAGCCAATGTAACCGGGGGCAGAAGATCACAGGTTCAGTTCCCAGCAGTGGACCTGACAGAGCACAACCCACTATTTTACCAGACTATGTACACAGAACAGAAAAACAGCAAAGGTAGCCTATGGACCTCTGTGCCCCCTGTGGCAACACTGTGGTGCAGTGCACACAACCAATATAACCCAGAGCAGAAGGTCACAGGGTCCTGTCCCAGCTGCAGACCCCACAGAGCACATCACCACATTTTATCCAAACATGGACATACAACATAAAAACAGCAAAGGTCTGGCTGAGGAGAAGTAAAAGTAGCCCCATGGACTGCTGTGCATCAGTGGTGGCACGGAGGTATAGTACACACAGTGAGTGTGTCCCAGAGCAGAGGAGCACAGAGTCAGGTCACAGATGCAGACCCTGCAGAGCACATCACCACATTTTACCCTACGAGGTAGATATAACATCCAACAGTGCAATCCCCACAGCAGCAGACAACACTGGTACAAAACCCACTCACACAGGCACCACCATCCAAAACTGCAGGTAGAGTAAGGCTGTTGGGTCCAGGCCGGAGTTGCAGGTACCATCACTGCAGTACCACCACCCCCTGCACAGTTCAAAAATGTCTGCGGTGTGGTGGGCAGGCCTGCCAAACACCGTGAAAACTGCACAGTGCTGCAGTAGGATTGTGTGTGTGTGTGTGTGTGTGTGTGTGTATGTCAAACCATTGATCTCTGTGGCTGCCCACAATGCTCTGGGCCCACAATGTCCAACTGTTGAAAGTATTACCCTGCAAATGTGAATAATGAGGAGCAAGGTATTGTGGGTATGTCCCAGGGAGGGAGAGGTGGCCAGGCTACATCTGCACATGGAGTAGGACAATGGCTGGGACACACCAGTGTGTGAACACCACCTGCATGTACAGGGTGGCCACAGTATGTCATAGAAACATAGAAACATGATGACAGAAAAAGACCACAAGGCCCATCTAGACTGTCCTTCCATAACTACAACAGTCCACTTTTTACCTTTAGAGATCCTCTGTGTTGGTCCCATGCTTTTTTGAATTCAGTTACTGTCCTCATCTCTACCACCTCCACTGGGAGACTATTCCACGGATCCACTACTCTTTCCGTAAAGAAATATTTCCGCATATCACTCCTGAATCTATCTCCCTTCACCCTCATCCCATGTCCCCTCGTAGCAGAACTTGCTTTCAATTGAAAGAGGC
Source organism: Ichthyophis bannanicus (assembly GCA_033557465.1). Taxonomy (NCBI): domain Eukaryota; kingdom Metazoa; phylum Chordata; class Amphibia; order Gymnophiona; family Ichthyophiidae; genus Ichthyophis; species Ichthyophis bannanicus. The sequence goes on along the minus strand of CM066031.1, from coordinate 613,007,639 downwards.
TCTCTCCCTGAACATTTATGCCACGGAGGTATTTAAACATCTCAATCATATCACCTCTATCCCACCTTTCCTCTAAGGTGTACATATTAAGATCCTTAAGTCTGTCCTCATATGCTTTATAATGAAGCCCATTAATCATTTTAGTAGCAACCCTCTGCACCGACTCCATCCTGTTCACATCCTTTTGAAGGTGCGGTCTCCAGAATTGCACACCATACTCCAAATGAGGTCGCACCAAAGACTTATACAGAGGCATTATCACCTCCTTTTTTCTGCTAGCCATTCCTCTCCGTATGCACCCAAGCATCCTTCTAGCTTTTGCCGTCACCTTTTCTACCTGTTTAGCTACTTTAAGATCATCAGACACAACCACGCCTAGGTCCCGCTCTTCTTTAGTGGACAAAAGTACTTCACCTCCTATACTGTATTGCTCCCTTGGATTGCTGCAGCCCAAATGCATGACCTTACATTTTTTAACATTAAATCCCAGCTGCCAAATTCTAGACCATTCTTCAAGCTTAGCTAGATCCCTCCTCATGTTATCTACACCTTCCTGGGTGTCTACTCTATTGCAGATTTTGGTATCATCCGCAAAGAGGCAAACCTTACCCGACAGCCCTTCCGCTATATCACTAACAAAGATGTTAAAAAGAATCGGACCAAGGACAGATCCCTGGGGCACACCACTGGTAACATCCTTTTCCTCAGAGTGAGCTCCATTTACTTGTACTCTTTGTCGCCTCCCACCCAACCAATTTCTAACCCAAGCAGTAACTTTAGGGTCCATCCCTAGGGTGCTCAGTTTGTTTATAAGTCACCTGTGAGGAACAGTGTCAAAGGCTTTACTGAAATCTAAATACACCACATCTAGAGCTCTTCCTCGGTCCAACTCCCTGGTCACCCAGTCAAAGAAATCAATCAGATTTGTCTGACAAGACCTGCCTCTGGTGAATCCATGCTGCCTCGGATCCTGTAATCCGCCGGACTCCAGAAACCTCACTATTTTCTCTTTCAGCAGCGTTTCCAATAATTTACTCACCACCGAAGTTAAACTAACCGGCCTGTAGTTTTCAACCACATCCACCAGTGCATGTCATGCTGGAAGGTCGGTTTTGCCCTGACCCAGCAGTGACCATGGCATGTCCAGGGTACTCCATAGTGCTCTATGCTAGCTCTTATCAGTGACACCTGTGTGATCCCTGTTCTGAGGCCTAATCACTGATGTGCATGCGCATGTGTATGTGTTCTGCACACCCTATGGTTGGGTGCACATGTGTCCTCTATGAGTATGTCCTAGGGAGTGGCTGGTGGACTGTCTGGAGGTAGTCAGTGCATGGTTACAACGCACTGTATGCTGCTGCAGCTGCAGAATGACAGTGCTGTCTGCTGGTGCATGGCAGGCTGTGGTATGTGGCAAGTGAGGACTTACAGCCAAATAGACACAGTATTGCCTGTCTGCCAATGGTCCAGTCACAGGTATGGGTTATACGCACCAGTCCGGGAGGGTTATCCTCCCCCATCATGTCTGGGTTTGCTGCACCGATAAGCAGTCCCCTGTGCCCAGGAACAAGCTCCCCTGCTCCCCCCCCACTCCGTGAGTGGGGAGGGACATATAGTGTATACCACCCGGAGCAGTAGGGGGTCAGTGTGACATAAACTCACATGCATGTCCAGACACCTTCCCACCCTACTAACAAGTGTCCATGGCAGCCTGACCTTAATACTGGGTATGCACAGATCTGGATAGTGTCTGGTTCCAGAGAGCCACCTGTGACTGTGGAATCTAGATGGCCACAGAGGTACCATCAGTTACACTGCAACAAACACCTGCCACACACTGCCAATGACAGTGATGTGCAGCAGGACCTATCCCTTGCATCACATGTACTGTGGACCTAGTTCTGTGCGCACATCATTACCCTCAAGGTGAACACAGAACCTGCACAATGGCGGGGTCTGTAGCCAGTCCGTGTCAGTATCATACACGGCAGGCCAACCAAACAAGCTGTGGTAATGGAAAGGTGAAGACCCCAATTAGTGAACAGCTGTAGACTGCTATTCCACATGTGCAATGCATCATGGATGCTGGTGCTGTAAACCTATCCTGGTGCACAGAGCAGATGGTTTCTGCAGTGACCTGCACTCACTCAGTAACCAGTCACTGCTGTACAACAGGCAATAGAGGTATAGACCACTCTTTAGTACATTGACATTGCAAACAGTGACTATGTGGTGGCTCCACGTTGTTTCCCCCCTCATGGCTGCCCACCTCCCAGGATTTTGGTGTTTGCACACGCAAGTAGTCGGGCTATTCTTCTATCATTGTTTAAGATAAGTTATTTTTTCATGAGCATTTACCAAAGAACTATTTTATGATTAAAAATGAATACACCTGTCTGGAGGGGTCAAGTTACACTTCTTGTCCTCCCTCGGTGCAATCCGACAAAAGCAATTAAAATATAGGGTTTCACTGTAGAGGTTTTGTTTGGGGATTTTTAGTTGGGCACCTCTGATGTTTTGCATGCTGCAACAGGCGTATCCATGCAGAGCCGTGCTGCCAGGCCATAATAACCACACGCCAGATGCCAAACTCCCCCTGTCCATCTATCTGCATCTGGCAGCTGTGTAGAGTCCTGTCAGGCTGTGCAGGGTGTCACCCAATGTCCTGCACTGGTACCCTGTCCCGCATTGCTCATCTGGGTGCATGCCTTGCCTGTGACCGATGTGCATGGCACCACCACTGTGCTATCGACCCAGCACTGTAAATATCCTGCTGCCCCCACTGGGGGACATGGATCCGTGCCATCTACAGCCCAATGTTTCATCAGTATGTGTCATTGGAGAGGTGGCCTAGTGGTTGGGGCAAGTTACCCCCAAGCCAGAAGGTTGTAGGGTCCAATCCCACCAAAGGACAACAACCATGTGCTGGAAGGCCCAGGGTCCCTAGTGACACAGGTGCCCCCTGTGGTCATGTGCAAGCCACCTAACCCAATATTGCCTATGTTCCCTGTAAAAATAGTTTTCCCTGAGTCACAATGCCCTGTGCAATGTAATATAAGTTTGTGAAATATAAACCACACTGGTATCATGAGAGGCAGCATGTGAGATAGATAAATAAATAAATAAATAAATAAATATAAATATAAATATAAATATAAATATATATATATTGTGGCGCTCACACCCCTACCAGGTGGTTGCCTAGTAGGGACGGGAGACCATCTTGTATTCCTTTTCCAAAGGGTTGCAGTTGTGTAGTCAGAAATGAACCAAGTGGATGTTTCAAAGCGCACAGGAATTTTTATTAGCTTCCTTTAGGTAAGATGGTAACAATCTTCAAAGCAACTTTACACTCAGGACACAGAAACAAAGGATAATCTTCTCCAATTAAAGCAAATATCAAAACAGTGTTTCCATGGAATTATTTACAATGGGTTTCCTTTTCTTTCCCTTTAAGATGCTTCTTACTTCAGCAATAATAAAGGCACATGTATTTACAACTCACAATCAAAGCCAGTAGGGCTGCTAGCTCCTTCTTTGCTGTTTTGAGTTAAACAGTCCTCAGCTGTCTAGCCCCGCCTTGGTTGCACTAGCCACTTCTTTAGGAAAGAACCTTAGTGCTTCAATATAAGACTCATTCTCTCCTTACTTCAGGCTTTCAGCTATAACAAAGTTGTAACAGCTTTCTTAATTTCTTTCTGCTATTTGGCTTCCATTAATTAGCATCAATACAAACAGCACAGTCCATCTCAGAACAAGAAGAACCCATGTCAGTTCCTCTACCATCCACCTCCATACTTTCTTCTGAGCTGCATATTGGTAAAGCTTGGAAACGTTCAGGCACTTTTTCCTTTAAGTCATTTAAAAGCTCAAATAGCCTATTCCACTGCACTGCCCCTCCTTCTCTTGGCAGAACTTCAACAGGCTTCTCCTGTTCAACTTTTCTTGAAAACCCCTTCTTTCTAATCTGGGTTTTCCCAGGTACAAATCCCTCTTCAGACTCAGAGCAAGAGATATAAGCCTTAGGCTTCACTGCTTTCTTTCTCCTACCTTGGAGTTTTACTGCAGGACTTCCATATCTGGGGCTTCTGTTGGCTGTAGCTATCTCTGCCTCAGAGCCAGTCAGGGAATCAGGGTAAGATTTCCTCTCCACTTCCTGGGGCTTCTTCTGCCTGAAGACACACCCTTCACCCGAGGAGTCTAGGCTCTCTTGCCTTAGCTTTTCCAATGCCAGCCTTCTCTCTCTCTCTCTCTCTTGCCAGTATACTTGGTCCTCTCCCTGGAACCTTCTCTATAGCTTTCTTGGCTGCAGTCCTGGCTGCTCTTGCTCTCCTTGCACTTGTCCTTGTTCCTGTTCCCATTTCTCCTTCCGTCTATCTCTCTGTTTGTTTGCTCAAACTTAAACGTGGAGCAGGGCACCTACCCTTCTGACTCCACCCCCATATACCTCCTACTCTTACTTAGGGTTGCAATGGAGTCTGGGTGTGGCTTTAGCCTAGCTCTACCCTCGTGGTTTCTCTCACTGCTTTTACTATGGTGTATGTGTTCTGGTGCACCCATCCCCCGCAAAGAAGAAAAAGTTCCTTTTCCCTTTATTTCTTCATGCTGGACTGCACTCTCCTTACCACAATATATAATATATATATAATATCTATAATATAGAATATAGAATATATATATATAGAATATATATATAAACACCCTGGCAATTCCTGCATCGTCAAGCCCCCCAACCCCCCTGTTGCCAAAGGAGTGCACTACAGTGCCATAATGAGGCTGGTGTTTTGCAATATGTCTGGAAAGGGTGTAATGTCAATCTCAAACGACGGAAGAGGATACAACAATGGCCAAAGGATTTGAATCTGGCACATCCCACCCACAAATAACAGCCGTGACGAGATACATTACAGAATGCCTGAAACCAACAAATGCCAAAAATGTCTCCAACGTGTGTACCCGTGGGGGTACACATGTGCGCATGCATGGCAGTACGCATGTGCAGCGTATGCATGGCAGTACGCGCAGGGGTATGTGCGGGGGCACGCAATGTGCAGCTGTGCCGTCACTGCGTCATCGGAGCATTGAGCACACAGCAGACAACATGGCTGCCACGTCAGCAAAGCCTGTGTTCACAGATGCAGACCTGCACCTGCTGGTGGAGCTCATCTGCCTGCGCCAGGAGTGCCTGTTCCCTGGCTCATCCCGCAGGCAAAATCTCAACAGGGTGAGGAGGTCATGGGTGCATCTCACCAGGCGCTACAATCGTGCTGCAGACTACCCACGTGAGGTAAGTGCATGGGGACAGGCACACTAACCTAGCAGTGCAAACCAATATCCAGCAACCAACAGACATATCAGACATGCACAGCAATGGAACAGGATGTGTATGTTGGGCAATCATGGATAATGGTAGGTCTCACGGCTGATGTGTGCAGGTCTGCCCCATCTGCAGGATGCACCAGCCAGCATCACAGAGGTCTGTCAACCCTTTGGAAGCTTACTCAAAGTAATTAAACCACATCCCGCATCTGGACTATGATGTGGTATATATCAGGAAACTGTAGCCACCATAAGCAATAGCAGCTAACAGTGATCTGCCACCTGCTCTGATCATGTATGATATACCATATGATAGGAATATCTTGTCAGAACATTGTCTCCCAAGAGATGTGAGAATGGCCAGGAAAGCTGACAGAATCACCCAGGTGCTGAAGTACCTATCCCTTCTGCAGGCTCACAAATATGCCCCATCGCCAGGAGGCCTCGGGCCACAATACAGAGCACTGTTACCCTTCCTGGTGCTGAGGTACCTGCCTCAGGTTTACTTTCACAGGGCTCCCTCAGCCCCAGGATGCCCCAGGTCTCAATGCAGAGCCCTGTTAGCCATCCTGGTACTGAGGTACCTTCACCTGTTACAGTATCACAGGGCGTCCTTTAGCCCCAGGATGCCTCAGGGCTCATTGAAGAGCCCTGTTATCCATCCTGGTGCTGAGGAACCTACTCCTGGTTGAGTTTCACAGGGCTGTCTTAGCCCCAGGTTGCCCCAGGCCTCCTTGCAGAGCCCTGTTAGCCATCCTGGTGCTGAGGTACCTGCTCCTGGTTGAGTTTCTCAGGGCTGTCTTAGCCCCAGGATGCCCCAGGCATCCTTGCAGAGCCCTGTTAGCCATCCTGGTGCTAAGGTACCTTCACCTGTTACAGTATCACAGGGCATCCCTTAGCCTTAGGATGCCCCAGGGCTCATTGAAGAGCCCTGTTATCCATCCTAGTGCTGAGGTACCTGCTCCTGGTTGAGTTTCACAGGGCTTTCCTATCCACAGGATGCCCCAGGCCTCCTTGCAGAGCCCTGTTAGTCATCCTGGTGCTGCGGTACCTGTTCCTGGTTGAGTTTCACAGGGCTGTCTTTGCCACAGGATGCCCCAGGCCTCCTTGCAGAGCCCTGTTAGCCATCCTGGTGCTGAGGAACCTGTTCCTGGTTGAGTTTCACAGGGCTGTCTTAGCCCCAGGATGCCCCAGGCCTCCTTGAAGGCCCTGTTAACCATCCTGGTGCTAAGGTACCTGCTCCTGGTTGATTTTTACAGGGCTGTCGTAGCCCCAGGATGCCCCAGGCCTCTGCAGAGCCCTGTTATCCATCCTGGTGCTGAGATACCTGCTCCTGGTTGAGTTTCACAGGGCTGTCTTAGCCCCAGGATGCCCCAGGCCTCCTTGCAGAGCCCTGTTAGCCATCATGGTGCTAAGGTACCTTCACCTGTTACAGTATCACAAGGCTGTCATAGCCCCAGGATGCCCCAGGGCTCATTGAAGAGTCCCATCATCCATCCTGGTGCTGACATAACTGACCGTGGGTTAGTTTCACAGGGCTGCCACAGGCCACATCCGAGTGGTAGGTTAGTCACCCTAGCGTAATGATAGTTGCACAGGCTGGTGGGTTCGGGTCTGGCCCACCCCCATGTTGCCCCAGGACATTGGAAAGCATGTGGTGGCCCACACCCTGGCCCCACCTGGGCATGGCTGGCACAGTGACCAAGGCCCAGTGGTGGCACACATGATCAGACCCTCCCATGCACACAGCGGCACATGCCACACAGCCTGTGCATATGTTGGACATGTGTATTAGCTAGGCAGATGGGTATAGCTGACATGCTGCCACAGTTCATATGTTTGGGGTGCAGTGCAAGCCCTGCCCCCTCCAGGGTACACTGTGTATGGATGATGGTGCCATGCATGTCCACCGCCAATGGCACACATGACACGCAGCATGGCAGCGGCACATATGACACGGTGATGTGGGGCCATGTGCGGCCAGGCTGATGGGCTATAAAGGTGTGTCAGGTGGCCCAAATGCAGCATACATAGGGGGCTACCATGACATGTGCACACATGCATGTGCCATGGACAACAGTGAGCATTGGACACACAGCACGCATCGGAGGTAGCCACCTACTGTCCCCAGCTATGTGTGTTGTGCAGCCCAGGATGGGTCATGATGACTGGCCCCTAATGGTCCCATACCTTGCTATGTCCACAGGTGGAGGACCTACATAAGAAAGGTTGGGAACTGAGGGCCAGGTACCCAAGGTTCCTGGCCAGGGTACATGCTGAGCTGCAGGATCAGTGCGATGGTGAGTGATGCCAACCGTGCCATGCTCCATGGCATGTCCATGTGGGCTAGCAGCCTGTGAGGCTGCAGGTCATGTACCTGTGATGTGTATGCATTGTGACGTTGCTGGTAATGCATGTCTTACCCCCATAGTGGCCGCAGGAGAAGACGAGCACCCAGAAGGGCTGGATGCTGGACCAGGCCAGACAGCACAGGCCAAACAGCCAGAGGGGGGCCCAGAGGCAGAAGCCGGCATGGAGGCCAAACAGGAGGGGGGGCCCAGAAGCATGGAGGGGGAGCGGAAGGTGTTGGGGAGGAGGAGGGGGTGTGGAGGTGGAGGGGAGTGAGGGGGAGTGAGGGTCTGTGGGGGCCCCATGAGGGAGAGGAGGGGGGAGGATGGGGGCTGTGAGGGGGTGGAGGGGGTGGGGGGAGGGGGCAGAGGCAGAGAGGGAGGTGGGGTGGGAGGGGATGGGCAGTCCTGAGTGGCACAGGCCACCACAGGGCACTGGGAGCCCTGGCTACCTGCCCCATGGTGCCAGTGCTGTCCCCCGACTAGGCAAGGGCCTGCCACCCAGCGCTGCAGGCAGACATGCCATACATGCAGGCACCCAGACAAGGGGGGATGTGTGTCTATGTGGCTACATGTGCGGCCTACGCATGGCTGTGGTGGTGCATGCCCAGGCCTATGCAAAGCGAGAGCACACACACATCCTGGGGCAGCTGCTGGTGGCCCTGTCCATGGTGGATGACTGGCTGTGCATGCTGTGGGAGAGGGGCGAGGCAAGTGCAGTTGGCCATCCACCTGGCCCAGGAGGTCCCCAGGGGGTGTGGGGGCAGCCACACATGTGACCCCGCCATGTGCCAGACTGTGCCCCAGGACTGCCATCGCTGCTGGGAGCGGGAGATGGCACACAAAAGAATGGCATGACAAACCTTTAAATAAATATGTACATATGTTAAACAAACGCACGCTGGTCCAGTGTCCCATATAGCTACATGGCAGAGAGGTGAGAATGTCAGTCATATGCATGCCCATGTGTGCGTGAGTGCATGTCACCGTACCCAAACATGGTAGACACCCCATGGCAAGGACGGTGTATTGCTATGGGCACTGATAGATGCATCACCACAGGTGCATGGGGGGTAGCATTGGGCCACCTGGCCAGACCCATAGTGGCAGGCATATGCTAATATTGCACACATGGCACGGCACATGGCATGGGTGCCACACAGCACAGCTACACACCTGATGTCACACGGACAGAGTACATGTCCCCCCTGTCATGTCTGGTGTGTAGGGGGCACGGCATGCCAATGGGTCAGAGTGCCATGGCCATGTGCCTGGCTGTGTACACCCATTCCCCCATGCACTGGCCAAAGCACATAGCATCTGGCTGTGCGGTAACATATGGCAGTATGGGGGTCTGCAGATGGTGGGGGTGAGGGCCGCCATGGACACCATGATGGATAGGAGAGAGACAGGCAAGGTCAGGTGTGATATTGGTGGCAGGGGTACAAACAATGGTGCGTGGTGGGACACCACAGAGGGGGCACGACAAAGCACATAGGCATGGGGTGAGGGAGCAAGGTGGCAAAGAGGGTGGAGGTGCCGAGCAATATCAGTGTTGGACCCACATGGGCCACAGGGGATGGGGCGATATGGTTATGGGGGTCTAAATGGGTAGCAGATGCGCTGGTCGCCCTGGCTGGCCAAGGTGGGGAAAGGTGGACCCCAAGTGGCGGGACAGGTGGATGTGTCACAGAGGCAAGAGCAGGGATGTGGTACACTGAGGTGCGGCTGCCCATCAGGTGGGCAGGGGGGATGGTATGTACACCCTCTGTGGGTGGTCCAGGGCATACATCTGAGGAGCAGGGATGTACCCCCACTGCGGGGTGTGGAGGGGTACCAGGCAGATGTGCCCTGAGAATGGCCACGTTACAGCAGACACTCGGGACCGGTGCGGGCCCAGGGGGTGAGGCAGGGAGTGGTGGGGAGGAGGAGGGGAGTGGAGAGGGGTGTCAGGGAGCAGGGAGGGGGAGGAGGGGGCATGGGGAGGGGAGGGGGAGGAGAAGACAGGGGTGGAGGGAGGGCAGGGAGGGGGTTGGGGAGGAGGTGGGTGTGGGGGGCAGCCATGGATGTGTGGCCAGCTGACAGCAGCACATGCCATCACAGGGCACTGGGGGCCCCTGCCATCTGCCCCACAGCGCCGGTGAGGTACCCCATCAGGGCGCAGAGCCTGCGCACATCAGCACGGGATGGCAGGCCGCACAAGCAGCCACACAGACAAGGGGCGGTGTGTGTCTGTGTTGGTGGATGTATGGCCTCCACATGGCTGCGGCGATGTGGGCACAGTCATATGCCCTGTGGGAGCATTGCCAAGCTGTGGGCCAGATGGCAGTGACCATGGGCGTGGTGGCTGAACAGCTGCGCATGCTGTGCAACATACTCACAGCAGGCGCAGCTGACCAGCCACTCAGCCATGGCGGCCCCCAGGGGATGTGGGTGGCAGCCAGACCCATGTCTCCACCCCCCTCTGGTGCCCTGTTCCCCAGGGCTGACAACACTGGTGGCATAGGGGCCGGCAGGGCCAGAGCCCTTGGAAGCATACAGCATGAATATGTAACCCCCTCCCTATTGTACATACACCTCTGTTGTTGCCATGTTCAATGCGTCCCAGGGTCTCATTTTGCAACATGGCATGTGGGGTGTGCTTGCCAGGTGTGTGCATGTCCCTGTGTGTCCCCTAGGGGGTATCACAGTGATGAGGGGGGAACTACCACTGGGGACAGGCCGAGGGGATGGCCCAGACATCAGTGGGTGGGAGTAGGGACAGCAGTGCGGGTGGACCTGCGTTTGGGGGCACAGACCCCAGAGGGCATAGATGGGGCCATGACCCAGTGTGGACCACTGTTGGGTGTGGGACAGGGGAGCAGAGATAGGGGTGGTGGGGTCACCGGGGAGGTCAGTGGGTGGGCCATGAGGGGGAGAGGGGTGGTGGCAGGGGACCCATATGCAGTATGGTAGGCTAGCAGTGAAGGCCAGGGGTAGAGGGTGTGGACGAGGTGGTTGTGGTGACTCTGGGGCAGAGACAGACTGGTAGGCAGCATGCAATGTGCATGGGGCACCAGCAACAGAGGTGCTGCAGGATGGACACGGGTCCTGCTTAGTACGGTGCATGCAGATAAGGTAGCGACGGTGTCACAAATGAGCGTGGGGTGGATCGGACAGACAGGGGCGTCTCCGCCACAGATGCACCACCTGGCTGGGCTATCCATGGGGACAGAATGGGCCAGCATGAACCCAGCGGTGGCGGGTATGCCGGGGGTGATGGCGAAGGCAAAGGTAGGTGGTGCTGGATCGCCAGGGGGTGGGGGCTGAGCCATGGCCCGGATACATTGCCAGTGGCAGGGGATGTGAACACATGTCAGCGGGTCAGAGGGAATCCAGGGCAGGGACCTGTGTGCGGGTTGTGGAACAGATGTGGCGGGGAGGGTGGGATGTGCATGACAAGACTGTGTTCTGGGGGCCTGGGAGGCAGGCACAAGGGAGGGTATGGCGGCAGACATGGCCATTCCAGGTGACGGCTATGTGTGCGGGGGTTGGGGGCAGGGGGGCCCAGGACGTGACCAGCAGGGTCTGTTGGGTGAGGGGGCACCCTGTGCAGGGAAAGGCAAGTGGCATGTTCCCAGAATGGCCACATGTGTGATGGGGACATGGGCCATTCAGAAGAAATCATGGGCATGTGGCCACAAGTTACACCCATGATAGCATCCTTTATTGTGCATGCCAATCCCCCCCAACACCTACACTGCCCCCCTGCATCCTCTGCAATGTCTGCCACGTTCCTGAACACCACGTGGAGCGGGTGCTGCTTCTGACACTGGCGCTGCTGCGACTGGCTGGACCATGTGTGCCATCGTGGCCTTGTGCATGGCCACCATCCTGGCCATGCTGGCTGTCATTGCCCCTGCCATCTTGTTAAGTGTTCACATCTCGTGGCAGAGGCCGCCCAGCTGCCGCCATTGGTGGTGCACCTCCCGCCACAGGTGATCCTGTCCCGCCGCCATCTCTCGCAATGCCATATGTATGCCTGTGGGTGAGACACGGTGGAAGCTGTGAGACATGGGCTGCACATTCCACCTGTACACATGACATGGCTGGCCAGACAGATTGAGCACTCAACCTCTTTATCCTCATGCGCTGCCTCAGAGTGGGAATGCATCTCCCCTATTACCTGTTGGATGGCTGCCTGTGCGGGCCGTGATTGCTGTACCCGGGGATGGTGGTCCAGCTGCACCACCAGTTGCAGCCCCAACTGTGACATTACTGTCGCCTGCCTCATCTCCCGCCACGCCATCCTCTGGGAGGTGGTGAACCACTGCATCCCCCTCTATCTCCAGCTCTGCCTCATCCTCCACGGGCACCTCCACATCCATGCCCACCTCAGATGGGGGACATGGTCCAGGACCTGGGGGCCCCACCTCCGCAGCCGCCTCCATGGAATGTATGTCACCTGTGGAGGGTGGGGGTACACAGGTTAGGTGTGGCGTGCCTGGTCAGCCGCTTACATATACCTGTCCCATCATGGCCTACCAGGTGGGGTGGGCCACGGGATACATAGGGCAATCAGGGACGTCCCCAGCTGTGGATATGTGGCCAGGAACTGTTCCGGGGCAGGGACGTGTGGTGCTCCATCAGTTGTATGTGTCCCCGGTGTCAGCGTCGCCTCACTGGTGGATGTGTATGCATGCAACTGGATACGGGCCACATACACTACTGGAACTGCTGGGGTACTGGTGGGGTTGGTGGCCCACCATTGCCTGGGACAGGTGTGCCCTGTGGTGGCTGGGATCTGTGTGCAGGGGTGCATGCCACATGGTGGCATGGGGTCATAACAGCGCAACCAGCATTCGACACTGGGTGCCTGTGCAGTGCAGATGCATGGATGCATGTGTGCCACATGGGTCTGGTCTGGCCACGCCGGCTACCATACCCATGCCACCCCCTGAATGGTGCCCCGCATCGTGTCCAGTATCCAGGGCTGCCCTGGCATCCCCCCTGCCCCCGCCCTACCCACCTTGGCACACCCACTCCATTTATTGCTGTCACACATTGCAACCGTCCTACCACCACCCCCACCCACCGCACACGTGGGTGCAGGGGGACACTGTCACCAACACACCCTACATCACCGGGTGCTTTGCCGCCCCCCATACCCTCCAGTGTGGCTCCACTGCACATAGGTGGTTAATGATCCCTGCCCCTGCCTAACCCCCTCTGTGCCTGCTGCCTTACCCCCACCCACCCTCACCCATATGCACCATCATCACGTCACCCTCCCATGGCCCCCTGGGTCCAGTGTGGCTCAGCCTGTGCCAGCCACCCTCAGCTGCTGTATCACTGTGAACAGGTCTGCAGTGAGATGTCGATGACATGCCCCATGGGCCTTTACTACCGCCATCATCCATGGCCGCTCTGTTGCTCCTGTCACTGGTGGCCACATTATCCCTCTTGGTACCCTGTCTGTGCATGGTCCTGTGGCTGTGACCTGTCCCCGGCCTCCCCCCAATCCCCATGTGTTGGCACACCCTGGAACACATTCCTATGTCCCACCTGCACGTGGGTACACTGTATCTAGCTCAGGTGGCAGGCCGTGAAGGTAGATGGGCCCCAGTGTGTCAGCCAGTTGCTGTTCCAGAGGTGACAGTGTGGCTTGGTGTGGTGCACCCCCTCCTGTTACATGGGCATGGTGTTGCTCAGCGATGGTGCGAGCCTGGATAGAGCACTTGATGTCATATAATCTTTCAGTATCGAGGGTGGGTCCCCCTGCTGTGGCCACTACTGTTGTTACCTCCTCCCATATGTTGTTTCTCTGGCTGATGGTGGTGGTGCTGCTGAGCCACCCAAATAGCACCTCGTAGCGCTCCAGGATGACTGTCAGGAGGAGGTCATTCTCCTCCTGGTTGTAGCGGGCTTCCCTCCTCCTGGCATTATCTCGCACTGGCCTGCGACAGTTCCTGCCACCTGCCACACCTCCACATTTTTTCTGTACCTCCTGGCTGTGTCTGGATGGGCCTGCCTCGCACCCCTCCATCTCCCCCTCTGTTGGAGACACTGTTGCCTGGTGGCTGTTCGGGTTGCTTTCTGTCATCTCCCATGCTCCACTGTGTTCTATTGTGTGCCGCCATTGCTGATCTGCTGTGCCCCTTTTATGTACGTGGTGCGTGGTTTATCTGATGTGCTGTCTGCACAATGCGCATTGATGAAACCCAGGACACATTTCCTACATAGCCTGCCATGCCTTACCTTTGCACTACCTTCAGAGGGTGGCGTACATCACGTCTCGTGCATGTGTTACGGCATGCTGTACGAGATCTTCCCCCCATTCAGCATTGCTCTATGCTATGCATGTGCACAATGTGCATGTTGAATGTAACGCACGTGCCTACGCGTGCTATGCCATTACACAACCGTGTGTTCCATGTTCTGTATGTATCATGCTCTGCCATCGCTACAATACTCTCCGCCGCACATAGGTACCCCACGCATTGCATCTATGTGTATGTTGTGCAGGCACACTTTGCGCATTCACTACGTATGTGGGGACATGCGGCATGCCCCTCCCCTTCCTACTCATGCTCCGCATGATCCAATTGTGAGGCACGCTTGTTTGTTGTGGTATGCACGCTACTGCGCACGCTACAACATTCCACTTCCTTATGTACTGTGCAGTCTACAAGCCTGTTGATTGTGTGCATTATTGCCTCTACATCTGTGTTATGTTGGTTCGGATTGGCACATTGATGCTACCCAGGATGCGTTTCCTACGTGGCCAGCCATGCCTTACCTCTACGTTACCTTCAGGAGGTGGCGTATATCATGTCTCACGCATGTGTTACGGCATGTTGTACGAGCTCTACCGCATTCAGCATTGCTCTATGCTATGCACGTGCCCAACGTGCGTGTTGAGTGTAAAGCATGTGCCTATGTGCACTATGCCATTACACACCTGCACACTCCACGTTCTGTATGCATCATGCTCTGCCATCACTACAGCACTCTCCGCTGCACGTAGGTACCTCATGCATTGCATCTACATGTACATTGTGCAGGCGCATGTTGCACAGTCACTACATGCGTGGGGACATGTGGCGTGCCCCTCCCCTTCCTACGCACGCTCCGCATGATCCAATCACAAGGCATGTATGTGTGTTGTGGTACGCACGCTGCTGTGTGCGCTATGTCGTTCCATACTGTGCAGTTTGCAAGCCTAATTGTGTGCGTTATTGCATCTGCAGCTGTGTTATGTTGGTTCTGATTGTTTGCCACGCCCTACAACGTATTTAGCTCACCACATCACTCAAGGCCTCTGTCCATGATGGCTCACTCTGACCATGCGGGTTGTGCAGTGGTGGCATTACTGGGACTCGATGAGCTGCGGTTGCCTGATGAGGGAGATGGTGTCCTTGGGGCTGTGGAACTGGGCATGGGTGCAGTCCTGCTGCAACACAGACCTGCAGCTGTGGAGGCCCCACAGGCCGAGGTAGGTCCAGCATGGCACCATAGGCGTGCTGAGACACGCCCTCGCCTGCCTCGCCTCTAAAGGCCCAGGACCCTCCTCCTGGACATTCATGAGGACCAGGTCCTCTCCCTCTACCATCTGAGCACAGGGCCTATTAGAGAGCTCTATGAGGATCTGAGACCTGACCTCGAGCCCCAGACTGCCCGGTCACATGCCATACTGGGATTGGCCAAGCTCCTGTCTGCCCTACATTTCTTTGCCTCTGGCTGCTTACAATCCTCGGTGGCCGCAGTGGGGGAGATGAGCAAGCCCACCTTCTCATGCTGTCTCCATCCGTTACTGTGGGCCATTGTCAGCTGGGTTAGGAATTACATAGTGATTCCTAACAGTGGGCAACAGTGGGGGGCCCTGGGTCAGGCATTCCAGCAGATTGCGGGGATACCACACGTGATGGGAGCTATTGATTGCACACATGTTGCCCTGGTCCCACCCAGAGACAGGGAGGTGGTGTTCCGCAACCGCAAACACTACCATTCCCTGAATGTTCAGGTTGTTTGTGATGCAAGTATGCATATTTGAATGTGGGTCCCCGGTTTCCAGGGTTCGCCCATGACTCCCATATCCTGCAACACTCGGCACTATTCAGGCAATTTGAGGTTGCACAATATGGGGACTGTGTCCTGCTGGGTGGGTATTAGCCATCTCTAACATGCTCATGTTGTTTCTGTGTCCTGTGGGCACTACACCTTGCACAGGTGGGACAGGGTCACCTTCGGTGTTTCATTTGGGGCTTCTGACTGCATATCCCCTGCGACACACATGACATGGCATGCTGCACCTCAGACATTTTTGAAGACCACATTACAGACACAATCCGTCACGCTGTCGCATATCACTGCCCATCCGATGTCTCCCATACATGGTTCCATTGCTGGATATGACCCTGCATGCCTCTCCCTGCATTGTGGTTGTGCATCACTGACATTGTGTGGGGCGGTGTCCTCCAGCATGCTATTTCACTGTCACAGGGGACATGGACACATATGTTTGTGTGTTTAAAGACGTAACTATGTCGGCCATATGTGTGCCACTGCTCATTTGTGTGTCCCGGTACACATGCAGGTTATACTGTTTGCCGTTGCTGCACTGCACATGTCTTTTGGTGTGGTCCCCCATGTTGGTGTGTTGCACAGATTTTTTGCCATCACCTACTGTGCACAGCCTGGACTCACACACATACGCCAATGTACATATGTCGGTCTGGGTTGTGTGTTCCTAGTTGACTATGTCTACAAGGTATGTGTGTGTGTGCTACCGGATGGGGGGCCTGGGTTGGCTCACCTATTCATTTTCCTGCTGTGCTGTGTGTTGGAGGGCCCATCCCTGTTGACCTCATTTGTAGCATCACGTGGCTAGCATTGTGGTGCGACGTTGCATCCCACATGTCTGCTCTGTGTTGGTCAGTGTTGGTGTGTAGTGTAATCCGTCTTGGGTACACCCTTACTGTATATGTTACTGTGACATCATAGGTGTGTGCACTGTACCATGGCCGTCACATTATTGCACGCATGCTGTTCTCTGTACCAGTCCTGGGGCACTGCCATGTATCCTCCTGCTGTGTTCAGGGATGCCACTCGTGGGTTTAGGCTGCAAGAGGTTGGTGATGTGATTGGTCTGGTTACTTTTGAGGTGTGCTGCCCTCATTGCCTTACCCCCATGTCATGTATCTCACACCCCCAAATGCTGGTGCACAGCTGCCATGTGCCATTATGAGACATTATCTGTGTGTGTCATTGTGTATCTGTTGACCTTTTGTACATAGATGCTTGTGCGCACTTGTGTGATCACCAGTTCATGATTGGCCTTACCTCATTTCTGTCTGCAGGTGATGCGGGATATGGCTGTCGTGCCTGGCTGCTGACCCCTGTGTGTCATCCACGGACACATGCAGAGAGGAGGTACAATGAGGCCCATGCCTCCAGCCACTCAGTTATCGAGCGCACCTTTGGTGTTTTGAAGAGTCACTTCAGGTGTCTGGATAGGACCAGTGGGGCCTTACAATACAAACCCATGACTGTGGCACAGATCATTCTGGCCTGTTGCATCCTACACAACATTGAACTCAGGCACAATATCTGGATCGACATTAATGAGGATCATGAGGAGGATCCACTGTGTCCTCCTGCAGGTGGCCCTGGTGACACATGTGCGGGAATGGCGGTCAGGCAATGTCTGATCGAGGAGATGTTCTCATGTAAGTCCTGCATATGTGGTGATATGCATATTGTCTACATGTACATGCTGCCATGTCTGTTTCTGGCCTCTCTTTGCACATATCTATGTTTCCATTCTGTCTTTACATCCCCAGGAGTAGCCAATGTTCCTGGCCATCGCAGTGGTGCAGTGGTACCTGTGAGTATGTCCTTCAACCTGCAGGTGACTGTGTTGGGTGAACATAGTGGTATATGTACTTTGGGGGCACTGCGGTATAGCACATTTCTGTTGTTCTCTGTCCACTGCACATATATTGTTGTGCACCTGTTTGGCCTGTGCCTCCCTACCCCACATGTTCGCTTTGGCAACCATATAGCCATTAGTTCAGGTCAGGTTCTTGGTTTTCACAACTGTATTTGTGGCAAATGTGATGGAGTTGTGTGTGTCTGCAGGTGCAGGGTGTGTTGGTGGTGGGTGGCACATGCACCCCTTCTCTAGCATTGTGCCATTATACAACATCTGTGTCTCCTTGCATGGACTGTGATGCTTGCCTCCACTGGTCTCAGCTTGGGCTCATAGGGGCCGCATGCTACTGGCGGCATACTCTCCCCATCTCACAGTGTGTGTATGTCTGTGTTTTTAGGAGGTGTCTATGTGACAGCACACTCTCTGCTACCCTTGTGCATTGTCTGGTGATGGGATATGCCTGGACACCTGTGCGGTGGGGTTCACTGCTCTATCTCTAACCCTGTACTGGTGCCTTTGTGTACATTGTGCGCATGTATTTATGCATGTCATCTTTGATTTCTACTGACCTGTCTCCTGTTTGCTGCCATTCCACTATATATCAATGCTTCCGTTTCACAGATATCGACAGACCATGGACATGTGGCATTGCTGGCTCCACATGCGGCCATGATTGCACAAATTCCAGTGGCATACCCTACTTTTACTGTGACCTCTTGTGGCCTTTCCCTGCATTGGACAGACCCTATAGGACACCTGCTGCATACAGACGGTACATTGCATGTTTGATCTGTTTTGACTCACATCACACTTCACATGTTTCTTATGGGCTGTTTGTTTTGGCGGGGACCTCTGTGGGATCCGTGTGCACCAACACTGCTGGACATGCTGTGGCCCACTGGGCAGCCTGTGTTACATGGCCATAGACATGTCTGTGTCGAAATGGCAACCTGGTCGGCCGTGCCATCTCCAGCTGTGGGCAAAATGCACTGTGCTCTGTGTTGTGATCGTGTCCTGTGTAGATGTCTGAGATTTCATTATGTACATACTGAGGTTTATCTCTCTCCTTTTTGACCTTATTTTGTGTACAGCATACCATGACCTTTTTCTCCTTCGCAGCGAACACACACGGCATATCATCTACATTGCGGCTGGCCTACCCATCACAGTACCATTGGTGGACAGAGCAGCTCCATGCAACGATCCCTGGGGGATGGTGCCATTGGGTGATGGGCCTCAGCGAGTGGGACACACGCCTATGATGGACATTATTGTTTGACTACTACTTTGTGACGAGCAGGGACTACTGACACAACATTGCTGCCGTACTCTGGCCGTGTGTCGTGATCATTGCAATGGACATGCAGTACAGTCTGCATTACTGTGGCACACTGAGTTGTCACACGTAACCTTGCATGCCCATGGATCTGTGACAGCTGTACCGGAACATGTCTACTTTCAGATGACATTTTCACTGGGGACAATGTGTACTGGACCGAACATATACAGCAGGATGTCACATACGCACTGTATGTTGTCCATCTATATGACAATGTGTTGATGTGTGTGACCTGCAGTGCAGTATGTCTACATATGTTTGTGTGGACAGTTGCATGCAGCCACATGTGTACCACGGGGGTAACATCCTGTAGGCCCTGTTGCTATGTCTGGCTACCTTGTTCTTGGACATGACAAACTGTTAGCCACCATACCACTGTAATGCATGCCACCAGCTGTGATTGTGGTTTGACCCTCACAGGGGGTGTTACAGTTCATCTGGGGCAGCACTCTGTCATGATTTAACATACACGGTGCATGTGCATCTGCCTGATTCCAGGTTAGCAATGGTGCATGTGCCTACGTGGATTCTGTATGGGTTCATGCAGCATTTTAGTCCCTTTGTTCTACCTCCACATACATGTTATTGTGTGTGGTTCCTCTACAGATGTGCCACTGTACATTGATTTACCTCCCCATCAATGCATGTGTGCCCAAACCTCTGTATGACATAGCATTGTGCCACAGACATTTCACCATTACCTTAGCAGTGGTGCAGGGGGTGTCTCATATTTCTGCCTTAGGTTGTGCATCCCCTGTTCATTGGCATATCTGTGATGCTTCTGTATCCACAACACCCGTTGCAGCAGGCCTTCTGCATTGTGCTACCTCTATGTCTGTGAGGTTTGGCTATGTTTGTTTTTTTTCTACATGTGCATCTCCTACCTGTTTACATGTCCTCATTTTGCCTTGTGCAACTGTTATTGCTCCCATTTGGTCATTAAAGGTGTTTCTGTGCATACGTAACTGATGTCTGCTGATTCTCACGTACATCACGGACTTTTGACTGGCCATCTGCACTGTTGTAGGACCCATTGATATGCTCTACACAGTAGAGGGCTGCTGCTGGGACATTGGGACATGGCATTTTGTTACTGTTTCTGCATTTGCCTTGCACTGCAGATCTACATTACTGTATGGCAGCCTGGCATTACATCTAGGTATCCTCCGTTCCAACCCTATCACCTTCTGCTTATTTGGCCAGCTTGGTGCACCAGCCTGGACCGTGCCCCCTGTTAGTTGTGTGTTCCTGTGCTATTCCCATGATGATATAGACAGCGCACGTTGGTGTCATCTGGTTCACTCACATCACTGTGTCACCTGTCGACCTTTCAGGTCATTGCCCAATGTGTGTGTTCTATCATACACAGCATATGTGTAGTGTATTGGACGTTCTGCTGCTGCATTCCTATGCACAGATGGTTTCACTGATGGCCACATACATATTCCATTTTAACACAGGTACATTCATCGCTCCCATGTGCCTCTACAGTTGGATGTCATCTGTCTTGGAGCATTGTGGCTTCTTGTGGGTGGGCATCTCTACTACTTGGGCACATGCATGCCCAGGTTGCAGCCTCTACATCCCCGCCTGCGATGTGTGTGTCGGACATAGCTGACATTGGTGTTCATTGGCACTGGTGCTGGCGGTGGCTGAGAGACTGCTTGCATATGCGCCTGCCTCCTTGTCTACACATCATCCACTGCAGAGATGTTGATGTGTTGGTGTGGCCCTATGGTTCTCGCACCTGTCTGCGTACCTGGGGACCTGGATTCAATTCCCCATGTAGCATTTGTCAGGCCACATTCCCTGCATTGCTCTGACGGGGTCCAGTTAATCATTGTCACCATTTGATGTACATTATGAGGGTTATGTTGCCATGTACACTGTTTTGCTTGATATCATTGCCAGGCTCTGACACCCATTACTTATATCTGTGTGTAGGCTAGCAGACATCTAGCTGTATATGCTTTTCCTGGCTTGTGTGTTCTGTATTGCCAGGCACGTATGCCTTGGTGGACATTTCATGACTCCTGTGTTTTTGGGCCTCCACATGCAGCACCCACTGTGTACATGTGCACACCTTGCATCTCCTGGACATGATCTGTCCTGCTCCTCGTCTGTGGACAGACCAGTGGCTTTTGTATGACATTTTGTACAGACATTTGTCTCTGCTGCTGCATCACCACACTGACCATCCTGGACCACTGGAAGTTGCCTGTGTGCCAGCCGTCTGCCACCTCACATGGTGCTATGACTTTCCATACACACATTCCATTTAGTGGTACATATTAGCATTGCAGGTGCTGTGGTTGTTCGGCATAGTGGTTAGAGGCATGCATTGGGCCACCATAGGTTGTGGTTTTGATTCCAGCATGTTCTCTTCCTCTTTTTTTCTTGTGTTCTGTTACCCTTACCATGCAATGGCTGCAACTTAGTCACCTCTCCGCACACCCTCCCTTCTCTTCCCTGTGTACCATGGTGTGCCCTCTATGCAGCCTGTCTTTCACATATTAGCTGTTACACATGGTTCTTATCATTATGCTATCCAAGTGAGCAGTTGGCTTGGGGGGTTGGTACTGCTGTTGTGATGCTGTTGTTGGACACGTTGTTGTGTGGGTTCAATTCTCATGTGCTCCTTTTTGGTTCTGTTCCCCTTGTTGCCCTGGTCCACTGACCATGCACACGGCTGTCTCCTCTGCAGGCCCCTGCCACCCTTTCTATTTTGGATCTTCGCTCCTTAGCATGCTGTGTTCAGGGCATTCCATTTCATGGTGTGTGTGCATATGTTTATCTGTGTCTCTTGTCCCACTTACAGACTGCGATATCAGCTGTGGACGTCTGCTCTGCATTTGTGTTGCATCATGGGTACTGGTGGGGTTGCCCTATCCTGGCACACAACAGGCGTTTTGTGTGGTGTCCTGCAGTGTTCTTGTATGCAAACATAGCTATGGAACTCAACATGGTGGTGTAGCCTGCTGGTTTGGTCACCAACTTTCTTCCCACTGGTCATGGGTTCGATTTCTGTTTATCCCCATTTTTTATGCCTGTCCTTTACAACTACTTGTCATTCCTTTGGACAGTCATATCTCTGTGGATCTGTGCTGCCAGCCCATAGTACCCTCACCACAGTTGCCAACAATCCTTATAAAGTGTTATAGGGCACATTATAAGGCACGTTAACAGGCACCTTATTAGGCACAGTACATGACACGTTATAAGGCGCGTTATAAGGCACATTACAAAGCACCTTATTAGGCACAATACAAGGCACATTAGGCACGTGCCTTGTATTGTGCCTAATAAGGTGCTGTAGTAAGGAAGCCTATCCTGAGTTAGGGGAAAGGAAAAAAGGCAAAGAGTTCACCCTAGTAAAAGGGCCCCTTTTGCAAGGTCAGGGTAGCAAAGCCACAACCTCACCTAGGAACCAGAAAACCCCCAGCTGGAACAGGTTTCATGTTTCCCCTAGTGAAATAAGGGACAGTGAAAACATACCTAAGGTCCAAGACCCTTACATCATTAAGCTCCCTGATTACTCAGGTGCCAGAAGGCAGAGTGATCTCTGTCACCTGGGAAGAGAGGAGGTGGGGCTAGAACCCTGGAGATATAAGCCTATGCTAGATTATAGTAATGGAGAAAGAGAGAGGGTGGATGGAATGCCAGAAGCAAGGGCAGAGGCAAAGGCAAGAAGAGGAGAAAGAGAGAGAGAAGCTGATACAAGCTGAGGCACAGGTACGAGCCTAAGAAGCCTGATTAATGCTGAGCAGAGCAGGAGAAGCCTGACTAATGCTGGACAGTGCAGAGGAGCAGGAGACACTCTCAGCTCTAGCGAGAGGCTGTCAGCCGAGCCCGGTGAGCCAGAAGGAGAGTCAGAGTCTATGCAGCTAGGAGAGCCTGATGCTGAGCTGAATGAGGAAGACACCCTCATGGATTGCTCTTTGTGCCAAGCCTTAGCCCCAGACGGGTTGAAGGAAAGCCCTCTAGAGAAAGGTAACCATAAGAAGCAGGTAGATGGATTGTAAATTCCCACGTGGTAAAGAGGGGAAGTTTTACTAAGATGTAAGAACAAGCTGGAGTTGTGAATTGTGCTTGTTAAGCACCTGCCACCTGTGAAGTGAGACGGCAAGAAGCCAAATTAACTGTGAGGAAAAAGCTTTCTTTTTACTCTTGAATTTCCTGAGAAACCTGAATAGAACTTTGCTTGCACGTTGAAAGTTTGTTCCTGTTTGGAGTTTTTGTTTTGTTTGTTAATTGGAAAACAGCCTGGAAAAGTTGGAGACTGGAAAAGAAGGCAAACTGCCACAGAAGAAAGCCTATTTTGTGTTATGTGCTTTAACCAGCAAGGCTAAAGGAAGCTGGTAGCCTTGCTGTTAAAAAGCTATGTTTTTCTGAGCTGAAGAATACTTTAAGTTGCCACTTTGGTTTTGGGTTTTGTTTTGCTTATAACCTGTTGTACTTTGAAGAAGCCTGGAGAAGTATGCCTGAATGTGGTATTTATGAACCTTTTTTGTGCTCAATAAATTTTCTGTCATTGCCTTACCCCAAGGAGCCCGACTACAGCTTTCTACCTGAAGCCCATATATAGTGCAATTAAACTACATTTCCCAGAAAACATTGCGGAGAATTAGTCAGCTAAGGCTGAAAGGGGAAAGTTCCTTATACAACCATGCCCCTCTGAGCTGGAGGCGAGTGGTGAGGGCATGACAGTGCCTTGTAACATGCCTTATAACGTGCCTTATAACGCACGTTACCTGAAATGCTTACCATACTGATGCCCCGCCCACGCATTTATATGGGCATCTGTACCTTTACCGCGGAAACTAACGCAAATGACATTACACTTATAACGTGCCTTGTACTGTGCCTAATAAGGTGCCTTGTAACGTGCCTTGTACTGTGCCTAATAAGGTGTCTTGTAATGTGCCTTGTACTGTGCCTAATTAGGAGCCTTATAACACCTTATAAGGATTTCTGGCAACTGTGGGGAGGGTTCTATGGGTTGGCAGCACGGATCTGTAAAGATATGACTGTCACAGGCAAGCAAAATATCTGCCTTGGGCAGGAGGGAACAACAAGGAATCAAACCCATGACCTCCGCCTAGAACATCAGTGTACTAACCAGTAGGCTATATCTCTATGGCTTGTTGCATGTCAATGGCTGGGTACAGAAGGACTGCAGGTCACCGCACAAACCGTCTTCTCTGTGTGCCAGAATAGGGTAACCCCACAAACACCCATGATGCATTGCACATGCAGAACAGCGGCCTACAGCTGACCACCAAATGGGGTCTGTACCTCTCCGGTACTGCAGCGTGGTAAGACGGACTGACAGTGCGTGATACTGGCACAGAGTAGCTACAGACCATGCCATTGTGCAGATTCCGTGTTCACCCTGAGGGATAGGATGGATGCCCAGCACTAGGTCCACAGTACATTTGGTTCTAGAGATCCCCAGAATGCTCCCCAGTTCCTAACAAATCCAAAACCCTCATTCTTGCACCATCGTCTAATCCATGCATTGAGACTCAGTAGGTTCAGTACAAATTGGTCGATGTCCCCTGCCAAGGAGAGAACCTCTTTTGCAAACCCATGACCGACAAGGCTGCCGAGGTGGAGACCGAGTTCATGACGAGCACCAGACTCTCCAAAAAGACCGCTGCCCCTCCCCAATGGAAGGGCTCCGGTAAAATGTCCTTTTAATCAAGGAAGGGAGCTGCTTACTGAAACAACCCACCTTATCAGGCCTTCCCAGCTTCCCAACAGGGTCAGCATGCCAAGGGACATGAGCATGGCCCGCGTAAGCAGAAGGCTCCAAAACTCCAGGCATCAACACCATCTCTGGCCCAGCCAGGGGAGAGTTTTTGACTCCTTGAGCATAGCCTATCTACCCCAAGGAGATCAGCAGCCCACAGGGGAAAATCTGGCCCTCTGTGCCAGAGGTGGAGGTCCATCACCACCGATTCCTGGGCACTTCGGGTAGTCAGGGAGGGTTACCTCCTCCACCTGACTCAGACACCTCTCCCTTCTTTCTCAGGAGAGCCCCTCAGGTCTCCCCTCCACTGGGACCTTCTTCTGAAGGAGTTGGCAGGTTTTCTCTAGGACAAAGTGGTGGAACCAGCGCCCCACAATCTGAAGGGCAAGGGTTCAACTCCAGGTACTTCCTCATGCCCAAAAGGACAGGGGGCCTAAGGCCCATCCTTGACCTGCGCAACATCAACAGATTCCTGGTGAGGGAGAAGTTCAAGATACTCTCCCTTGGAACATTGCTTCCATACCTCCAGCAGGAAGACTGGCTATGCTCTTTAGCTCTCAAGGATGCTTCTACCCACATCCTCATCCACCCCAACCACAGACAGTACTTGCAGTTCGTAGTGGGGGGCAGGCATTTTCAGTACAGGGTGCTCCCTTTCGGCCTAGCCTTTGCCCCAAGGGTCCTGCTGTACATCCCCAGCACTGCCAGTGCGTGCCAGGTGTCCCCAGCAGTGCAACTGAAGGTACATCTGTTCCAGCTGTGTTCTGAAGTCACATGTGGCCCTGGGGGACCAGACACCACCCAGATTAGTGCATACCTGGTGTTAACATCCGGCTGCGATGGTGCCTGTTATCAGGGCAGTAGGGTGTCTAGACTTGCATGAGGGCTATGTAGCACTGCCACTATGGGTCTAAGTGGTATGCACTATATACCACAAGGGGCCTCAATCACCCCTTTAGTAGATGAGGGTGTGGTGCAATGTTCCCTCTAATTTTCTGTAGACTGTGTGCGCATAAAATATCAGCTGTGCAGCTTTTGAAGGAAGGTTAAATTTTTGTGCGCCACATAATGACACTCGGGAGTTATATACTTTAAAATCTGACTACACGTCAGAATACAGTATTACACCACATTGATTTTAATCAAATTAAATGAAAATAGACAATTACTAAATGAAGCGTAAAATTTCTAGTAATTACAATCACAACTTTTAAATTTTAAGACGTCTGTGTTGTTTTCTATCAGAATCAGAACCATAATTTTTGTGCGCTCTGTTGTAAAGTATGTGCGCTTGCTCGGCGAGATGTGTGCGTGTGCACACACGCACAGCTTAGAGGGAACAGTGGAGTGGTGGGACAGGTGCCTGTACCCTGCAGAATGGCTGTAGTACCAGCAACCACAGTCCTGCTGGAGAATGACAGCCCTCTAGGGCTATTTGGGCCAGTGCCATACCTGTGACCATTGCAGAACAGCAGTGATGCTTGGGGTAGGCAGGAGAAGGCTCAACTGCCCCATACCACAGTCTTCCATTTATCAACAAATAGCACCTGCAGCATCCTACAAGGTGTTCCCACCATGCACAGTGTGAGACTAAGCCGGTCTTAGGCGGTTGTCTAGACCTGGGTATAGCCTGAAGTTGTGGAATAAAGACTCTGTAGTCGTGTCCAGAGTGAAAATTAAGATTAGGTTTTATTCCCTTTCCCTTGAGGATGTCTTCAAATAAGGACAACATAAATTGAACGGTTGCTTCACCGGTGTAAAGGATTCTACAAACAATAATTACGCTTCTTCTTCAGCAAAGAGAGTCCATCACATTCCATATGTGCAAAAACACAATTCCTTTCCTGCTCCCTTTTAACACAGAGATTCTATGTCATCTGCTACACACAAAGCACATTCCATGGGCTCGGAGATGTTTTCTGGGATAGAGCTTTCCCACTGCATAAGGTCGGGACCTAGTCCTGTATATGGGCACTGAGTACTTGTGAAACTGCTCTCAGAGCTTTGCCCTCGGGAGACCTCAGCTTCTGATAGTTGGAGCTGCTTTAGGGTGTCAAAGCTAGCAGGAGATATGCTGGGGATTTCCTCCCACGTTCTATGCCAATAGGGATTCTCTAGCTTGCTGTAAGCCCGGCTTCTCTTATAAGGACTTCTTTCCCTTTACAAAAGACAGGGTACTTATCTCTCTTCGGGGAGAAGATGGTTTCCAGCCCTTCTTCTTCCAGCCAAGGTTTTCTCTCTGACTGGCTCCCTGCTTTTCTCTGTGAGCATCGGTTGCTGTGCCTGGCTGAGCAGCACTCACTTCCTGTCTTCAGTGAGCTTCCCTGCACGTGACCTTTGCTCTCTGTTGGCTTGGCTGCTTGCCTCGGTATGAGGACCCCTCTGGCTGGGAAGACTTTGCCACTGTCTTTCCTAGCTCTCTCGAGTTTTTCAGCCTGCCTTTCTTCTGCCCTAATTCTCCAAGGCAACGTGTCTTTCTGAAACTGCTCTGGAGTTCTTGTCTCACCTTCTCTCTGAGACTGACCTCTCAATCTCCTGGACTGTTTTTCCTCGAGCTCAAACTCCAGCTCTGGCTGCAGCCCTGAATGCTGAACTCCAGCCTTTTCCTCCAGATGCTTGAACTCCCTGAGCCTGAGCTCCTCGGGCCTGAGCTTCTCGGGCCTGCGCTCTCTAGGCCTGAGTTCCCCCTGTGGGATTTCCCACCTGGTTTTATCTCTCTGCTCATCAGACGTAGAACGTGACTCTGGCTCCAGGTGAGCCTGATTGGGACCCTGAATTCTTACTGCGTCACTAAGGCCATGAGGAAAGTTTGTTTCTCCTTTCCCTGCCTTTATGCATTGTGTATGCTGCAACTGTACGTGTGGCTGTAAGGTAAACTCTTCTTTTATTTTACTCTTTAATATCTCAGGGTCTGTGCTATCTAACTCATGACAGGTAAGTTCTTCTTTTATATTACTCTTTAATGTTTCAGGCTTAGTGCTGTCTAGCTCATGACAAGTAAGCTGTTCCTTTGCATTACTCTTTAATATTTCTGGCTTAGTGCTGTCTACCTCATGACAACAGGTGAACTGCAGACAGCCCACTAACCAGTCCATAGTGCATGCTCACAGGGGAACCCTGTGCACCCAGAGGTGGGATGAACAGCAGAAACACCGAGCAGGTATTCCTGCAATTGGGCCCCAGAACTGGGAACACACAGGTAGCACTGGAAACAAATAGTATGCAGCACTATGTGGGAACATAGACATGCCATGGTCACTGCTTGGTCAGAGTAAGAGTGACCCCCCCCCCCCCTGCGTGACATGCTGTGGCCACCCTGTCCATGCAGGTGGTGGTCGAGCACTACAGTGTCTCAGCCATAGCCCTCCACCTTGTGCAGATGCATCCTGGCCAATCCACCCTGTCTGGGCCATACCCACAATAATTTGCTCCTCATTATGCACTTTTGCAGGCTAACGCTGGAAACAGTGTGAGCAATGTGGGCTCAGTGAGGTGTTGGCAGACACAAAACAATGGAGAGACATACGCACACTCCCACACCTATCTCAGCATGTGCAGATATGGAGGTGGTTGACAACCCTACCCACCACACTGGTCCTGATCACAGTGCCAACATTGCTAATCTGTGCATGGGGTAGTAGTAGTGCTCTGGTGATAACTGCAGCTCTGTGCTGGGGTTAACAGCCCGACACTCCATGAAGCTGTGGATAGTGGAGCCCTTGTGAGTGGGTGTCCATACCCCTGTGCACCACTGCATTGGAGTTTGCCCATGTTGTTGTTGTGGCTGCATTGTGGGCTAAAACTATGGGGAGATGCTCTGCAGGATCCACAGATGGGAACTGAACCTCTGACCCTCTGCTCTTGGACATGCTAGCTGGGTGTACTGCACCACACTGTTGCCACAGCAGCATAGTTGTCCCTGGGGCTACCCTTATGTTCCTCGGCCAGACCTCTTCTGTTGCACTACACACCACGTAATGGTACAGTACATGGCCTAGGTCCACTGCAGGTGGGTGCCACTGCTCCCTCCAGCACAATCACCCAACCCTCTGCAATGCCACCATGACCATATGCTGTCGGTTCCAGTGGTGCGTCATACCAGGCCATCCAGGGGGCAGGTAGGCATCTGCCTAATGTGTGGGTTCTGGGGTAGGGATGCCTACATAGATGTCCACACTTCCCCTGACACCGCCTGTCAATGTAATGTGCCCCTTGGGATACCTGCTGGGTAATGTCTCCTGGATGGGACATTGTGGGACACAGACTCATGGGCATGTCTGACCCTGGTCAGTTGCTATCTTGCTGGTTTACATTTTCTGCATTCCTATATGCCACCTCAGCAACCGCCTAGTCCATCCTGTGCCCCAGTAGCTCCCACTGCATGTCCCACCTGCAGCCCCCATGCCCCATTTGCACCATCACCATAGTGGCCTTTCAAACCTGGGCACTACGCTGTTGCTGAAAATGGAGCACTACTATCACCTTTCTTGGGCTTCCTGCCTATTGTGATGAAGAAGCCCATAATGAACATATGGAATTAGAAGAAAAGGATGATTTTACCTTTAAACAAACTGACAGTCAGGCTGCACACACGTTTTAGCGTTTGCAAGAGAGCGGCAAGCATAGGAAAACAGGAGCTAGGCTGACACACCCAAGCTCTGACGTAACTGCAAGCCTGGAATCTAATTACACACACCTGTTCAAAAGGCAGACCCAAGGCTCAAGGAACAGGAATATAAACCCTGGCTAGGAGAAAGCAAGGGAGGAGTTGGTGATTGGAGTCTCGCTGAGAGAGCCGGTAAGAGTGTTGGTGAGAGTATTGACTGGAGAGGTGGTTATAGAGATGGATGGAGAAGAGCTGGGAGGAGACCTTCGAGGAAACTCAGCTGCAGTTCTGGAATTGAAGCAGACAGAGCAGAAGGAGAGAAGGGACAGACAGCTGTCAGAAACCTGCCTAGAGGGAGAGAGCAGAGAGACATTCAGACCTCATTGCCAGATAAAAAGCTTCAAGGAGCTCACAGGTGGGAACCTAGCACAAAACCCAGGGGTTTGCAAAGCTCAGTTTGGGACTGGGAACCAGAGCAGTGCTCCAGACAAGATCTCCAAACAGGGAATCAGAGAGTGTTTCCCTACAGCTGGAAAAAGCTAGCTGAACAAAGCCAGAGAGGAATCTCCACAACCTCAGGTATTTCAAATCCTTACCATATAGAACTGTGCCCAAAGGAAGCACCAGAGGACTTAGGGGGAAATTATCCTAAGCCGTATAATAACAGCTTAAAGGCAAACCCCTTAGCTACAGAGTTTGAAGAGATGCAACAGGACTGTAATGAGAGTGACTCAGCAGAAGTGCCTATGGACTGTACA
Source organism: Ichthyophis bannanicus (assembly GCA_033557465.1). NCBI lineage: Eukaryota > Metazoa > Chordata > Amphibia > Gymnophiona > Ichthyophiidae > Ichthyophis > Ichthyophis bannanicus. The sequence continues at coordinate 612,977,604 of CM066031.1, read as the reverse complement.
CTGTGTTTGGCAGATGATATGGAATCCCTTTGCTAAAGGTGTACGAGGGAGCTGAGTGTGAACAAAGGGAAAGAAGATATTTTTCTTTGTGAGATGAAGCTGTTATGTTTTCTATCTATTACATGTGATATGTATTGCACGTTTTGTGAGCAAAGAGTGTGCAGCTCAATCAGTTTAAGTTCTGTAAATATCCTCGAGCAAACACCTGAAGAGTATCCTGATTTAATCTGCACTGACTCTTTTTTTGGGGGAATAAATTCTTGTCATTTTGCCTTACCACTGGTCTCACAACTATTTCCTTATCAGAGGGCAAAATAACTACTACTCCCAGCAGGCATAGCGGGAGCAAAAGGTTTCACCTCACCTTCTGCAAGGAACATATAATGGCAACCCCAACCCTCTGAGCCCTAGGCGGACGGCTGGGGCCTGACAAGTGGCATAGTTTGCAGGATTATTTTTGCAGAACATCAGGATTTACAGAAGAAAACTTCAGGATATACGCCAGAGATTTTTTTCCAAGATCCAAAACGGCTGAGCTGTTGGTGGATGGCAGAGTGGAAAATCGCTGGCAAGGGTCGGCCAGAGCGACTGAGGACCAGTTTAGGACTCCTTTTCAATGCATGAATCAACACCATGCTCAGGTAAAGAGTATTTGGGCGTGGGTGTCTAAGGATTTAAGTGAAAAGGATAGCCATGGCTAGGCAGTCACGTTAGACTGAACGGCTAGGAAAAAAAAAAAAGAGAAGAAAAAGTTTTGTTGTGCCGCACTTGGTGGGCTTGTGTTTCTCTTTTGTTTTTCTGCAGAGAAAGCTATGGAAATGGATCCAAAAGAGGTTCTATGTTGGATGGCATCTCAATTTGAGAAACAACGGGAGATGGCTCAGCATGCGCAGGAACAGGCTGCTGCAGCCATGCAATTCCAACAGTAACCAATAGTGGGCTTGATGGAGGCCTTGCTTGCCGGCCAGAAGGTGACGGAGGGAGCAATACCATCAACTTGAGAGGCGACAATGCACACATGTGTGGTAGGACCACAGACTGGTGGAGCTTTTGCTTTTGGACAACTTGCAGCAAATGATGATATTGATGATTTCATGGAAGCGTTTGAAAGAGTTGCCCTTACAGTGGGGTGGCCATTAGAGCAATGGGCAGTAAGGCTTGCTATATCCCTTACGGGAGAGGTCTTAGCAGCCTACAAAACCATGCCAGCCGCACTGGCTATGGACTATGATGAGCTTAAAAAGGCTATTATAGACCGATTGGGTCTAACACCAATGGTTTACCGTAAAAAGCTGAGAGCTACAAAGTTAAGACCTAATGAGACACCTAAGGCTTTGTTCCACAGGGTCCGAAGCTTAACTTTGAAGTGGCTAGCTCCACAGGGAAAAACCATGGAGTCTGTAATAGACATGATTGTGTTAGAACAGTTCATGGAGGCGGTCCCCAAAGAAATTCAGTCTTTCTTGATTTTACAAAACTGCCAGAACACTGCAGAGGCAGCCTTGCTGACTGAACAGTATTTGGAAGCCAGGGTGGCTGGTCAGCAAAAAGGGAGCGCTCTGAGAGTGTCAGCAGAGGCAAGTTTTGGAAAATCAGAAAAGGGACCGAGGCCAGAGCTGAAATGTAGGAACAGCTATTTGCCAAAGCAAGAAAGCAGATGGGCAAATAGGAAATGTTTCCAATGTGGGAAAATGGGTCATATACAAAAGGAATGTATAGCACGTACCGCATTGTTAACTGCTAATGTAAAACAGATACGAGAAGGTTTCCTTTTGAATGTAGAGGTTCATGGTGTGTCAACTAGTACGTTACTCGACTCAGGTGCTGACCAGAGCATGGTTTCCAAGAAGCTCTGGCGGGCCATAGAAGCCCGGAGTGGGTCACTCCCGAGATGACCAGAAGTAAGTGTTAAAATCTGATGTATTCACGGAGCATCCTCCTTCTACTCTCTGTACAAGCTCTTAATAAAGGGGTTAGGAATTCAGAAAGAAGTTCTAGTAGCTGTAGTCCCTAAGTTGCCCCATGACCTAGTGCTGGGTAGGGATTGGCCCCATTTCAGAAAATCGATGGAGAAGGGCCTACATGCAAAGGCAGGGCTGGTCTCCACTCGATCCCAGTCAGTAACCCCAGAGGAGAAGGATGAACCCCCAGAGGGGTCACTAGGGGAACTACCCGCACACAACGACCTCATAACTGCCCCTTATGATAAGATTAAAAAAGGAAAGGCAGAGAAACGCTGAGAAAGACAGCGTAGGGCTCAAGGGAGGGCCGAAATAGAGGCTGGACAAGAGTTGCCTTGGGTTCCAGCTGATGCGGTAAAGAAGTTTCCATCCTTCCCTAAGGAGCAGCAAGTGGATCCCGCGTTAAAACGGGCATTTGAATATGCCCAGGTTAAGAGGGATATTCTCCCAAGATTTATATCGGATAGGGGAATATTATATCGGGAGAGTCATGATCCATAGGCAGGCACAGTCAGGAAACAATTGGTAGTCCTCGTCGCTTTCAAGACAGTGGTTTTGAGGCTGGCCCATGATCACCCTGTAGGTGGTCATAAGGGAATACAGGGGACTTTAGAGCAAATTTTGGCCCGTTTCTACTGGCAGGGGATTTTTAAAGAAACCACCCATTTTTTCAAGTCGTGCCCTTCCTGTCAATGGGTTACCTCTGCTAGGCCACCAGGGGTGCCCATGATTCCTACTCCCACTATATCAGAACCCATATGACAAATGGCCATGGATATTGTAGGACGTTTGCTGAAGACACCCAGGGGATTTCAGTATATTTTGGTTATAATGGATCAGGCCACCTGGTTTCCGTGGGCTATCCCCTTACAGAACATCTCTGCCGGAACCATAGCCCTAGAGTTAATAAAACTCTTTTGTGAGGTGGGATTTCCCCAGAAGATGCTCACAGATCAGGGGAGCAATTTCATATCGAAATATCTGGCCCAGGTATGGGATGCTTTCGGGGTACACCACATAAAGATTGCCGCCTACCACCCCCAATCCAATGGACTAGTGGAAAGATTAAACCAGACACTTAAACAAATGCTAAGACGTGGTTTGGATGGTAACATATCCGAGTGGGACGTTCTGCTCCCATTTGTGCTGTATGCCTGTCGAGAGCGTACACAGGCATCCTTAGGGGCATCCCCGTATGAGTTGTTGTATGGCCGTGTCCCAAGGGGAATTTTAGACATTTTGCAGGAACAATGGGTGGAACCCGGGGTAGAAGTAATGGGGGTACCTCAATTTTTGCGGGATTTGAGAGAACGGTTACAAAGGACTTCCCAGGTGTCCGAAGAAAACCTACAAGCCAGTCAGGAGCGCCAGAAGAAGTACTATGATCGAGGAACGAAACCTCGCCAGATAGCCATAGCGGAGAAGGTTGTAGTGATGGTAGCCAACACCGGACCTAAATTTGAGGCCCAATGGAAGGGACCCTACAAAGTGGTTAAACAAGTGGGTCTGGTTTCCTATGCAGTGGAGAACAATAGTGGCTGGCAGCAGGTTTACCACGTAAACGTCCTTAAGCCCTGGCGTGAGAGAACAGCGGTAGCTAGTATATCCAGAGTGGAAAAGCATATCAAGGCCCTATCGAAGATTACGCGCTGTGCGGGTGATGGGCCGCCAGCCCATAATATCTTAAGGGGGGGATATGTGATGAAGAAGCCCATAATGAACATATGGAATTAGAAGAAAAGGATGATTTTACCTTTAAACAAACTGACAGTCAGGCTGCACACACGTTTCAGCGTTTGCAAGAGAGAGGCAAGCATAGGGAAACAGGAGCTAGGCTGACACACCCAAGCTCTGACGTAACTTCAAGCCTGGAACCAAATTACACACACCTGTTCAGGAAGGCAGACCCAAGGCTCAAGGAACAGGAATATAAACCCTGGCTAGGAGAAAGCAAGGGAGGAGTTGGTGATTGGAGTCTCGCTGAGAGAGCCGGTAAGAGTGTTGGTGAGAGTATTGACTGGAGAGGTGGTTGGAGAGACGGTTGTAGAAAAGCTGGGAGGAGACCTTCGAGGAAACTCAGCTGCAGTTCTGGAATTGAAGCAGACAGAGCAGAAAGAGAGAAGGGACAGACCGCTGTCAGAAACCTGCCTAGAGGGAGAGAGCAGAGAGACATTCAGACCTCATTGCCAGATAAAAAGCTTCAAGGAGCTCACAGGTGGGAACCTAGCACAAAACCCAGGGGTATGCAAAGCTCAGTTTGGGACTGGGAACCAGAGCAGTGCTCCTGACAAGAACTCCAAACAGGGAATCAGAGAGTGCTTCCCTACAGCTGGAAAAAGCTAGCTGAACAAAACCAGAGAGGAATCTCCACAACCTCAGGTATTTCCAATCCTTACCATATAGAACTGTGCCCAAAGGAAGCACCAGAGGACTTAGGGGGAAATTATCCTAAGCCGTACAATAATACCTTAAAGCCAAACTCCTTAGTTCCAGAGTTTGAAGAGATGCAACAGGACTTTAATGAGAGTGACTCAGCAGAAGTGCCTATGGACTGTACACTGTGTTTGGCAGATGATATGGAATCCCTTTGCTAAAGGTGTACGAGGGAGCTGAGTGTGAACAAAGGGAAAGAAGATATTTTTCTTTGTGAGAAGAAGCTGTTATGTTTTCTATCTGTTACATGTGATATGTATTGCACGTTTTGTGAGCAAAGAGTGTGAAGCTCAATCAGTTTAAGTTCTGTAAATATCCTCGAGCAAACACCTGAAGAGTATCCTGATTTAATCTGCACTGAATCTTTTTTTGGGGGAATAAATTCTTGTCATTTTGCCTTACCACTGGTCTCACAACTATTTCCTTATCAGAGGGCAAAAGAACTACCACTCCCAGCAGGCATAGCGGGAGCAAAAGGTTTCACTTCACACAAGGAGCATATAATGGCAACCCCAACCCTCTGAGCCTTAGGCAGAGGACTGGGGCTTGACACTATGCTGTATATTGCTGACACTGAACTAGTTTCTCTCTCTTGCAAATGTGTGCTAATGCCTGGTTTTCTGTTGCATTAGGATTCAGCTCTTAATTTCTCCGTGTTAGTGTGAAAGGGGCCTCTCCCCGCCCACTCCCCACCCATTGACCCCTTCTCTCCGCCCTCTCTCCACCCTTTTCCTGGCTTACTGCGGCCGGGAATGTTAAGGCGTGTTATGTAACTTTAAGGCACCTTAACGTTACATAACGCGCCTTAACATAGCCGCTGCTACATTACCGCAGTTTAGTAAACATACCCCTTAATGAGAATCAAGGGGTATGTTTACTAACCCCTTCTCTCCGCCCTCTCTCCACCCTTTTCTGGACTTACCGCGGCCGGGAATGTTAAGGCGCGTTATGTAACATTAAGGCACCTTAACATTACATAACGTTAAGATGCCTTAACGTTACATAATGTGCCTTAACGTAGCCGCTGCTACGTTACCACAGTTTAGTAAACATACCCCTTAATGAGAATCAAAATGACATGTGCAGAATAGGAAGAAGCAAGCATGACAAGTGAAATGACAACCCTGAGAGCCAAAATCAAATTGCCCAAAAATTAAAAATTAAAATGAAAGGCAAAAATGAAGATAATAGAAGACCATAACCACAAATCTTGTTTGTAATTAATCAAAGCGGTGGTTCTTATGTGCATATAAAAACTAAATAAACAATAGCTAAAGAAGGTAAAAAGGAACATCATGATTTTTACAAGCTGTGATAGTCACCTAATATGTATAAAAAAAGTAAAAATGACATGAGCAGTATAGGAGGAACCTGGCATAGAAGATAAAAGAAAACCTTAAAAGTCGAAATAACATAAACTTGAAGGTAAAAAGGGAAAAAAAAAGGTCTCGACCATTAAACATGTAAATAGTCGATCAAAGCAGTGTTTTTCAGATATATATATGAAAAAGCAGACAAGCAATACCTGGGGGAGGATAAAAAATGAACCTCATGATGATTATAATAAATACATATCATAAATATAATAAATATAAATCTGGATATAAAGAAGTGGAGGGGGAGGGGGAGGGGAAGAGGAAAGGATAAAGGAGGGCAGAGGGGGAATGGGAAAGGGAAAAGGAAAAGCAGGAAGGAAAGGGGAAAGCGGGAAGGGGAGGGGGAGGGGGAGGGGGAGGGAAGGGAATAAAGAAAGAGTGGAAGGGGGATTGGGGATGGTGGATAAAAGGGGGGGGGGGAAGTAGAAAGGAAAGGAGGGGAAGGAGAAGGGGACCTGCAGGGATCATAAGTTCCAGTAGGAACCACAAAGAACCAAAAGGAGACTGTGCTTAAAGGAAAACAGAAAAATCTATATCATGGTAAGGCCATGAGGAGCTCTGGAGCTTGATTCAGAAAGGGATACATCCAGGCCATCTGGATGGCCCCAAGTAGGACGGTCCATTAGGACCTGATTCTGTAACGCGGAAGCAAAACATTCCCATGGCATACAGAATTGGGCCCGAAGATGACCTGGCGTGCCTCAGCATGGCCAGCAGGATGTCCACCCTGCAGAGCCATAGTGCCCCAGCACTTACTCCACTTCCTGACCCCCACAGGGGCTGCCATAACCCTGATCGGGTTGCAGGACACAGCTCCAGTGGCTGCTGCTCCGGTAGTGGGCTGCCATGTTCCTGTGGGGGCTGGTGGGCAGGATGATGGAGGGGGTGGCCTAGCCATCTCCCTGGGGACCTCTGGATGTACAGGGTCATCAATGGAATCGACCCTGTACATCCAGGGCTCAGGCCCACACGTGACCCTCTCCCGTCATGTCCATGTGCCCCGCTGCATGCACAGCGGCTCTGTGTGTGTGCAAGTTGTTAGGAGGAATACCGCCAGGGTAGATAGTGGGGCAGCACGTACCCGCAGGACCTGATGTCCCACTATTTCCCTTCTAGAATCTAAAGTTCCAATCTCAACAGGGTCCTGTCTATGTCCCCTCCATGCCGGTTGGCTTTGATCAGGGCCGTACCAAGCCAGAATCATGTCCTGTGTGACTTACACATCAGGCGCATGCCCCCATCCTTCCCATACTTCCTTCCAGCCGCTGCATGCTCCTGCCCTGCTACTGCTGCCCTCTGTTTTCTCCATGGCAGGAGAGGCAGCAGGGCAAGAGAGGCAGCAGTTGGATGGAGGTATAGAGGAGGCACATATCCGATGTGCAAGTCGCCGGCAGCATCAGCAGCAGATCTGATCCCTCCCTGCTCTGACACTGCATCAGAGCAGGGAGGGATAAGACCTGCAGAAAGACCCGCAAAAAGGCTGAGGGGGCACATTTCAGCTGCCTGCTTTTGCTATGCTGCTGCTGAGAGAACAAAAAGTAGTGGTGGCAGAGCAACAGCAGGCAGCAGAAATGCGCCCCCTAAGCCTTTGCAACCTGTGCGGCTGCACCGCTTGTACAGGGCTAGGTACAGTACTGGCTTTGACAACCTTTAGCACAAAAATCTTTAGGTCAGAAATGAGATGAGTCTTCTCTACCCAATGTGCAACTAGGGGCTTGTCCATTACTGTCCTGCTAAGGCAACTTCGGTGTTAGATGATTCGAGTGCGAACAGCCCTCTTCGTTTTGCCAGTATATAGAATATTACATGGACACATAATAACATCAATGTTGTTCTTCCTGGTACATTTAGAAAAATATGAAAGAAAAATTTTCCTCTTAGACATTGGATGTATAAAAAACTCCTTAACAGACAAACCATGATTATATACGGGACATCTCCCACATTGGACCCTATTGAGATTGCAACAGAAATAGATCTTTCAACTTAACATTATGGCTCCTCAAGATTTATTTATTTATTGAATAATGTTTGTTTGAGTAAGCTGTAAGAAATGTCTGTTCTGTGGAATTTTTTTATTTAAGTAATTAATTTGCCAAAGTGTTCATTGAACAAATACGTTTTTAACTGTTTATGGAAGGCTACTGAGTCCTTGGTGCCTCTTAAGTATTCTGGAAGGGAATTCCATAATTGTGGTGTAAAAAAAGAGAATGCTCTCTTTGAAGTAGAAGATTTGTAGTTCTTGAATTCAGCGGGAACAACGAGGAGGTTTTTATTGATGCTTCTCCTTGGTCTGTAGATTTTCTGTTTTCCTTTAAGCGCAGTCTCCTTTTGGTTATTCATGGTTCCTACTGGAACTTATGATTCCAGTAGGTCCCCTTGCCCTTTCCCTCCTTTTCTTCCTCCTTCCTCCTCCCCTCCCCCCTTCCTCCCCCCTTTCCCCCCTTCCCCCTTTCGCCCTTTCTTCTTTCCCTTAACTACCCCCTACCCCTTTCCCCTTCTTTCCCACTTTCCCCCTTTCCCCATTTTTCTCTCCTCCTATCCCCTCCTTTTTCCTTCCCTCTTCCCCTATCCCCCACCCCTCCCCCTCCTTCCTTATATTCATATTTATATTTATTATGGGGTAGATTCTGGTTTGCATTTAGCAGGAATGGATGTCCATCCCAGCTAAATGCCAGGGTGCCGCTGCAGCTGACAGAGCTCCCTGCACATATAAGTAAGATGTATGGGGAGCTCTGTTCATGGGCGAGAGGGGTGGAGCAAGGGCGAACAGTGGATGGGAACCTGACCCCGGATGTACAGGGCCGGTTCAGAGGTTGGTCCTGTACATCTAGGGTCGGCCATTTGGACGGGGGACTTATTCCACCTCAGCGCAGGAGGACACTGGGGCCACAAAGCAAGGTGAGGTGGTGCAGGAGATTCCTCACAGCCTGACCCTGGCAACAGCAGGCCCGATCAGGGGTCAGGCTGTGGGGAAAACAACATTTTGGGGTCTGCCAAGGATTGGGGCTCCTAAATGGAGCCGCGATGCCACGGCACCACGGCTCCATGCAGGACCCTGGCTGAGCTAGCCCGGTAAGTGTCGGGACATCTGGGCACCTGAATTGGGGCATGTCCTGGATGTCCCGGCCTTATGCTGTGATTCTGCTCCTGTGGGGCTGTTCAGACGTCCCAGGAATGCACATCTCTGAATTGGCCTCCACGTATTTATTTGTCATATTTATTTATGATAATCATCACAAGGTTCAAGTTTTATCTTCCCCCAGATATTGTTTGTCTACTTTTTCATATATATCTGAAAAACACTGCTTTGATCGACTATTTATATCTTTTATGATCATGACCTTTTTAGTTTTTTCCTTTGTACCTTCATGTTTATGTTATTTTGGCATTTTGAAGGTTTTTTTTGTAATGCCCAGTTTCTCCTATTCCGCACATGTCATTTTTAGTTTTTTTATACATTTTAGGTGACCACCACAGCTTGTAAAAATCACGATGCTTCTTTTTACCTTTTTTTAGTTATTGTTCATTCAGTATTTACATGTACATAAGAACCACCACTCTCTTGATTAATTACATACAAGTTTTATGGTCATGGTCTCCTATTATCTTCATTTTTGCCTTTCATTATAAAATTTAATTTTTGGGCAATTAGATTTTGGTTCTCGAGAATGTCATTTCACTTTTCATCCATGTTTCTTCTTATCTTGCACATGTCATTTTGATTCTCATTAAGCTTTTTTTATAAATATTAAGTGGTGACTTTTTATTTATTTATTTGTTTTTTAATTTTATTTGTATTGAAATTTTCAAGTATCAACCAAGATATAAACTTGTACAGAAAAGGGTTCCCCATTGCTATTATAAAATACAAGAAATCAAAACAGGAAAAGGTTATCAAACCAAATTTTAGGTTACCCACTAGTCCACAATAAACTGGCAACTTTTTATGTGCAGTGGGCCAGCATCTATCCTTCCAATATGCAGTATCTTTTATAGGGTTCATTCTATTTTAAGTCAGTAATATATACAATGATTTTTGATTCATTATAAACTTAGGTCCCGATCATTTTACTTTTTAAATGGCAGTACTTTGAAAGGCTGGTCTTAACTTTAACACATTACTGCATCTTTTTCTGTATTTACTTTACAGCGCTGTATTAACATAGGATGACATCTCAAACTTCTATCTTCCCTCTATCACAACTTCAAATCTCCTCTAGTAATCTTGATACTTTAGTACGCAATTGAAAATTGTGAGGAACAGAGTCAAACACTGCCTTAACATCGATGAAAATAAATAGGAAACCTCCGTTGGGCTCGTCAATACCCTTGATTAAGTTGTCCATAAAAACTGCCATTAGAGATTCTGTTCCGTGGTTTTAAGTGATGTAGGAAGATTTAGACATAGCCAAGATAGCCTTAAAACCTTCCCCATGCACAAGCCATCATAGGGATATGTTTACTAAACCGTCTTAGGGGTATGTTTACTAAACTGCGGTAACGTTACAGACCATGCAGTAGGCAACGTTAACGAGCGGTAGGTAACGTTAACGCGCGTTATGTAACGTTAACACGCAGTAACGTAACGTTAACGCGCGGTAACATTACAACCTGCGTGGCAGCGTTCCGCAGCGCGGTACACACCACAGAGGGAGGAGAGAGGGTGGAGAGCTGGGGTCAATGGGCGAAGAGTGGGCGTGGAGAGTCTCCCTGCACACTAACGTGCTGAACTGAAGGGCTGAATCCTACAACGAATGAAAACCTGCCATTAGATGCACATTTGCAGGAGAGAGAAACCATTTCAGTGTCAGCAATGTAGGGCATAGGCAGGGAGCCCGAGAAAGGTGATAGTAGTGTTCCATCTGCAGCAACAGCATAGTGGCAATGTATGAAGGGCCACTATGGTGATGGTGCAAATGGGGCATAGGGGGACTGCAGACAGGATATGCATTGGGGGCAACTGGGGCACGGGGTGGACTAGGCAGTTGCCTAGGTGGCACATAGGAATGCGGAAAATGGACACCAGCAAGACAGCAATAGACCAGGGTCAAACATGCCCATGAGTCTGTGTCCCACAGTGTCCCATCCATGAGACATTACCCAGCAGGAACCCCAAGGGGCACATAACATTGACAGACAGTGCCAGGGAAAGTGTGGACAGTTATGTAGGCACCCCCACCCCAGAACCCCCACCTTAGGCAGGTGCCTACCTGCCCCCTGGATGGCCTAGGACTGCACACCACCGGGGGGGGGGGGGGTTGTGCTGGAGGGAGTAGTGGCATCTACCTGCAGTGGACCTAGCCCATGCCCTGTACCAGTACGTGGTGTGCAGTGCAACAGAAGAGGTCTGGTTGGGGAATGTAAGGGTTGCCCCAGGGACCACTATGCTGCTGTGGCAACAGTGTGGTGCAATACACTCAACCAGTATGTCCAAGAGCAAATGGTTCAAGTCCCATCTGTGGATCCTGCAGAGCATCACCCCATAGTTTTATCCCACAATGCAGCCACAACAACAACATGTGCAAACCCCAATGCAGCGGTGCACAGGGGTACAAACACCCACTCACACGGGCTCCACTATCCACAGCTTCATGGAGTGTCAGACTGTTGGCCCCATCAGGGAGCTACAGTTATCACCAGAGCACTACTACTACCCCCTACACAGTTTAGCAATGTCAGCACTGTGTTCAGGACCAGTGTGGTGGGCAGGGTTGTCAACCACCTCTATCTCTGCACAATGCTGAGATAGGTGTGGGAGTGTGCGTATGTCTATCCATTGCTTTGTTTCTGTCAACACCTCACTGAGCCCACATTGCTCACACTGTTTCCAGCCTTAGCCTGCAAATGTGCATAATGAGGAGCAAGGTATTGTGGGTATGGCCAGACAGGGCGGATTGTCCAGGATGCATTTGCACAGGGTGGAGGGCAATGGCTGGGACACTGTAGTGCTCGACCACCACCTGCATGGGAAGGGTGGCCACAGCATGTCACGCTGTTAGGTCGCTCTCACTCTGAACGAGCAGTGACCATGGCATGTCCATGTTCCCACTGAGTGCCACACATTATTTGTCTCTAGTGATATCTGTGTGTTCTTGGTTCTGGAGCCCAATCATGGAGCTACCTGATTGGTGTTTGTGCTGTGCATCCCACCTCTTGGTGCACAGGGTTCCCCCATGAGCATGCACTATGGACTGGCTAGTGGGTTGTCTGCAGTTAGTTTGTGCATGGTGGGACCACCCTGTAGAATGCTGCAGGTACAATCTGATTGTGCTGGTAGAAGGCAGACTGTGGTATGGAGCCCACCCCAAGCATCACTGCTGGTCTGCCACAGTCACATGTATGACTCTGGCCCATCAGCCCTGGAGGGCTGTTATTGTCCAGCAGTACTGTGGTTGCTGGTTTTACAGTCATTCCACAGGGTGCAGGCACCTGCCCTACCACACTCTCATATATAATAGGGGTGATTGTGGGCCCCTTGGGGTATATAGTGTATACCACTTAGACCCATAGAGGCAGTGCTACCTAAACCTCAAGTGAGTCTTTGTTTATTTAGACCAGGGGTGTCCAAACCTGTCCTGGGGGGCCAGAATCCTGGCAGGTTTTTGGGATAGCCCTAATGAATATGCATGAGATATATATGCATTAGAGATATCCTGCCAACCTGACTGGTTTGTGGCCCTCCAGGGCTGGATTTGGAGATCCCTGCCTTACACCTCTGTCATTTAAGATCGTGAGTGGACAAGGTGCAGATGTCCAAGACATCAAAAAGGTTAGATAGAATTTGTCACAGTCCTCCTCACTTCTCACCACCACCTAAAAATTGTCTATTAGCCACCTTTTTGGTGGTGGTGAGAATCGAGGAGGAATGTGACACATTCTATATACCCTTTCGATGTCTAGGACATCTGTACCTTGCCCACTCACGATCTTAAATGACAGAGGTGTAAGGCAGGGGTCTCCAAATCCAGCCCTGGAAGGCCACAAACTAGTCAGGTTGGCAGGATATCTCTAATGCATATATATCTCATGCATATTCATTAGGGCTATCCCAAAAACCTGCCAGGATTCCGACCCTCCAGGACAGGTTTGGACACCCCTGATTTAGACAGTTTTGTATATCACCTTATCCTTCAATCAATGTGGTCACAACACAATTGGGGGATACATTTAACATGCGGGGATATGAGACACATACACTAATACTTACAGGGAACATGGGCAATGGAGGGTTAAGTGGCTTGCCCAAGACCACAAGGAGCATCTGTGGGACTAGAAACCCCAGTCCTTCCGGCCCAAGGTTGCTGTCCTCTAGTGGGATTTGAACCCCCAACCTTCCGGCCTGAAGTACCTTGCCCCAACCACTAGGCTACTCCTCAAAAAGGTTAGATAGAATTTGTCACATTCCTCCTCGCTTCTCATCACCACCCAAATATTGTCTATTAGACAACTTTGGTGAGAATCGAGGAGGACTGTGACACATTCTATCTACCCTTTTGATGTCTATGACATCTGTACCTTGCCTACTCACAATCTTAACTGACAAAGGTGTAAGGCAGGGGTCTCCAAATCCAGCCCTGGAAGGCCACAAACCAGTCAGGTTGGCGAGATATCTCTAATGCATATATATCTTATGCAGATTCATTAAGGATATCCTGAAAACCTGCAGGGTTGTGGACCTCCAGAACTGGAGTTGAGTAGCTCTGTTCTAGGCAGTGGTCATGGGGTTTGATTCCTTGTTGCTCCTTCCTGTCCATCTCTGATGTTTTGCATGCCTGTGACAGTCATATCGTTGCAGATCTGTGCTGCCAGCCCATAATACCCTCACCACAGTTGCCATCACTCCCTATGCGGCGTTATAAGGCACCTTATTAGGCACAGTACAAGGCATGTTACAAGGCACCTTATTAGGCACAGTACAGGGCACGTCATAAGGCACGTTACAGGGCACATTGCTAGGCACAGTACAAGGCACGTGCCTTTTACTGTGCCCACTAAGGTGCCTTGTAACATGCCTTATGACGTGCCTTGTACTGTGCTTACTAAGGTGCCTTATAACGCGCGTTAGCCTAAGGCGCCTTGTAACGCGCGTTAACTGACATAGCTTGCCATAATGATGCACCGCCCATTCCATTATATGGGAATCCAGGGAACCTAACATGGGAAACATTACCGCAGTTTAGTAAACATACACCTTAATGTTCCCTGCGTTAGTTGCGGTCTTAGTGTGACAAATGCCATATAAGGTAGTGGGCGTTCCGGTCTTAAGGTAGCATTTCAGGTTATCACGTGATAAAGTCCGTTATCACACGATAGAGGGAGCCGTGGCACATTAACGCATGGTAGCCTTAATTAGGCGTGCTGACTTGGAAACACAGCAACAGAAGTGTAGTACAATTGTTAATACGTTGACTGATGAAACAGGGGTCATGAGTTCAATCCCCCAGTGGGCTTAATGAGTAAGGCTGTCTGAGGCATTACCTTTTACTTTACATCAGTGCTGTCTGAGGAATTTTCTTTTCTAATTTAAATTAGTGCTGCTAGCAAACACACCCTCACAGTGCCGTAACCTAAGGTGCCGCATAAGGCACTCTATAAGGCACTCCAGAGGGCACATTATAAAGTGAACTGTCCGCCAAGGCACCTTATAATGTTCCCTATAGGGCGCCTTATGAGGCACCTTAAGATTACAGCACTGTGAGGGTGTTTTGCTGGCAGCACTAATTTAAATTAAAAAAGGAAATGCCTCAGACAGCCCTATCAAATAACATCACTGTGGGATCTAAACCCATCACCTCTGCCTCCACAGTCAATGAAGTAACAAGTGGGCTACATCTCTATAGCTACTAACAAACACCTGGCTGGCTACAGAAGGACTGCAGGTCACCACACAAACTGTTTGCTGTGGTTACCAGGATAGGGTTAACCCACCCGTACCCATGATGCACTGCACATGCAGATCAGCAGTCTACAAATGATCACAAGGTAGGGTATGCACCCCCACAGCACCTCCGCCTGGTAGGGGGAACTGACCATGTGTATTACTGGCATAGAGTAGCTACAGACTGTGACATTGTGGGGGTAGTGTGCTCACCCTGAGGGCAAGGTGGGGCACCCAGCACCAGGTCCGCAGCACTTGGCTTAGCTGAGATAGAATATGCTGCAGTTTGCCATCAGTGCCAGTGTGTGATAGGTAGTCCTTGCAGACACACCTAGAATACACCTGTGTCCATCTGTATTTCCCAGTCACATCCAGACCTTGTGGATTATGATATACCCAGAATAGTGCATATCCTGTGTGGGTGCCATGGTCACATGATTTAAATGAAGGGGGGGGTGTTTGGACCCATAGGCGGATTATGTAGTACCACCCAACCCGCCCTCTGGGGCTCAGGGTGGGGGACCGAATCTCCCACCAACCGATACACATTCTACATCCCTGCAATGGTGGCAGTAGAGGGGACCATCAACCCAAGTCCTGCTGGGGAACAGGAACACTACAGGGCAGTCAATGCAGATCTGTATGCATCCATAAGGCAATGGCAGACAGTAGGCCTGAAAATACTCAGCTGCCCCCCCCAACACAAACACCACCACCACCTGACATTCTCCAGCAGCGAGCACAGTGAGTCTCAAGCCACTGCAAGGTGTTCCAACCATACTAACTGCAAACAGTCTGCTAGCTAGTCCATAGTGCATAGCCCTGGAGGAGATGCATGCACCAAAAACTGGGATGTGAGCACACACCCAAGCAGATAAGCTAGTGACTGGGCCCCAGAAAAAAAAAACCCACAAATATCACTTAAGAACAATACTATATAGTACTATGGGGGAACCTAGCCATGCCATGGTCACTGCTCAGTCAGGGTGAGAGTGACCTCCCAGCAGGACATGCTGTGGCCACCCTGTCCATGCAGGTGGTGGCCAGGCACTACAATGCCCCAGCCATTACCCTATGCCTGTGCAGATGCATCCTGTCCAGGCCACCTTGTCCAGCCTATACCCACAGTACCTTGCTCCTCATTATGCACATTGGCAAGCTAACACTGGAAACAGTGCAAGCAGTGTGGGCTGAGTAAGGTGTAGGCAGCCACAACACACTGGATAGACAGACACATACTCCCACACCTATGCCAGCATTGTGCAAATATAGAGGCTTTTGGCAGCCCTGGCCACCACACCAGTCCTGGGCACAGTGCAGGCATGGCTATGGTACGCAATACTGTTGGGGTCACTCCCCGGGGTGGTAAACACTGTCAGAAACCAAAACTGAAACACACTCCACAGATTTCAGAAAGGTTGCTATGATGCAGCTCTATCAGCAAATTGTGCTTAACTTAGGAATTGCTATCTGCCATTAATCATAGCAATCTCTTGATATATGTGTAATGTATTCCAAGGTTTAGGGCGGCATTGCTAAGGTATGCAAGTGCTAGTATTGGGAGATGCTGCTGCACGCAGGGGCCCAACAGCCTGCCTGTCCATGAGGCTCTGGATAGAGGAGCCTGTAGTTGTGCGTGTTTATGCCCCTGTTGGCCGCTGCTCTAGGGCAGAGGTTCCAAACTCCGGTCCTGGTGGGCCAAACACTGTTCGGGTTTTCATGCTGTCCCTAATGAATATGCGTGAGATACATTTGCATACCAAGGGGGCGGCACATACAAATGCAGCGCAGGCATATTTATTAGAGACAGCATGAAACCTGAATGGTGTTTGGCCCTCCAGGACTGCAGTTGGGAAACTCTGCTCTAGGTATTGCACATGTTTATGGTGTCTGTGCTCTGTAGGGTAAAATATAGGCATTTCAGGCATGTTTATGTTATCTGCAATAAAGGTTCCGTCTGTATTACCACTGTTTAGTACTGTGTAAAATATGGGGACTGGGTTGGCAGGAGCCACAGCTGGGACTTGAACTTGTGACCTTCTGCTTATGAACACACTGGCTGTGTGTATTGCACCACACTGTTGCCACAGGGACAGTTCCTTCCCTGGGGATACCACGACCGTTCATCAGAAAGACCCTGTTTGTTGCAGTGCACGGCAACCACCTAAATGGGCTAGGCCATGGTCTGCTGTGGGCAGATGCCACTGCCCCCTCCGCCACCAGCACCCCTCTGCCACCATGCTGCCATGCCATTATGCCAGTGGTGCTGGTGGTGCACAGTCCCAGGCCATCCATTATGCCAGTAGGCAGCTGCCTATGGTGTGGGTTCTCGGGTAGGGGTGCCTACATGGACATGCGCGCTTCCCCCCCCCCCCCCACACCGCCTGCCAATGTTATGTGCCCTTGGGGGTACCTGCTGGGTAATCTCCCCTGTGACACTGTGGGACACACACTCGTGCCCATGTTATACCCTCATCAGTTGATGTCTTGCTGCTTTACAGTTTCGACATTCCTATGTGCCACCTAGGCATCTGCCTAACATGCACTGTGCCCCAGCTGGACCACAGCATGTGCCGCCTGCAGCCCTCTATATCCCATTTACAGCATCAGTACAGTTGCCCTTTCCTAGTGCCCACTCTACTGTTACTGCACATGTGCATGCCCTAACAAACCTGCCCAATATATATGTGAAAAAACCCTGATCAGCACTATATCAATGTGGGATCATTCACTTTATAGGGGGACAGAAAATAGACCCTTCCAAACATGATATCTTATTTTTTGAGCTTTGTCAGTGGTGTTGCTTTATGTTTATCATTAATATCACTTTTGGCCAGCTTGGTTATTGGGATTTTAGATGTGGTTCTAGTCATTCTATATGTTTATTTGCCTCTTTGTTCCCTGCACATGTATCACAACTATCACTTTTCTTTGTTTCCCTGTTTTAGTGTGCCTGGAGCGTCTCCCCTCCCACTCTCCGCCCATTGACCCCTTCTCTCCACCCTCTAGGAAGCCTTACTCCACCCTTCAGACCCAGATTTCACAATGTTAGTGTGCCTTAACGTCGCCGCTGCATTATCGTGCGATAATGTCACTTATCGCGGGATAATACCACTGCTGCGACGTTAAGACAGTTTAGTAAACATACCCCATAGATTACATTCAGCAACCTGGTATTCCCCCACCCTCAGAGACTTGAAGCGTAATCTAAGAGCTCTGGAAAGAAAATAAAGGTTCTCTAAATCTAAACATAATCTGGACATATATACAGCAAAGTTACATGAATACCAGACTGCCATGAACACAGCAAAAAAACGAATATTACTCCAAGCTACTCCAAAGCTCTTTAAATAATCGTCATGAGCTATTTGAAATAGTAAAATCACTTACAAAAGATGCCACAGTGCACAAGGAGGAGATTCCCTTAACTCCCCAACTAATGGCAGACCACTTTAAACCTATCACTAGTCCTTCCAATAACTCACCTCACAATGGAGCTCTCTCCCTACTGCTTCACAGTATAGAAAACTCTGTCACCTGTGAAAACTTCTCATTCATCAAAATTAAGCAACTGGACATTATCACTAGTAGAAACATCATGATATCCCTTCTAGATCCTTGCCCTGTAAATTGGATTCAAGCCACTCGAGCAGAGCTCTCCCCTACAATTCTATGAATTGCTTGACTGGTCCTTACTCAAGGCTACTTACCCACAGATCTAAAAATGGCATCCAAAGCCACAGGAACTGATCCAACCCAACCAACATAGATCAATTGCAAGCATACCTTTTCTGGCTAAGATAATAGAGAAAATTGTATTGATATAACTGCAAGATCATACAGACTGTCACTTCCCTTTGAATCAACCTCAATATGGATTCAGACCCCACCATGGAACAGAATCTCTAATGGCAGTTCTTATGGACAACTTAATCAAGGGTATTGACGAGCCCAATGGAGGTTTCCTATTTATTTTCATTGATGTTAAGGCAGTGTTTGACTCTGTTCCTCACATTTGATAATTTACCGACTTCATGATGTAGGTTTAAGAAGTACTACTCTCAGCTGTTTTAAATTTAACTTTTTAAACCAACTTAGGGATATGTTTACTAAACTGTGGTAACGTTACATAACACGCTTTATGTAATGTTAACGATCGTTAAGTAACGTTAACGAGCGTTATGAGACGTTAACGTCTCATAATGCGTGTTATCGTTACTTAACGATCGTAGATGTTCCGCGGCGCGGTAAAACACCGCAGAAGGTGGAGAGAGGGTGGAGAGAAGGGGTCAATGGGCCGAGTGTGGGCGGGGAGAGGCTCCATTCACACTAACGCGCTGATCTGAAGAGCCGAATCCTAACGCAATTGAAAACCTGCCTTTAGATCAGGGGTCTCAAACTCAAATTGCTTTGAGGGCCAAATGAGGACTTGTAAAGTAACCCGGGGGCCGCATAAGACGCGGGGCCTCATTTGCATAAGGGGCCTCATTTGCATAAATATTTGCATAATGTTACCATACACTAACTTTTAGTAAACATGCCTCTTTAATGAGTATGGATAAAGAAAGACTAAAAGATTTAGAAACAAGAAGACAATAATTAAACTGGGAACCCCAAAAGCCAAACTTGGAATGTACAACAACACTGTAGAAATAAAACTATAAATTAATTTCCTCTTGTACTAAACAAAGCGCAAACATTAATGATGCACATTTCCCAGAGCTGACATATTCCAGTTAATAAATTCAAAATAAAGAGATATTTTTCTACCTTTTGTGCATTTTTTTCAGTTGCAATTGTTCCAGCCACTTTCTTCTGGTTTCTTCATGTCTTCTGCTAACTCTCCATCGTCTGCTGTCCATTTGCCCTTTCTTCTCTCCTAGTTTTTTTTCCATTCTCTCTCTACATCTGCTTTAACATACTAATCTTTCTCCTTTTTCTCTTTCCTCATTCCTATTTCATCCACTCAAATTTTACCCCTCCATCCTCAATCCCCACTTACTCTCCCAATACCTGGCCAATTGTAGATTTGTCTTCTCTCCCAGACAAAATATTTTTCCCCTCTCCATTTCACTTTCCCAGCTCCATCCCATTCTAATCCTCCCCCAACATCAGCTCCCTTCTAGTTCCAGCCCCACCCAGCATCCGCTCCCTTCTAGTCCCCCCATTAGTCCATTTCCAGTCCTATCCTAGCCTCACCATCAGCCCATTTCCAATCCAACCCCCCATCAGCCCATTTCCAATCCTAGCTCCCTCCCCTCACAGCCCATTTCCATTCCAAGCCCCCCTCCCCATTAGCCATTTGCAGTTCAAGCCCCCCTTCCACTCAGCCCATTTCCAGTCCTAGCAACCCCCCCCCAGCCCATTACCAGTCCTAGACCCCCCATAGCCCATTACCAGTCCTAACCTCCCCATAGCGCACTTCCAGTTTTACCCCCCATCACCCCATTTTCAGTCTTACCCCCCCATAGCCCATTACCAGTCATAACCCCCCTGCCAATAGCCCACTTCCAGCCCTAACCCCCATTACCCCATTTCAATCAGCCCTTCCATAGCTCATTACCAGTCCTAACTCCCCCCATCAGCCCACCTCCAGTCCTTCCTAACCCCCACCTGCCCATTTCCAGTCCTAGCCCCCACCATAGCCCATTACCAGTCATAACCCCCCTGCCAATAGCCCATCTCCAGTCATAACCCCCCCCCCTGCCAATAGCCCATCTCCAGTCATAACCCCCCCTGCCAATAGCCCATTTCCAGTCATACCCCCCCCAGGTAAATTAAAAAAAAACCTGGCTTCTGCTGCTCAAGCAGCAAAATCAGCTGTCCTGTGGCCCCTTCCCCTGTGCCCGGAGATCCGAGTCTGCTCTATCAGCGGCGTGCTTTTCAAGCCGCGAGGAGAGTATTCCCCTCTCGCGCGGCTTGAAACCTCGCGAGAGGGGAATACTCTCTTCGCGGCTTGAAAAGCACGCCGCTGATAGAGCAGACTCGGATCTCCGGGCACAGGGGAAGGGGCCGCAGGACAGCTGATTTTGCTGCTTGAGCAGCAGAAGTCAGTTTTTTTTAAAATTTGACAATTGATTCTGCCGCTGCCACGGCGGCAACGGCAGAAGCCAGGGTTTTGGGGTTTTTTTGTTTTCCTCCGTCGCGGGCCGCACAAAGTTGTCTCGCGGGCCGCATGTTTGAGACCCCTGCTTTAGATGCACATTTGCAGGGGAGAGAAACCATTTCAGTGTCAGCAATGTACAGCATAGGCAGGGAAACCTACAAAAAGTGATAAGTGTGATACATGTGCACAGAACAAAAGGGCACATAAACATTGAAAATGACCTCAACAAACTGGAAAAAAACCTAACCAAGCTGGCCAATAGTGATAATTTTATTTATTTTATTTATTTATTTAGTATACATTTGTATACCGCTACTTCCAGCGATCAGTAGCGGTTTGATTACAGAGTGTAGTTTGTCAAATCAAGACAGCAATTTTGGGGTATAAACACATTGATTTGAAGGGAAAAACACAGCACACAGGAAAAATGTCTTAAGGAAGGGATTCAGCATTTACATATATACATTTTTACATAACAGTGTCCATGTTTCATAGTGTGGTAGCTTGGAACCCCCTGGGGTTTACATCAAATTGTATTGACACTGGAATAAATGCGTCTTGAGTTTTTTTCTGAAAGCCATAATGTCTCCCAAATGCAGTCCTGGAGGACCAAACACCATCCAGGTTCCATGCTGCCTCTAATAAAGATGCCTGTGCTGCATTTCTATGTGCAGCCCCCATGGTATGCAGATGTATCTCATGCATATTCATGAGGGACAGCATGAAAACCTGAACAGTGTTTGGCCCACCAGGACTGGAGTTGGGAACCTCTGCCCTAAAGCAGCGGCCAACAGGGGCAGACACACCCGCACCCACAGGCTCAATTATCTAATGCCTCCTGGAGCGGCAGGATGTTGGGCCCTGCGTGCATCTCCCAATACTAGCACTTGCATACCTTGGCAATGCCACCCTAAACCTGGGAATACGGTAAACATCTATCAGATGGTTGCTATGATTACTGGCAGATAGCAATTCCAAAGTTAAGAACAATTTTCTGATTGAGCTGCATCATAGCAACCTTTCTGATGTTTGTGGAGTGTGCTACAGGTCTTGTGTCTGACAGTGTTTACCACCCTGGGGAGTGACCGCAACAGTATTGTATACCATAGCCATGCCTGCACTGTGCCCAGGACTGGTGCGGTGGCCAGGGCTGCCGAACACCTCTATAGCTGAACAATGCTGGCATAGGTGTGGGGAGTGTGTGTCTGTCTATCCAGTGTGTGGTGGCTGCAAACACCCTCCACAGCCCACACTGCTAGCACTGTTGCCAGTATTGGCCTGCCAATGTGCATAATGAGGAGCAAGGTACTGTGGGAATAACCAGGATAGGATGGCCTGGCCTGGATCCAACTGTACATAGCATAGGGCAATGGCTCGGACATTGTAGTGGCCGTCCACCACCTGCATGGACAGGGTGGCCACAGCATGTCCTTCTGGGAGGTCACTCTCACCCTGACTGAGCAGTGACCACGGCATGGCTAGGTTCCCCCATAGTGTTATATAGCACTTTTTTTAATGTGATATTTATGGGTTCTCTTTTGGGCCTCAATTGCTGACTTATCTGCTTGGTGTGTATGCTGGTATCCCAGTTCTGGGTACATGCATCTCCTCCAGGAACATGCACTATGGACTAGCTAGCAGACTGTCTGCAGCTAGTATGTGTCTTGCTGGAACACCTTGCAGGGTACAGTGGCTGGAGACTTGCTGCTGGAGAATGTCAGATAGTGGTGGGGCAGCTGTGTATTTCCAGGCCTACTGTCTGTTTGCTATTGCTTTATGGATGTGCACAGCTCTGCATTGCTTGCCCTGTAGGGTGTCTGTTCCCCAGCAGGTCCAGTCTACTGCCACCATTGCAGGGGAGGTAGAATGTGGATCTGTTAGTGGGAGATCTTGTCCCCCACCCTGAGCCACAGAGGGTGGGTTGGGTGGTGGCCCATAATCCACCTGTGGGTCCAAACACCCCCACTTCACTTAAATCATGCGACCATGGTACCCAAACAGGGTATGCACTTTTTTGGGTGCATCATATTCCACAAGGGCTAGATGTGAAATACAGATGGACACAGGCATATCCTAGGGGTGTTTGCAAGGACTACCTATCACACATTGACACTGATGGGTACCTGCAGCATAGTCTATCTCAGCAAAGCCAGGTGCTGCAAAAATGGTGCTGGGCTCCCCACCTGAGGGTGAGCACAGGACCCACACACTCTGACGGTCTGTAGCTACTCTGTGCCACTAACACACACCGTCAGCACCCCCTACCAGGCTGAGGTGCTGTGGGGTGCATACCCCATCTTGTGATCATCTGTAGACTGCTGATTTGCATGTGCTGTGCATCCTGGGTAGGGATGGGTTGACCCTATCCTGGTAACCACAGCAGAATGTTTGTGTGGTGCCGTGCAGTCCTCCTGTAGCTAGGCAGGGCGCCTTATATGGTGTCCTATAAGGTGCCTTATAAGGCACCTTATATGGCGCCCTATGAAGCGCCTTATAAGGTGCCTTATAAGGTGTCCTATAGGGGACATTATAGGGTGCCTTGGCAGACAGCGCACTTTATAATGTGCCCTATGGAGTGCCTTCTAGGGTGCCTTATGCGGCACCTTAGGTTACGCCACTGTGAGGGTGTGTTTGCTGGCAGCACTAATTAAAGTAAAACTAAAATTCCTCACAACCCAATACTTAACCCTTTCCAGGCCAAGCCCAAAATTCTCAGGATCCAAAATTCTGACTAAATATTCCTATCAAATGGTATATAATACATGACCATAACAGAAGGAAAATCACTATTAGAACATATTGAATAAGACGGGTACAATTTTCCTGAAATATGCAAAAATTAACCCAGCTGCAGAATGTGGATTAAAATGTTAAAGTAGGCCTTCAAAGGGTTAAACATAATGCTGCAGCCAGCCTTATTCATTAAGCCTAGTGGGGAATCAAACCCATGATCCCTGTACTATCAGTCAGCATAGTAACCATTGTGCTACAGCTCTATTTCTGGGTTTGCATGTCTGCGTGCCTTCTTAAGATTAACGCGTGTTAACGTGCCATGGCTCCATCATGTAACGCTCATTAATTTATGGTGCCTTGTAACGCACGTTATCAGTAACGATGTACCGCCCATGTCCTTATTTGGGTATTTCTGCCTCTACCGCAGATCCTAACGTGAATGGCATTACCGCAAGTTTAGTAAACATACCCCTTAGAGTAAAAATATGTAACACAGAATCAGCCTCTTACACACAGCTTCATGGAGTATCTCAGGGATCTGCCCTATCCACAATTTTATTTAATATCTTCCTGCAACCACTTTGTTCAATTATAAGAACGTACAATATTGTTTCATATTTATGCAGACTATATTATGTTATACACTCCAATCAATATCACCAAGCCTATAATCACCAACCTCAAGAAATGCTTTTCTGTTATCAGTCACTGGTTAACATTACACAACCTTATAATTAACCATAATAAAACTGATGTTCTCTATATTTTCAGAAATATTAACTTTATTCCACCAGAATTCTTAACAATTGGTGATAAGCGTCTAAAGGTTAAACATGAAATCCACTATTTGGGAGTCATCATTGATCAGCATCTCACCTTATCTTCACATATCAACAGTGTCACCAAAACCATCTACGACAAGCTCAGATTGCTCCAGCATCTCAAACCTCTACTTGATTGCATCGATTTTTGCACAATTCAACAAGCTCTTACCATCCCTTACATCGATTATTGTAACATCATTTTCCAAAGACTCCCTAAATCCACCATCCATCCACTTCAGGTAGCCTAGAATACATAAGCCCATACCATCTGGAACACATCACCCCGACTCTAAGGCAACTGCATTGGTTGCCATCTTATAAAGAATAAAATAAACCTCTTCTAATGATTTTCAAAGCAACTCATGATTTATCTTCTTCTTACCTGAAATCACTCTTAAAAAAGACACCATGCAAGAGCATAAGAAGAGCAAGTTCCCAAAACACTCTTTATACGCCAGCTCTGAATACTAAAGCCTCATGCACTACCTCAAAGAGAGTATTCTTTCTCTTTGTCCCTTCTCTGTTGAATACAATTCCTGATAGCCTACATGCCTCAGATGGATGCTTAAGACTCTCCTTTCTCTGAATGATAAGACATTACATACCTAACATTCTTTTTCTACCATGGGGTCTATTCTGAACTGCGAATAGTGGGTCTGGACATCTGATCCGGACATCCAGACCTATTAAATACCTGGTCTGCATCTGGGAAATAGAGCTCCCCCAAGTAGATTTGAGCTATGCGGGAAACTCTGTTTGTGGGCAATAGGGGCAGGCCGCAGGCAGAGTGAGAGCAGACTGTGGGGGGTGCCATGACCCAGGATGTTCAGGTCTGATTCTGAGGTCAGCTCTGTATGTCCGGGGTCTTCCATTTCTACGGGAGACTTATTCCACCTCAGAGGTGGAATAAGTCCCCCTAGATGGAGGAGGATACTGGATATGGGGCCTGCCGAAGAGGTGAGGGGGTGAAGGGGGTTCCCCAAAGCCCTACCCTAGCCATGGTGGCCTGATCAGGGATCGGGCTGCAGGGAAAAGTACTTTTCCATCACTGCCGGGGATTGCGACTCCTGCATGGAGCTGTGGTGGCATGACAACAGGATGCCATGCCACCGCTACTCCATGAAGGAGCCAGACTGGGCTAGCCGGGGAGTTGCTTGGATGTTTGGGTGGCCAGAATTGGGCATGGCCGGCACGTCTAGGCCTGCAGACCCGATTCCGATCCCACAGGCATGTCTAGCCCCTGTGGGATCAGAATCGGGTTCACCAGAGCAGATCCCAATTCTGGCCAGCCAGACAGATTAGAGACGCACACAATGGAATTGGCCTCAACATAAATAGTTTGTTGAAATTTCAGTTCTATTTTGTTCTTCTACTGTAAATACTTTTGGCCCCATTCACCATCCCCTTTTAATTCTGTTCTATATCAAGCCTAATGGCCTCTTTTTTCTATGTATACCGCTCTGACATTTAGATATAGCGGTATAATACAATTGCTAAATAAATAAATAAACCAGATTCATAAGAAA
Organism: Ichthyophis bannanicus; assembly: GCA_033557465.1. Classification (NCBI taxonomy): domain Eukaryota; kingdom Metazoa; phylum Chordata; class Amphibia; order Gymnophiona; family Ichthyophiidae; genus Ichthyophis; species Ichthyophis bannanicus. Next base: position 612,951,764 of record CM066031.1, on the reverse strand, counting down.
AATTCATTTGGATTCGTTTTTTTGCTCCCCTTGTTGGACCAAAGAGAATGAACTTTCTTTTTTAGGTCTGCCTCAGCAATGTCTTACCTTCTAATTCCGATCATTTTAGGGGAACGTTTGAAGTAGTGAGACTTCAATATAAAATGTGATTGCCTCGATGTTATTTTGGTTTTGCTAGGTTTATTGCCCTAAAAGCGCCCTAGTCGCTATAGTGATTCACATTGGTGCCGAACTAGCTTTAAATGCACCACTAGGCATTCTTCACTTTCCTGGCTTTCTCAGTTACTGCTGCCACTTAGCACGGTACCTACAAAGTAGTGCTGAGGATATCCTTGAAGGTAATACTACAATTTTTTAATGGCTCTCAAAGGATTCTTCATTATTCACTAAAAGTACTGAGCATATTTAGTGTCCATTAAGCAATAGAATACACAGTTGTTCAGGTGGTTACAGGATTAGCCAGCCCAGCCCGTTAAAACTTCCCAGTGGCGTCCTCCCAGAGATAAGCTTGGGTATTATACCTTATGAGTCTATATGGGACACATTGATAAAAGCAGCATTGTCTCATATTTTATTCCCTCAACAGCTATATGAGTATTTTCTAACATGGATATGTTTCTCATATGAGCATATTATTTGGCCTATGCATTTTGCTTATCATACCCTGGAGTTGATCTAACTTTGCTTTTACTTGCATCTGAATTAGTGGCACCACATCATTTGGCATACAATTGAGTACTGTTGGTGAGTCCAATGATACCATTATACGAGTACATAGTTTCTTCCCCCTTTCCATTAGGTATCATTATTATATTTATTATTATATCATTTTTAGTCATGTTTAACTTGGGGGTTTTCTTCCCAGTCCTCTCTTTAGTACTCCATAGGTGTTTTATAGGTTTCTGATTTTACTGATAAGCAAATAGTTCTTGATGAATTACAGTACAAGTGTATTTTTATGCTCCACATTCAATGCTCTTTATATAAAAAAGTTTATTTTAAAGTGTATAATGCAGAAGATGCCATAGTCATTCCTCATTGCACGAATTTCTGTTTTATTGCATTTTATCATTTATAATTATTATATATAATTTTTACATTATTTATATGCTTATCTTGCCCTTTTACACCTTCTTTTATAATTATTTATGGTTCATATATTTTTAATATTTTATGTATACATTGTATTTATTCTAATGTTCTTATGTGTTTGCTTATTCTTAGTCTTAACCCCTAAGGAAGGACCTACTGAAACACGGCCATGTCAGGTAAAGTGTTTTGGTATTCCTTTAGTCTCCTGCCCTTGTTGTGTCTCCAATAAAAGGTTTTGGTTGAAATTGCTTGCTCCCTTTTGTTAGCTCCAAAAATATCCTGTGTCTTCCTTTCATAAACTGGAAAGCTTGGTGAGGGAAGATGTTAGAAAAATCCCCCCAAAAGACCTGCTACATCCATTGATACTAAGATAAAATAGTTCATATTATGTTCTTGCAGAAATGATGAGGCAATCATCTTTGAAATGTGTCTTTACTTTATCTTCTCTTTAAAAGAGTGGGAGAGTTATAAATAAGATGTTGTTCAAGGAGGTACATAAATAAATTGCCATAATTAGGTGTCATAATTAGGTGCCCATTGCTGTTCCAAACACATTTACATAATTGTCAGTTCTGAAATGAAAATAATTGTTTGTCAGGATTGCCTCTGTGAAGGCTGATAGTTCCTTAGTTAGCATAGCTTTTTCCAAGTGTGTGTTTAGAAAATATTCTAATTCCACACAAAGCTTGTGGTATCACTGTATCCAGGCTGTAAAATTCCAAAAATAAGCTAACAAACGAATCTTTCCCATAACAATAATTAGACCATACTGGTGATGAGTCTCATGATCCGCACAATGTATCGTCCTAAAATGGGTGTTGGCTTTTCCAGACAAAGCAACTAAAGCTAAAGCACGTACAAGTAATATTGTTATTTATTTATTTTAAAAAAAAATTGGATTCCGCTTATGAAGAGAGGAGTACTGAAACATGAAGGATTGCTTTTCTATTCTAAGAGCTAGTTCCCACCTTTTTTCGCTAGCAAATATGGATGTGCATTAATTTTTTGACTAATGGTTTAACACAAAGAATCAAAGCATTTTCACTTAGTTCCATGGAAAACTAACCAAATATTGATGAATCACCATGTATTTCCTTTCACGGGGTCAGCGTAATTCTGCATTTTTTATGGGATTGCTATAGGAGGATTAGTACTGTGATAATCTCAGGAGGGGGGCATAAGGGTGAAGGTTTGTCTAGGATGCCCAATAGTCTTGCACCAGCCCTAGTTTTCATCATAGGTGTGCATTCACATCCAGATATGCTGGAGGAGAACAGGGGGGGGGGGGGGGGAAGGGGAGGGTTGGAACAAGTAAGAATCACAAGGCACTTCAACCACTTTTGTTTAAACTCTGACAAGCAGCCATGAAACATATCCCTGCCTGAATTATCTAAATCTTATGAGTCATGATGTCACTGCTGGGCTGGAAGACACAGCCAAATCTCAAGCCCGAGAAAACCGTTTTGTGTGTGACTCTGAGGGTGTGAGGAAGGGGCAGCTAGTTGCTTCTGGACTATAGTACTACTTGTGCCAAAAATAGCACTTAGAAGCTGAAAAGAAAAAAAAAAGGACAATATCATGCAGAAAGTAGAGTGCCTCTGTTCCAGGCAGAGAAATCCCTTCTGTCTTTTGATGTTTCTGGTCGGTCTTGGAGGGAAGAGAGGGGGAGGGATCGGCAAAGTGACAGGGAAGCTACAGAAAAATGTGTTTACAAATGGTTAGTTCCTCACTTATTAGACATACAGAAACGTTATAATCCACTAGAACAGAAATATAGTAGAAGAAAATAAAATTGCCTATAGGAAACTGAAATAAAAAAAAACGTCAAAGCATATCTAGCTTTGATAAAGAACTCTGCCTGGATCACATTTTTCTTCTTGCATGTGAGTAGAAGAGTAGGCATTGGGGCATTCAAAGGCCAATGCCAGCTGGGCTCTTCAGGGATCCCCAGCACAAGCATCTGTGAAATCAGAGTTGGGGTTTGCAATACTTCCAAGCTGCAAAGCGCTACTGACTGGAGGAGTGCTGTAATAAAGAAACATAAAGGAGGGATAGTCCCTATCACACAGGGGTGACAAGCTAGTCTGCTACTATTATTAGCATTCTGATCAAAGTCTTTTAAGTGAGTAGCAGGGCAGCTGTAGGGAGGTCAGAACTTAGTTCAGTCAAGGAACAGTGCCAGACTCTTAGGGGAAATCATAGTTAGGGTTTACAGGACTTCCAAGTTGCGAGATGCTACTGAATGGAAGAGGGTTGTAACAAAGATACATAAAAAGATAATTAGAGTTTCTGGTATTTGGATATAACTGATACGAGGTGGGGCTGATAAGTCTCTGGCCTTGTAAGGAAACAGAAAGCTATGGGCACACTTCAGTTCCGGAGATTCGAATGATCTCTCTGCAGGTTCATATAATTTGGTATCAAATAAACCACCGATAAAACCCCCCAATGCTATAATAATGGTTATTGGTTATAACTAATAAACCGTGATTTCCATGGTGATCCCATTGACATCATACTTTGGAAAAACAGAGAAATGCAGTGACGGGAGCCAAAGTCTGCAGCCCTGGTAGCAATAATTCAATAAATGTGAGAACATAAGAACATAAGAGATACCATGCTGGGTCAGACCAAGGCTTCATCAAGCCTGGGATAAGCAGCATGGAATCTTTGTAGTTTTTTGGAAGCTGACAGGTATTTGGGGACAGCAATCTCAGGCTGGAGGGACTGGGGTTTCTAGTCCTATAGGCACTCTTTATGGCCTTGGGTACGCCACTTAACCATTCATTCCCTCAGGTACACATAGGTTGTGAGACCTTTGGGGACAAAGGAATGTATCCGGTACCTGTTTGTAGTGATTACATAATGTAAGCCGCTTTGATTGAAAGATAAGGCAGTATAGAAAACTGGTTAAATAAATAAATAAAATAAATTTGTGACCTGGATTGGTCACTGTTGGAAACAGGATACTGAGCCCAGTGGATCATTGGTCTGATCCAGTATGGCATTTTTTTATGTTCTTATGTACAATAATGGAAATTTAAAAAGAACTTTAAAGAGATTTCATGGCTCATCAATGATGATAGGCCGGTAGTGTCCCCTCACGGTGACAGATAAATTTGCAAGATTTATGTATCGCTAGTGATTTACGCATCACAGTGGTTTACAAAGAACCAGTAGTTTTGAGCATTTTAAAATACACAAACAGGTGCAAGGAAACATCAGGGAGGGGAAGTTAGGAAGCACAACAAATTCCACCAGAAAACTGCTGAGTTGGATTACCAATACAAAAGAGTTACATAAATGGACGGAAAAGCAAGTTAGTTGGATGGAAAAGTACGTTTTCAGACCAGCCTTGAATTTAACAATTTAACATAGGAGGATTCAGGTTGGAGCTCAGTGGGCAGGGAATTCCATAAGTGGGGTGCTTGAAACCAGGGGTGGCGGAACACCTTTTTGGTGGGAGGGGCCAAACAAGCCAATTTCCCGCCCTGCCCTGAAGTTCTCTATTGCTGATGAGAAAAATATTGCTGATGAGAAAAATGAGAAAAATATTGATGGGCCATGGCCCCTATGGCCCACCCCTTTCCACTGCCTATGTTTGAAACATAAAAGCAATGGATCTATACATAACTAGACATAATACATTTTTTGTTGGGATAACCGAATAGTTCTCATTTGAAAAGTGGAGGGTAGGCAAAGGACTGTAGGGAATGAGATGTAAATGAAGATAAGGTGGGCGAGCCAGAATAGAATGTGCAATGTGTTAATAGGAGTATCTTAGATTTAATACGAAAAGGAACAGGGAGCCAGTGCTGCTTATGCAATAAAGGTGTGGCATGATTGAAGCGTTTAGCATTATATACTAGTCTGACGGCTGTATTCTGTATTGTTTATAGCCATTTTAATTGAAGTCAGGAAACACCTGATAATAGTGAATTACAGTACTCAAGTTGTTTATTATGAAAAAGCAAAGTAAGATTTTATGGTGTTAAGAAGTGCATTCCATAGTGGCACCAAAGGCACCCATTAAGATGCAAAGCAGGAGGAGAATGAGGAGTGGTGCAGAAAAAGCCAAAATATACTGGTCAAAGAGCCATGCAGCCAGAAGGGTGGCAACAAACCAGCCCGACATTTAAAGAGGGTAAAAATCTTAGCATGACAAGCGCTTTGGCTATTTGTTTTCTGACAGTATTAGGTGCTTTTTCCCCATTGATTAACATCTCTAAATGGGATAGTTTTGCATATAAACAACACTGACTGTCTAAGAGCAATATACTAATCAAAAACAACAAAAAATGCCCTTAATGCAAGATTTACTCCTAATTAGAATTATTACTAATACTCAAAAAACACTTCAATACTTTACAAAGGCAAAAATGACCTCAGGATGGCTAGAACCCTACATGTAGTGATATAATCACTATAGGGAATAGCTGACGCTCACATCACAGGTCATATAGCCACTTTATTCAACCAAAATCAATCACCACTAGTAAACCTTAAAACCACATAGAGTACTTCTGGGAATACAATAAATACTACGTCTAATCATACACACACACCTCATTCACGACATCCATAATCATACCAGAAGCGTCATAAGAATACAAGCGTTATAATGAGCAGCACAGGAACAGATTGTAACTCCCTAAAAAAGGGAAAAAATAAGATAAGCTGATGTAAACTTAAAGCACCAAAAGATCATCAAGTACTTATCTTTAGAATCACTTCAAGCCAATCGCTCCGTTAGCGCTCAACCACTACGCTGCAGATTTTCCAAAATGAACAATTCAAGGCAGAGAGACTTCTAAATTAAATTGAATAGAAGATTTTTTTACAAAAACAGCCCTACGAAAGCTCTCGTTTCGCCACATCCAGGCTTCATCAGGGGAAAACTTCAATTTGATAATCTGTTAGATCTCTCTAACTCTCCGCTCCTAAAAATCACAGCGTCTGACGCACTCTATATAGAACCCTATACCCAATCACAACTAAATACGTCACTAACTACATAAAAAGTGAAAGAAGGAGGAGCTCCACAGGTCAGAAAACAAATATAGTAATTACGCAACAATTATAAAAACAAGGACCATTCAATCTTGTCATTAAGGCCATGTGGATACAATGTATTTAATAAATAAATCCAGCACTGCTCCTTCTGTAGCAAAAGCTTATTTTGGACTGGGGTTGATGGTCCCCTCTACTGCTACCATTGCAGGGAGGTAGAATGTGGATCTATTGTTGGGTGATCCTGTTTCCCACTCTGAGCCCCAGAGGATGGGTTGTGTGGTGATACATAATCCACCTATGGGTCCAAACAACCCCCCTCCCCCTCCTCCCTCCCCCTCCCCCACTCCCCCCTCCTCCCCCCTTCCCCCTCCTCCTCCTCCCCCTCCCCCTCCCCCCCTCCCCCTCCTCCTCCCCCCCCCTCCCCCCCCCCCCCCCCCTCCCCCCCTCCCCCTCCCCCTCCCTCCCCCTCTCCCCCTCCCCCTCCCTCCATCCCCTCCCCCTCCCTCCTCCCCCTCTCCCCCCTCCCCCTCCCCCCTCTTATATCTGAACAAATAGCGATGACCTACATGGAGCTGTGGGTACACCCCTAAACAAAGACATGGGGAGGGGTGACCTGCACATAGCAGCAGGTGCACCTACTCTTGCCATCTTGGAGGGCAGACTAGATGGAACATACTGGTCTTTATCTGCTGTCATATACTATGTTACTATGTTACTCCTTCTGTGCTGGACATTTCTGACTGCTTTGTGGATTATGTTATTACAGGGAAGTGTGTTCCTCATATGCGGGCCTCCATCTCATGTACAGTATTCACCTGTTTCTGCCATTCAGCAGTCTGTGTGATGCTTACTTACCCTCTACCCCGGAATGTGCACAGACTCTGCTAGGTTGTGGTGCATTCATCCTACCTAGGGTGCTCTCCCAATTTAGCACCTCCATAGCTCCTTAATTCCACCTTGGTGGTCCCAGGATAGGCTACCTTTGTCATTGTATCCATATCTCTCTCTGACCTGCCATCCCATCTGTCCACAGCTGCTGTGGTATACTAATGCTCCTCTCTATCTTGTAGACTACATATGTGTTTCTTGCTACACTCTAGCCCCCGTTGTGGCTTTGGGGTTGTTCTGGGAGAGATTGTCCCCTCAGCTGGGCATGACCAGGGTCAGACATCTCAGTGTATACCGCAGAATATGCCTTGTGGCCACTTTGACAATATTTGTGCTGCTAGTCATGATGGTCAGTCTCTGTGGAGGGTGAATAGCTGGCTCTCAACTGGCCCTACTGTCATCATGGACACTCACCTTGCTCCTGCTGCAGTTGTTGCCGTATGCGGCATATAAGTCTTGGTCGCGTGCATCTGATGGTGTAGTACCACACCCTGTAGGCCTCTGGATTGTTTAATATGCATAATCGTCTGTGAAGAGAAGACAGATGTTGCCATTCATTGAAACATCTGACATGCTGTACTGAGTCTAATAATAGTTAAGCAAGCCCTGTCTTTTTTGCATACTATGGTCACTGCAGGTCTTCTGTACTTGGCAGGTTCCCATTCTTGTCATGAGGTGGGCATTGTTTTACTAGGCCCTGTAATGTCATGTTTTCTGGACATATCCCCAAGTAAATGTCCATACCATATTTCAACCCTGCAACCCTGACAGCGTTTGCTACAGCACTGTGCAGATATATGGACTCTTATTAATTCTGTATAGGTTTGTGTGTTGCCTCATTGCATATCCTCCTGTGTTTCAATGATTTATGGTGTTCATATACCTGGTGGTGGGGTGTCATGGTGGTTTTGGCAGATATCTAGTACCATGTAGATCTGGGTTCAATTACCACAGGTGTTCCATGGCCGAGTCTGGAGTCAAAGGGGTGTGCAACAGCTGTGCATCACTTAGGGGGAGAGAATAAAGTTCCCTCCTCAAGTCTTGCTGAGTAACTTCACATGGTGACCCCATTGTATAACATCTATACAAAATCTCAGCAAGGTGGCACTACAATTGAAGTATGGTAGGAACAAAGAAGCAAAATGCATACTTGTCACAAGTCACCTAGGATAAAAAGGTGCCCACCCGTAGCTTATGCACTAGGGTTAACGATGGTGGTTGTGATAGTGCAAGTGCTGCAGATGTAGATAACATCCCTGCCATAAATAAAGGCCATGGTGAGCCTGTTCATAGACCCACTGTGGCAGGAGATAAGCCACAGAGGTTAATGAAAAAATTATGAGGGATTAACTACTGTTAAGTGGACTTCTGCAGATAAAGAGGAAATAATGCACTGCTATTTTATGCTATAAGCCTTATATTTAAATCAAGAGGGTATACAAAAAGAATCCACCAGGAGGCTCTCTTTGGCACGATGCAGGTACTACGCCGAGCATTAGCAGTAAATTTGAGAGACTGAGATCACGCTCCACATACCCTGGCTTAGAGGTGAGGTGCATGACTGCCATAGTATGTGCAAAACTAAACACTAAACACCAACTGTCCAAGAGCATATAATAAACAAATTGAACCAAAAAACCCTTGAATACAAGATTTACTCCTAAACAAAATTTTTCAAAATTCCCAATAAACACCTTTAAACTTCACACAGGCTTTCTATTGACCTCAGGATGGCTAGAGCCCTACATTTAGTGATGAAATCACTATAGGGAACAGCTGACGCTCACATCACAGGTCATGTAGCCTCTTTTTTTTTTAATAACCCATACTCAATCACAACTCCTATACCCTAAAACCACAAGAAATACTGCTGGGAAAAATAACACAGGTACACTAAAAAAAATTTTTTTTAAACTGCCTCTAATGTTTCGATTGATTTTTACGTTTTTTGGTGCGCTGAATCCAAATCTGGTAACCAATTTGCTCCATCACGTACAGATTTTTTGCTACATTGGGTTAGCAGTTTGAGGTGAACGTTTCAGATTGAGTGCGATCGAGATAAAAGTTTCTTGGATGAATTCTTTATACTAATTGTTTAGTAGTTATTCAAATAAGAATAAAGAAAATTGTAACAAGGCAGCACATAAGAATAATGTCAACAAAACACACTGTGATGGTAGCAAAATTGTCTGCACTTAAAACAGCCACATACATGTGCACAAACATTGAGCATATAAGAGCGAGGTTAGACACAAAGCAAAGCAAAGAAATGTGCAAAAAATGTTGTACAGGTATGTATGTAAGAATAGAAAACGCAAACCGCACCATTGCAATACATGAAGACAAACACCCGATGGTGTGAAAATAAAATTCTAATAAATGAGATCCGACACTGTGGTAATAACTAGCAAATTTTTATTTCAAAGTTTAGTAAAAACACGATATTTGTCAACACAGTTTAGATTTTAAAGTCATTCTTGGGTCAATCAATCTCCTGGTGGGCCCGTTTCTTCTTCCCCCGAATGCTTCTCTTGGTGCGCTGCTTGGCGTATTTTTCATCTGGGGTTTCCCGCAGCAGCAACCAGCAGAAATCAGCCATCATAGTGGTGTTCCATCTTCCTTGGTACCTTCTCTCTGCGTCCTTGATGTCCTGGTGAAACCTTTCACCTTGTTCTTCACTGTACGCCCCCAAGTTTTCGGGAAAGTAGTTCACATGGGAGTGCAAGAAATGGACTTTCAGGCTCATGTTACAGCCTTGTTCTTTGAAGGCATTGAGCATCCTGGCAACAATATCCTTATAGTTCTCATCCCGCCTGTTCCCCAAGAATTTGAGAACAACATCCTTGAAGGAATCCCAGGCTTCTTTTTCCTTTTCAGACATCGTTTCAGCGAATGCTCCATCTGAAATGAGTTTCCTTATATCAGGGCCAACAAACACTCCTTCCTTTAGCTTTGCTTCAGAAAGTCGGGGGAACTTTGAGCAAGGGTACCGAAAGCACTCACCATCTTTTGGAAGGGACTTGATGAATTGCTTAATGAGACCCAACTTAATGTGGAGAGGTGGTAATAGAATTTTATCACGAGGTACCAAGCTCTCATGAAGAACATTTTTCTCACCGGGTCTCAAATACTCCTGAATTTGCCAGTCTTTTTTCCCCCAGTGTAGGTCGCGGGCCCGGCTATCCCACAAGCAAAGGAAGCAGGGATATTTGGTGAAACCGGATTGCTGCCCTAATAGCATGGATAGAATTTTAAAGTCTCCACAAATCATCCACTTATGCTCATCATAACGAATCTTCTGAAGAATCAGGGCCAAATTCTCGTATTTTTCTTGGAGAATAACAGAGTGAGCAATAGGAACTGAAGCGAATGTGTTGCCATTATGAAGAACAACACCTTTTATGCTGTCTTTTGACGAATCAATGAACAGCCGCTATTCAGCAGGATCATACTTGAGTTTAAACTTTTCCATCACTCCGTATATATCGTTGCAAAATACCAAATCTTCCTCTTTGCTGAAATACTTCAAAAATTGTGTCTCGCGGTTGCGGTACCAATAAAAAGTTGTTCCTGGTGACAATAGATTTTTCTGTTTAAGCCGAGAACCTAGCAGTTGGGCAGCATCTTTTGGGAGTCCTAAATCCCGGACTAAATCATTCAATTCAGCTTGAGAGAAAAGTTCAGGTTTCGGATCTGGTTCAGTTTCAAACTCGGAAGTACTGGACTCATCGGGAAAAGCCATCTGATGAGTCTCATCATGATCAGAACCGTCCACACTAATATGATCCAAAGATTTTGGTGGTTCAGGCACAGGCACTTCGTTGCTATGAGGCATAGGCCTAATTGCTGAGGGAAGGTTGGGGTAACTTATTACGTTCTTATTTTTTAAGTTGTATCCCTTCACAATGCAAGAGCAAAAATAGCAGTCACTGCTGTGGTCTCTTTGTTCATGCCACATCATAGGTATTCCGAAACGAAATGCTTGTTTTTTACCTTTCATCCATAAGTGTACATCTTCCTCACATGTCTTGCACACTTTGTGAGGAGCCCACGGTTTGTCTTGATCGCCTAACTTCAAACCGAAATAGGCGAAATATACTTTTTTAATAAATGCAGAAATGTTCCTCTGCCGCTTTTTCACGGTATATTCCCCACAAATAAAACAAAAACTGTCCGGAGCGTTGACGCAACCTCTGGCTCTGTGAGCCATCACAAATACACAGCACTGCAAACTACAACTGTAGTGAACCACTTCGGAATAAAGCTGGATTACGACTGAGCAAACAAAAGGTAATAATGAACTTGCAAGAAACTGAAATTTGACAGGAACGTTCATGTCGCAACCACCGTGTTTGAGCGAGCGAACGAGGCGAGGCGAACAGGAAAGAACATGCGCCAGCGCGAGTACTGGATTTAGCCCCCCGCCTCCCAATTGTCCTGTTAATGTATAAAATGAATACAAAACACTCTAAAATATCATGAGGGAGTGTTTCTAGTTAACCATTACAACCTCTATTTTGGGCCAAGAAAATAAACTGCAGTCGGCTAAAAAGAAATTATGTGAACATTCCTTATATGGGTAAGAAATCTAATTTTGCAAGAAAACGTGATGTGATGGAACATTTTGGCTATTTTTCCTGGATTCAGCACCCCAAAATCTATAGGAATCAGTTGCAAAACTGGAGGCAGTTTTTTGGTAGTGTACCTGTGTAATATAACTAATATCACTTCTAATCACATTCATACAACATACATACTATCCAAAATCACACAAACAGCGTCATAGTCATCACGGCGTTTAGGATGAGCAATACAGGAACAAACTGTAGTTTCCTAAAAAAGGAAAAGGAAAATAATGAACTATAAACGGAGCTCACTAATAGAGTCAACAAGTACTTATCTTCAAAAATGCTGCAAGCCAATCACTCCATCCGCTGCTCAACCATTACACCGGGAACATCCCAAACAGACAGCACGAAGCAGAGAAACTCTCAAATGGATACAATTCTAATTGCTTTCACAAAACAACCCTACGAAAGCTTTCGTTTCGCCGCATCAGGGTTTCATCAGGGGAAAAGATAACAATTTCAAGGATCCATAAGTTCTCACAGGATTCTCCGCTCCCAAAAAACACGGCATCTGACGTCACATTTATAAATCCCCTTACCCAATCATAACAAAACACGTCATCGCCCACAAAAAACTAAGAAACTAAAAAAGCGGAAGGAGCTCCACAGTCTCACAGACCGAAACAAACTAGTAAACATAAAGTAATCACAAAAACAGGGGCCATTCAATTTTGTCATTGAGGCCATGTGGAAACATTGTATTTAACGAATAAATCCATCGCTGCTCCTTCTGCAATAAAAGCTTATTGTGGTCGCCCCGTCGAACATTAGAAGGAACATGTTCCAACACTGTACAGGAAAGAGTTTCAAAAGCATGTCCAAAATCTATGCAGTGTTGAATCAATGGAGTATCGATACGAGATTTATGCCAACTATATTTATGCTCAGCGAGACGAGTCTGCAAAGGACGAGTAGTTTTCCCAACATAGAGCAATGAACAGGAGCACCAGAGTCCATATATAACATGTGTAGTGTTGCAAGTAGTATCACTTCGTACTCGTTGAACTTTACTCCTGTACTTCTCACAAATTTCAGTAGCCATAATCTTACAGAAGGAGCAGCGCTGACATGCCACGTGACCTTCAAAAGAAGTCACTGAAACAGCTCGTCGTGGTACCGCAGGACATAAGCGATCCCTCAAGTTACGACCACGACTGTACACCAGCCGCAACTGATAACCAGAAAGTTTAGGATGTGCATTAATCAATGTCCATCTTTTACGAATTACAGATGCTATTCGGCGTGATAAACTGCAGTGTTGTAATACACAAGTAACAGTTGTTACAGAATCTGAAGACACTGGAGAAGGTTGAAGAAGCCATTCACGATGGTTATGTCTCGCCCTCTTATATGCAGTAGAAAGAATTGAATCAGGGTACCCACGAGCCGCAAACTTACAGCGCATGTTCTTTGCTTGTGCTTTAAATTCAGACGTGGTATAGCAGATTCGTCGACACCGCAAAAATTGTGAATAGGGCAAACTACGACGAAGGTGATAGGGATGAAAACTGTCAAAATGTAGCAAAGTATTTTGATCTGTTGGCTTAGAATAAACAGTGGTCAAAAACCCAGTAGAAGTCTTCAAAACCCTAACATCCAAAAAATGTATTTCAGAAGCTTGCATATTGATATCAAAAGAGATACAAGCTTTACAATCATTTAAATAGTGAAAGAATTCCTCTAAAAGGGACTTTGAACCATGCCATGTCATCAATATATCTAAACCATTTAATGATGTTAATTGCATACACAGAAGAATACACGTACTGAGTTTCAAAAAACTCATATATAAGTTAGCAAGAGATGGGGCAAAAGTCACACCCATCGCCGTTCCTGAAATCTGTTGAAAAAAATCTTCATTATAGACAAAATAATTTCTCTTCAATGCAATTTCTGCCAAAGTAAGCAAAAAAGAAGTAGGCACTTTATGAGGAGCAGGTCTACTATCCCACACTATCTCCAAAATGTTGAGAGCCTCATCTTGCGGAATCGATGTGTATAGCGCCGCTACATCCAAACAAGCCATCCAATCAACTTGCACAAGATCATCAATGGCACCCAATAACTGCAAAAAAATGTGCAAAACTAACCCATTTGGAGAAACTGCCCCGAGTCTCTTTACCCTCCAATGTCTCAGGAGGTGGCCAGCAGAGCTTATTTAAGTCATACCTTTCACAGAACACAGCAGCAGCTGAGTCACCAGGAGTCTGCATTGACTTCATGTGTGTATTACATCACAAAACACTGTTGAACATTAATCTATTCCTTACCTTATGGAGCTGTTTCCTATCTCCCATAAGTCATCTGCATCCATATTTGTGGGTCCCTTGGCTTTTAGTGTCTTTCCTCAGTGGCACATGATTCCATTCCCTTTTCCCTTTCATGGTGTTTTATCCATACCTTTGCTTATGGCACACTGTCCTTTTGGGGGGGGGGGGGGGTGACCTTCCAATGCTGCTGTAACTATACAGCCTTGATAGACGTAGGACATAAGGGAGCAGGGTTCAAATCCCAGTGGCACTCCTTGTTGCCATGTTACTTCACATTTTATTTGATGTGGGTTACTGTTTGTTCCAAGGTTTCTCAGTCCCCTTTTTTATGTGTCTCATGGTGTGAGAGTGACAGTGTACAACACGGTGCCTACATGCTGATGTAATGGAAACACATTCCGTAATCACTGATAACATCCCTGGGATTTGTCTCCATTCCTTTCCTGGTATAGCCTATCATTGAGTTGATCTCTTGGCTACCTCTGAACAGTGCACACTGGGTTATTACATATTTGATGTTCCAGGAATTGTTTAGGTAACATGTGTCATCTACCACTCTTCAACTACTAGGTACGCTATATCCACAATGACTGATCAATCTGTGTCCAGGTTGTTTCTGTCTAATGTTCCAACATGCATCCTGCTAGCCGCATTTAGGTTGCTCCCTGGTAGGGCTGTCCTTGGTATTTGCCATTCTGTTGCTGATCCACATACATGCACCTCTCTCACATTTCTGCTCTCTCACCCTCACTTTGTGCCTGCCTGTTTTTTTTTTTGTCTCTGCATAAGAACATAAGATATGCCATACTGGGTTAGACTAAGGTCCATCAAGCCCAGTATGCTGTTTCCAACAGTAGCCAATCTAGGTCACAAGTACCTAGTAGTTTCCACAAAAGATACAAGTTCCCCAATGCTTGTATTGGGGCAAGCAGTGGATTTCACAGGTCCCCTTTAATAATGGTTTATGGACCTTTCCTCTAGGAACTTGTCCAAACCTTTTTTAAACCTGGTTACACTAACAGCTTTTACTACATCTTCCGGTAATGAATTCCAGAGTTTGATTACATGTTGAATGAAAAAATATTTTCTCTTATTAGTCTTAAATAGGTTACACTGTAGCTTCATTGCATGTCCCATAGTCTTTTTATATTTTGATGGCATAAACAATCGATCTACGTTTACCCGTTCCATTCCATTCATTAATTTATAGACCTATATCATATCTCCCCTCAGCCATCTCTTTTCCAGGTTGAAGAGCCCTAACATTTTTAGACTTTCTTCATAGGGGTATCCTTCCATCTCTTTTACCATTTTGGTGGCTCTTCTCTGTACCTTTTCTAATACTGCTATATCCTTTTTAAGATACAGCGACAAGAATTGTGCACATTGCATGCGTGCTGGTGCTGCCTGCCTGCTGATGTCTCTTCCCATGTGTGTATGTGTGTGTTTTTATGCACTTACTGTGTTACGATGGACCTTACACAGGCCCAACCTCTGCATGCAGCAGCCTGGGCTGGCCTCCAATATCCTGTGACCTCCTCCTCCTGCAGCTCCAGTTGCCATGGCATCCAGTTGCCATGGCACCGTGGCTCCATTTAAAAGCTGTGATCCCCGGCCGCCGGCCTCCAAATTGCTTTCCTCGCAGCCCAACCCCTGATCTGGCCTCCCAGGGCCAGGGTCGGGCTGCGGGTAGTGCTCTCTGCTCCCTCCCACCGCTGCCATGCCCCGGGCATGCCGATCCCACCACATCAGGGAAGTTATTCCACCTCGGGGAAGTTATTCCCCATTCAAGTTGCTGACCCCAGACGTACAGGGCCGACATTATTTATTTTATTTATTTTATTTATTTATAGTCTCTTATATACCGCACTATTCAGCATCAGCGCGGTTTACAATAAACAAGGAGTTACACAATTCAACGGTACTTTGTGCTTACAGAAAAAACAGGAAATACAACTCGGATAACAGGGTAATTAATTAATATAACAGACATGATCTCATCCTGGCTTCAGTATTGTGTATGGGAGGTCTGTGGGGTGTCTGTATTGAATTTGTATGTTTGGAAGGTCTGTGGGTAGGTTGTGTTATCTGGATTGTTTAATGGATAAGACAAGAGGAAGAGGTAGTGTTTCAAAGCTTTTCGAAACTGCAAAAGGTCTGGTATTAGACATTAGAATCGTCCCTGTATGTCTGGGGCCGGCGACCACCCACAGCCCACCCTAACACCACTCCGATCCTCCCCTTTCCCTCCCCCATCTAATTTCCCTGTACAATGTGCTCAGAATGACCCCCTTAGTGATTTTTTCATTTGTAATTAAAATAATCTATAGTACCAGAAAATTGGATGCAGCCAATGCAACACCTATTTTTAGAATGGGCTCCATTGGTGATTCAGGAAACTACTGACCTTTGAGCCTAATGTAGGTATCAGGCAAAATGGTGGAAACCATTATTAAAAAACAAAATTACTGGACATACGGACAGATATGGTTTAATGGTATGGTTCAGTAGGACTGGTAAAGTCCATTCAAAAGTGAGAGTCTTAGGGGTATGTTTACTAAACCATGCAATTGTGCGGGACGCACTTGAGCGTGCGCTAAGGTACCTTAGCGCACGCTAATAGTGAGTTTTTGTGCCCCGCACACGTGCGCGCTGCAGTAACGGGCCCGCACAAGTGCGCGGCGCGCTGAAGTGCGAAAGAGGCGTGGAAAGGCATTCTGAGGGCGGAGGAAGGCTCCCAAGGGGCAGAGGGATGGGGTCAATGGGTGGAGAGTGGGAGGGGAGAGGCTCCCCGCACAGGAGCGGGGCTGAAATTCTACTAAAAAAATACCGCGAGTGAAAACCTCGCGTTAGAGCCGATTTAAAGGGAAGAGAAACCATTTCCGTCAGCAATGTACAACAAAACCAGGGAAACCTACAAAACGTGAGCAGTGTGATACATGTGCACAGAACAAAATAGCAAATAAAAATTGAAAATGACCACAACAAAATCCTAAAAAATTATAATCCAGCTGGGCAACAGTGATATCAATGGGCAACAATAGACTGTAGACCCTTCCAAAAATCATTTCTTTTTTTGGAGCTTTCCTGGGAGTGTTTTTTATTGTTGCCCATTGATATCACTGTTGCCCAGCTTGGTTATGTTTTTTTCCCCTTTTTCCGAGGTCATTTTTGAGGTTTATTTGCCCTTTTGTCTCCATACAAGGTGAATGAGCCCACAGTAAAATTGTGCAGAGCAGGGTTTCTGACTCGCTCGGCCAGGTTTCCTATCTCCAGGGACAACACTGTCTCGGTGGCCACAGTGTGGTGCAGTGGATGCAGCCAGTGCCTGTAGGACCAGAGAATCATAGGTTCAAATCCCAGCTGGGGCTCCTGCCAATCCAGTCCCCATATTTTACCCACCACTAAACAGAGATAGTAAAGACACTCCTTTATTGCAGAGAACTTAAGCATGGTTCAAACACCTATATTTTACCCTATACCGCACACACACCATAACAATGGGCATTACCTACAGCCGAGTCCCCCAAATGCAGTCCTGGAGTGCCACAACTCAATCAGGTCATATGCTTTTTCCAAGATAAGGACATGTCAGCATGTTGGCGGAAGGGTACAGGTGGTGGAGGGGGCAGACAGTGGCCTAGCCCTGTGCAGGCTGGCACTGTCCACTGCAACAGACAGGCTCTGTCTGATGTACAGTCATGGACTCCCCAGGGAACGCAGCATATCTGTGGCAACATGGTGGTGCAGTGCACACAGACAGTACATGCCAGAGCAGAAGGTCACAGGTTCAAAGCTCAGCTGTGGCTGCTGCCAATCCAGTCCACATATTTTTCCCGTGATAGTAAGGACAAACCTTTATTGCTGAGAACATATGCATGGTTAATACGACTATATTTTACCCCACCGAGCACAGACACCATAAACAGGCGCATTACCTAGAGCAGAGTCTCCCAAATGCAGTCCTTGAGGGCCACACACCATTCAGGTTCCATGCTGCCTCTAATAAAGATGCCTGTGCTGCATATCTATGCACCACCCCCATGGTATGCAGATGTAGCTCATGCATATTCATGAGGGACAGCATGAAAACCCGAACAGTGTTTGGCACACCAGGACTGGAGTTGGGAACCTCTGCCGTAAAGCAGCAGCCAACAGGGGCAGACACACCCACACCCACAGGCCCCATTGGCCAATGCCTCCTGGAGAGGCAGGACATTGGGCCCTGCCTGCATCTCCCAATACTAGCACTTGCATACCTTAGCAATGCCACCCTACACCTGGGTATACGGTACACAGCTATCAAACATTTCCTATGATTACTGGCAGATAGCAATTCCTGCGTTAAGCACAGTTTGCTCATTGAGCTCCATCATAACAATCCTTCTGATGTCTGTGGTTTGTGCTGCAGGTCTGGTCTCTGACAGTGTTTACCACCCTGGGGAGTGACCCCCAACAGTATTGCGTACCATATCCATGCCTGTACTGTGCCCAGGACTGGTGTGGGTGGGCATGGCTGCTGAACTCCTCTATAGTAGCACAATGCTGGCATAGGTGTGGGGGTGTCTGTCTGTCTATCCAGTGTGTGGTGGCTGCAAACACCTTCCACAGCCCACACTGTTGCCATTATTGGCCTGCCAATGTGCATAATGAGGAGCAAGGTACCATGGGTATAGCCCGGACAGGGTGGCCTGGCCAGGGTGCATCTACACAGGGCATAGGGCACTGACTTGGACATTTTAGTGCCCGGCCACCACCTACACAGACAGGGTGACCTCAGTATGTCCTGCTGGGAGATCACTCTCACCCTGACTGTGCAGTGACGACAGCAAGGCTAGGCACCCCCATAGTGCTATTATAGTATTTCTCTCATGTGATATTTATGGGTTTTCTTTTGGGGCCCAGTTGCTGATTTATCTGCTTGTTGTGTATGTTGACATCCTAGTTCTGGGTGCATGTATTTCCACCAGGAACATGCACTATGGACTAGCTAGCAGACTGTTTGCAGCTGGTATGTGTCTGGATGGAGCGGCTTGCAGGGTGCAGTGGCTGAAGGCTTGCTGCAGAAGAATACCAGATAGTGTTGGGGTGCAGCTTAGCATTTCCAGGCCTAATGTCTGTCTGCTATTGTGTTATGGATGTGTACAGAGCTGCATTGACTGCCTTGTAAGGTGTCTGTTCCCCAGCAGGATTGGGGTTGATGGTTCCCTCTACTGCCACCATTGCAGGGAGGTATAATGTGGATCTTTTGATGGGAAACCCTGTTTGCCACCCTCAGCCCTGGAGGAGGGGGGTGGTGGTGGTGTATGATCCTCCTGGGGGTCACACCTGACTGAGATATCTAAGGTGTTTCTGCAGAAACTATCTAGCTCACACATTAACACTGCTTTGGACCTCCAGCACGGAAGGTGCTGTGAACCTGGTGCTGGGCGCCTCACTGCACCCTCAGGGTGAGCACAGTACCCGCACAATGTGACGGTGTGTAGCTACTCTGTGCCAGTAAAACACACAGTCAGTACCCCCTTCCAGGCCGAGGTGCTGTGGGGGTGCACATGGTCACTTCCCCTTACCAGGCCGAGGTGCTGTGGGGGTGCATACCCCATCTTGTGTTTATCTGTGGACAGCTGATTTGCATGTGCAGTGCATCATGGGTACGGGTGGGCTAACCCTATCCTGGTGACCACAGCAGACTGTCTGTGTGGTGACATGCAGGCTCTCTGCAGCCAGCCAGGGGCTTGCTAGCAGCTATAGAGCTGTAGCCCAATGGTTATTTCACTGCCTATGAAGCAAGAGGTCATGGGTTCAAACCCACAGTGGGGTTATTTGGTAGGGCTGCCCAAAGCATTATCTCCTTTTAATGTACATTTTTGCTGCCAGCAAAAACACTCTCAGCATACTGTACCCATAAGGTGCCTCTGAGGGCGTTTTATAGGGCTCCCTATAGGGCACCTTATGGTTCCCATCCTTATAAGGTGCACTATACATTATCCTGTGATGCAACTTATAGGGTGCCCTATAGGGGACATTTTAGGGTGCCGTGGCGGACAGTGCACTTTATAATGTGCCCTATGGAGTGCCTTATAGGGTGCCTTATACGGCACCTTCAATTACGGCACGTGAGGGCGTGTTTGATGGCAGCAATTAATAAAATAAAAATAAAGTGCTGCAGGAAACAAAACATACATTGCAAAGCTGATGCCTTAGCCAGCCTTATGTATTAGGCACACTGGGGAGCAAACTCATAACCCCTGTATCACCAGTCAGTGCCTTAACCATTGTGCTCCACTGCTGCTCCTCCTTGCATGTCAGCGCACCTACTTATGCTTTTCATTCCTTAAACTGCACAGTGCTGCCATCAAAAACAGTACTCTGACCTTGCGGTACCTCATACGGCACCCTATAAAGCGCCCTATAAGCAACATTCTAGGGTGCCTTGGCGGACAGTGCACTTTAAAATGTGCCTTATGGGGCGCCTTATGTTAACACGCTTTGAGAGTGCATTTGCTAGTAGTGATAATTAAAATAAAAATAAAATGCCTCTTAAAGCAATCTTCCCCATAATAAGTAATGCCTCAGCCAGCCTTGTTCATTGGGCACTGTGGGGGATTGAACCCCTGATCTCTGCACCATTGGTTAGTGTCTTAACCATTGTGCTGTGGCTCTGTTCCTGTACTTGCACATCAGTGCGCCACCTTATGCCGCCCAATATTAAAATGCCTCCTAAAACAATAGCGCACAGCCTTATGCCACTGGCTCCTAAAGTAATGCCTCAACCACTTGTCTTCATTGGGCACTGTGGGCGATTGAACCCCTGATCCCTGTACCATTGGTCAGTGTCTTAACCATTGTGCTGTGGCTCTGCTCTTCTGCTTGCACATCAGCACGCACTTATGCCTCCCGCGCAGCTTTCTCATGCGCTAATGTGTGGGGCGCACATGGGCGCCGCGCACCATAGCGCATATTTAAATCACATTTTTTCTTTTTCAGAAAGAAATGCCCACTCCTTATATGGCACCCGCCCACTAGCGTGGCCCGCACATTACCGGGGTTTTAGTAAACATACCCCTTAGACTTTAAGAAAACTAACTTTGCCAAGATGGGACCATACCTCAAGGAGTTATTAGCAGGTTGGCAACAGCTGGTTGATGTAGAAAAGCAATTGGCAAAATTGAAAGGGGATCTTTTAAGGTTAGGTAAATAAATGTAAAAGAAAAATGAAGCTACTATGATTCTCAAAAAAAAGTAGCTGAAAAGGTGAAGGAAAAGAGGGTGGCCTTCATTAAATATAAGAGATCATAGAATATAGGAACAGAAGTGAAGGGGATCTTGAACAAATTTCAGAAGGCTATGTTTGTAAGGAACTAGTTAAACTAAAAGTAGACAAAGTGATGGGGCCCGATGAAATACATCTGAGAGTACTGAAGGAACTTGGGGAAGTTCTAGCAGCTCCACTGTCTGACCTATTCAATAATTCTTTAGAGTCAGGAGTGGTCCCAGAGGACTGGAGAAAGGTGCATGTGGTCCCTTTACATAAAAGAGGAAATAAGGATGAGGTTGAGAAATACAGGTCAGTTAATCTGAGCACTGCCGTGAATAAATTAATGGACATGCTGCTAAAACAGAGGATAGTGAGGTTTCTGAAGTCTAGTGGATTGCACGATCCAAGGCAGCATGGGTTCACTAGAGTCAGGTCTTGTAAGACAAATCTGATTGATTTCTTTGAAAGGGTGACCGCAGAGTTGGACCAAGGGAGAGCCCCAGTTGTTGTGTACTTAGAATTCAGTAAAGCCTGTTACACTGTTTCACACAGGTGACTAATAAAAAAAATTGAGCACTTTAGGGAAGGACCCTAAAGTGACAGACTGGGTTAGAAATTGATTGAGTGGAAGGTGACAAGGATACAGGTAAATGGAGCTCACTCTGAGGAGAAGAATGTTACCAGTGGTGTGCCGCAGGGGGATCAGCCTTTGGTCCAATTCTTTTTAACATTTTTGTTTGTGATATTGTGGAAGGGCTGTCAGGTAAAGTTTGCCTCTTTGTGGATGATACAAGCTAACAACCTATTTGGAAGAACATAGCTTTCTTGCTCTAGTTGGAGAGAAGAAGACACAAAGAGAATTTACTGTAATGATTTTCCTCAATGGTGAGCTCTTCCAAAACAAATAACTAGTGCAGGATGTTGCATTTGTAGTTATCTACAAAAGGAATACCTACCTACAAAAGCCACTGACATATCATCAGGAGTTAGTGGATCTGATGAGCCTGCGAAAGAAATGAGGGCAGCTGAGGACTGCATACAAGTCTTCAGAGCCCTGCAAGTCTACGCACTCCTAACAAGGGCTCTGCATTTCAAGCAAAGGTAAGAGTGTATGGATTTTAATTACTAGATCTCTGCCTGAGAGCTCTTAAAGGGGGTTTTGTACATTTTAAAACAAAGTTACATTCTTTTTAATGCTTTATTTCAAAATGGAAATATTTTGTTTAATGGTGTAGGTTTAAAACTCTGCTCTTAGTCTCTCTTTCCCAGCTCTTTGAAGCCACCGATACCTCATCAGGTGTTAGCTCCTCCCTACCCACCACATGTGAGCCTTCTTTCTTTATAGGGCAATTCCCCAATTAACTACACACAAGGACTTAGAATAGCATGTTTAAAAAAACACTTAAAATATTTTTTTTTCTCTGAAAGGACAGCTGAGAAATAGGCTGGTACTTTGGTAGGTCTTTCTCTCTTTTGCTTCAACAGGTTGCTCCACCAATTGGACAATGGCTGGGAAAAATTGTTGAGGGTAAAGACCAAGGCAGAGAATCTTGCATCCTGGATATAAATGCATGGTGGCATTTATAAATGCATGGTGGCGTATAAATGCATTGTGAGCGTTTTGGTTTCCTGGACCATGGGATACTGTTCCAAGGGCTGCAGATCAGTGATGGCATTCATCTGTCCAAGAAGGGTCAGTGTGTCTTCTGTAGCAGACTGGCTAACCTACTGAAGAGGGCTTTAAACTAGATTCATTGGGGATGGGTGAAGAAAGCCTCCAGGTAAGTGAAACATTAAATACCTTTACGGTAAAAGGGGCAACATCTGGAGATTTCAGATGTTGAGGCTTTAATGGGAGAGGCTGACTTGGATTTAATGACAGTTATGGAGGCATGGTTCACAGACAACCATGATTGGGATGTAACTATATCAGGCTATACTTTATTCAGAAAGGACAGGGTAGGAAGAAGGGGAGTAGGAGTGGCACTATATGTAAAAAATAATATTAAAGCTATGGGAATCCAGGACTTAAAAGGAAGAGAGGAGGCACTGTGGGTTAAACTAGAAAGAGGTAAAGAGAAATCTATTTGCATTGGCTTGATAAAAAGATCTCCCTCACAGGGAAAAGAAGTGGATGGATATATGCAGCATTGCCAGAAAAGGTGAAGTGCTACTGATAATGGACTTCAATTTGCCAGATGTTGATTGGCGCATCCCTGCTATAGTGTCATCTAGAAGTAAGGTGATCCTGGATTCTTTACAGAAAGAACTATTGGTAACAGAACCTACACATGAAGGGGCCTTGCTGGACTTACTGCTTACCAATGGTGAAAGTATTTCTGTTATAGTGGGAAATCATCTCGCATCCAGTGATCACCAGATGGTGTAGTTCAGTATTAGGACTAGGGCTGCTAAAATCCATTCAAAAGCAAGGGTCTTAGACTTTAGAAAAAGTAACTTTGTCAAGATAGGACAGTACCTCAAGGAGACATTAGTGGGATGGGAAGAGCTGGGGGATGTAGAAAAACAGTGGGCAAAACTGAAAGGGGATATTTTAAGGGCAAAAACCTTTTTGTTAGAATGGTAAATAAAGGTAAAAAGAAAAGGAGGTCGCTATGGTTCTCAAAAAAAGTAGCTAAAAAGGTGAAGAAAAAGGAGGGAGGTCTTCATGAAATACAAGAGATCACAGAGAGAGGAAGAAAGGCATCTATATTTGGAAAATCTTAGAGAGGCTGGCAAAGTAGTCAAGAAAGCAAAGATTCAAAAAGAAGAAGAAATAGCTAATGCAATAAAATGGGAGTGTAAGACATATTTCAGATATGTTAGGAGGACAAAAGTGGTACTGTCAGACTCAAGGGTGAAGGGGAGGAATATGTAGAAGCTGATGAGGATAAAGTGGAATTGCTTAACAAATATTTCTGTTCTGTGTTCACAGATGAAGAACCATGAGCAGGACCTCACAAAACACCCACAAACAGGAACAAAAGCCAGGGGCATCTCAAACGATTTTCAGAAGACTGTGTTCATGAGAAACTAGATAAATTTAAAGTAGACAAAGTGATGGGACCAAATGGGATACACCCGAGAATACTGAGAGAACTTGGGAATGTTCTAGCAGCTCCACTGACTGACCTTTTCAATGCCTCTTTGGAGATGTGAGTGGTGCTACAGGACTGGAGAGAGGCACATGTGGTCCCTTTACACAAAAGCAGAAGTAAGGATGTGGTTGAAAACTACAGGCCAGTTATTTTAACCTCGGTGGTGAGTAAATTATTGGAAGAGCTGTTGAAATAGAAAATAGTGAGGTTTCTGGAGTCCAATAGATTACCAGATCCGAGGCAGCATGGATTCACCAGAGGCAGGTCTTGTCAGATAAATATGATTGATTTCTTTGACTTGGTGACCAGGGAGAGCCCTAGATCTGGTGTATTTAGATTTCAGTAAAGCCTTTGACACCATTCTGCACAGGTGACTTATAAACAAACTGAACACCCTAGGGATTGACCCAAAGTTACTGATTGGGTAAGAAATAGGATGAGTCGGAGGTGATAAAGGGTTCAGGTAAATGGAGCTCACTTTGAGTAGAAGGAGGTTACCAATGGAGTGCCGCAGCAATCTGTCCTTTATCCAATTCGTTTTAACATCTTTGTTAGTGATATTGCAGAAGGGCTCTAAGGTAAGGTTTGCCTCTTTGTGGATGATACCAAAATCTGCAATACAGTAGACACCCAGGAAGGTTAGGTTACAGTAACATGAGGAGGGATCTAGCTAAACTTGAAGAATGGTCAATAATTTGTCAGTCAAGATTTAATGTTAAAAAATTCAAGGTCATGCATTTGGGCTGCAGCAATCTAAGGGAGCGATACAGTATAGGGGGTGAAGTACTTCTGTCCACAAAAGAAGAGCAGGTCCTAGGTGTGATTGTGTCTGATGATCTCAAAGTAGCTAAGCAGGTAGAAAAGACAATGACAAAAGCTAGAAGAATACTTGGATGCATAGGGAGAGGAATGGCCCTCAGAAGAAAGGGGGTGATAGTACCTCTGTATAAGTCCTTGACATGACCTCATTTGGAGTATTGTGTGGAATTCTGGAGACCGCACCTTCAAAAGGATATGAACAGGTTAGAGTTGGTGCAGAGAGTGGCTACTAATATGGTTAGTGGTCTTCGCTATAAAGCATATGAGGACAGAATTAAGGATGTTACTATGTATACTTTAGAGGAAAGGTGGGATGGGGTGATATGATTGAGACATTTGAATAAATGCACAAGAGGAGAGCATCTTTCGATTGAAAACAAGCTCTTATATGAGGGGACATAGGATGAGGGTGAAAGGGGATAGACTCAGGAGTAATATGCGGAAATATCTCTTTACTGAAAGAGTGGTAGATGCGTAGAACAGTCTCCCAGTTGAGGTAGTAGAGATGAGGACAATATCTGAATTCAAAAAAGCATGGGACAAACACAGAGGATCTCAAAAAGAAAAAAAGGGACTGTTGTAGTGGTTGATATGGAAGGGCAGACTAGATAGGACATGTGGTCTTTTTCTGCCATCATGTTCTCTGTTTCCATATCTGGGCATGCAGTTTAAAGATTTGGACGTTATCTTTAAGTTCCCCTTTTTAGAATAAATAGTGATTAAGCCATATATATGCACTAACTGAAGTGTTAAATGGTTTGTTGAAACCTATTAGGGTACACAAGATGATAAACATAAATTATAGCTAATATACTGCACCAGTGATTTTCAAACATAAAAATTACTGACACCGTAAAAACACACTTGAGTCATCGTAGCAGCATAATAGCACTAATCCATGTTTATCCAACCATGCACTTTTCAAAAACAACACAAACCTCTAATAAATGCTTTGGCTTCACCTTGACAACTTCTATGGGTTATTGCCTTGTTCATGCCTGGATAACCATGTGTTATGACTTAAATGTTCTTTAATATCAATTTATGCCTGAAAGAAAAAAAGATTGAATAACACACTGTACATATGGTTCAATTTATTACAGCAAAACAATCATTTTGGTTTGAAGATATCATAGAAATCTTATTCAACAGAGTGCTCTACCAGATTTTTTATGTCACAATAAATGAAACCAAAGCAGCTAATTCTCACAAAGATTCATAGTAGATGAGACCATCCGGCTCGAATCAAGAAATGTATTCCTTAGCACATGTATATCTGTTTTCTAATGTCTCTAATTGGAGTTTGCACTGTCTGATTAATGATGTAGTTTATATTCTACTCTAAAAGTACTTGATACTTCAGTAGAAAAAGAAGAAATTATACATAGGTAGCAGCATTTTATAAACCACGAGGAAGTTATAGCGGCATAGATAAAATGAAAACATTAAAAAAGGAGGCAATAGCGGCTCTCATGAAGTGTTCTTGCAATGACCTTTTGATATAGATGGTATATAAAATGCACTCAGTTCAAAATGTCTAATACTATTCAGCCTACGAAGATTTCATAATTAAGGATATGATTGATCTGAGAATAGAAAAATGCAGTTTTTTGTTTCATGTTGTTGGAAGGGGGGTTTCTTTCTCTTCACTCTGCTCTTAAAGGCTTTTTCCTCTCTCTTTCCCTCTCTTGCACTTAAGGAGCTTTGCATTAATATTCAGCACTAGACACCTAACTTGGGGGCCCTTTCACTAAAGTGTGTTAAACAGTTAAAATGGGTTTTTATGGGTGGTAACTATTAAGGCATAGAGGAGTAGCCTAGTGGTTAGAGCACTGGCTTGGCAACCAGGGTTCAATTCCCACTAGCACTCCTTGTGGCCTTGGGCAAGTCACTTAACCCTCCATTGCCTTGGAAGAAAGGCCTGGCAATCTACTTCCAGTGACACTGGCAAGAAAACCCAGGAGCTTCTGGGTCACCAGGAGTTAGGACTGACTCAAAGGCACACATTGCATTTGCAACTATTAAAGCAGCACTGTGGCAAATGTGACCATGTCTGAAAAACAGTCAGAGTGGTAAAACCTGCATTAAAGGCTTAAGGTGCAATGGATTGTGGACAAGGTAGCTTATGGGTGGAGAGTGGGTGTGGACTGTGCATTGCAGTAACACAGTTGCACTTAATATCATCTCAAGAGGAGGCATTAAGTGCTCTTGCGCTAACTTTGTATGAACTAAGGAACTTTTCTGTGTGATGGCTGTAAGAGACATTCTGGCCACTTCCCTGCATTATTTTTTGTTCCTAATGCACAGTAAGTGCAAAACTTACCACACTTTAGTAAAAAGGTACTTTTGACTCATAAGGAGGTCATCTTTGAAGGCTTGTGCAGTTTTTACACATAAGTATAGCGCTGTTTATACATGTAAATGGCCAATGTATGCAATTAGGTGCTTTAGAAAGCCACTATTTACATAGGTAGATCCGCAGCATGCACAG
Source organism: Ichthyophis bannanicus (assembly GCA_033557465.1). NCBI lineage: Eukaryota > Metazoa > Chordata > Amphibia > Gymnophiona > Ichthyophiidae > Ichthyophis > Ichthyophis bannanicus. The sequence goes on along the minus strand of CM066031.1, from coordinate 612,924,207 downwards.
TTTTAAAGAGGGCTTGACATGGGGCGACCATAACAGAATGTGTGTATATCTGATTTTACAGAGGAAATACATGTATACTTTTAAAAAATCTGGATACTGAGATTTATTTCTATGCCAAAGCAGGTGTTTACTTCTTTGATGTTTGCAGCCTCCACATATTTAACAAGAAAAATAGTTGTATTCCTCGTCTCCTTAAGTGGCTCTTTCTGGAAGTCCACTTTTGTAAAATTCAGCTCTTACACGGATACGTGTCAAAATTTAGATGAGTACAACCTCAAGGGAAGTCATTCTCATTCTGGTTGGGTAGCTCTATGAAAGAGCTGTTCCCATTGGCCTTACTGCAACCTACACATGCGTGCCTACATGTCCTTATATACCTGTTTTACAAAATGTTCCATGTTCAACGGACCCTTTTGTAAAATAAAAAGTGAAACTAAAAATGTCCCATTATGGACATCCCATTTCCCACCTACATAAACTAGGAAAAACTGGCTTGAAATCTAGGTGAATGAATGGTAGTCCTACAGTTAGATTCCTAAAGTGAGTACCGTATCTAAATTTAGGAGTTCAGCTATTTTTAAAATATGCCACGCAAAGAGATTTTTTTTATCCTGAGAGGAGACTACTACCTTGTAACCAGGAATACTAAATTGCACAGCCCAATTTTCATGCTATGAACTGTTATTTATTCAGAATAAAGACAGCGCTACAAAATACATACCATGGAGATGCTTAACCTAACCTTGAAACATGATTTCAGTAGTGAAAGATGGAGCTGGAGCTCTATAATTAAGACATACACAATTTATTAAACAAAAGGCAGCAGCCTTTAGTGCGAAATCTAAAAGCATTTGGGAAGTCTATGAAGTAAGGTCAGTGATTTTTAACCAGGGCACATTAATTAATAAGTGACTGACTGCGCTAGAAATTAGTTGTGTGGGAGGCAACAAAGGCTACAGATTAATGGAGCTCACTCTGAGGAGAAGAATGATACCAGTGGTGTGCCGTAGGTATCTGTCTTTGGTCTGATTCTTTTAAATATTTTTGTTAGTGATATTGCAGAAGCTCTGTCGAGTAAGGTTTTGATTCTTTGTTGATGATACCAATATCTGCAAAAGAGTAGACACTCAGGGAAGAATAGATAACATGAGGAGAGATCTAACTAAGCTTGAAGAATGGTCGAGAATTTGGCAGCTGAGATCAGGGTCATGCATTTGGGCTGCAATATTCCAAGAGAGCAGTACAGTATAAGGGGTGAAGTACTTCTGACCACGAAAGAGGAGCAGGACCTGGGCGTAATTGTTTCTGATTACATTAAAGTGTCTAAACAGGTAGAAAAGGTGACAGCAAAAGCCAGAATGATGCTGGGGTGCATAGGGAGAGGAATGGTCAGCAGGAAGGAGGAGGATAGTGCCTCTGTATATTGTGTGTAATTCTGGAGACCGCACCTTCAAAAGAATATAAACAGGTTGGAGTCAGTGCAGAGGGTGGCTATTAAAATGGTTAATGATCTTCGTTATAAAGCTTATGGGGACAGACTTACAGATCTCAATATGTATACCTTAGAGGAAAGGCGAGATAGAGGTGATATGACTGAGACATTTAAATACCTCTGTGGCATAAATGCACAAGAGGAGAGCCTCTTTTGATTGAAAGCAAGCTCTGCTACGAGGGGACATAGGATGAGGATGAAAGGGGGCGGACTCAGGAGTAATATGCGGAAATATTTCTTTACAGAAAGAGTGGTGGATGCATGGAATAGTCTCCCAGTGGAGGTAGTAGAGATGAGAACAGTATCCGAAAGCATGGGAAACACACAGAGAAACTTTAAAGGAAAAGGCACTATAGTAGTTGATATGGAAGGGTTGCCCTCATGTTTCTATAAGCCTGATTTATGTATATCTATATAGTTGCTCCCATAAGCAAGAAATAGAAGACAAGCCTTTATAAATGAGTCCCTTACTGAATATCTGCATCAAAATTCATCAATTGATTTGCTCCATTCTCATCCCTCCTGATAGAAATACTCTTCTTCGGTGAAGGGTATAACAATAGCTGCACTTCCCAGCAATGGAAATTTGAAAAGAACATTGAAGAGAAAGCTCAAAGCACATCAACAGTGATAGGTTAGTTAGATACTTCCACTGCACCAGATTCAGAGCTCCTTTTACTAAAGCCCATTATCCAGTTAACGTGTGTTTTAACATGGGGCAACTGGCAGGTCTGCCACTGCATGCTAAAATCCCCCTTAATCGGTGATGGTAGGATGGAGCAGGGAATGGTGGACCACAGGCCTGGGGATTGCATTACTGCTAGCACCAGTGTCCGTGTCACATGCCCAGCGGCAACAGAGCTCGTAAGGTGAGTTCACCTAATGACTCCTCTATGGGAACCAATCAAACCCGCCTTAGGGGGTGCACTTTCAAGTGGCCCATCACACTTGTGCTGTCACAAACATACTGGTCACACCCCCGATAGCTAATGTGGAGGTTTTGGGCCCAATATTCAGCACTGATGGCTAGTGCTGCAAAAGTGGCTAGAGGCAGGCGCTGAACGTTCACCTTCGATATTCAGTGCCAGGGCCACCGACATTGAAAATCCCAGTTTGTCGCAAAACCCAGAAGCTAACTGGGCAGTGATGACATTCATCCATTGCCTGGCTAGCTTCTGTGGCTAAAGTAAGGCCAGCATTATTACGTTGAAGCTGCACATACATCATTTATTTTGCTGTATACCTTTGAGCATACTATTAAAATATTATAATGACATATAGTTGGAATATTTCCAATTATTTCTCAAGGTATTGCACACAACATACCTGAAATGCAAGGGTGCCAATAATGTTGAACACAACTGTAAAGATGAGGTGGTGAGTGGTGGGTGATGAGATGGTGCATCTGCTGGTAATGCTGCTTGCCAACATGCCTGGTATTTCCCTTGCTGCATCACCACTGTCATTGCTTCCTACCTCTTGCACTCCCATTCATCCACCTCAGTCACCAGGTTTCCTTCCAGGAATTAAGGGAGCTACACTACAGAGCCACAGTTCCTTTTATCTGTGAGTTACAAATACCTGCTAGCATATACATAAGGGGTTTTAACCTTTTTCCCACTTGACCATACAAGAAGCCTACCCTCTCCTTTTTCCCACTTGACAAGAAGCCTACCCCCACCAAAGCCTCCACTGTGAAGCCCTGTTGCTGCTGAAAAACCTCTATATCAAACAAAACTCTCAAGGGGCTGACGTGTAAGCCAAAACTAAAAAGGTACTACCCCCAAAAAACAAAAACAGGACATATGCATGAGATACACAAAAAACAAAAACATATACCCCTTTGCTGCAAAGAAAAGCCTACTGTTAAAGGAGGAAAAAAGACCTCAGCAATCTCCAATGTAAAAACCAAAAGGAGCCGAGTCGGTCAAGACGACGTAACAACGTCTATATCCAAGACCAGACTACTGATCACATCAATGGTCTAAAAAAACCTCCAGCCAACCTAATTAATAAAATAAAGGCAGGCTTCCAGCAAGCTTCCAGCAGGCGTTCAAAACAGCATGGTACAGTCCTTGGTGCAAAACAACAAACAAAAACAAAACTCCGAGCACTTATCTGCAGATGATAGACAGAGATGGCAGAAAGCCCCGACATCGGATGTTTCGCCTTAACGGCTTCTTCAGGGAGCTAGTTTCACTCTCCACTCACTGTGCGTTGTCACCATAAGTTGCCGAAGGAACCAATTCACAAAAAAATGCACCGGAGCTGAAAACAAAACCAAAAATCAAAATTAAAAAAGGAGGAAAAAAACATACACATCTCATGCAAGTACAAAAAACAGGATTCCAACCTCTACAGAAACAGTCGATTAACGAGGCACAAAAAAACACAAAAAGATAATAGTAATAATGATGAAAACAATCAACATACCCCGCAAAGCTGGAAAAAGAAAAGTCTTTAAGAAAAAAGAGAGAGCAAACCAGAATGCAAACTACAGCCGTGAAGAGCACAAACCACGGCTCACCTCCCCAAGACACCAGCGCATGCGTTCTCACAAAAATATATGAAGTGTATGGCAAAGGCATGACGTCATGAACCAATCAAAAACAGGGGCCGGCTCAAGGAATGACATTCCGGTGCTACGGACCTTAAAGCAAAAACTAAAAAATCAATCAAAAACTCCAGCGAACAGGTAAAAAGAAAAAAGAAAAAAACAAAATACCCAAAAACCCACCCTCCCTGACTTAGACAGTCACAAACAGCTTTTCCATTCGATAGAATCATTTAAACCAGCAGGAGCAATGGTTTGCAAAGAAAAAATCCAGCGTTGTTCCATTCGAGATAGTGACTTTTGCAAATCCCCACCATATACAGAAGGAGTACATTGTGTGATAACCAAGCACCGCAAATCTTCAAAAACATGTCCAAGAGATTGAAAATGGTCAACCAGAGGAGCACCCTCGACTTTATGGCAAAGGCGACTACGGTGCTCAATCAAGCGAGTCCATAGAGCCCGGCTAGTCTTCCCTACATAGCCAAGGCCACAAGGGCAACGGAGGAAATAGATCACATTGGAACTCTCACAAGACGTAGACTGATGTAGCCGAACAAAGCGGCGCCGGTAATGAAAACTATTACAAGATTCCATCACTGAACAAACTGAACAGTGACCACAACTACGGTGCCCCCCAGGTACTGAAGGTGCTGGTAAAAACGCTGGAAAAAGCCGATGGACAGAGGATATCCTTCAGATTCGAGCTCTTAGTGTAGACTGAACGAATGCGATGCTGTTGCAGGCCTGGAGTCAAACACATGACATGAGAATGCCGTTGAATGATCTTCGAGATTTGATAACTCAAAGGAGTATACCTGGTAACAAAATGTACAAATGAAGAATCCAACGGTGTAGATCGGGTCCGTGGAACTAGAAGCCAATCTCGATCATTAAAACGAGCACGTAACCAGGTGTGACGAACCAAAGGGGCAGGAAATCCCCGAGACTCAAAAGAGGCTTGCAAGGTCCAAGATTGTTCCTTATAATCCAACACCATGGAGCAATTCCAGCGATAACGCAAGAATTGCGCAAACGGCAGACTCTCCTTCAAACGATGAGGATGCAAACTGTCAAAATGAAGAACAGACATCCGATGCGTGGGCTTGGTGTATACTGTAGTAATCAAAACATCTTGTTGACGAGAAATCATAACATCCAGGAAAGGAATGGCTGTGGTACTGTGTTCCAACGAAAAAGAGATGTGGGGATCACATTGATTAAGCCAACTGTGAAACTCAAATAGCAAATCAATTCCACCAGTCCATAGTAAAAATACATCATCAATATAACGTACCCACAAGCGGATATCAGATTGATAGATACTATCCGCTAGCCACTGGTGTTCAAAATCTGCCATATATAAATTAGCAATGGAAGGGGCTAAAGTGGCCCCCATCGCTACCCCACACACTTGCTGATAAAAAGAACCATCAAAACAAAAATAATTCTTAGTCATCGCAATAACCAAGAGCTGCATGATGAAATCCACTTTGGTAAGACCAAGATCTTGACCAGCTAACAAATTTGCCCGACCAATAACTAGGGCTTCCTGCTGAGGAATACTGGTATACAATGAAGAAACATCCAAAGTAGCCATAATCAGTCCCGATGGTAGATTCTTGTCATGACCAGCAGCCAAAATATGCAAAAAATGCATGGTGTCACGCAAATAAGAAGGAATGCGGAACACCAAAGGCCGCAGGTAGGAATCAACAAAAATAGACAAAGGTTCCAAAATGGAACCACGTAAAGAAACGATAGGCCTACCGGGTGGGTTATGAAAATTTTTATGAATTTTAGGCAAAACATAAAAATGTGGAGTGCGTGGGTATGAAACACACAAAAACCTGGCTTCCTTATTAGTGATCAGACCATCATGCAACGCCTGGGAGACCAACTGCTTAATCTCACCCTGAAGCTCCAAAGTAGGGTCATGTGGCAGCAAGTGATAAGTTGTAGCATCTGACAACTGAGAACGAATTTCCGCTAAATATTGGGATGTATTCAAAACCACCACCGCTCCCCCCTTATCAGCCCGTCGATTGATGATATCCTTATATCCTCGAAGTTCACGTAATGCTTGACGTTGCGAGAAAGATAAGCTATGATGGATCTTCTGCCGAGATGCTGACTCCAAATGTGCGATATCATGCAGAACCAGCTCACGAAACACTTGTAACGTTGAAGGCAACGGACCAGGAGGAGCCCAGGTGGAATGCATAGGAAGCTGAAGAGGTCCCAATGAAGAAGATTGACTTGCCAACTCCGAACTAGATTGAACCACAGGAATAGGGGCAGGGACAGAAGTGGATAGACTGGCAAAAAATGCTTGTAAATGAAGCTTACGTAGCAAAGACTCAAATTCAAGCCGCAATAAAAAAGCATCATAGGAGGTACAGGGGACAAAAGATAACCCCTTTTCCAGAACATCATTCTGAGCAATGGAGAGTACCCGAGCTGACAAGTTCACTACAAGCCGTCGGGATCCACCGTCGCCTGAGATCTGGTCCATGGGCGGTGGAGCGGCACCGAGGCTTCACTCTGTTTCCCACGCCCTCGTCCATGACCTCGGCGCTTGCGAGTGCCCTTGCCACGATCCAAAAAATCTTCTGGACCAGAAGTATGCTGATCAGATAGCGCAGAGTCATCTGAATACTCAAAAGAAACATGATCAGGTCGTTGACGATCGGGTTGCATCCAGGCATAAACAAAACCAGTGGTATAGTCTGTGGCATCACGATGCAATTTTGAGAGCTTGAAAGTCTTTGTTTCTTGACGAAAAGAGTCTAACTGTGATTGCAACTGTCGCATTTGAGTGGCAAAAGTATCTTCAGATTCCTCAGCTTTCAAAGTAGCAAGCTTCTGATCAATTTCTGCACTAGTGACATCATTAAATGTCTTAGTGGCATTCACTGTGAGAACCATTAAGTCCAGAGCACATTTATTCAGAATTTTGTTCCAATTATCAACAAACTCATCATCTTCCACAAACAATTGAGGCGCCTTTTTCACACGGAACCCCCGTGGGATATGCTGGCGACGAATGTACTCCACAAGAGTGGCTCGATGTAACTCAGCCCAAATTTGACGTTTCCAAAGTTTAGTCAAACCCAGCCAAGCTGCTTGACTATCAGAGACTTCGACAGGGCCGAAGCAGGTAGGTTGTTTGAGAAGTTCTTGTACCTGGTCAGTCGAAAAAGTGAGGGTTTCCCGCCATATAGGAGGAGTGGCTTCCATAGTGAAATCTATATATCAAACAAAACTCTCAAGGGGCTGACGTGTAAGCCCTTTTTAGTTTTGGCTGAAAAACCTCTGGCATTATGATCCCAAACACATTGCAGCAAACTTTCAAAGGGAAGCCATGCATGTTGTTTTCCTATGAAAATTCACAGCAACAAGTGGCCAGGAATTGTGTTCTTGCTATTGTGTGGGTGGCTTAGAAAAAGCAGGCTTCAGCTCAAAGGGAAGAGCCACTGGGCCTGGAGCAAAGGTAGTGTGGCAAGCCACCCACTGTGTTGGTATGTTTGCCATGCTGGCACCATTGTGTGAGCCCGGCGGAGATGCACCATCCTCCTGACCGGCAGTTTGGGCAGGCTGCACCCACTGCCCCACCCTTGGTACTCCCCTGGATGGCACTAAATATTTTTATCTTCCTGATTCATGGATTCTGAATTTTAAACAATAAAGTAGTTTTTTACTTTTGTTAGCTGAAGCCTTGTATATAGGCTAGGGCTGTGTTCAGTGCAAACATTTTAGTTAGTTTTCATTTTGACCCTTTTTCCAAGTTTTCAGATAATGCCTTAGTTTATTTCACATATTCATTTTAATAAAAAAAGGTTGTGTGCTAAAACTGTTTAAAACATTAATTCATTTAGCAAACACTTTTTAAGGCACACTATAAAACCTAATGTTTGCTAAGAAATGCACATCCGCCATACTGTATACACATCATGTAAGACCTCTTGTTTTTTGCTCTATCGGAGGAAGAATTTCTGCTTTTGTTGCCCTGGGTAAGGAACCTGGATTGGGACTAGACAGAAGCTCTAAAATGATAGGAATAGTTGTTCCTAATGTCTTTTGCTTTCTCCTCGTACCTTTATCCTAGAGGATTTCATATGCTACTGTTCCACAGCTATGAAAGATCTGTCCTTCCTGACCAGGGGAAGACTCCCTCTCTGATGGAGGTGTAGTTGCACTCTCACAATATATGTCACGATATAGATAGATAGATAGATATTGGGGTAATTTTGAACATAGCATGATAGTTATGAACCTCACTTCTAAGCCAGTTCGATCTCAGTCTCTCAAAATTACTGCTAATGCTCTGCATGCTACTTGCATTGTGCCAAAGAGGGCCTTCTTCTGGAGTTTAAGATGTAACATGTATGGGTAATTTATCAAGGTGTGCTTTGAAATTCTTCTTAAACAAGCCTGTGGCATCCAACATGATGGGAAATAACTCAGTAGCTTTCTACCACATTTTCTTGGTCTCTGAATGCATTTCTTGGTAATTAAAGATCCACTTGATCTCAACGTGATGCACAGAATACACACTCGGGTCTGTGTCCCATCAAAGCCCAGAAGAGACAATGTAAGGAGAAAGAAGATAGGGAAGACAGAATTTCCCAGAGCAGCAACTCCAGATAATGAGTAAAGATAAGAATAGGAAGCACAATATTAGACATGATGCTCAGTGAGAGAACTGGAGAATGGGCTCTAGGGCACTGTTCTCTCTAAGCTGTGTGTGTGTGCACGTGCACACACCTCGCCAAGCGAGCGCACATACTTTACAACAGAGCGCACAAAAATTACGGTTCTGATTCTGATAGAAAACAACACAGATGTCTTAAAATTTAAAAGTTGTGATTGTAATTACTAGAAATTTTCCGCTTCATTTAGTAATCGTCTATTTTCATTTAATTTGATTAAAATCAATGTGGTGTACATACTGTATTCTGACGTGTAGTCAAATTTTAAAGTATATAACTCCGAGTGACGTTATGTGTCGCACAAAAATTTAACCTTCCTTCAAAAGTTGCACAGCTGATATTTTATGCGCACACAGCCTACAGATAATTAGAGGGAACATTGCTCTAGGGTTGGAGCTCTTGAGAAATGGGTTGGCAGGAAATCCAGTATCACTCGTCAGCCATAGCAAGAGGGGTGATCGAGGGACTCTGATCAGATCATTAGCATGGGGGGGGGGGGGGCAGGGTTGGAGCACCTGAAGACAGGGTAGAAGAGGACCAGCAAAAAGACTTAAGAAATTGAGCTTGGTTCTTGTTTGCTTTGCCTTCTGAACCGAGTAGTTGTGGGGAATAGGCAGACGGACTGGGCTGAAGAAAAGTCTAGAACACTCCTGCTTGTTTTATTCATATAGTATGCTTTTTAAGACTTAGTACCTATCAACACATACAAACTAGTGGGGCTAAAGGGAAAGTCCAGAAATTTATTGTTTGTTTTTTCCTTGCAAGATAGCGTAGCTGCGGGGACTTGGAAAAATGAATAATTTCTCAGGAAAATATTCCTGGCTCCTGCAGCGGAGGCTCAGTGGAGTAAGTCAAGCCTGCGTTGAGAGCAGTTCTAAGATCCAGATCTGAGGATGTGACAGTCTGTCCATCTGTCTCTCTAGCTATAATGCAACCTGTCATTAGTTTCATTAACAGCTTAACTTAATAGCTTTTCACATCAATGTGCACAATTGTCAGCAGGGATAGTCTGATTGGAATAGACTGAATTGTTTGTAATGCGCCCTGGTATTATGATCCTGCACAAATTGCAGCAAACTTTCAAAGAGAAGCTATGCATATTGTTTTCCTATGAAAATTAGCAGCAACAAGTGGCACAGGGATTTTGCTACTGCTATTTGTGTGGGCGGCTTAGGAAAAGCAGAATAATGCACACACTTCTGACAATGCTACAGTTTTGTTCCCCCAACCTAAACACACCCCAAAGAATCTTGATAAACTATGTGAGCATGATAGAAATTCAAGCATTCTTTTTGTAGGTCATTTTACTCTGAATATTCAGCTACAGTAAATAGCTTTGAAAATGGTCCTTCAGATGTCTGGGAAAGGGAAGATAAGCTATAAGAACAGTAGGGGGAGCTCAGGATTAAAAAGCAGAGAGATGGCTAAAATAACTTTCTAATAGCATGGCTAATGAAGCTGAGAGAAGCCAGATAGGGTGAAAAAATAACTCTGGGATCAGGGCAATCCAGAGAGAGAAACACAGACATAGAAGCAAAGGGAGGTGAAAATACAGTGAATAATTTGTTACTGAACTTAAAAATAAATGATTTTGTGTAGAGAATGCACAATAAACCCATGGCGAAATATGAAACTGAGTTTGAGTTATCTGGGAATTACTGTCAAAGTCCACATGTGTCAGCTGAAACGCATGAATACTGACACTTATCAACAGGGATGGGTGAAATAGTTTTAGTAAAGCCATACTGAACAGATTTCAGGCTCTTTTGAGTCTGAAAAATCCTCACAATTCAATATTTACAATACAGGGAAAATCTATTGGATTCTTTCCCACATATCTCAGCAAAATCCAATTCAGTCTAATCAGTGGCAAAGCAAAGGGGATTTTGCATATGCCCATTGTGGCTTTCTGCAGATTTGCGGTACATTTCAGTAGCAAATAGTTTATTACCTCAAGAAAGAATTGTGATTGCTTTGATGAGCCTGTGAATTCTGCATTAGTTTGTTCAATTGCTTCCCAAACAATTAAAAAAAAGCATACATATCCTAGTCATGAGCCAGCGAATACATATAAACCCCATATTTGTACTTTGGACATTATATGGGGAGGTTACTAAGCTGTGGTGATTCTACCGCAGCTTAATTTACCATGGGAGTCATTAACCTGTGCTAACTCAGTACTAAGGAATAACACAACTTGTGATCAGCCTTGCAAGCTCTGTTATTCCAGTAAAAAAAATATCAGCTCAAGGCTGGCATCATTTTTCATGTCTGGGAGCATCGGGCTGCTAACAGGTGGCAGAGGTTTCCTACAGAAAGAATTTATAGGCCCAGAATATGCTAATTCAGGTCAAAATGTAATCTTTGCGGCTAGGATTTGTTTAAAATTCTGGCCATGGAGTTTCAACAATCCCTATATATTTGGTGCCACTGTGTGGATAGATGGCAGAGCTGAATATGCGTGGATAGCACCGATTGCCAGACCTATACAGATATCAGTGACATACAGTGGTTATCTCTATAGACGTGCAGCTTTTTCGCTGTCCTAACTTAAACCTCTGAGCTATATCTGAATATTGTAGCTATTCCATAGGTAGGTGAAATATCATCGCTCCACTCTAGCACTATAGGGCTACTGCTGAGGAAGTCAGTGAGACTTTGCAGAAGTACTATGCACTTAATGCTACTGAAACGTCATGATCCTTGGAAACAGGAGAGGTTCCTCAGGACTGGAGAATGGCTGATGTGGTACCTCTCCACAAAAGTGGTGATAGGGAAGAAGTGACACACTACAGGCCCGTGAGTCTTACCTCAGTGGCGGGAAAAGTAATGGAGGCGCTCCTTAAAGAGCGAATAGTGGACTTTCTCAAAACCAACAGGTTGCAAGATCCGAGGCAACATGGTTTGACCAAAGGGCAATCTTGCCAAACAAATCTGATTGAGTTCTTTGACTGGGTGGCCAGAGAACTAGATCAGGGGCATGCAATGGATATCATCTACCTGGATTTCAGGAAAGCCTTTGATACTGTTCCTCATAGGAGGCTTATCAATAAACTCGGTAGTTTGGGGATGGGTCCCAAGGTGGTAAACTGGATCAGAAATTGGCTGACTGATAGACGACAGAAGGGGATGGTAAATGGAGCTCACTCGGATGAAAGGACTGTGATTAGAGGGGTGCCCCAGGGTTCGGTCCTGGGCCCGGCACTGTTCAATGTATTTGTGAGTGATATTACTGAAGGACTGAATGGAAATGTCTGTCTTTTTGCAGATGACACGAAAATTTGCAACAGAGTTGACTCACCCGAGGGAGTGCTTAACAAGAGGAAAGATCTACAAAAGTTGGAAGAATGGTCTAATGCTTGGCAATTAAGATTTGATGTGAAGAAGTGCAGTGTCATGTACTTGGGTAACAGAAATCCAAGGGAAATGTACGCGAGAGGGGGCGAGAGGTTGGTGTGCATGGATCAGGAGAAAGACCTTGGTGTGATTATTTCTGAAGATCTCAAGGTGGTAAAACAGTGTGACAAGCCGGTGGCAAAAGCCAGGAGGATGTTGGGCTGCATACAAAGAGGAATTACCATCAGAAAGGAAGAGGTACTTATCCCACTGTACAAGTCGCTGGTGAGGCCTCACTTAAGTTTTGGAGACCATATCTTTCAAAGGATGTAAAAAGACTGGAAACAGTTCAGAGGAAGGTGACCAAAATGATTTGGAGCCTACGTCAAAAGCCTTTTGAGAAGGGATTTGAAGACCTAAATATGTACACTTTGGAGGAGAGGAGGGATAGGGGAGAAATGATTCAGACCTTTAAATACTTATAATGAACAAACAAACCTCTTCCAAAGACGGGGAAGCTGTAAAACTAGAGGGCATAACATGAAGCTGCAAGGTGGTAAATTGAAAGGCAATGTCAGGAAATACTTTTTCACTGAAAGGGTGGTGGATGCTTGGAATGCCCTCCCGATGGAAGTGGTGGGGGCAAATACAGTGATGGAATTCAGAATGGCATGGGACAGACACAGTGGATCCCTTTACAGCAACAGGATAAAATCTAAATAAACTGAACCATCTAATTTCTCAACAAATAGGGGTGTCCTACTTGGAGCGATGGGTACACCCCTAAACAAAGACATGGGGAGGGGTGGCCTGCACAGAGCGGCAGGTGCACCTACTCTTGCCATCTTACTGGGCAGACTAGATGGATCATACTGGTCTTTATCTGTCATCATTTACTATATTACTATGTTACTATGAATGAGGGGTTTATATGTCGCTACATGTAGAAATCCTTTGGAATCGTGACCCAGTTAAGTTTAAGTGCTAAGCAAATATGCATTGGATAAAGATGTGACAAAAGAACTTATTTGACACGTGTGACAGAAACAAAAGAGGGATGTGGAGAGTTCAACTGGCCTGTGAATGTAAAAAGCTGCTTTAGCTTTCTGACCTACATGAGCTTTCAAACTGCTGTCGAGGATTCCACAGGATTTGCCAGACAGCCACTTCTTATTGTATCGAACAGTTTATTGATGGTCATATCAGAATAACTAATGGATCTGTCTCTTTTCCTCAAAGAGCACAGCACTAACAACAAACCATGAGATACTTTTATGAGATAGCTCATTTTTCTTCAGTCTTGGACAATTGATTGTAACCATATAACAATCAAGCCATCAGCAGCTAGTAAGCAGCAGGGAATTTAATTTAATTTAAAAATATGTGGGCCTCTTTTTTCAGTCTCTGGAGTGTAGCTGAAATAACGCATAGCATAAAAATAACATTGCAATATAAACATAACACAAAAGAAAATTAAAAATCATAAAACTCCCTCAATATGTAGGTCATGGGCAATGCCACTGGTCTCATTGCAAAGGAAAGAATCATTACGTTAGTCAGGCAAGTTCGTTTTTCTGGCTAACACAATGATTCTTTCATTCTCATGCGATCTAGCTAACATCCTCTTTGAGACGGACAAATCAGAGATGGGTAACTTGTAAGTACAAACTTCCAGTTCCTTATCTTAAAATGGCCCTAGCTTTTGCTCGACTATTATATTCATAGTCTGGTCCTCCTCACGTGTTTTAATTTCACTTTCTATGCAAACTAAGATCTCTTCTACATTTTATTGAGTATTCTTTCTCCACTATATATAATCTTGTCAATTTCCAGTAGAACTGGCTAACTACTCCAGTTTCTTATCTTTTAGCAGCTGGAGATGAGTATTATAGTAAGGTTCATATTATACAATTAAGGATATATTTTTTTTAATTTTTAAATCCCATTTTAGATACCAAGAGAAGTCAGGTGGCATATTACTGATTTTCATTGCAAGCAGTATTCATTCACAGCTAGCACTGGACTTGGTAGAAAAGCATGTGTTTCTAAAGAAAAAACTCTTCTTGCTTGATTTCCATTCATTATCAAGCAACTAGGGGGAGGAAGGAATGTCAAGCTATACTGAGGAGTAGTTGCCCACACTATCGGCCTTCAGTGTATCTACTAGCTGTGTTTTGATAACCCCATCGTATCACCAGAATAGTGCCCATTTCTAAGGGCTATCTTTCAACCCCCATACTAAAATGTAACAAGAAAAAAATAACTCTACAGTCTAAGAGATTCAGAAGGAGCGAAGGCAACATTCCTGGCAATCTGCAATCAGAGGGCACTGGTGACCTTTTTGCATCCTGGAACTCTACTGGTCCTTCAAGCCTCATGCTCTGTGGCCTCTCCAGTACTTCAGTGGGGAAGTCATAGTGTGGCCCAGCAGCAGAAGGCTTTTGCATCCTGGAACTCTACTGGTCCTTCAAGCCTCATGCTCTGTGGCCTCTCCAGTACTTCAGTGGGGAAGTCATAGTGTGACCCAGCAGCAGAAGGCTTTTGCTAAGTGACTGCAGCACTTATTACATCATGTGTTGGCTTGCTTTTCTGCACATTCACTGGCCAGATGCTCTTCAAGATCTGTTCTGCTAGCTGCTTTGACATGCAGTTCTTAGCAACCTGAGTTCAGGAGAAAAAGAACACGGCACGCAAGGGAACGCTAACAGTCTACTATCATTGACAAATCTCGAGCTCTCCCTTCAAAGTTCTTTTCAAATTTCCATTACTGTACTTGTTTGGAGGTTCTAGCAGGGGAGAGCTGCTACTGTTATACATACCTTTGTCCAAAGAATGATATTTTTATTAAGGGGGATGAGAATGGAATACTGATGGAGGAAGGAGACCCCTATCTTGCCAGTCTGAGCCAAATCTACCCTAGCTATCATGAGGTGACAAATTGCCCTCTCATCCATCATCTTCCATTACTGTACTTGTGACTAAGAAACTGTACTTGTTGTGTCAGTGATTTAGAAACCCTTAGATTGTCCTGAATGTTTTTTTCACCCCCTGGGGATCTTCCTCTGTACTTAATGTTTCAATACTGGGACCTAAGGCAAGTCATAATGTTGGCCCATCAGCAGAAGATTTTTGCTAAGTGACTGCAACATATCATGTAAATCTGTCCTGTTGGCTTCCTCTGCTGCACTTTCACTGGCCAGATACTCTTCAAGATCTAAAAAGAAGGTAGAGAATTCATCATCTCTCTCTGTAGAAGGACTCTAACTTGCAGGCACACAGCTTAGATGAACTCACCCCACTACTGCAGGAAAGACCCTGGGCCTCTAGGCCTACTAAGGCCTCGTCTTCAGTATCTGACTAGGTTGAACTTTCTGAGAACCAGATGGCCCTTCAAGAGAGAAAGTCAAATGATCTGCAAACTGGGAAACCTTACCAGTTGGGCTTGAAGTCAGAAAATTACAAGCCTTCTACTATGTAGATTCACAGTCACCTACTAATGCAACTTCCAGGTATGAGGGCTCAAGAGGTTCTTCTGCTTCTGCTAGATCCTCTGCAGAGGGATCTGGTCCTTATAAGGTGCTCTCAAGGTTTCTTAGGGAAAGCCCCAACTCCTTGCCCAGGTTATCTGGCAGTTATCTACCTGCCATTGGAAATACTGCTCTAGAGGGTCCTCGAAGGCTTCACTCCTTGCCGGAGGCATCTTTGGCTTCTTAGCAGGTACAGACTGTGTATGACCAAACTGCTGTTGATTCCTCTGATACCAAGGATTGTTAAGATGTCCAAATTAGCCTGTTACAAGAAGCAATAAACAATGCTTCCAAAAGTCCAGAGGATGTTATTGCTACAGTAAATAAAATCATGTAGCTTGAGGAGGGGATAACTGACCTGGCAGTGTGTTAATCCTTTGAGAGCTTTGCAGTACTACCTGAGTATGAGAGGAAATGCTGCAAATGGAATTTGACAGTTTGACTCATCAGATACAATGTAAATTAGCCTTTCTGAAAGATCTTAAGCATTATGGCTGGGGAGTTTTGTCTGAGGTTTTTATCAATAGAGTCAGATGGGAGATGCAATCTACTCTTGCTGGCAGCAATAAAACCTTTTCTGTTTGTCATACCTTAGTTTTCACTGACACAAAGAACTTGTTAGTGAAAAACTTTTTTTCTTTACAAACTAGGAATGCTCCTCTACTCCCATTGTCACCTGTAGTCTCCTGTACAACTGTTGCACCTGTGTCTGCCACTGTGACTATAGAAACCCCTATTACTCCCTCCTTTATTTTACCCCCTGGCCAACTCAGTGATGAGAATGTTTTCCAGCCAAGTGTCATTTGCTACACCGTAAAGGTTTACTTGAATGAAGCTTTGGCTTCACAAACTTTGAATTCCTCTCAGCTTGTGATTTCATGGCCTCTGTCCTTTCCTGCATAGTCTTCTGTTTCTACTTTGGCTTTCTGAGGATGACTGCAGTCTACCTTAGATAATGAAACCACCTCTTCAGCTGTGAAGAATAAGAAGCATTTCAAAAAGATTGTTGCTAGAGAGAGCTATCCAGAGCAATCCAGCTGCAGTTTCTTCTGTCGCTCAGTCTGACAGTACTTTGGCTGGAGTGACTGATGCTCCTGTATTGGCAGAATCTGATGTCAGGAAAGCGGCTAGACTTTTGTTTTCTTTAAGCACAGTGTTCACAAAAGGGGCGAGGCTCCCTGGTTCAGCTGTTCTGTTCTCTGATGAACTGTGTGGAGTGTCCTTCCAATTCTTTCAGCTCCACTCAGTCTGTCTGTCTGTCAGCATCAGAAGGGGGAAGAGTGTGTAGCTGGAACTGGTAATGTTAACACTGGTGATTCGACCAGTCCCACAGGTTTAGTTACAATTACAATACCTGTCACTGCTATATCAGATGTTAGTAACACTTCAGTCTGGCCTCCTTTTATACTCCCTGTCTCTCAGGATGCTTTGTTGTGGACTTTGAAGACTGTGCCTACTTCTGCTACTTTAAATGAGGAGGCTGGCCTATCTGCAGAAACTCTTGTTTTGGCTGTTTTGTCACAGGTGCGTTTTCAGGAACTAAGGGAATCTTTGAGGGTAAATATGGGTGTCAATAGATGCAAGAGCATGGCTCGAGTTCAAACTGGTATGAGCAGGGGCAGCTCAAGGCAATCTGCTGTCTGAGGCGAAGAATGAGATGGTGCTCCTCCCCCCCCTCCCTCCATAGAGGGGGGCAGGATTTTTCAGAACTCCAATCGGGGACTGAACAAAACCAAAAAGCCAATTAGATTATATGGAGGAAATGCAAGATGTTTGCACACCAAGGAACTAAAAGAGAATGAGAACCATAGCATAGTTTATAAAACTACATTATAACTCATTTTTATTTTGTTGTTATAAACTGCTTTATGGTTCTTGCTTTTTCTTTTTCAATATATATTTTGCATCCACAGTGGGTGCAGAGCAGAACCAGGATATTCACCCACAGAACTCAATATCTTTAAAAAAAAAATCTGATTCTGATCATCTCACTAACAACAACAACCATTCTCCAGTACCAGGCATATTGTGAACTAATACAAAACCCTACAACAAACAGCACATCTACCATACCATACCATACCATACTATATCAGCACCAACTTCCAAAACTCACATAAAGAGCCCATCTAAAGAAAGGTCACTGTAAATATTACAGTGGGCTCTGGAACATCCATACACCTATTTGAAAAGCTGAACAAGTCAAATTACTACAGTACAATATAGATCTTTATGTACAAACTCCATGTTAACAGAACACTTGGCCTCAGTCACACACTCAGAACACAGACCCTCACCAAGTACAGAATAAGTAACCACAATCTAAAGTAAAAATAAAAATATTTAAACAAAATTTAAACTGAAACCCCAAAAAGCCAGAGTCCACATGCAGTGCAACATCAGATAAATAAGAGATGCAGTTCCCCCATACTGTGTAAAATATAAAGATAACACAAAGTCCAATCACTAAAATTAAATTAAATTATTTTTTCTATCTTGTCTGACCATTTTATTCTCTGATCATGCTGGTCCTGATCTGAGGCATCTGTTTTCCTGTCTTCTCTTAGCACACTTTCTGTGATCTATGGTCCATCTGCCGTTTCTTATCTCTTCTTTTGTTTTCTTCACTTCCTTTCATCAGCCCATTTCCAGTTAGATGCTTACCCTCTGCCCCCAACTTTTCCTGCCAGCCCTCTCCCCTATTACCTTCCTACCCACATTCCCCCAGTCCTCTCTACCTCTTTATCCGGAGGCTCTCCCTGGAATAGTGCTCACTGTGCCAGATTCCCTTTCCCTCCTCCTCCCTCTTATACTGTCCTCTCACACCCAACATATTCCATACTCATATGATGTCCTTTCCCTCTCCATGCACTTCTCTCACCCAACCACCACACCCATTGCATGCAGCCATTGCACTCATTCAGCCACCACATCAGTCATAAGAACATAAGATATGCAATACTGGGTCAGACAAAGGTCCATCAAGCCCAGTTTCCTGTTTCCAACAGTGGCCAATCTAGGTCGTACGTACCTAGCAGTTTCCCCAAAAGACACAGGTTCCGCAATGCTTGTACTGGGTCAAGCATTGATATCCTGGGTCCCTTCTTAATAATGTTTTATGGACCTTTCCTCCAGGAACTTGTCCAAACCTTTTTTAAACCCAGCTACACTAACAGCCTTTACTACATCCTCAGGTAACAAATACCAGAGTTTGATTACACGTTGAGTGAAAAAATATTTTCTTTTATTAGTCTTAAATAGTTTACCCTGTAGCTTCATTGCATGTCCCCTAGTCTTTCTATATTCTGATAACGTAAACAATCGATCTACGTTACCCGTTCCACTCCGTTCATTAATTTATAGACTTCTATCATATCTCCCCTCAGCTGTCTCTTTTCCAGGTTAAAGAGCCCTAACCTTTTTAGCCTTTCTTCATAGGAGTATCCTTCCATCCCCTTTACCATTTTGGTGGCTCTTCTCTGAACCTTTTCTAATAATGCTATATCCTTTTTAAGATATGGCGACCAGAATTGCACACAATATTCAAGGTGCGGTCTCACAATGGAACGGTATAGAGGCATTATAATATCTTTTGTTTTATTTTCCATTCCTTTCCTTATGATACCTAGCATTCTATTTGCTCTCTTGGCTGCCGCTGCACACTGGGCTGAGGGTTTTAACATGTTATCCACAATGACGCCTAAATCTTTTTCCTGGGTAGTGGTTCCTAATGTGGAACCTTGCATTATGTAACCATAGTTTGGGTTGTTCTTCCCTAAGTGCATAACTTTGCACTTGTCCACATTAAATTTCATCTGCCATTTTGATGCCCAGTCTTCTAATTTATCAAGATCCTCTTGCAATTTTCCACAATCCTCTTGGGTTTTAACAACTTTAAATAGTTTTGTGTCATCTGCAAATTTGATAACCTCACTCGTTATTCCACTTTCCAGGTCATTTATGAATATGTCAAAAAGCAGCGGACCCAGCACAGATCCCTGGGGTACACCACTATTCACCTTTCTCAATTGGGAAAATTGGCCATTTAGCCCAACCCTCTGCTTTCTATCTTTTAACCAGTTCCTGATCCACAGTAGTACACTGCCTCCTATCCCATGACTCTTTAGTTTTGCCAAAAGTCTCTGATGAGGGACCTTGTCAAAGGCTTTCTGAAAGTCCAGATACACTATATCAACCGACTCACCTTTGTCCACCTGTTTATTCACACTTTCAAAAAAAACATAACAAATTAATAAGACAAGATCTTCCTTGTCTAAAGCCATGTTGGCTGTCTCCCATTAGGCCATGACTACATGCTGAGTAATTTTATTCTTTATGATGGTTTCTACCATTTTTCCCGGTACTGACGTGAGGCTCACCGGTCTGTAGTTTCCAGGATCACCCCTGGAACCCTTTGTAAAAATTGGTGTTACATTGGCGATCCTTCAGTCTTCAGGTATTAGAGATGATTTTAATGATAGTTCACAGATTACTAATAGCAGGTCTGCAATCTCATATTTCAGTTCTTTCAACACCCTTGGATGTATACCATCCGGCCCAGGTGATTTGCTACTGTTCAGTTTATCTAATAGTTGTAATACATCTTCCCGATGTATCGATATTTCCTTCAATTCTTCCACACCTTTAAATACCACTTCAGTCATGGGTAACATCCCTACATCTTCCTCAGTAAAGACCGAAGCAAAGAATTCATTCAGTCTCTCCGCTATCGCCTTGTCGCCTCTTAGTGCCCCTAAGTCATTCTCCTATTCACCTCCCACTAACATATTACGCAGTATGATAGTGTCCAACATAGACAAAGTCTCAAACTCTCATCTTCAAGTTTTGTGACAACTTCTGTAGCCCTTTCTTCTTCTTGCTACTGTCTCCAGCCCCCCACAGTCAACCTCCCAACACTCACTCCATCCTGCCGCCTGTGCTCTGTTGCTGCTGCGTGTTCCACTAGACTCCAGATTCCCATGCATCTGTCCTTAAAAAAGGCTAGTCCAAATGGATACATCCACCGATATTTCAGTTGGGTCTGCTGGAGTGCCTTCATGATATGGGCAGCGGCAGTGGCTGAACGATGTTCCCCATGGCCCCCCGCTGCCCCAGAAGAGCCCTGCCTTCTATTTCCCCCGTGCCGGCTCAGCTTTGCAGAGACGTCAAGGGAGAGTGTTTCTCCTTCCCGTGGCTCTGTTAAAGTTGAGCACGCCGGCACTGATGGGAAACAGGCAGCGCCAGTGGGCTCAACTTTAACAGAGCCGCGGGAAAGGGAAACACTCTCCCTTCATGGCTCTGCAAAGCTGAGCCAGCATGGAGGAAATAGAAGGCAGGGCTCTTCCGGGGCAGCAGGAGGCCGTGGGGCACTTCATTCTGCCACTGCCACTGCTGCAGCAGCAGCTTTTGAGACCGGTTTTTCTTCTGTTGTTTTTTTTTATTTTGAAGGCCGAGTGAGGCAGTTTTTTTGGGGGCAATTTTTGCCACCCCAAAAAAGTTGCCGCTTGAGGCGACCGCCTCACTTGGCCTCATTATAGAGCCACCCCAGGGTAAGAGTGGAGGGGAAGCCTTTTTGCAAGAGGAGATCATTGCTCCAATGTGCCCCCAGCCTGTGTCCTTTGCTAATTCTGTGCCACAGCCTGCGAAATCTGCTGGTACTGTTGTAACTGCATCAAGGGCCTCTTTAGATGGGCTGTGGCTGTTTTTCCCCTTCCTGGGGGAGGAGCAGGGGCTCAGATGAGGGATCTTCCTATAGTACCTCTTTCCTTTGCTGCAGTTGATGGAGGGAAACCACATGCTAGTAAGCAGGGCATGGGGTCTAGACAGAAAGGAAGTGTGGGAAGAGATTTTCAGGATGGGACAGGGCAGTCTCTAAGTGCAGGAATGTAGTTCAATTATGGTGGGTGGGTCAGGCTGCTCCAGCACCAAGAGACACTGTGTTACACATGGTACTAG
Organism: Ichthyophis bannanicus; assembly: GCA_033557465.1. Taxonomy (NCBI): domain Eukaryota; kingdom Metazoa; phylum Chordata; class Amphibia; order Gymnophiona; family Ichthyophiidae; genus Ichthyophis; species Ichthyophis bannanicus. The sequence goes on along the minus strand of CM066031.1, from coordinate 612,902,631 downwards.
ACTTAGATTTTATGCTGGAAAACCTATACTGTTTGCTTGTGCTCATGAGGCTCAGTTCCTGAATATGATATTAGTTTTTATCTACAAAGGGGGCTGGAAGAGTTCTAGCACTCTTATGCCACTTGCAAAGGTATTGGGGCATGGGTGAATTTTACAGTAATTCCCACTGGAAGACTTGATCTGGCTCATGTTACTATTTTAGTTAGAAATGAGTCTCTTTCCTCTTCTGATTTATCTTAGTGGCTTTGCAGACATGCAGATCAATGAACCCCTTTGGGGAAAATTCCTGATCTTTTGGGTGTATGTGCTAGGTATTGGCATACTTTAGTGAAACTTAGAAATATTAATCAAGTCATTCAACACATTCCCTCCACTGCTTTAATAGGAACAGATAAAATTCAAGATTTCTACCCTGGCCACCACAGGCCATGTCACAAGTGTGTGTCAAATAGACAACTTAGTGTGAATTGCACTGTGCAGAAATGTGCATTATGTAATAAATTATACCATGCGACTGGGGAATATGGCTGGATACACTGCAATTTATGTAGTTTATTGGGTCATCCATTTAGTAGGTGTCCCATAGCATGTCATAATGGATCCACAGATGAGTCTTGGGCTTCAGCTTCCATGGAGATAGTGCACTCTTATGTTAATCTCTCTCCTAAGAAAACTATCAGAGATCCAGGCCAGGGTTCTCCATCTCTGAAAGAGTGGGAGGGTGTTCTCTCCACTTTGCAGTTAAGTGGTGAAAGTATGGAGAATGGAAAGATTGTGGATGCCTCTGCAGGTCCTTGGGAGCAGGTATCAAAAAGAAGGAAGGGAGGAGGAAGTGACGTCAGCCGAGAAGATGGGTAGCTGAGCTGTGAGCTCTGCCATCTTCCACACATTTTAATGCAATAATTACCCTCTGGGAGTGAGATCTGCTGTGAAGTGAATAGCGATTAGTCATTGGAAAGTGTAGAGATGTTCAGGATGTCCACCCTATGGAAAACTGTGGATCTCCACGAGTTCACTTACCAGCCGGGGAAGGCAGAGCAGCATGCTCCCACCAAAATGTAGAATCAGAGGCCAGTGCTGAAGTTCCCTTAACAAAGGCATAATTATGGAGCTGGTTTGCAGAGCTCAAAAAGGAGCTGCAGGAAGTTAGAGCTGACATTGGCGGCCTAGTGAGGGAACTATGGGTTGAGGTGACCGAATTGGGCCTGCAGGTGGAAGACTGCAAGGAATGCACTGAGAGCACGCAGGAAGAGATGGATGAGCTGCAAAGGCAAGTGCATGAAATAGCACATGAGAAAGAAGAACTAGCCCTGAAATTAGAGGCTATTGAAAAATCGCATGCGCCAGAGAAATTTGAGAATCCAGGTGTTCCAAACCAAAAAACCTGTGAGAAAGTCAGTTGGACCATTGGATGATAGAGGGGTAAAAGGGGCACTAAGAAGGGACAAGGCCATAGTGGAGAGACTGAATGAATTCTTGATTCAGTCTTTACTGAGGAAGATGTAGGGATGTTACCCATGACTGAAGTGGTATTTAAAGGTGATACCGTGGAAGAACTGAAAGAAATATTGATACACCGGGAAGATGTATTACAACTATTTGATAAACTGAAAAGTAGCAAATCACCTGGAGCAGATGGTATACATCCAAGGGTGTTGAAAGAACTGAAATATGAGATTGCAGACCTGCTATTAGTAATCTGTGAACTATCATTAAAATCATCTGTAATACCTGAAGATTGGAGGATGGCTAATGTAACACCAATTTTTAAAAAGGGTTCCAGGGGTTTTCCAGAAACTACAGACCGGTGAATCTGACGTCAGCACCCGTAAAATTGGTAGAAACCACCATAAAGAACAAAATTACTGAGCATGTAGATAGTCATGGCTTAATGGGAGACAGCCAACATGGCTTTAGACAAGTAAGATCTTGTCTTATTAATCTGTTGTTTTTTTTGAAGGTGTGAATAAACAGGCAGACAAAGATGAGTCGGTTGATATAGTATATCTGGACTTTCAGACAGCCTTTGATAAAGTCCCTCATCAGAGACTTTTGGCAAAACTAAAAAGTCATGGGATTGGAGGCAGTGTACTATTGTAGAACAGGAACTGGTTAAAATATAGAAAGCAGAGGGTAGGGCTAAATGGTCAATTTTCCCAATGGAGAAAGGTGAATAGTGGAGTACCCCAGGGATCTGTGCTGGGTCCACTGCTTTTTGACATAATCATAAATGACCTTTGAAAGGGAATAACAAGTGAGGTTATCAAATTTGCAGATGACACAAAACTATTTAAAGTTGTTAAAACCCATAAGGATTGTGGAAAATTGCAAGAGGATCTTGATAAATTGGAAGACTGGGCATCAAAATGGCAGATGAAATTTAATGTGGACAAGTGAAAAGATATACACCTAGGAAAGAACAACCCAAACTATGATTACACGATGCAAGGTTCCACATTAGGAACCACCATCCAGGAAAAAGATTTAGGCGTCATTGTGGATAACATGTTAAAACCCTCCGCCCCTTGTGCAGCAGCAGCCAAGAGAGCAAATAGAATGCTATGTATTATAAGGAAAGGAATGGAAAATAAAACAAAGGATATAATAAAGTCTATGTATCGTTCCATGGTGCGACCGCACCTTGAATATTGTGTGCAATTCTGGTCGCCGTATCTTAAAAAGGATATAGTGTTATTAGAAAAGGTACAGAGAAGAGCTACCAAAATGGTAAAGGGGATGGAAGGATACCCCTATGAAGATAGGCTAAAAAGGTTAGGGCTCTTCAATCTAGAAAAGAGACGTCTGAGGGGAAATATGATAGAGATCTATAAATTAATGAATGGAGTGGAACGGGTAAATGTAGATCGACTGTTTACGTCATCAGAATATAGAAAGACTAGGGGGCATGCAATGAAGCTACAGGGTATCCTATTTAAGGTTAATAAGAGAAAATATTTTTTCAATCAATGTGTAATCAAAATCTGGAATTTGTTAGTGTAGCTGGGTTTAAAAAAGGTTTGGACAAGTTCCTGGAGCAAAGGTCCATAAACCATTATTAAAAGGGACCCAGGATATCACTGCTTGACCCAATACAAGCATTGTGGAACCTGTGTCTTTTGGGGAAACTGGTGGGTACTTAAGACCTAGATTGGACACTGTTGGAAACAGGATACTGGGCTTGCTGGATCTTGATCTGACCCAATATGACATATCTTATGCTCTTATATAACCTGAGTTTTCTGAGTATCCAGAGCTTCGCCCTTCTCAAAGTGACACATATGAGGGCAGTTTTTCTCCAGGAAACCTATTTGAAAAGAGGTCAGGCATCAATGCTAAAGGGCAAGCAGTACCCCATAGTCATATTGGCATAAAAAAAGGGTCAACATAAGAAAGGGGTGGTGGGGATTCTGTTTGCCTAGAGACATACTATTGAGGTAAAAAGGAGTATCAGGCCACCGAAAGGAGGTATTTATTGCTGAAGGTTATATTGGATGGTGTAGAAGGCAGGTTCTATGAAGAAGGGCAGGAATGGGTGAAATTAGTTTCCACAGCTGCTCTGATTTTAAGGGGATTTCAATCTGACTAGAGAACCCTGGGGTATATAACTCAAAGGGGCAGAGTATAGGGGATGGAGGCCATTAGAGGAAGCTGGTGAAGTTAATGGAAACCCTTTCTCAGGTTTACTCTTGCGGGTGTAGGAGGGTAGCAGAGGGCATACATGTTTTTCTCAAATCCACATCAACATTTTAGCAAGATAGACATGATTTGGCTGGACTGCACCTGAGCAGTGCTTCTAACCAGAGTGGAAATTGGGGAGATGACATGGTTGGATCATGCTTCTATTGGAATGAAGGTGAGGTGGCGATAGAGGGGTCCGAGGGATCAGGGGCTGAAATTCTGGAGAGTGAATGAGTCCTTAGTGGAGGATGCTGCAATGGCTCAGAGGGTAGGGTTAGTTATACAAGACTACTTTCTGCATAATGGGAGGGGGAAGGTCTCAGAGGGGGTGAGTTGGGATGGGTTTAAGGTTATGGTAAGGGGGGCACTGAAGGAACGCCAGCAAAAGGAAAGAGAGCTGAGGGAAGAGCTGCATCATTTGGAAGGGGGTAAGATAAGAGAGGGGGAACAGAATATATTAGTAAGGCTTAAAGAAATCCAACATCAGCTCCTGGTGCTGCTTAATAGGGATATAGGCTTTAAAATAGGCAGAGTGAAGCAGCACTGGTTCAAGTGGGGAAACAAGGAGGGGCTCTTGTTAGCACTGAAATGAAAAGGCCCAACTGAAGCAACAGCAAATTGTTAAGATTTGTGATAACAGGGGTCCAGCATGAGGAAGTGGATACATGGGAAGTATTCTGCCAGTTCTGTCATAAGCCGTACACAAGTGAGCAGCATGTATCCTAAAAGCAGATATGAGCATATCTGCTGGATTGCCCTATAAAGGGGTTAGGGACCCAGGATGTTGTCAAATTGGAAGAACCTATTTCAGCAATGGAGGTAAAGATGGTGATCACCAGTATGAAGCCAGGAAAGGCCTCAAGTCTAGATGGCTTTACTGCATGTTTCTATCAAAAATACCAGAACCTGTTGATAGGGTGAATTGTGGCGGTGTTTAATGATATGCTGGTGAGTGAAAAGGTGCCCAAGTCCATGTATAGTCGGGGATTATGGTACTCTTGAAGCTGGGGAAAGATCCCGTAGCTTGTGGGTTGTGCAGACCAATTTCTCTGATTAATTTGGATGCTAAAGTCCTGGTAAAAATCTTGGCTAGTTGCCTTAAAAAGGTAATAGGGAAAGTAGTGAAGGAGGACCAGGTGGGATTTATTCCTGGTAGGCAGGCCAAGGACAATGTGCATAAAGTGCTGAACTTGATTTGGAAGGCCCGGACAGAGAAGAAAAATACAGTGCTGATGGCGGTGGATGTGGAGAAAGCGTTCAATAGGGTGGAGTGGGGGTTTATGACGCAGGTCCTCGAGCGAATTGGCTTAGGGTAGTGCTTTATTGGCTGGATGCGTGCTTTGTACATGAACCCACGGGCACGAGTGCGAGTGAATGGAGTGTATTCAGAGGTGTTTGTCTTTGGCCAGGGAATGCAACAGGGATGCTCCTTATTGTCATTACTTTTTGCCCTAGTGATTGAGCCACTGGCAGGGAGGATACGACTGACTTAATGTCAACGTGAGCAGCATTTGTGTGGGAGCTAATGAATATAAGATTGGTTTGTTTGTGAACGATGTTCTGTACATGTTGACTTGACTGTTGACGTCTCTCTCGAATTTGTTGCAGGAAATCTCCTTATACAGCACTATGTCAGGGTACAAGATGAACCTGTCAAAAACTGAAATTTTGAAGATACACTTGGAGAGAAGCCTGAAAGACCACCTGAGAGCTGCTTTTCCATTTAAGTGGGTGAAGGGTTCCGTGAATTATTTGGGGATCCAAGTGGGGGCCAGATGGGAGGAACTTTATAAATTAAATCATGAAAAGTTATGGGGGTGATGAATGGGGAGATGTGGACAGATGGGAGCGGTCGACCCTGTCCTGGATGGGACAAATAGCTACAATTAAGATTAATGCCCTGCCTAGATGCTCTTCCTTTTCACGGCGGTGATGATCTCAGTCCCGGATGAGATTCTTCAGACTTTGCAACAGAGTATCTTTGATTTTATTTGGCATAAGAGACCTCCAAGCGTTTTGCAGCAACAACTTATGAAGGGTAGGAGGGATGGTGGTTTAGGAGTTCTGGATGTGGGGGGCTACTATGTGGGAATGGTCATTGGGGGTGTGGCTGAGTGGGGGAGGAAAGGTTCAAAAAAGCAATGGGTATGGCTTGAACAAGAGTTAAGCAGTCCCACCCCACGGAGAAGTATAATTTGGCTCCCTGACTATCTGAGAGGGGGAGAGGAAGAATCTCTATTTGTTTGACACAACCTGAAGGTTTGGGACATGTGGAGGAAATCACTATGCAGACTGAAATGGATGTATTATCATACCCCAATCCAGTAAAATGTACAATTACAGCCAGGACAAGTGTGCAGGGCATATTGGGAGTGGCAACAGGCGGAGTTGGTTAGGATAGGGCAGTTGGTAGAAGGGGAAGGGTAGATGAGAAGCTATGAAGAGCTGCAGCATCAATTTAATTTGGGAGATTGGCAGGAGTTTTACTACCACCATGTAAGGCACTTTGTTCAGTCAAGGCGAACCTGCAGTGTAGATGTGGGAACATGCACCAAATCTGAATTGCTGTTTGCCACTTGGGAAGGTTCCAGGGGTTTGCTGACAGGGGTCTATAAGTTAGTGCTTCAAACACAAAGGGGGGAGCCTTGGTTTCAAATGAAATGGGAGGAGGACCTGGAGAGGGTATTCGGAGCCAAGGGCTGGTTAAGGATGTTTGGGAATATGAGGAGGTTGTCCCTTGCTGCTTCCATAGTGGAACATGCTTATAAGGTGATGTACTGACTGTATTGGGATCCTGACAGGCTGCATAAAATAGGTCTACAACCAGAGGGAAATGTTGGAGGAGCTGTGCATTGAAAAGGGATTTTTTTCATATGTGGTGGAGGTGTCCAGAGGCTGCCTGATACTGGGGACAGGTGGCAGATTTGATCGAAATTATGGGGGGAAGAAGGGCTGAGCTGGAGACCAGACAATACTTATTAAACCTGCCACTAGATGGGGTGGTATGAGGGGCACAAATGCCTATCAGGATGTGTATACTGGTGGCCAGGATGAGTATAGCCAAGCACTGGAGGGACAAGCATATGCCTGATCTAAGAAAAATAGAGACATGCTGGTATTGGATTTATTCGATGTCAGAAGCCATAGTGAGACATGGAGCACGATTGGACCAATTTCATAAAAAGTGGGAGGTGTACGAGAACTGGTGGTGAGGTGGGTGAGAGTTTATGAAAAACAGAGTTGTGGGCGGGAGGGAGAGTAAGGAAGGGGAGTTGGAAAAACAAAATTGATAAAATTGATTGGCGGCCAGTTTGAAATGGCCTGGTTTGTTTGTTTTTGTAAAGTGTGTGGAATAAAAAATAAAATAAAATAAAAAAGTAGGAAGGGAGATTTGTTCAAGTGGTCTATTTTTTCTAGCCCTGTTTCAGATCTGGTGGTCCACAATAAGTTCCAGATCCTTCAAGACTTCCAAGTCCCTGATGAGGAAGAAGAGCATTTCTATTTTGAGACTACTGGCTAATGTACAGGGCAAGTAGTGATTAAGAGGGGGAGAGTAAGATGGGGAAGTGATATTGCATAAGGGCTGTCAGGCAAGGTTTGCTTACAATCGAGTAGACACCCAGGAAGGAGTATATAACATGAGGAGGGATCTAGCTAAGCTTGAAGAATGGTCTAGAATTTGGCAGCTGAAATTTAATTCTAAAAATGGCAGGGTCATGCATTTGGGCTGCAAAAATCCAAAGGAGCGGTACAGTGTAGGGGGTGAGGTACTTCTGTCCACAAAAGTAGAGCGGGACCTGGGCATAATTTGTGTCTGATGATCTTAAAGTATCTAAACAGATAGAAAAGGTGACTGCAAAAGCCAGAGGGATGCTTGGGTACATAGGGAGAGGAATGGCCAGGAGAAAAAAGGAGGTGAGAATGCTTCTGTGTAAGTCTCTGGTGCGACCTCATTTGGAGTATTGTGGATGGAGATCAGCAGAAAGAGAGTTCCATAGACTGGGGTCAAGAAAGTAAAATGCAGCATGACGTGTGGCTTCAAGGTGAGCCTGTGCTGGGGAGTGAAGATGAAGATGATTACTGTGGATTGACCGAAGAATGCGATAAGGAGCATGGGGATGAGGTGAAATAAGCTGGGGTGCCAGAGTGCAAAATCTTGTGTGTGAGTGTAAAAGGTTTGAAGTGATGCGATGGATAAGGGGAAGTCAATGTGATTTGATAAGTTGAGGGAACACATGATCGAATATAGATGGATAGCAGTGTTTTGAACTGATTGGAGACGCTTGAGTTGGTAGTGAGGCAAACCAGAATAGATAATGTTACAGTAATCTAACCATGGAATAACCAAAACCAGAAGAAGGGTGACAACTGAAGAATCAGGGAGGAGTGACCAGATGGAAAGTATTCGGCAGAGTGAGAAGAAGGAACATTTAACAATAGAGCCGGTGTTCATTAAATGTGAGAGAAGAGTCCAGAATAATCCTGAGTTATATCAGGGACAGTGGAAATAGAATAGCCATCCAGTGCAGAGGACAAAGCAGGAGCAGTGAGTGGATCTGTAAGACAGATAGTGGATGTTTTGATGGGATTGAGTTTGAGATGGTTGTCACATATCCAGGATACTATGAGGGAAAGTTGATAAGAGTCAGATCTGGGGTAACTGATGAAAGATGGAAAAACAGCAGGATGTCATCTGCATAGTAATATGCAGACATCCTGCTGCTGAACAAGGGTGGCCAGAGGAGCGAAAAAGATATTAAAAAGAAGAGGGGACAGAACAGAGTCTTGGGGGACATCACAGGGCAGAGGAAAACTGGATGAGGATAAAGCTTGAAAATATACATAATATAGCGTGATGATAGCAAAGAGCAAAACCAGTGCAGTACTGTTCCATGCAACCCAGCAGATGAGAGATGTGAAAGAAGTGAGTGATTGACAAGATCAAAGACAAAGCAATGGTCAAGAGAGACAGCTAGAGAGATATTACCCTTATCCAAAGATTCACGAAGTACACTTAGAGCAGAAAGTAGAATGGTTTCCGTGTGGTGACCAGCATGGAAACCAGACTGTCTAGGGTTCAGGAAGTTAGTGTCCTTGAAGTGCTGAGAGAGTTGTGTGAATACCATTTTCTCTAGAAGTTTGAAAAGAAATGGGAGATTGGAGACTGGACAATAATTGCTGGGGACAAAGGGATCAAGGGAAGGATTCTTCAGAATGGGGGAGAATCATGGCAGTCTTTCAGTAGTGGAGAAAGATAACAGAGGATAAACTGTTAATAAACAAGGAAAGAATGAGAGGGAGAAGTGCTAATGAAGCTCAGAAATCCAGGCTGACGGAATGGGGTCGCTAAGGCAGGTAGTTTTGGAAGAAGAGGAGTGATGTCATGGAAATGGGAGTGAAGCATGACTGAGTCTGTGAGAGAATGGGATCTGTATCAAGAGTGTGATCTGAACTAAGACTTAATGAACTTTGTGGATCCAAGATAGGAGATGGAGGGTGCAGAAGCCGAGTAATGATGGAAAAAAGCTGTTTGGGACAGTTGGAGTAGGGTAGTGGCTCTTTCTGGCCGAGGTTACAGCTGTCCAATAGAAGGAATGAGCTTGTTGAAAATGAGCAAGAGCAGATGGGGTACGCTGATGGCGTCAAAAGTGCTTGGCTCAATGGAGATGACATAGGAGAAAAAGTCCAGGATGATACCATGGCTGGCAATGGCTGTTGTGCGGCCAAGGATGAGAAGTAAGAGGGGCTAGTGAATTAAGTGTTGTATGGAGGACAGGAAGAAAAGTGAATGTGTGGGCTCCTGTTCTGGTTTCTCTTTTCTCAGCCATAGCAGAAAGGAGTTCTCTTTCAGCATCTATGAAAGATTCTTCCCTTATTTTATTTTCTAAGGGTAAGGATCCTGCATTTATTGAAAACTGCAAGCCAATATTTCCCTGAAGTGGGCTGAAAACGTTTGGCTAATATCTTTGTCTGGTGTGCCCCTCGTTCTTATTTCACCTGCCCAATTCTGTGCCATTGAGGGTAGGGGAACTTACTACTAGAAAGTTGCAAGGCATCTCCTGGATGAATGTTGTTAGCCCTTGATCAGGCCAAGACATTTGTTAATATTCGCCAAGCTTATTTGCAGATGGTCTTGGAGTTGTGTAATATTCTATATAGGGCCTGATGCAATCTTTCTATTCTCAGGCTCAATGTTTTCCTTTTGTGTGGGAAGAAGTTCTTTATAACTTCAAGGTGTGGCAGGGTTGTCCCTTGAGCTCCCTTCTTTACATTTATATAATTGATCCCTTAGTGAGGAGGCTGTCAGCAGGGGGCTTTTCTATCCTGCAAGTGATTCCACCAGTTGTGTGACGCACGCTTTGATTTATGTGGATGATCTTATGGTAATTCTAGTGGAGGAAGAAGAGGATATTATCCTTCAAAATTTATTATCTAGTTACTCTCAGGCATAGGGTTCAGTCATTAATCCCACTAAGAGTCAGTCTTTATGGCTAGGATCTGACCATTGAAAGTTTTCTATGCATGCATAGCTTCTTGAGCCTTCTGAGCACATTAGGATCTTAGAAATTCAATTTAGTGCAGGGGACTGGGCTCTTCAGAACTGGATGGACAAAGTGGAATTTATTAAGGAAAAGGTAGCTCAGTGGAAGCAGTGGCAATCCACCCTCAGGAAAAGGGTTCTCTGATTAAAACATTTCTACACATAAGTTACGTGTGTCTCCCTCATGAGAAATTGTATGCCTCAGTGTGTAGTTTATTTTTTCAGTTGCTTTGAGGTAATTCGTTACATCTTATTCATAAAAATCGTATATATTGGCTACGAGCCAAAGGAAGCTTAGGGATGATTAACACATTTTTTTTGTGTGTCCTGTTTTAGACTGAATTTGGGTGGGTTGATAGTGAATCCTTCTCCTGGATAGGCAGTGAGTTTGTGTTCATGGTGGGATAGGTTTTGGCAGACATGGTTGAGTAGTGGGGATATCTCTTTTCTGTGGTGCACTCTTCAGTCTTACCACCCTTTGTACGTTTCTTAGCAAAGTTGGTAAGGAAGTGGCAATTATTTGCTACTGAAATCTGTAATGGGGATTGAAAAGCTGTGATACATCATATATTAACTGCCTGTTTTCAACCTGAGCTGGTTCTTAACGATTGCCCCACCCTTGTCTACCAGACAGACTAGATAGGCCATGTGGTCTTTTTTCTGTCATCATATTTATATGTTTCTATGTTAACAGGGTTTGGCTTTGTTGAATATGAAGCATTTACCTGGAACGGCTTGGCTGTCCTTTTATGGCAAATTGTATGTGCATTATAATTTCAAGTACTGTAATGTCACTGACAGACATTGCCCCTGGGTGAATATATAGGAAAGGAAAAAACGATAAAAGAACATGATTGCAAAAAAAGTTCTAATACAATTGTATGTAAACGGGTGTTTGCTTGCCTTTCATTTTCCTCCTTCTCTAAACTTTCATATGAGGAATGGGTTTATAGATCTAGGTCTTATTCTTCTAGACAAGCCTTGAATACTTAATTTTTGCTGTGTCATCCTGCGCTATTATCTCTAGTGAGCGAGATGCCAGGTGTCCCTTCATCAGCAGTTCCTCTATGTTCTTTTGTAAAAGGACTGCCTTGTGGAAACATATTAAGTTAATACCTCCTTGAATGATTCTTTTTCTGAGTTTTTTTTAAGACTTGTTAATTTATTTCCTTTGCATTTTTATATAAAATGTTGAGTATTTGATCTTGTTTATTTCTTGTTGCAAGCTTTAAATAAACAAAAAATCTCCAGTACAGTGTACAAGAACAATCTAAACAATCAAAAAAACATAAAATATACAGTTACAAAATAACCCCAAACCTACCACCCTCTAAATGCTCATAGCACCTCTATAGGCTGCCTAAAAAAATAAGTCTCTTGAGTTGCTTTCTAAAATTTTCAAATCATCAAGTTCCCACAATTCTGTAGGAAGAAAATTCCACAAGAGAGAAGCCTTAAGAGAAAAGGCCCTATCCGGAAGGCAAACCTTTTTAACAATTTTCATTCAGATAATAGACAATAGTTTGTTACTCTGCGATCATAATATTCTGATTGGAGAATAGGGGTAAAGCTTAGCAGTCAAGTAAGTCAAGGCCAAACCATTCAACCCACAAAAAAATAAGACCAATACCATATACTCAATTCTGAAGCATATAGGGGCCCAATGAAGCTGTCACAAAACAAGGCTAATATGATCAAAGTCTAGCAGCCTTATTCTGAATCAAGTGGATCCTCTGAAGATCCTTCTGAGGTAAACCTAACAAAAGAATTCTACAATATCAAAGCCTTTGTCACAGATTCCAATTTTTCCATAGAGTTGCAATAAACACATTTGGCGTAAAATAAGAAAGGATCATCTGAGAGTCTTATGTATCTGGGCATCCATCTGAAAATTTCTATTGACGTCCACTTCCAACTCACAGCTAATATCACAAAGAGTTCAGCCTCTCCTAACTGTGGTACCTATGCAGAAGCTGCCCCATCTGTAAGCCACAACAAACGTGTCGTGGTCATGTTCAATTGTTACTGCAAGGTGGCGAGCCAGCCCTGAAACATATACAAATTCTAGTGAAAAAAATCAAGTGATATCTGCAACATCCATTACAAATGATATGAGCAAAAGGACATCATCTGCATATACATAAAATCCTAGACCAGCCTTGCATGTAGCCTTACAAAAAGGAGGTAAATAAATATTTAAAAAATACGGCAAAAGTACCGAGCCTTGTAGTACTCCACAACTTAAAGGATGAGGCGAGGAAAGGGAGTCTTCTATCTTAACACAGTGAACCCACCCATACAAGTAGGAGAAAAGCTAATCACATGGCTGACCCTTTATATCAAATAAGGACAGAAGGCCCAAAAGCTAACCATGACAGACTGTATCAAATGTTGCAGAAATATCCAACTGAACCAATATCCCCCACGTACCCTTATCAAGCAAAAGACGGATGTTGTCCATCAAAGAAACTAAAAGTATTATAGAACCACGAAATTAATGAAAGCTGGCTTGCCTTCATCCAAAGCATGAGAAGTCTCCAAAGAGTTGTCAACTGGTGAGTGATCACTTTGTCAATTATTTCACCAAGAAAGGACAAATTAGAAATGGAGCAATAGCTTTCCAACTTGTCTGCATAAGTAGCAGGATCATTCAGGACTGGAATACTATTAGCCTGCTTCAAGGGATGAATTTCCCATCTGAAATAAATGCTCACTTGACTTCTCCCTTCTAAGATGTAGTAGGGTGGAGAGTGCACTTCATGCCATTTCAGTGGTTGGCATGAAGTGCACCAAAGTGATGCATGGTTGCAAGGAGATGAATGCATATATCCCTTAAAGTGTGTGCTGTGTGTTGTTATTTGGACCTTGTGGGCATGATATTCGGGGCAGCGGCTAGTGCTGCTAAAGCAGCTAGCTGTGCCTTTGCTGTGCCTGACTTTCATCACTTTGTGATAACTGGGCAGTGACTCAATATCGTCGCTGTTGAGTCGCTGCCCAATTATTGATAGATGCTGCCCCTGGAATGCTCCAATGCTAACTGGTTAGCTTTGGGACATGCAGCACAGCATCCACAGATATTCAGCAGCACTAACTATGTTAGTGCCACTGAATATCCTGGACAAGGGGATTAACACAGATAGCAGGTCTGCTAACCGTATTGTTGTTGTTAAGCTCCATAGAGTCGGTGCTGATTCATGGCGACCATCTAGATAGTTGTCCTAAATTATGTTCGGTCTTCAGTCAGGCGGCTCATTGTTGACAGACTGGTACCCATAGCTGCTGCTATTGTATCAATCCATCTCATTGCTGGCCTTCCTCTTTTGTGTTGACCTTCTATCTTGCCAAGCATGATGTCTTTCTCTAATGATCTCTCTCTTCGCATGATGTGTCCAAAGTATGAAAGTAGAAGTCTTGTCATCTGAGGTTCTAAGGAAAGATTAGGTTAGATCTCCTCTAGTACTGACTCATTTGTTCTTTGGGCAGTCCATGGTATACACAGTATTCGTCACCAGCACCATAATTCAAAGACAATTTTCTTCCTGTCTATCTTTTTCACTGTCCATCTTTTGCAATCATATGACGTTATTGAAAATACCATGGCTTGAACAAGTTGAATCTTTGTATGGAGAGAGACATCTCTGCTCTTGAGAATCTTGTCTAGGTCCTTCATAGCCATTCTGCCAAGAACAATGTGTCGGATTTCTTGACTGCTTGTTGCTTCTTTATTGATAGTTGATCCAAGCAGGTTAAAGTTGTCCACTATTTCAATTTCTTCTCCATCAACAATGAATTTATTGATTTTGTCAGTTGTCATGATCTTTGCTTCTTTACATTAAGGTGCAGGCCCATTTTAAGACTATGTTCCTTGATCTTGAGAAGCAAATGTTTCAGATCATCTTCACTTTCAGCCTGTAATGTGGTATCATCAACATAGCAAATGTTATTGATGAGTCTTCCACCAATCTTTACACCTCTGTTATCTTCATACAATCCTGCTTCTCTGATGATTTGTTCTGCATATAAATTAAACAGGTAGGAGGAAAATATGCAGCCTTGTCATACACTTTTGCTAATTTTAAACCATTCTCTTTTTCCTTGTTCCGTTTGAACTGTTGCTTCTTGATCAATGTAAAGGTTGTGCAAAAGAATGATCAGGTCTTCTGGTATACCCATGCTTTTTAATGTGGCCCAGAGTTTCTCATGCTTTACACATTCAAAAGCCTTGCTGTAGTCAATAAAGCACAAATAGTTATCCTTCTGGTATTTTTTTTTTTATAACCATTAAGCATTAAGCTTTGTGAAAGACAGGGAAACAGTTTACATTCACATCAAGGACAATTCCAATAACCCCTAAATCCCCAGAGCTATGGCTACCACAAATTATTTCCCCCTTAGGCTACTTTCTTTATTCCTCCCCGTTTATACCATGCCCTTTAGCCCCCCTCCCCTCTTGTCCCCTTCCATTGCTCTTCTTTCTTCCCTTCCATTCCCCTCCCCTCCATCCCATCCACCCATTATCCAACAGGTCTTATCAATTTCCAACCCACACTGTACAGCTTACAATTTATAACTCACAACTTTCAACTTTGTGCCAGTGCATCTGCCGACCCAGCAGCATACCCTCATCTCTTGCAATCCCCTCCGCCCTGTCCTTTCAAATACGGGTCCCAGATTTTATGAAATATCCATTCCTTTCCCCTCAACCTATACGTTAGCCGATCAAACTTGACCGCCTCCTCAATTTTCCGATACCAGTCCTCCTCTGTAGGACCGCCCCCCCTTGACTTCCACTTCCAGGCAATCGCCACTCTTGCTGCCAATTTAAGCTTCTCTTCTAGCACCTTTTCCCACTTTCCCGCTCCCTCCTGTTCCCCACCCCCCGGTAAAAAGTGCCTCGGACCACCGAGATGACGAGCCTGCTCCTTGCCCCCCCCCCCTCTGTCCTCCTTTTACGCCTTCCTGCACCACCCTCCAATACCGCTGGAGTATCTGACACCCCCACCACATGTGCAAAAAGTTCCCTACTCCTCCACATCCTCTCCAGCACCCTGCTGAATGTTGCCACCCTGCAAGAGACAACTGGCTCGGGGTAACATATGCCCCATGGACAATTTGTAGTTGCGACTGTCTCCAGGAGGTCACCGCTGTGACCTTATATATAGTTTCGTGGATCTCCCTCCACCTATTGTCGTCCAGCTTCTCTCTCAGCCAGCTATGCCACTTAACCCTGTGGACCTGCTTATCTCTATCCTCCTCTTCGCTCAGCATAACCTTATACACCTTTGATATAATACCCCTTTCCTTATTGCCTTGGTATAATGCTAATTCCATTGGAGTACTGGGCCAGTTTATTAACCTTTTATTCTCCCCATGTTAATAAAATGCCTAATTTGGAAATATTGATATAAAGGGATTTTTCCCAGGACTCTTCTCTCCAGCTCACTATGTGCACGGACCACCCCTTTGTCTACAAAGTCTGCAAACATTTCTAGTCGCCCTTCTCCCAGTCGCCTGCCTCTCTGGAGCCAATCCATGCCTTCGAAAGGGAAGTAGTCCCTCACCCTGGACCATGACGACAGTGGGCTTGGAAACCATCCTTTTTCTTTCCCCTGTTTGCTAATCGCCAACATAGCCGCAATTAAGGGGTGCTCTTTCCCCTGCATCTCTGTCCTCTTGTTTCCCCCTTCCCCCAACCAGTGAGATAGGGACGGGGACCCCATTATTGCTCTTTCCAGTTCCACCCACGCCGCTTCTTTCCCTCTGCGGTAATGATCTCTCCATGCTCTTATGACACATGCCTGATAGTACCACCTCAAGGAGGGAAACCAAACCCCTCCCTGGGCTTTAGACAACAATAGCTTGCTCAATTTGATCTTTGCCCTTTTCCCACCCCACACAAATCTCCCCAGATTTGCCTCTCATTTTCTAATGGTGCTCACTGGGTTCCTAACGGGCAGCTGTGAGAACAGGAACAAAAATTTCGGGACCACGCTCATCTTGATTACCTCTATCCGGCCCATCCAGCTCAGTTGCAATGCCTTCCAACCCTCCAGCTGTACACTAACTTGTCCCACTAATGGCTTGTAGTTGAGCTCATATAGTCTCCCAGGGTCTTCCAAGATTTGGACCCCCAAATAGTTGATACTCCCTGAGGCCCACTTGAAAGGGAAATTCTCAATCACCAACTTCTTTACCTCCCCCCCCCCCATGCCATGGCTTCCGTTTTCGTCATATTCACCTTGAATCCTGACACTGCTGAGAACTTTTCCAAATCTTCTACTAACACCGGAAGTGAATCCTCCGGCTTAGTCATAAATATCAGTGTGTCATCGGCATACAACAGTATCTTATGCTCACTATGCCCTATATTAACCGCTCTAATTTTATGTTGTGCCCTTATTCGTATTGCTAACGCCTCGATCACTATCACAAATAGCAGAGGCGACAGGAGGCATCCCTGTCTCGTTCCCCTTTGTAGATCAAATCACTCTGAACACTGGCCATTCACCAGTATCCGTGCTACCGGATGTCTATATAGTGCCCTCACCCCCTATAGATATCCTTCTCCTAATCCCATTCTATCCATCACTGCAAACAAAAACTCCCACTCCACCCTGTCAAAAGTCTTTTTGGCGTTGAGTGCTACACATACCGTGGGTATCTGTTCCTCTCTGACATAATGGAGAAGCCCCACCGCACTCCTTACATTATCTGTTATTACCCTTCCCTTAATGAATCCTGTTTGGTCAGGGTAAATTAAATCTGGCAAAATCCACTCCAGCCTGCTCGCCAGGATTTTCACATATAGTTTTGCGTCGCAATTAATCAACGCTATTGGCCTATAGTTTTCACACCTATCCGGGGGTCTTCCTTCCTTAGGGAGCACTACAATATTGGCCTGCGCCAACGAATTCGGCATTTTTTTCCCCCCACATGAAACCAGTAAAAAGCCTGGCCAGGAACGGAGCAACCTCCTCTCGCATCATGTGGTAGTACTCTGCTTGGAATTCATCCTCCCCTGCTGCTTTACCCTTCGGGAGCCTCTTAATTTCCCTCAATATCTCCTCTGCCTCAATAGGCCACCCTAGTCACCTTGCTGTTTCCTCCCCTACCCTCGGGATTTTGATCCCATCTAAGTAGTCCCCTATCTTTTCCCGGCTAATCCCTTTTTGTCCTGTATACAGCAACTCGTAAAATTGCCGAAATTCCTTACATATGCCTTGGTTTTCAACAACTTTCTCTCCCCCCCCTTTGTATTTCCGTGACAATCCTACTTTCTCTCCTTTTTTTTTATCTGCCGCGCCAGCAGCTTACCTGCCTTATTCCCTCCCTCCATAAAATTCCTCTTGGATACCCTCATCAACTTCTCCAACTCCTCCATATCTAAGGCATTGATTTTTGCTCTAATCCGGGTTACCAATTGTTGAGAGGTCTTAGTACCCGTACGACTATGTTCTCCCTGTGCCTCTTCCAATTCTTTAATCAGCTTCCGCCTCATTTCCTCTCCCTCCTTTTTCTTTTGGCTCCCTAGTTGTATCATGATCCCTCTCATATACGCCTTCCCACTATCCCATACCGTGGCATCCGATACCTCCCCATTATCATTCCAAGCCAGATATTCCTTCCATGCCTTCCTAATCTTAACCTTCCCCTCCTCCGACTGGATCAAGGCTATGTTTCCCCGCCACGCCCCCCCCCCCCCCCTTCTCCCTCCCTCCTCTCTCCCTTTCGGGCACCATTCTCCTGTGATCATCCCATGGTCTGACAACAGAATAGGATGACGTTTTATGTTTACCAGCACTCCCAATTGTCCTTTCTTCCCTAAAAACATATCTATCCTAGAGTAGGTCCCCTGTCTGGGCGTGTAACACATGTACCCCTGCCCTCCAGGGTTCTCCCATCTCCAAATATCAACCAGATCAAAAGTCTCCATACATTTTTGTAGTTCTCTCCCCTCCTGTCAATGCTATTCCCTCTGGTAATTGGATCTATCCTTAGGTCCCACCACGCAGTTCATATCTCCCCCGATGATCCACTTCCCCTTTGCCTTCTCCTCAAAGTCCTGCAGGGCCCTCACAAAAAAGGCTCCCTTCTGCCCATTAGGAGCGTATAAGTTCAGCAGCGACACCTCCCTCTGGTCCACCCTCCCCACCACCCACACAACTCTCCCCATTGCATCCCCTCCCAACTTGTAGGGGACAAACTTCACCCTCTTATGCACAAGGATCACCACCCCTCTCTTTTTGGAATTGTACGTTG
Source organism: Ichthyophis bannanicus (assembly GCA_033557465.1). Taxonomy (NCBI): domain Eukaryota; kingdom Metazoa; phylum Chordata; class Amphibia; order Gymnophiona; family Ichthyophiidae; genus Ichthyophis; species Ichthyophis bannanicus. Next base: position 612,884,153 of record CM066031.1, on the reverse strand, counting down.
CTCCAAACACCTGCTCAAAATCCTGGGCTTTTAATTTCTCCTGTTCCTCCTTAATCAAATGTGTCTCTTGCAGCATAGCAACATCCACATTATTCTTATTCAGCTGTGAAAGAATCCTCTTCCGCTTAATCGGGCTATTAATCCCCCTTACATTAAAGGAAGCAATCTTATATCCCCCCATTATAGACATTGCTCTTTTTTCTTCCATTTACCTCTCCCTTCCCCCACCCGCTGGAGCTTTGGCAGCACAAGCATAGATAAATCATTTTCAAACCTTAACAAACATTTCCAAATAACTTGCTCCTTCTTTTCCCTCTCTTCACAATTTTGTTGATTTCTGACTTCCATTAGCCCTACACCACCCCTTTTCTTCGCCCTCCACCCGCACACCTCTCCCCATTTGTACTTCCCCCCTCCCCTCCCTCTTATCCCCCACACTGCCCTGCACCGCCCTACGCAACCCCCCTTCTCCCCTCCGTTCCGTACCCAGATCCCAACGCTCACATGGAGATGCATGGGCACTTCCCCCACTATACAGATACCTCCACTTCAGGTCTCTTCATTGAGCCTGTTACTGATCTTCTCTATTACCTCCCATCTCCCCCCATTACATCTCCCCAATTGCTGGCTCCCCTCCTCCCCCTTATACCCCCCATAGGGCTCCTCTTCCCTCAGCACTCCCATCCCTCACCCTCCAACAGTTACTTGTTAGTTCAAATAATGTCCATTCACTCTCCGGGAGCCTGGAGCGCACCTTCAATCCCTTCCTCCGGAACTCGGCTGGTAACTCCGATGGGGATCTCTCTTCTCTCCATTGCCATCCCCTTCTGTGACTTTAAGAATTTCTCCAGCATCTCTCTCGAGTTGAAGAACTTTCTCGCTCCATTCACCATCATTGTAATCCTAGCCGGATACCAAATCGCGATCTGTATCCCCTTTTCGCCAGTTTCAGCAGGTCCTTCCGTCTCTTCACTGTTTCTGAAGCCAAATCCAGGAATACATACACTTTCCAGTCTCTGTACTGCACACATTTTGACCTCCTGACTGCTTTAATCATGTGTTCTCTATCCTGGAACCGAAGAAGTTTCACTATGAAAGCACGTGGATTCGCCGACTTCTCGGGCTTGGGCCTCAGCTGTCTTTGAGTCCTTTCTATCTCAAACTGCGGCATCGACGGGGGATTCGGGAAGCAGGCCGCAACATTTCTTTAACAAAGCTGATCGTGTCTTCTCCTTCTGCCCCCTCAGGTACCCCGAAAATTCTGAGGTTGGACCACCGGTCCCTTTTCTCCATGTCCTCAGTTTTAGCGTGCAGCCAACTAATTAGTTGTTGCAGGGAGCTCACCACGCGCTGGGTATAAGCCTGGGCATCCTCCGTCTGGCTCACTCTGCTCTCCATTTCCTCTAGTCTCTGCCCCATAGCAGCAAATTTTTCCTCCAGACAATTACATACTCTCTCTACAATCTCCTCCTTTGACTCCCGAATCTCATTCAGTATCGCCGCCAGGTCCGCCTGAGTCTCGTCCTCTCCCTCTTCCACTCGTGACTCCTCTGAGCTGCTCGGAGTCACCGGGGCTGTCTGAGCACGCACACTTCCCGCCGTTTTTTTATCTCCTCCAGCCTTCGCCACGTATAACTCCTTTATAGTTGAGCCTGGTTTAACCTTCACCACCTTGGGCGTTATACTTCCTTCATGTTGACCTGGAGGGACTGATCTAGTCCCGTTTTTTGTCCGTGCGGGCCGGAGAGCACTCTTACACGCATCTCACCTCTGCCGTGGCTAAACCGGAAGTCCCCTTCTGGTATTCTTTAGTCTTTTCAAGGATCCATCTCACATCCAAGATGATGTCTCTCGTTCCTCACCCTTTCCTGAACCCTGCTTGTACGTCAGGTAGTTCTCATTCCAGGTATGGTTGTAGTCTCTGTTGAATAATCTTCTGTAGAATCTTGCTGGTATGTGGGATCAGAGTGATTGTGCGTTAATTTCCACAGTCAGTTGGATCACCTTTCTTTAGTATTGGTAGAAACACAGATCTTTTACAATCAGTTGGCCATGAATCTGTTTTCCAAATTTCCTGGTAGAGCCTTGTAAGTATGGTACCAGCTGTATCAGATTACTATAATACTTCTATGGGAATGCCATCAATGCTGGGTGCTTTATTCTTTGATAAGACTTTTAATGCTGCTTCGACTTCTTCTTTCATCGTCAATGGTTCCAGATCATAAGGTACAGGAATTTGTCCAAATCCTTTTTAAACCCTACTTCACTACCTGCTTTTACAACATCTTCCAGTAATGAGTTCCAAAGCTTAATAATACATTGAGAGAAAAAATATTATCTCCTGTTTATTTTAAATATACTACTTTGTAGCTTCATGAGCTGTCCCCTAGTCCCTGTACTTTTTGAAAGAGTAAACAATCAATTTCCATTTACCCCTTCCATTTCAATCAGGATTTTATAGACCTTAATCATATCTCCCCTCAGCCATCTTTTCTCCAAGCTGAAGAGCCCTACCTCTTTAGCCTTTCTTCGTGGAAGAAATGTTCCATCCCCGTCATCATTTTAATTGCCCTCTTTGGAACCTTTTCTAATGCTATATCTTTTGAACTTCCTCCACCACATAGCTGAACCATACACATAGTCAATCATGGGGGTGGAAGTATTAAGTGTTGCATTTCAGGAGCTGCAGGCAAGTGAGTGAGAAAGTGATTGGAGAGGTAGGGGATGTATGAGAAAGACAGAGAGAGAAAGAGGGGGGAAGCTGGGGGAGGTGGGTCATGAGAGAGAAAGAGACAGAGTGGTCTGGAGTCATGAGAGATTGAGAGGGACAGATTGGGTGTTCTGGGGGAGGTAATATGAGAGAGAGAGAGAGACTGAGTGGTCTAGGGATATCATGAGAAAGAGAAAGAGACACTGAGTGAAGTCGGAGAAGGTCATGACAGAGAGAAAGAAAGAATGAGTGAAGCCTAGTGGGGGTCATAAGAGAAACTGGGGGAATCTGAGGAAAGGCTATGGAGAGTTTATGAGAGGGACTGGGGGAAAGGCTGGGAGGATCATAAGAAAGAGAGAGAGACAGACGCACACAGCCTCCGACACCCCCCATGATACAAAGAACACGCCCACGCAACCCTCGACACTCCCCATTACGCCCAGCCCCCAACACTTCCTATGACACACACACAGTACATGCATTAATGCACATAGTCCCAATATTCCCCATAATGTATATACATGCACGCAGCCCCGACATTCTCCATGGCACAAATGCATGCACATGCATGCAGTCCCTGACACTCCCCACGACACATAGACACACACACACATGCAACCTACATGCATGCATGCAGCTCCCTATAGTTCTGATGACACACACACACATGCATGCGGTACCCGACACTGCCCATGACATACACACTGTGGGACCCTAGCCTGGGCCCTAGGGCTTACAGGCTTAGGGCTGCCTTGTAATGTCCTTAAATAAAGCTTTTCTGACTGTCCCCAGTGGAATTCTGGGACTTGTAGTTAGGCTTTTCTTGAGCAAGGACAAAATGTAGTGTGAGACCGTTGGTAAGGCATACAAGAATATTTATTTTTCTATGGGGATTTCCAAAGCATTAAAATTCAAACACAATGTGTTAGGATACTTCTCCAACACAAAGGATAACAGAAGATAACTGGCAACTGAGGTAAATGAAAACTAAAAGTCCTGCTAACCTTAGTAGCTGTTTTTAATTAAACAAAAGAGTACTCAGTACAGCCTCTTGTATCTCTTTCAAGCAAAAGGTAAACTTTCTTCTTGGCACAACTGTTGTTTTCCCTTCTAAACAAACTTCTGATAACACACAGCTTTTGCACAACTGTGGTTTTCCCAGTTCAAACAAACTTCTGGTAACACACAGCTTCTTTGCTTTAGAAGAAAATTCTCACTTGGTAAAACACATCCTTAGCTTTGGAAGACTATTAGCAGTTACAGAGTTATGCACAATACAGCTTCTCACTCTTTCTTAGCTCTGCTTAGTAAGGCTTAATCTTCTTTTAAACAGAATGAGCAATCCATTGGAGAGATTCCTAGGTCAGACTCTGGCACATAAGAATTGACCTGCATTTCCTCCTGGGCTAAAGAATGTTCATTGCCTTCTACAGCCTTAAAAGCTTCCTCAGCTTCTCTGTCTTGTAGGAACTTTTGAAACTAGCTCCACAGCAAATCTTTCTGAATGGGCACAGTTACTTTGGGAGAATAAGCCTTTCTCTCAGGGAACACTTGTGCTAATGTTTCTAGTGTTTTTAGCTCAGCTGCTCTGCTCACTGCTGGGATTTGGCTTTTTCCACTCTCAAGCATCTCCACCCACCTTCTGGCAGTTGTAGGGCTCAGGTCTGGCTCTTGTACACTAGCTGTTGCAAACTGTTCCTGTTCATCTGTAAGCTGTTCAGCTATACGTCTGTTGGCTTCACTTCTAGGAGCATTTCTCAGACACCCACTGCTTCCTTTCCTACTGACCATTTCAGCTTCTGAAAGTCAGACTTCTTGTGCCTTTCTCCACTCCTTCTCTCATGAGGTCTCTCCTGAAAGCCTTCATGGAATCCTTCTTCCTCTCCAGGATCTCCCAGGGCTCTGGGATTTCTCTTCCCACTGGAATCCCCTTACTCCAGGATCTCTCCTTCTCCTGTGGAAGTGACTCTCCCTTCCTTCTCCCTCTCTGGTCAGAGTGAGGTTTTAAAAACCGTTTCTTCCCTGCCACACCCTTGCCTTCGCACAGGCCTTTCCAATCAGTATCTAAGCCTGCCCCCACTTCAGAGTCTGGGTGTGGCTTAGCCCCAGCAGAGACAGGATTTTTTTTCTTTCCTGCTCTGCAAGCTCTATGCACAGCTTGTCTGTCACTTGTTTTAAAGGCAGAAACATGGTTTTCTTCTATCTCCATCTGTTCTTGGCCGCTCTCCTCACCACAACACACACACATGCACGCACACATTCTCTGGCATACATCTATGCAGGCCCTGACACACACATATATACTCCCTGATACATACATACCTACATGTAGCCCACAACACACACACACATACACCCCCGACACTTCTATAAGACACACATATTAACCCCTCACATGCCTGATTCTGCAAATGAGAGAAACAAAACCTTGTGTGACACTGCAAATGTACACTTTTCAAATTGTTTGAGATGTAGAGACAAGAATTGCACACAATACTCAATATGCGATTGCACCATGGAGCGATAGAGGGAGACTATGATATTCTTTGTTTTATTCTTTAATCCTTTCCTAATGATCACTAACATTCTGTTTGCTTTTTTGAGAATCACCACATGCTGAACAAAAGATTTTAATGTATTATCCACGATGAAACCTAGATCCTTTTCCTGGGTGGTGATTCCTAATGTGGAACCTAGCATTGTGTATATATAGTTTGGATTATTCTTCCCCACAAGCATCAATTTGCCCCTGACCTCATTAAATTTAATCTGCCATTTGGATGTCCAGTCTCCCAGTCTCACAAGGTCCTCTTGCAGTTTTTCACAATCCACATGCACTTTTGACAACTTTGAATAATTTAGTGTCATCTGCAAAGTAAATCACCTTGCTTGCTATTCCCAATTTCAGATAATTTATAAATATGTTAAAAAGCACCGGGCCCAGTACAAATCCCTGGGGTACTTTTCTAGTCACCTTCCCCCACTGAGAATATTGACCATTTATCCCTGCTTTTTGTTTTCTATCTTTCACAGTTTCCAATCCACAACAGAACATTGCCTCTTATGCCATGACTTTTTAAGTTAATCAGGAGTTTCTCATTTTGGACTTTGTCTAAATATACTCTATCAACTGGATCAGCTTTCTCCTCATATTTATTCATGCCTTTAAAGAAATGGAGCAGATTGATGAGGCATGACTTCTCTTGGCTAAATCCAAGTCAACTTTGTGTCATTAAACCATGTCTGATCCTGTGCAGGTAACACCAGTGTTTCCCTATTGTCCCAGTTAAATGGGAATACAAGATTCCGTACTTAATCCCACACTCATCCCTCCCATGTTTTACTACCAAGCTTTGTAGAAGATACCAGCTCTGGGATGAGAGAGATAGTCTTTGGGGATGGTGGCCATGTTGGCTTGTTGTCTGTAGGGTAGGTAGTGCTGAAGAGAGGGTTGATAGGCCTTGGGGGAATGGATCATGGGGGATGGATCAGCAGGGGGCTTGATAGAGGGTGGGTCTGAATGGGGGGGACTTCTTCAGATGGGGTTCCCAGTGCAGCATGGCTATTCATTTCACTATGGGCAATGGCCATGCTACCTGGTTACTGGTAGCACCAATGAGCTTATTTATTTATTTATTTATTTATTTATTTAACAGCTCTTATATACCGCACTATTTGACATCAGTGCGGTTTACATTAAACAAAATACACTCAGATTTAGAGAACTTGTCCAAGTTACAGGTAACAGGGGAATAAAACAAGGATTAACTGGGGAATAGCATATAAATAAATAAATAAAAGCAATTACATAAGACTAGAGATCTTGAGTGGGTATATAGACATGTCATAAATAACATTTAACAGAGTAGGAATATACAGTGAAATATCATAAGGTGGAACGGTCTAACATCATCATTTAACTATTATTGCTGAGTTGAGATAATGGGGTGAGAGGGGGGAAATATTGATGTAAGAGAAGTGTTGTAAAAAAAGGTGGGTTTTTAAAGCTTTTCTAAATTGTGATATATCTTTTATCAATCTGATGTTTAATGGAAGCTTATTCCAGCACCTTGGAGCAAAGGATGAAAATGATCTGCTAATGGTAGTTTGAGTACATTTTACTAATTTATTTTGAATCACTAGAGTATTTTCAGTTGTAGATCTTCTTGATCTGTTGTTTTGGGTATGAATGAGTAGATCAGAGATTGAAGGAGGTGAAATATTATGAATCTTGAAGTGGCATTATGTGCAGGTGCACTATGGGCAGTTGTGAGAGCTAGCACAACAGTAATATCCCATGCACTAGCTGTCACCATTTGGCACAGCTACTCTCTACCCCAATCTCACCCCATATCACGCTAAGCAGACTGTTAGCAGTATTGTTAGCGTAGATCAGCACATGCTGGATAGTTCTTGCTTGAGCCCATGCTTACAGTACTGCTTAGTAAACATGACCTTACCCTTCTTTTTCAGTTAAGCTTTAAGCTCTGTTGAGCAGGGACTGTCTCTTAAGTGCATGTGTGCAGTGCTGCGTATGCCTAGTAAAAAGCAATATGTGCCTTCAAGTCAATGCTGACTCCTGATGACCCATACATAATAACAAAATACAAACTAAAATACATAAGAAAATATTTCCATAAACATCTCCATTTTCTTAGCTGTGTGACTGGAAGTAGATTGCCAGCCCTAGTAGCGCTATAGAAATGATAAATAGAAGCAGTTGTAGTAAATTTGTTTTAAAAGAAGACCTGAGAAACAGGTCTGTAAAGGCTCTACACTGTCCCTAAGTAACTAAAAAAATTATAGTTATGGAGCTCTGGCTATTCAGGAAATCAAAGTTCCTAGTCTTTTGCAGAACAATCTCACAGTTTTCCACATAACAGACACACCATTTCTCTCAGCCCTCACAATGATGGTCCAGCAGTCACTTTTAACAGCAACTAGTACAGGAAGTCAGTTTACTGCTTTTCAGCCTTCCATATGGATCAGATCCCTCTCCACTAGGTAACCTGTCCTCTCCCTTTGGGGGTGCAAATTACAAGCTGATTCCACAGACTCAGAACCACTTTAAAATATCAACATGCCTGTAGGCTCTTCTCAAAACTGTTACACCGTCAATAGATGCACACCTGGAGCAAGGAAATTAACGCATGCAGCTCAGATCATCACTAAAACTATTTTGCGGTGAACACAACCAAACCACAATATATCAGAACTCACTACTAAGATTCAGGCCTCAGATGCACATCATCTCTCACAATGGTATGCTTCTTTTGATGTTCCTTAGGGGTCTCCCAGGTAAATAACCTGATTACTAGGCAAAAAGCTTTACTTACTCCCTGCCTACCAGTGGTTACCAAGGTGCCACCATGGCATTGCCTTGGTTCCACCAATGGCCCTCAAGTGTAAAGGTTCCCTTTTGGCTTGAGTGGCTGAAAATTCCATGCTGTGCTGTTTAGAATTTCATTGGGTTTTGAATTTTTCCTGTATTAGCATCAATGCAACTTTAAGAAGCTGTTAAAACTATATTGTTAATGCAGACACACTCTTTTCAGCAGTGTGATGTTTCAAGTCCTTGTTTGAGCTGTGGACAACAGTGTTGGCAGTCAGGGGCAGCTCTATAATGAGGCCGAGTGAGGCAGTAGCCTCAGGCGGTAACGTTTTTCCAATCAGTGCCATGGGCTCAGCTTTAACAGAGCCACGCAAAAGGGAAACACTCTCCCTTCGCTGCGGCTCTGCAAAACTGAGCTGCTGCGGAGGGGAAACAGGCAGGCTCTCTGGGGGGGGGGGGGGGCGGGTGGCCGCGGGGCTCCTCATTCTGCTGCTGCCACTGCTGGAGCAGCAGCGGCAGCTGCTTCTTACGCCGGAGGTTTGTTTTATTAGTTTTTCAATTTCCCTGGGTTGGTGGGGCTAGGACTGGAACTGGGCTGATGGGGGGGGGTTAGAACTGGAACTGGGCTGATGGGGGGATTAGAACTGCAAATGGCCTGATGGGGGATAAGGACTGGTAATGGGCTATGGGGTGCTTGGTTAGAACTGGAAATGGGCTGATGGGGGAGCTAGGACTGGAACTGGGCTGATGGGGGGTGGTTAGAACTGTAACTGGGCTGATGGGGGGACTAGGACTGTAACTGGTCTGATGGGGGATTAGAACTGGGAATGGGCTGATGGGGGGGTTAAGACTGGTAATGGGCTATGAGGGGGTGTGTTATAACTGGAAATGGGCTGATGGGGATTTAGAACAGGAAATGGGCTGATCAGGAGAGGGGTTAGGACTGGTAATGGGCTATGGGGGGGTAGAACTGGACATGAGATGATGGGGGGTTAGGAATGGAAATGGGCTGATCAGAAGAGGGGATAGGACTGGTAATGGGCTATTGGGGGAGGGCTAGGACTGGAAATGGGCTGATGGGGGGGTAGAACTGGAAATGGGCTGATGAGGGGGGTGTTAGGACTGGTAATGGGCTATAGGGGGACTAGGACAGGAAATGGGCTGATTGGGGTGCTAGGACTGAAAATGGACTTATTGTTGGGTTATGACTGGTAATGGACAGATGGGGGGCTAGCACTGGAAATTAGTTAGGACTGGTAATGGACTGATTGGGGGGCTAGGACTGGAAGGGAGCGGATACTGAGAGAGTCTGCTGGGGGAAGGAGGGGGCAGGAAGGGAGCTGACACAGGGGAAAGAGGTGGCTGGAAAGGAGCGGACACCTGGGATGTACTGAAGGGGGACTGGAAGGGAGCTGACACTTGGGGATGTGAGTGGTAGGTGGCTGGGTAATGAGGAGGAGGCTGGAAGGGAGCTGACATGCAAATGGCACTGGAAGGGAGATGGACAGAGCAGGGCCAGCCCATCCATTGAGCAAGAATGTTGTTTGCACAGGGCCCCGCGTTTCATGGGGGCCCGCGCAAACAACATTCTGCACTTAAAGACCTCATTAAATTAAAAAATAAATGGCTGCTCCTGCTGCAGCAACGGCAGAATCAAGTGTCCCGTGGCCCCCCCACCTGCCTGGAAAAGCCCCCCTCCCTGCATCAGTCCCTCTCCGCGCTGGCTCTCAGAGCTGCGAAGGTAGAGTTTCCCTCTCGTGGCTCTATTAAGCCCACCGGGGCTGATGGGAAACAGGAAATGCAAAATATATGTTGAAAAAGAAAAAGCGAGAACCAAAACTGTGCTGTTGGGTCTTGCTGTCTTTTAGTTCCTGGGTGTGCAAACAGGACCATACCTAGCCCTGTGAAAGCGGTGCAGCCGCACAGGGCACAAAAGCTTGGGGGGCGCATTTAGGCTGTCTACTGTTGCCCTGCCGCTGCTGGCAGGGCAATAGCAGGCAGCCAAATTGCGCCCCCAAGCCTTTTCACAGCACTTTAAGCAGGTCTGGTCCCTCCCTCCCTCCTCCGATGTGATATCAGAGCAGGGAGGGACAGATCTGCTTAAAGTGCCGGCGCCTTTCAGATCGGGCGCATTCCACCCCTCCTCCTCACATACCTCCGTCCAGCGCTGCCTGCTCTTTCCCTGCTGCCAGCGCCACCGTGAAAAAAACAGAGGGCGGCGGCAGCAGCAGGGAAAGAGCAGGCAGCGCTGGACGGAGGTATGGGGGGAGAGGTGGGCCGTGCACCCAAGCTGTAAGTCGCACAGGGCGCGATTACAGCTCGATACGGCCCTGTGTGCAAACATCTTGCATTTCCTTCATATAATCTAATCGGCTTTTTGGTTTGGTTCAGTCTCTGATTGGATTTATGAAAAAGCCCTGCCCCCCTCTAAGGTGGGGGGGGCGCCATCTCATTCTTCGCCTCAGGCAGCAGATTGCCTTGAGCCGCCCCTGTTGGCAGCTTTTAGGTTAAGGTTACAATTTGTAGTACAGCAGGCATAGTCTTTTCAGTGGATGCAGGTATTGAGCTCCATTCTGGAAGAGGGATGTCTGGGCCATCTGGACATACCCACTGAAAATGAGGCCGTTAGGACCTGATTCTGATCCACAGGAACAAAATGTTCCCGCGGTTGCCAGAATCATGCCCCTGCTGCCTACGGGGAAATCCTCCCCACAGATGCCCCTGGCATCCGTTACTCAGGCCCCTCAAATCCCCGCCGCCCGACCCAAAGCTGGCCATCTGTGCCCTGAATCAGGCGGCGGGGACCCCTCCTCACCTATCCCTGACCCCGGGGGAGGCTTCCCTACCCCGATCCGGCATATTGTGCTGTTTATACCACCTCTGAGGTGGTATAAGCAGCACGTCCTGCAAGGCCTAGCAGCACATAGAAGGCCATGACCTGAATCGGCCCTGTACGTGCTTCCGGGTGGCCCGCCTCCGCTCTGCCCCCTTTCCCCCCACCAGCTCTCCCTGTTTTGAACCACAGGACGTATGGGGAGAACCGGTGGGGGAATAGGGTCTAAGCAGATTGCGGGGCTGCACGTCCAGGCGGGACATGCAGCCCCGCAACCCACATTCGTGAATGAGGGCCATTATGTTTTATTGTATGTTTTTTGTTTATGGAGATGCTTTCTTATGTATTTTAGTCTGCATTTTGGTATTATGTATGTTTTTATTGTAAAATACCTAGGTAAACGGTGCGGTATATAAAAGTTTTAAATAAATAAATAAGTAGTATATAATTTGTCCAAATGCAATGTGTGCCTTTGAATCAGCCCTGACTCCTGGTGACCCAGAAGCTCCTGGGTTTTCTTGGTAGTGTCACTTGAAGTAGATTGCCAGGCCTTTCTTCTGAGGTAATGGAGGGTTAAGTGACTTGCCCAAGGCCACAAGGAATGCTAGTGGGAATTGAAACCTGGTTGCTTGGTTACCAAGCCAGTGCTCTAACCACTAGGCTACTCCTCCACTCCAGAGTGAGATCTATTTACCTGTACCCTTTGTCGCCTCCCACTCAACTAATTTCTAACTCAAACAGTAACTTTAGGGCCCATCCTCAGGGTGTTCAGTTTGTTTTTAAGTTGCCTGTGCGGAACAGTGTCAAAGGCTTTACTGAAATCTAAATATGCCACATCTAGGACTCTCCCTCGGTCCAACTCCCTGGTCACCTAGTTAAAGAAATCAAACAGATTTGTCTGACAAGACCTGCCTCTGGTGAATCAATGTTGCCTCAGATCTGGTAATCCGTTGGACTCCAGAAACCTCACTATTTTCTCTTTCAGCAGCGCTTCCAATAATTTACTCACCACTAAGGTTAAACTAACCGGGCTGTAGTTTTCAACCACATCCTTACTTCCACTTTTGTGTAAAGGGACCACATGTGCCTTTTCCAGTCCTCTGGCACCTCTCCCGACTCCAATGAGGCATTGAAAATGTCAGTCAATCGAGCTGCTAGAACGTCCCCAAGTTCCCTCAGTATTCTAGGGTGTATCCCATCTGGTCCCATCACTTTGTCTATTTTAAGTTTAGCTAGTTTCTCACAAAATAGTCTTCTGAAAATTGTTCAAGATAGCCCTTGCTTCTGTTCCTGTTTGTGGGTGTTTTCTGGGGTCCTGCTCCTGGTTCTTCATCTGTAAACACAGAACAGAAACTTTCAATTCTGCTTTATCCGCATCAGCTTCTACATATTCCTCCCTTTCATCCTTGAGTCTGACAATACTATTTTTGCCCTTCCTCTTCTCACTAACATATCTGAAAAATGTATTATCCCCACATTTTATTGCATTGGCTATTTCCTCCTGTTTTTGAATCTTTACTTTTCTGAGTACTTTGCTAGCTTCTCTAAGTTTCTCCAGATGCCTGTCTTCCACTCTCTGTGATCTCTTATATTTCATGAAGACCTCCCTGTTTTTCTTCATCTTTTCAGCTACTTCTTTCGAAAATCATAGTGATCTTCTTTTCCTTTTACCTTTATTTACCATTTTCACAAAAAGGTTGGTTGCCTTTAAAATATCCCCTTTCAGTTTTGCCCACTGTTTTTTTACATTCCCCAGCTTTTCCCATCCAGCTAACGACTCCCTGAGGTATTCGGCCATCTTGGACAAGTTAGCTTTTCTAAAGTCTAAGACCCTTGTTTTTGAATGGACTTTATCAGCCCTGGTCCTAATACTGAACCACACCATCTGGTGATCACTGGATGCAAAATGATCTCCCACTGTAACATCAGAAACACTTTCCCCATTGGTGAGCACCAAGTCCAGTATGGCCCCTTCACGTGTGGGTTCTGTTACCGGTTGCCTGAATAGATCTCCCTGTAGAGAATCCAGGATCCCCTTACTTCTAGATGATTCTGCAGCAGGGATGTGCCAATCAATATCTGTCATATTGAAATCCCCTATCAGTGGCACTTCCCCTTTCCTGGCAATATTGCGTATGTTTTCAATTAACCCTCTGTCCACCTCTTTTTCCTGTGATGGAAGTCTTTATATCACGCCAATGTAAATAGATTTCTCTTTCCTTCTTTCTAGTTTAACCCACAGTGCTTCCTCTCTCCCTTTTAAGCCCTGTATTTCCATAGCTTTAATGTTATTTTTTACATATAGTGCCACTCCTCCCCTCTTCCCTATTCTGTCCTTTCTGAATAAATTATAGCCTGGTATAGTACATCCCTGTCATGACTGTCCGTGAACCATATCTCTGTTACTGCCACTAAATCCAAGTCAGCCTCTCCCATTAAAGCCTCAACAACTGGGATCTTATTTAATGTTTCACTTACCTGGGCGCTTTCTTCACCCATCCCGAATGAATCTAGTTTAAAGCCCTCTTTAGTAGGTTAGCCAGTCTGTTACTGAAGACACGTCGAACCTTCTTAGACAAATGGATGCCATCTCTGCTCTGCAACCCTTGGAACAGCATCCCATGATCCAGGAAACCAAAACGCACTTGATGACACCATCCACGCAGTCATGCATTTATCTCCAGGATGCGTGCTTCTCTGCCTTGGCCTTTACTCTCAACAGGGAGGATTGAAGAGAACACCACCTGTGCACCTATCTGCTTCACCCTCTGTCCCAGAGCCATGAAGTCACTTTTGATATGCTCAGAGGGATACCTGGCAGTATCATTTGTGCTGACATGAACGAGCAATATCGGGTAATAGTCAGTGGCTTGATGGGTCTCAGCAAACTCTCCATAACATCTCGGATTTTGGCACCTGGCAGACAGCACAGCTCTCTGGATGTCAAGTTTGGTCAACAGATGGACGTCTCAGTAGCCCTCAGAAGAGAGTCACCAAACACCACTACCCTTTGCTTCCTGGTGCTCACTGATTCTGCAACTTTGGGGTACTCAAGCTCTGTTTTTTCCGTTTCCTGAGATGCTTTCACCTCCTCCACTTCTAGGGATGCATAATGGTTCTTTAATTCAAGGGCTGGAAGAGTTGTATTGGAAATTCTGCAGGCCCTGGTAACTCATATCCAACCTTCATCATTCTGTAGGCTTCCATCTTCTCCTCTGCTAGAGAGCTTGAATATTTCAAGAAGCATCTCATCAATTTACTTCTCACTGTCTCGAATGCTCCTCAGCCTTACCACCTCTTCTCTGACCTCCTCCACTTGTTTCCTGAGAGCTTCAGTATGCAGGCATCCTTCACATAGAACCAGTCATTCAAATGGCAATGAGATCTCTGTCTGGACAGAGGCAGAAGCTATAACAGGGGCAACAGCTTTGGTGATATGATTTTTCCCATTGTTCAATTGTTGGAACTTAGGTACCTGGTGAAGCAAAAGAGAGAGAGAGACCTACCAAAGTGCCAGCCTGTTTCTCAGCTGTCCTTTCAGAAAAAAAAAACAGTTAACCTCTTTTAAGTGTATTCTAAATGTGCTGTTCCAAGTCCCTGTGTGTAGCTAATGGGGGAGGTGTCCTATAAAGCAAGATTGCTCACATGTAGTGAGTGGGAGTTGGGGGTGTAGGGAGGGAGTTAACACCTGATGAGGTGTCAGTGGCTTCAAAGAGCTGAGAAAGATACTAAAAGCAGAGTTTTAAACCTACACCACTATAGAAACTATTTCCCCTTTTGAACTAAAGCACCAAAAAGAATGTAACTTTGTTTTAAAAATGTACCTAAAGCCTTTTAAGAGTTCTCAGACAGAGAGCTAGTAATTTCAAAAGCCACACACTCTTATCTTGGCTTGAAATGCAGGAATGCCTCAACAGTGCAAGGCTCTGAAGACTTTTATGCAGCCCTCAGCTGCTCTCAGTTCTTTCACAGGCTGATCAGGCCCACAAACTCCTGATGAGGTGTCAGCAGCTTCAAAGAACTAAAAAAGATAGCTTGAAATGCAGAGCCCCTGTTAGGAATGTTAGGGCTGAAAAAAATATCGACATACTTTGTTAGAGACATACAAGATCAGTTGAACTTGCAAATCTGTGAGCATTAATTTAATTATTCACATAGACCCCAATTTTGAAAGGGGCATGTCCGGGCCCCATGCACGTCTCCAGATAGGATGTGCACGTAGAGGCCTGATTCCATAAGCCTGCATAGACACATACAGGGTGTTGTAGAATCGGTGTGTGGCTGTGGCAAGCAAAGCATGTCCAACTGGTGGCCTATCGGCCTGCCTTGTAGCACACGCATGAGTAGGCCATGCACACACTGTCCAGCCACTCCATGCACCTGTAACCCCAAAAATGTCCGCAACCCTATATCCTGTGGCCAGATACAGGAAGAAGACTCCCCACCAACATAACGCACACATCAACATGGCTAACAGGCAGTCCTGCTTCAGCGAGGCAGAGGTCATCGAGAAGGAGGAGATTTTCCTCCCCACCTGGCAGCATGTAGGGACTGGGAAAATATCAGGACCACCCTCACCCAAAATGTACAGTACAACAGAGGCAAACAAACCTGGAAGCAGAGAGAAGTGGGTAGGCTGGAGCAGCATCCAAGTTGGCACAGAGACAGGCATGCACCAAGGTGGAGAGGAAGGGCAGGGGAAAGTCAGGATCTGGCCCAGGCAGAAAGCTGGCAGGCTGCACAGTGACAGGACAGCACAACACAGATAGAGCAGCCCAACAGTAGGGGCCCAGGAAACAAGGGAGAACAGGATGCATGCAGACCCACAGTGAAGGCACAGGGACACAGAGACAGATGGAAGGTACACGCATAGCAGAGAGCAGTCCCAGAATGTCAGCCACATCCCCAGATCAGACATGAGGAGGCAAAATAAAAGGGCCCAGTACATGCTCTGAGGTAGGAGGCAAATGCAGTACCTGAGCACTGTGGTTCAGAGCCAGAACCATCAGGCTACAGCTGTCAGGGTTCCCAGGCCATAGAAAAAGAGAGAGCATAGCAAGTCAGAGGGGAGGCCCAGTGTGAATGGTAGAGGTAAAAAATGAAGCAGGCAGGAGGCAAACCCAGGACCCCAAGCACTGTGGATCAGGGCCAGAACCATCAGGCTAAAGCTGTCAGTGCTCCCAAGCACTTGGAGGTGAGGGAGCATGTCTCTGTGCATGTACACCAAATGCATTGACCAGCTGCTGTTCAACCCCCCTTCCCCAACATGGCATGGCAGGGTGATGTGAAAGGAACCAACAGAGAGCAGAAACCCACACCAACAGCAGGAAACAAAAAAACAGGTATGTGGACAAGTGGTCAAGGATCTTTATTCACACTGAACCAACCCCAATGCGTTTCGGCCAGAAGGCCTTCTTCAGGGGGTGCAAGACCTCAAAAACAACAAGAGTAACAAACAGATAAGAATATAATAAATACATAAAAAATATCAAAAAACATAAATAACATACTTATTTAATAAATAAATAACTAAAAGCAAAAGCAAAAAACAAAATACAAATACAAATAAATAAATAAAATACAAATAAATAAATAAAAGGCTGACATTGATCAATAATAGAAACTTCTATAAACCAAACATATAGATAATCTGTGTCATAAAAAAAAGAAATGCAAGGCTGAAAGACAGTTTTATAAAAAAAAAGAGTGAACTGATATTAAAAGTGCTAGATAGCACGGGAGAAGAGGACCAAAAAGGGATCCTACATAAGGGCCTGTGTATTTGTGCTAGCGAATCATATAGAAACCAGAAAAGTGACATGTAAGGGTTTGTAGTACCTAATGGGAGGGGTGGCCTAGTGGTTGGCGCAAGTTACCTCAGGCCAGAAGGTTGGGGGTTGAAATCCCACTAGAGGACAGTAACCTTGGGCCAGAAGGACTGAGGTTTCTAGTCCCACAGGTGCTCCTTGTGATGTTGGGTAAGCCACTTAACCCTCCATTGTCCATGTTCCCTGTAAAATAGTTATCTCCAAGTTATAATGCCCTGTTCAATGTATTTTCAGTTTGTTCAATGTAAACTGCCTTGATATCATAAAAGGCAGTATATAAGAAATGTTAAATAAATAAATGTTCAGCAAAAGACACATGCAAACATTGAAATTACTGAATGAGAATCACAGTTTGTACCTATAAACAACCATACAGGTAACAGTGAAACAGAACAGCAAAATAAATGATGTTCCCTATATCAAGATCATAGATTTAAAATATTGTTAAATGAAAAGCAAGCTGAATAAAGACTCAGAGATCGTGGTAAAGCATAAATACTATGAATACAGAAGGTTAGGGTGTCATGTATATCTTAACAAACCAAGATCTAAATGAAGGCTCTGTATTACCATCATGTCATGCATGGATCAATACATATATCCACTGTACAGTCCTGTTGTAAACACCCACCTTAGGACTAGTTAAACATACGATCCACAATCCCAAAATGACAAGATGACGTGCCACTGAGAGCAGATGGGGACACGGCCCATGATGGACATGTACAGAGCACCAGCAGAACCACCCCATAGAGTAGGCAGGGTGAATGATGAGGCGTGTCTCTAGCCCATAGAGTAGGCAGGGTGAATGATGAGGCGTGTCTCTAGCCCATAGAGAAGGCAGGGTGAATGATGAGGCGTGTCTCTACCCCATAGAGTAGGCAGGGTGAATGATGAGGCGTGTCTCTTCCCCATAGAGTAGGCAGGGTGAATGGTGAGGCGTGTCTCTACCCCATAGAGTAGGCAGGGTGAATGATGAGGCGTGTCTCTACCCCATAGAGTAGGCAGGGTGAATGATGAGGCGTGTCTCTACCCCATAGAGTAGGCAGGGTGAATGATGAGGCATGTCTCTACCCCATAGAGTAGGCAGGGTGAATGATGAGGCGTGTCTCTACCCCATAGAGTAGGCAGGGTGAATGGTGAGGCGTGTCTCTACCCCATAGAGTAGGCAGGGTGAATGATGAGGTGTGTCTCTACCCCATAGAGTAGGCAGGGTGAATGATGAGGCATGTCTCTACCCCATAGACGTTTCCGGATACTGCATGACATGGAGGCCTACTGTGTGTGGTACCGCTCAGTCCACTGCACATGCCCACGGCTGATACGGCATATCTGGCAGCAGTTGTTGGAGGAGCAGGGTGAGAATCCATGCAGATGCCCTGTCCAAGCAGTAGGCCGACAGCCCCCCCCCCCCCCCTACGTGAGGTGGGCCAACACATGTAAGAGCAGACACCGCTGTGACATGGACTCCACAGAAACAGCATGCTCCCACCCCAGGGTCCCACAACACATAGTCCCAGCCCATACTGCCCCATCCACGGCAGAGATGGGATGTGCTGAAACACCCTGGGGGTGTGTGTTGGCCCCCCCAACAACCACAGTTGTGAAGCTGACCATGACCTTCTTCCCCCACAGCAGTAGCACAGCTGGAAGAGGACTCCCCAACCCTGTACCCAGATGGCTCCACCCCTGACACCGTGGAGGATGCCAGCACAGATACAGCCCCCAGCCCCAGTGGGAGCACCAGCACAAACAGCAGCGGAGACAGCAGCAGTGCACAGAAAAGCCCCATCCTCCTGTCTAGCCCAACACCATCTGCAGATAAAGAGGAGGACAATGAGAGACAGGCAGGGAAGGTAGCATTCTCCCCCTCTAACCTCTCTGAAGGGGGCAAAACCAATGGCAGTGGGCAAGGGGGTCTATGTCCCACAGCACACCCGGGGGATAGTGTGCAGCAGGGTGAAGGGTCCTACAGATGCCAAGTGCAGCAGCCCTGGAGACAGGGGCATCATCTGGATCCTCATCCTCTAGAGTGGAATGGATTACACAGGTCTGCAACTAAAAAGCTGTTTGATTATTTTCATCTAATTTCCATGTATTTTGGTGTGCTGAAAACAAATAAAATATTGAAAAAACTCCTAGATGTCATGATTTGCCACAACATGCAAAATTGTCTTCAAATTTATCACATTTTTTCAAATTACTATTAATTAATTCACATAAGTGCATTTAAGATATAAAATGCCAAAAAAACCTTAAAGGGGTTGTCCAAGTTATGTAAAAAAAAATATAGCACTGTAAATCTGATGGTCAGTAATATATACATAAGCTAAGCAAGTTTTAAGTCTGTGCTTCTAATGGTAGAAGGGGTTAATCTTTCCTGAAGGATCCAGTGGGAGGGAGACACAGGGCAGATAGCAGCAGCTCCAGTCAGTGCAGGGGGGCGTGGCCAGCACTGTGACGTCTCGTGTACAGACACAGAGCTGCTCTCTCCTGCATGCCACACTTGTGCACGGATCATCATCAGGTTCTTGGTTCTAGGCTGTTCACACTTTTTCATCGCAATTTGTGTTAGCTCGTCATTCTTCAACCATTATGTTATGGCTCCGCGAAAGTGTATTAATTTGCCAGACAGTTTCTGTTTCATCTGTGGTGAATATACAGTGTTGAAGCAACAGCAGAATATTACAGACTTTGTGAAAAAAGTATACTTTGCATACTTTGGACTAAAAATTGGAGATCAAGATAAAGTCTGGGCGCCTCATAAAGTGTGCAAACGGTGTGTTGAGGACCTACGAAACTGGTTCAAGGGTAAGAAAAAATCTTTCCGTTATGGGATTCCTATGGTATGGCGAGAGCAAAAGAACCATAGTGACGACTGTTACTTTTGTTTATGCGATATGAAAGGGTTTAATTCCAAATGGAAGCATTCCATTTCATACCGCAATCTTCACTCAGCAATTTGTCCCATCCCCCATGGCACAGATATACCAGTACCCAAGCTCCCTGCTACCTTGGAAGAGATACCTAGCTCTGATGAAGGTGAAGTCATACCTGAACCAGATGACGAATCAAGTTCTGACTTTGAAGATGATACAAGACCAAAATTGTTTTCTCAGGAGGAGATGAATGATTTGGTAAGAGACTTGAATTTTCCCAAAGATGCCGCTGAGTTATTCGGATCAAGGCTGAAAAGCAGGAATTTATTGTTGCCAGGAGTGTCATCTTTATGGTTCAGACATCGTGAAAAGGAGTTCGTTCCTTACTTCGCCCAGGAAGACAAGTTGGTTTATTGCATCGATGTCGAAGGTCTGATGGGTCAATTTAAAATCCAATATGATTCAGAGCAATGTCGTCTTTTTATAGATTCTTCAAAAAGAATTCTCAAAGCAGTTTTACTCCACAACGGTTTTTACGCTTCCATACCTGTAGGTCATTCCGTACACTTGAAGGAAACTTACGAGAACTTGGAATTGGTTCTTCGTAAACTTAAATATGAAGACCATGGTTGGCAAGTGTATGGGGACTTGAAGATCTTGTGCATGCTGCTCGGGCAACAAGCTGGGTATACCAAATATCCTTATTTTCTGTGTCTATGGGACAGTCGAGACTGACAAAATCACTGGACCAAGAAGAGTTGGCAGCTGAGGGTGCTAACAGTCGGTGAAAAAAATGTCCTCTGAGAAACTTTGGTACCTTCCCATAAAGTTTTTCTACCACCTCTCCACATAAAATTGGGATTGATGAAGCAATTTGTAAAATCACTTCCAAGAAATGGAGAATGCTTCAAATACTTGGTCACCAAGTTTCCAGGCCTGTCGGAGGCAAAATTGAAGGAAGGTGTGTTCGTCGGACCAGACATTAGAAGGCTTATAGTTGATCAAGAGTTTGTCAATACCATGATGGATCCTCAAAAAGAAGGGTGGATTGCATTTAAAGAAGTCATACAGAAATTTTTAGGCAATAACAAAGATCCTCACTACAAAAAGATCGTCGGACGAATGCTGAAAGCATTTCAAGCTTTAGGTTGCCTGATGAGTTTGAAAGTGCATTTCCTCCAGTCCCACCTTGACTACTTTCCTGAAAATTTGGGAGCTGTGAGTGAGGAACAAGGTGAATGATTCCACCAAGACATTAAAGAGATGGAAAGGAGATACCAGGGAAAATGGAGCATTACAATGATGGCAGACTACTGTTGGATGCTTCAGAGAGACATTCCAGATGCTACTCACAAGCGTAAATGCATCAAGAGGAGCCTCACAAGGAAGAAGAATCGAGTTTAGTGTGTGTAGATGAGCTCATTTCAGTTCAAAAAAGGATTTTCATGAAAATATTGTAATAAAACTTTAATTTTATAAGTCTATTTCCATTTATTTTGAGGTATTGCCTTATTTAACATAGTTACCTAAATTGTCAGGAAACGTGATGTCCTATGACAAAATGGAGGTCATTTTCGGATTCAGCACACCAAAAACCATAAAGATTATGTGGATTAACCAAAACAGCTCTCGAAAACAATTTTTTTGCAGACCTGTGTTATAGTTTTTCTTTCTTTGTAGTTATGTTTCTTTGTATAATGTTTTCCAATTATTTCCCAATTTTTGTACAAGATTTATTCTTGGTGTTATATGTAAAAATGGTATAAATATAAAATGCAAATATAAAATAAAATTAAAAAAAATATTTCCCAGAGGGGAGGTATGGGCAGTCCGAGGGGGAGTCTTGGATAGGCGCACGGTGTGGACATGGGCTCCCCTGGCCACATATCTTGCTACCATTACATTACATGCACAGCTGGCCCAGGGACATGTATATAGCAGACACAGTGAACGTTTGCACCCAACATCACATCCACGGATGAACATGTGCACAGAGAGACGTGTTCTGCAGGGCTCGTGCAGGCACACTTCAGCCGCCCTGGCCCTCGGACACAGGGAATGGTTTGGGACATCCACACATATACCATATTCTAGGATGCTAGAAATTTCTAATTCTACACATCCCCATGCTGTACCCGCTGATGCCATGCCTCTTGGGTAGAACGTGCATCTCCTAGGCTGGCTGTCACACCCAGCAGTGTGTTGATGCACAGTGGACATTACTAACGCTGTGCTATCGCAACTGCATCAGCCTGCCCATGTCTCAGTCCCCCTCATGCCCTGTGGGGCACTGCCTAGGCCCAGCGCACATCTGTATGGGGTTTCAAATTGCAAATAGCAACATGTATATCGGCACATAATTACCATCACATGGTATATCGCATTCCGGGGCAGTCTCAGTGATTTCCACTGTGATCATCTGTACAGACCCGCCTTCAGTAGCTTCAATGGACACTCATCCTCACTACTACCTGCTCAACAGCACACTGTGCATTATGGGTATGCATTAGTGCTGTTTGCAATGTTGGGTGCCTCTATTATGAGACCCCCTTATCTTTGTCACTCTTATCTTTGGGCATTTGGCTGTGGTGGGCCCTCTCTGTCTTTGCCTGCCTCATCACACTGACACCTGGTAACACTGTGCTCATCCATACGGTCCAGGTACTGGCTAGGCTTTCATGTCCCACCTTCCCTGCTGCTGCCAAAACCATATTCCTCCCCATACATCTTTCAGGCCACACCCACACCCTCTCTCACTTTCTGCAAAAGTAACATGATTCTGTAGGGGGCTGCCAGGTATCTGTACATATCAGCTATGACATAACATACGCACATGGGGTGCCAGGGCTACATATCTGCTTTCCTGTTCTTATCCCAGAGGGTATCCTTTCCCTATTCTCATCTATACTCTCCCTGACTCTGCAGTCCCATTTATGTGCCTAGTTTTGTAGGCGTCCCATGGATTGTCTCCTTTGGCACATACACTGGTATTCTTTATTGTATCGCTGCATATCTGTTTAATTATGTTTCTTTAACAAACAAACTTAGGTCAGTATCAGAGCTTATAGAAACATAGAAATATGATGACAGAAAAAGACCACATGGCCTATCTAGTCTGTCCTTCCATATCAACAACAGTAGTCCCCTTTTTTCCTTTAGAGATCCTCTGTGTTTGTCCCATGCTTTTTTTTTTTTTATTTATAAGTTTTCAATTGATACAACAACCAACCAAAGAAAAGGACAATCCTAGGATACAAAATAAGTACAACATTGTACAAAAAGAAAAATAAAGGCAATTTCAATATCGATTAAGCCCACATTACTGGGACCTGAGAAGTGATATATAAAAGGAAAAAGAGGAAAGGAAAACAAGGCTTTAAGAAAACAGCCTACAACAGGGAGGTACATTTAATTACTCATCCTCTACTGCCTGCTCTAAACCCTGTCTATCTACAATAAACTGCTCCAAGTGGGCAACGTCTGAGAAAACATAAGTTGCACCACTATAAGTCACAACACATTTACAGGGAAATTGTAGGAAAAACGTAGCACCCAACTTAAGGACACGAGGCTTCAAGATTAAGAAAAGCCTCCGTCTAAGTTGGGTGCTACGTGCCACATCGGGAAAGATATTCACTCTGTGTCCACAAAAAAACGTTGACTTATATTTGAAAAAGGCTTTCAAAATTCTCTGTTTCAACTCCAAAGATTGCAGGACAACAATTAGTGTGGACTGAGAGTTAATCACATCGGCAGAGTCTTCAAGAAAAGCTGTTAATTCTGAAATGGAAGGCTCAAGCACATCGAGCCCACCTTCAGAGTTCACAGTTCGTTTAAAACGTGAAACATAATATAAATGAGACACCTCTACAGGATCCATTATGAGCAAGACTTCCTTCAGGTATTTCTCAAATAAAATTTTTGGAGAAAGAAGAGAAGTACACGGAAAATTCAGGAGTCGAAGATTATAGGCACGCAGAGTATTTTCAAAAGCCTCCAATTTAGCATGCATTATCAGGGAATCTTTAATACCCCCCACATTAGTCGATTGTAACGTGGAAACCTGTGACTCTAATCTAACAACAGCCGAATCTACTGAAGACACTTTATCACTTAACTGTTGAAAAGTCAAAACTGCTTCTTGAGAAAAATCACACAGGGAACCAAGAGTAGCGGACAATTTAATATTAATACCCTGTATAGCAGCCCAAAGATCCTTTAAAGTGATCTCCTTCTCCGGTAACAGAGGGGGAAGACCAGAAAGGTCTCCCTCCTTTCCTAACCTAACAGGCGTAGGCAAGATAACCCCACAATTAAGAGTTACTCTTGCTGAATCAATATCTTTCCCCGGCGATAAAAAGGGTACTAATGTAGCAGGGCAGGAAGGCGGGGTCCTCTCTCCAGAGCTGAGAGAAGGACCCTCCGGAGAGGACTGTGCTACCGGTCGGAAGATAAAATGCCTATCAAGAGGGCCCACAACGGGGCGCTATCAGCGGGCGTACCTTCTACTCGCCCCACTTTCACTTTCCTCTTCCCCATTAAGATCTCACAACATGGAAAAATAAACAGCAAAACAACAAGAAACCTTCTCAAGCGTCTTCCGCCTCAGTGACGCCGAAGGGGCACAAAAGGGGCGTGCCCAGCTCCTTTGAACACGCTCCTTCGAATCACGCTCCGCGGACATGCTCTGCGGTCAAAACCATGCAATCATATATACACACAGGGTCCTCGCTGAAGATAGCTGTCCCCACGTTGCCCGTCCAGCAATTAAGGGGGAGGCAAGCGTCTCAGCAAGGCACCGAACGGTAACAGTTCCCGGGGCTCACAGTCACGCCCCTTTCACCTCCAGCTCGAATCACACCAGGTCCACTGGATAGAAGGTAGAGCAGCTTTTATCCTCTCAACAGGGTCCTCGCTGAAGATAGCTGTCCCCACGCTGCCCGCCCAGCAATTAAGGGGGAGGCAAGCGTCTCAGCAAGGCACCGAATGGTAACAGTTCCCGGGGCTCACAGTCACGCCCCTTTCACCTCCAGCTCGAATAACACCAGGTCCACTGGATAGAAGGTAGAGCAGCTTTTATCCTCTCAACAGGGTCCTCGCTGAAGATAGCTGTCCCCACGCTGCCCGCCCAGCAATTAAGGGGGAGGCAAGCGTCTCAGCAAGGCACCGAACAGTAACAGTTCCCGGGGCTCACAGTCACGCCCCTTTCACCTCCAGCTCGAATCTCACCAGGTCCCGTCCCATGCTTTTTTGAATTCAGTTACTGTCCTCATCTCTACCACCTCCACTGGGAGACTATTCCACAGATCCACTACTCTTTGCATAAAGAAATATCTCCACATATCACTCCTGAATCTATCTCCCTTCACCCTCATCCCATGTCCCCTCATAGCAGAACTTGCTTTCAATTGAAAGAGGCTCTCTCCCTGAACATTTATGCCACGGAGGTATTTAAACCTCTCAATCATATCACCTCTATCTCGCCTTTCCTCTAAGGTGTACAAATTAAGATCCTTCAGTCTGTCCTCATATGCTTTATAATGAAGACCACTTTTTTGCGCACTCAACTTTTTCACGAGAAATGAAGCTGTTACACAAGTAAAGGGAAATTTATACACTCTGAGGATAGTTGTAAGCTCTTATAGAAGAATGTTGGTTGGGTAAGATGACAAAGTTTTGTATCGTGAAAAAAGTTGAGTGCGCAAAAAATTGTAGCATGATAGTATAGCAATGTTTTGTATTTGTTTTTATTGGTTTTAGTTCTATCCCCTGAAGCAGCGCATGCGAAACGCTAAGGGACATCCAGGTGGGCATCGGGGTTGATATCAGAATCATTGGTCTGGAAGCCTGACAGAACAAGAAAAGAATTGGCAAACTATTGTCTATACTAAAGGGCTTGTTTTGTTAGACTACTTTTTGCTAGAATATGATTCATGAGAGTTTTGAGAAAAGTCTCGCTTCTAGTTAAGGTGGATGGAGGAAATATTAGCAGACCGTTGATGCAAATAGCCCTGGTTGAAATACCTGATGCCTGTTAATGGCGAAAGGTTTTTCCCGGGGGATTCTGAGGTTTGCTGTCTCCATTTTCACTTTGCTGAGAATCCTATACTACTTTGAGGTGAATCAGTAGAGCTGTTTGTGAATTTATGGAGTATTAATTATGTTTCTTTGCCTGACAATGGTCTCTCATTTCTGCTCCCTGTACCTTCTGCATGCATCTTGTATTTGTCCTGTCTGCAGTGGCATCACTTGAGACTCAACCTGTCACATCCATTCACCTCTATGGGATGCACTGCAGGGCCGAGCTGAATTTTTTCTAAGTCAGACCTTTATACCTGGTTTCAACAGGTCTAACGTAGACGTTTCCGGATTACACCTCATATGTACATAGCCTGTTCGGGAATAAGCTTTCTACGTCATGGTGGCTGATTACTCCCCTAGTCCGCCCTCTCCAGCCCACAATCTTAACTCCTGGTGCTTATGCCCAGGACGTGCATGTCAGTGGTGTTCGGAATATGCTGAGGGACATATTTGCCACTTACAAGTCCATGCTGCGCACGGACAGCCCTTATTCATGTTCTAGAATGAAAGCCATATTTAACTTTGATTTTTGGTCCAGCAATTTATTTTTGCTTACTGGGGGCTTCTCATAAGCTTTTATTCACAACTATCTTACTTCCTCCATCCTTCCTTTAGTCTAGCTCTAGCCCAACCATTGCAGTGATGGTATCAACCATAGATTGCAATTCCCTCAACCCCTCCCCCCCCACACACTATGCATGAGCCCCTGTTTAACCATTAGGTATTGCATTGCACAGGTCTTAATACCCTCCACATCAGCATGCGGAACTGCTACAGAGTCATTGGCCCCGCCCTGTTGTTATTATTCTATGATTAAAAAATAAGTTCTATATAATAATAATATATTGAAATAGATGGCTCCTTGTTACAGCCATACTTTAGAAAGACAGATCATTTTTATATATGCATAACAAAATTAGAGTTGGAATTATAAATGATAATAAGGCGGGTACTCTGAGGATTCTTTGCACACGGTTTACAGTATATTACCTACTGTACTTTTCAGTAACAGATTTATCAAGGAATACCAGCTGAAGTGACTGTATCTCTCCCTGTATGCAAATAATGAAGAGCAGTAAATCATGCAAAGACAGAGCAAGACCTGTCAAACTTATTTTATTGGTTTGCCTTCTGCATGGAAAAGAATTTGGCTAAGATTGTGTGCTTTTCTTTTATAACAGAAAGCATAATAAATATTATGTTCCTTCCTAACTTACGCACAGCAGATCACAAAGCCATCAAATTTCTGTTGTTTACTGCCAAGATTTTGGGCTTTTTAATATGCAGAAACATTGCACACCACATTACAATTGGTCTAGTTAAAAAAAATATTCCCAGTGAAGCGTAATTAACAAATATCTCCGGATTTGTTGATAAAATAGTGCAAAGCTGTATTTTACTTCATAAAAATACTAAAACAGTTGCAAGATGAAGCTGAAAGAAACAGCCCTGGTGAAAGCTGTAGTTTGTAATTGGAAAGTTAATTATCTTTCTTAAACCATCAGTTGTCACTTAGATAGACCAGATTCTAGCAGGATCTCCTGGGACTCTCTTTATTTCATTCCTAATGGCTTGGGACCCACCATTTCGCTGTCTCTGAACATTTGGTCACTGAATGCACCATTTATAGAGTATTGTTTAATTAAGGACAAATTAAGAGAACTGTGCACAGAATTTAATTTCATATATAAATTCTTTTAAAGAGGATACTAACTATAGGCATTATAACTTTTCATTATCCCTTGCTTCTACAAGGTATTGACAGGTTTTATTGTTTGCCACAGTTAAGAGTTTTGTTTACTCTTTAGGGAATTGTGGCTAGTGTTACAGTTTTATACTAAAGAACAATAACACTGTAAACTAAGACTTCTTTCTCTTAACCTTTTATGTGCCAGGCTCTTGGAAACCCAAGGTTGCAGGTTATAACGGCAGCCACAGAATTTCCTGGGGCAAGGCTACAGAGTCGAGATGGGGGAGGGGGGGGGGACGGACAAATGCATGAAGCAGTTACTCCTTAGGCATAAGTGGCCTGCTTTAAGCCTCCATATAGCGCACCCTATCTGTGATGTACATATATGACATAACTTTGTGCATCAATCAGCTTCAGATTTTTTTTGTCCTGAGAATTTTTTAAAGTCTGCTTATAATCGATGAATATTTATATACATGGAAATGGAGGTGGTTTTGGGAGTATTCTCTGGACTGGCAATTCCACTTGTCTATGTAATGGTCAGTGGGTCAATTTTAAGAGCACCTATATGGCTTTTGGTATTGTCCATGCAATTTTGGGGAAGAAATCAAAAGTCTTACACCTAGAAAGCAACTCTAACTAATAGAATCTTCAGAAAAAGGCTGTACATAATTTTTGAAATGAGAAACTATCTTACAAAAGTCACATGCCACATGGAAGATCTTTATTAGTTCTATTGATGCAATTCACACATTCTGCGACTGGAAAGGAAACTGAGGCAAATACCATTTGGACAATCAATTTCTAATAAACATTGGAGGAAAGGCTATGCAGAAGGCTGAATAGGAGTGAGCTGGGTAAAAATGGGTATGTACAGAAGTATTTTTGGCCCTCCCTAATTTAAACCTCAAAATGGATTATCTACCTCTATTACTAAAGCATAAACTTGATTATCATTATTGTAAGTATTATTAAGTTATCAAACACATTTTCATCAGAAACTCAAAATACAGTGCAGCATTAAGGGATCTGAGAGCCCTATTCAGAAAGGGACACGTCCGGGCCATCAGGGTGGCCCCAAGCAGAATGGGCCCCTGTCACGTGCAGTGCTGACCCTCTTCTTCCCCACAGCAGAGCAGCCAGTGAAAACCTACCTGCACCCGGCCCCGGCCCAGGGGGTCCGGCCCCAATCACCCTTCGAAGTGGAACAAGCAGCATGTTCCCCCTGTCCCTGCAGGACGTATAGGGCATGACCTGAATCAGCCCTGTACGTCCTACCGCCTCTGCCCACCCTGCTCTGCCCAGACTCCACCCCTCCCACTCCCCATCCATTCTCCCTGTAATGCTGCACTAGCCGTGCAGGGAGGGCCTGAGGGGAAATAGGGGCAGGATGGCTTGCGAGTCTGCACATCCTGCCAGGACATACAGCCCTGTAAGTCGCCTCTTTGAATCGGTCCCTAAGTCACATTAGCTGTTAGCACAGCAGTTGGGACATGTTAACAGTTAACATTGCACCTTATCATTAGCACATGCTAATTTCTGTGTGAAATCTCCAACATGGAAAAAGAGAGAAAGGTAGAGGAAGGCACCTTGCAATCAGAACAGAGGGGCATGTTTACTAAAGCAAGGTAGTTCATAAGATCATAAGATATGCCATACTGGGTCAGACCAAGGTCCATCAAGCCCAGTATTCTCTTTCCAACAGTGGCCAATCTAGGTCATATGTACCTAGCAGTTTCCCCAAGAGACACAAGTTCCACAATGCTTGTACTGGGTCAAGCATTGATATCTTCGGTCACTTCTTAATAATGGTTTATGGACCTTTCCTCCAGGAACTTGTCCAAACCTTTTTTAAACCCAGCTACACTAACAGCCTTTACTACATCCTCCGGTAACAAATTCCAGAGTTTGATTACACGTTGAATGAAAAAATATTTTCTTTTATTAGTCTTAAATAGTTTACCCTGTAGCTTCATTGCATGTCCCCTAGTCTTTCTATATTCTGATAAGGTAAACAATCGATCTACGTTTACCCGTTCCACTCCGTTCATTAATTTATAGACTTCTATCATATCTCCCCTCAGCCGTCTCTTTTCCAGGTTAAAGAGCCCTAACCTTTTTAGCCTTTCTTCATAGGAGTATCCTTCCATCCCCTTTACCATTTTGGTGGCTCTTCTCTGTACCTTTTCTAAAATCGCTATATCCTTTTTAAGATACGGTGACCAGAATTGCACACAATATTCAAGGTGCGGTCTCACCATGGAACGATATAGAGGCATTATAATATCTTTTGTTTTATTTTCCATTCCTTTCCTTATCATACCTAGCATTCTATTTGCTCTCTTGGCCGCCGCTGCACACTGGGCCGAGGGTTTTAACATGGTATCCACAATGATGCCTAAATCTTTTTCCTGGGTGCTGGTTCCTAATGTGGAACCTTGCATCGTGTAACCATAGTTTGGGTTGTTCTTCCCTAGGTGCATAACCTTGCACTTGTCCACATTAAATTTCATCTGCCATTTTGATGCCCAGTCTTCCAATTTATCAAGATCCTCTTGCAATTTTTCACAATCCTCTTGGGTTTTAACAACTTTAAATAGTTTTGTGTCATCTGCAAATTTGATAACCTCACTCGTTATTCCATTTTCCAGGTCATTTATGAATATGTCAAAAAGCAGCGGACCCAGCACAGATCCCTGGGGTACACCACTATTCACCTTTCTCCATTGGGAAAATTGGCCATTTAGCCCTACCCTCTGCTTTCTATCTTTTAACCAGTTCCTGATCCACAATAGTACACTGCCTCCTATCCCATGACTCTTTAGTTTTGCCAAAAGTCTCTGATGAGGGACCTTGTCAAAGGCTTTCTGAAAGTCCAGATACACTATATCAACCGACTCACCTTTGTCCACCTGTTTATTCACTCCTTCAAAAAAACATTACAGATTAGTAAGACAAGATCTTCCTTGTCTAAAGCCATGTTGACTGTCTCCCATTAGGTTGTGACTATCTATATGCTGAGTAATTTTATTCTGTATGATGGTTTCTACCATTTTTCCCGGTACTGACGTCAGGCTCACCGATCTGTAGTTTCCCGGATCACCCCTGGAACCCTTTTTATAAATTGGTGTTACATTGGCGATCCTCCAATCTTCAGGTATTAGAGATGATTTTAATGATAGTTCACAGATTACTGATAGCAGGTCTGCAATCTCATATTTCAGTTCTTTCAACACCCTTGGATGTATACCATCCGGCCCAGGTGATTTGCTACTCTTCAGTTTATCTAATAGTTGTAAGACATCTTCCTGATGTATCGATATTTCCTTCAATTCTTCCGCACTTTTAAATACCACTTCAGTCATGGGTAACATCCCTACATCTTCCTCAGTAAAGACCGAAGCAAAGAATTCATTCAGTCTCTCCGCTATTGCCTTGTCGCCTCTTAGTGCTCCTTTAACCCCTTTATCATCTAATGGACCAACTGACTCTCTCACATGTTTTTTGCTACAAATGTACTTGAAAAGGTCTTTATTTCGCGTTTTTGCTTCCGCAGCAAGCTTCTTCTCAAATTCTCTCTTTGCCTGCCTTATCAATGCCTTGCATTTGACTTGCCAGTGCTTGTGCTGTTTCCAGGTTTCGTCGTTTGGCTCTTTTTTCCATTTCCTGAAAGATGCTTTTTTGGCAACAACAGCCTCTCTGACCTCACCTTTAAACCATGCTGGCAGTTTTTTGGACTTCCTTCCACTTTTCTTAAAGCATGGAATACAGCTGGTCTGGGCTTCCAAGATAGTATTTTTTAACAACACCCAAGCTTGATGTACCTCTTTAACCTTCGCAACTGCTCCTTTTAGTTTTTTCTTAACTGTTTTCCTCATTTTATCATAGTCTCCCTTTCGAAAGTTAAAAGGTAGTACTGTGGATTTCCTTACTATCCCTCCTCCACTAATTAAATCAAAGGCGATCATGCTATGATCACTATTGCCAAGTGGCCCCAACACCCTTATCTCTTGCACTAGATCTGGTGTTCCACTAAGGACTAGGTCTAATATGGCTTCCCCTCTGGTCAGTTCATGAACCAGCTGCTCCAAGAAGCAGTCATTTATTTCATCTAGGAACTTTATCTCCCTAGCATGTCCTGCTGTGACACTGACCCAGTCGATACCGGGGTAATTGAAATCACCCATTATTATTACTGCGCTGTAAATTTTGTTAGCTTCCTTGATTTCTTTGAGCATTTCATCATCCATTTGGTCATTCTGACCAGGTGCTCGATAGTACACCCCCACTGCCATCGCCTTCCCCCTTTTATATGGAATTTCAATCCATATAGATTCTACAGCAGATTTTGTTTCCTGCAAAACTTTAATCCTTTCTGAGTCAATGCCCTCTCTAACATAGAGCGCAACCCCTCCACCAATTTGATCAGCTCTATCATTACGATATAGTTTGTACCCAGGTATCACAGTGTCCCACTGGTTGTCCTCCTTCCACCATGTCTCTGATATTCCAATCATATCCAACCTTTCATTTAGTGCTTTATATTCTAACTCTCCCATCTTATTCTTTAGACTTCTAGCATTTGCATACAAGCATTTTAGAGAATGCATTTTATTCATGTTAATTTGGCTATTGTTAGACATGGGTAAATTGGGATCTTTAAGCTGTGTCTGCTCCATACTTGAGGGCATTTGGGCTACTTTACTCTTTTGTGGAACCTCTCTGCTTTTGGTAGTATCCTTCAAGGATACATTCTTCCGAACCATCCGCTCTTGGGCGACTGTCGGCTTTCCCCTAATATCTAGTTTAAAAGCTGCTCTATCTCCTTTTTAAAGGTTAATGCCAGCAGCCTAGTTGGTAGCGCTTTCTTTAGCATGGGGCTAACACACACTTTGGCTGTGTGACAAGGAGCGCACGATCCAAAAATGCTATACATGCTAAATTGGGGAAACTGGAAAATTTGTCCAAAAAATTGAATTTAAGGTTTATACACTTTCCACCCGCTGTACTATTTAAGAAATAACATCTTGATGTTTTGATGATGCCTGAGAATGCTCTACCTCCTACTTCCAAGGTGCACTATCTTCCTTCTAAGAAAGATCTAGCAGCGTTGCTTCTGAAGAGGACACAGGTTTTGGAAGACTCCACAGCTGAAGGAACCCAGAGATCAACTCTGTGGTCACTTTTATTCTTGAACCAGACCGAATGTGAACCCTTTAGTTGTTTTTTCGTAACAGAGAGAAGCTTTTTCTTGGATAAAAAGTCTGGGTTTTCCCAGACATTTCCTTTGTGACAAGCATAATGCTGATAGGGGCTCTTCCGGCCAGTCTGGATGTCCAAAATATGGACGGCACAAATTAGACCCTGATTCTGCAACCATGTGAACCAGATATTCCTGCAGGAGCAGAATCGGAATGTTAGATGGGCTGGATGGGCCCCAATTCTGCTGCCCTGCACGTCTAGCCATGGCCCTGTCCAACCCTCCCAATGCCCCTGCGTGGGGCTTCAGTGCCATGCTGTCCCATTGCTATGGCACCGGGATGCCATGCAGGAGCTTCCACTCCCTGCTGCACCACAATCATGCCTTTCCCCACCGCTCAACTCCCCCTGAGCAGCCTGCCAAGGCCGGGATCTGGCTGCAGGGATCCCCTGCTGCTGCCCACCTGATCCACGAGGCTCACTGGTGGCACCCCTCTCGGCCAGGGAGACTTATTCTACCTCAGAGGTAGAATATGTTCCCAGTCCCTCTGTGCACCCCAAGATGTACAGGGCCATGACCAGAATCGGCCCTGTACATCCGGGGTCCTGGGACTGCCTCTGCCCTGCCCATGCTCCTCCTCTGGCCCACCCACTCCTGCCCCCATCTAGTGCTCCCTGTACAGTTGTTCTGAATCAGGTCCCATGGAATAGTGGGGGTTGGACGTCTGGGTCAGACATCCACCCCCGCTATTCCTGTCTCAGTATGCCAGCCATAGTCTAAAAGGCAACAATTTCTTCTGTTGTGCTCTGAGGTTGTTTCTTTAGATTTTTCATGTATGCTAAGGTTTCCTTGTAGATGTTTGATTCAGTTGTCCAATGCAAGAAATGTATTCCAAGCAGTTGTATTCCTTTTTGGATTCCCAAAATTTAGCTCCATGGTAGTGACAGTTTCACCCACTTGAGATTGATTCTCTCTAAGGACCTTTAGGTTGTAGGTATTTGGATCATGTCCTAGCCTTTTCCCTTTGAACCTTTTCTTTTGTGTTTGTAAGATGCGATCTAGCCCTTTTCGGTGGCCTCCCTCCTCTTACTTGAGGGCTAATAGTGAGTAGCACAATATTGCAGAGGTTTTTTTTCTTTATGATTAAGGATGTTCTTTTGCTTTGCTATTTCTTTTGTACTGTACTATATTCAAGTATAAATATTTGCTTGATGTACTGTTTATTAAAATTCATAAATAAATAAATAAATAAATAAATAAAATGTTTAAAAAAAGAACAAGACGCAACCCTTCAAAACATTCTGCAATCATCTTTTTGCCTTCCACATTCAAGTCCAGGCACTTGCTCAGCCCTCTCACGCTCATTGCTTACCAATAGAGAAGTTGCTTCGTTCTTTTTTGCATGTTTTTGGTCAAGGAGGAAAGATTGAGCGAAACATTAAAACATTTGGACACCTTTTTGATCTGTCTGCTGTTAACCTGTTTGACATGCAAGCTAAAAAAATGCATTTAGTGTGAAGTTTAGTGAAACGGAAAGATGATGTAAACTTATCAGTCCTCTGAGGTGCCATCCAACACACACAAGGACTCCTTTACTGCCATCTATCTATTGTAATACAGCTTCATCTCACCTACTGTTAGAACAGCGGAAGAGGAGAGGGCGACAGAACGATTGCATCATCCACCATATCACAGATCAGTCTCCTGACAGCAAAGCAAGACAGCATTCATTTTAAATTCTATTAAAATCTTTCATTTCTATTATCGTATTATTCATGTTGAGCAAGATATGCTAAAGGGGATTTCCCCTTTTGTGTCTATAGGGAAAATACTCGGTACATCTGGCCCTTTATTATCTAATGTGATGGAACAGATTTCATTTTCAAGAAGTAAGGTTTTTAATTATATTTTAATACAGAATCACATTTCTGATTACAAATCTTCATTTAGCCCAAGCAAAATATGTCTACTCTTTTTTCCTCTTACGTTTCAATTGTTTTCTTTAATTTGCACCTACACTGGGAAGGTGGAAAAATGTTGTATAAAATTGATGCAACCATCCCCCCACTTCTTAAGTGCTAACTTTAAATTCCATTTTCATTATCTTGGTGCACATTATATGGCTCTTTACTAGGAAAATTACCTAGTTAGAATATTTCACTATTTATTAAGCCATAGAAGCGACCAGGAAGAGCTGTGCATGCAAATCAGAATGTGCCCGAAAAAACATACCACAATGATGTATTTCTGAACTTTCCCATAGATGCAGATTGTGTATTGGTAAATAATCGAGAAAATAAGGTACTGTGTGTGCTTTATGTCAGTCATCTCTCCTCTGATCAGCATTTGTCAAGGGTGTGAGAGACAGGCTAGGTGGAGAAGAGATTCATTACACTCCCATGCTCTGCCCTTCCCCTCTTCTCCCCAAAGAATGAAGTGACAGGTCCCCAATTCCCAGCCCCATTTCTTCCTCACTCAGACTAATGAGATCCCTCTGATGCTCCTTCTTTCTCCTACCCATGACAATCTACAGCAGGAGAGCTCCATTCCCTTCTATCCTCCTGCTGAAAAGAAAAATAACAGCAGAACTTCAGCCTTGCCACCACTCCCTCAGCCTCTTCTAAAGAGATCAGAATGAAAGGACTGCACCCCTG
The DNA here is from genome assembly GCA_033557465.1 of Ichthyophis bannanicus. Taxonomy (NCBI): domain Eukaryota; kingdom Metazoa; phylum Chordata; class Amphibia; order Gymnophiona; family Ichthyophiidae; genus Ichthyophis; species Ichthyophis bannanicus. The sequence goes on along the minus strand of CM066031.1, from coordinate 612,848,946 downwards.
GCATTCCTCTGTAAAGAGAGGAGGGGTGGGATCCCACCTCAACCAACCTTCCCTCGGAGAAACAACAATGTGGTGGAACCCAGTATATGCTGCCCTTCCTTCTGTTCTAACCTCTACATCACTCATAACCCTCCTTCCAGAGGGAGGTGACAGACCAAAGGATTCATCTGAGCCAGAGCTCTGCTTTTATGAACTAGACTCCTGGGGCTTATTTACTGAAGTTTAGTGTCAGTGTTACTCCAGTGAAAAACTTGTCCATTATTTCCTCTTTCAATATAATGGAATTGTATCCCTGATAACTCTGGTGCAGTATTTACATCAGAGGAAAAACTTCCAGAAAACTTTATTAATTGAGTGTCCTTCTGCTTAAATTAGAATCTTTCCTCATGACTGCCTCCATGGCACGGGGAACAGCTTGCTTCACTGCCATACGCATAAATACTTTTGAGAAATATGCCTTCGTACTTTGAGTACACAATAGCGCACGCTATTGACTGACAGTGCACACCATTTGTTCATGTGGAGATTGGAATCAAGATGTCAAGGTTGGGATGCACTTATTTCTGATGATGTTTTGGAAACAACTCTGCTAAAGGTGAAGCTGTTTCTAAAATATGAATAAGGAGATGCAGGAGTGCACGGGGATTTATATTCATGTGCAGCGAGAGGAGCCATTTCACAAAGGTGCACGTGGAAAAAAATCGATGGAGGAAACCTGGCAACTTACACATGTATCTGAATCATTTTGCAAACTTAGATAAGCAGATGCTCTTGATTAACTACAGAAGATCCCGTCTTTACCTACTGTAATTTCAATTTGATAGGACAATTAAACATTGGGGGATATCCCCCACAATACATCTTATAAAGGGATGGCCAAAAGTGAATTGTTTAAATTCTTATTTGTACCAGGGAGCATATGTAAATCAAAACGTGGACAATTTTGGACTTACACATGCATTTCCTTGATGAAATTGGGAATATACCTGTAGATTTTTGTCCCATACAAACCACGCTTACGATACATCCCTGTATACCCCCATGCAATTTCAGCGTGATATGGAGAGGCATGTCTAAAATGAGCCTTTTCTAAAATGGCTATTTACACATAAATGCAATTTAAACATGCAAATGGTCATATGTACACATATTAATCATGATTAAGGCTTCTAAAATAACCCCCAATATTGTGCACTATTGTACATACTGTCGCTAAATAAAGTGCACTATTCACTCATAGTATACTATTCATGGCATTCCCCCTGAAACAAATAAAAAAAGTAAAACAAAAAAATCCCTCAATGACATAGAAAACTAAACAAAACAAAGTTTTGGCTTGCAAACCCGTAATGGTTTATGTACCTCTGGTAAGTAATTTGATCATAACCATGTTTAAATTGAAAGTTAATATGTATTAAAATATGCAAATGGGTGATAATGGGCTTATTAGCTTATTGCCCTACTTTCTACTCAAATTTTAGTTCCATGGGAAAGACTGGTGTTAAAACGCTAGTGCACAAACCTAAAATGCTGTCCTTTTAACTTCCCATTTCTTGCATTCCAGTTACATACTTAACCCTCTCAATAGCTGATCATAACCCCAAGTGTGTCTACCTCAATAACATCAACTTGCAGGACCAAACTTTCCATCCTCCTAATCCTCTCAGTATCTGGTACCAATCCTCTCAGTATCTGATTCTAGTTCTGCCCCTCCCTGTGTGCTCCTTATCACTATATTGACTGTATTCTCAACTTCTGGTTACTGCCTTGAGCACCCTACACACTTGATCACAGCCCTAATTCTCCCAATACTCAGTCTCAAGCCCAAATCCCCTCCTCCATCACAACCCCCTACAGCCTCCCTGGGCCTTCTGTGCACCCATCAAACCCACTGGAAGATTTTCTTACCTACTGTAGACTTGCCTTCACATCAAATGATGCCAGTAATTTCCAAGGAACAGAATATGACATGACAGTAGTAACACCATTTGTAAAGTAACAGTAGGCTTTCATTTGAAAAGGGAAGCATGATGTGTGCTTCAAAAGGTCAGAGGAAACTTTCAAGAGGATTATGGATCTCTCCCCATTTGCTTGTTCTCAATTCCTCTTTCCCCTTTCCTTTATCATCTATAAAACTGTCCTCTTTTGCTTTCTCCTCTTCTCTTTGTTTTCACTTTCCTTTTTAGATTATTTACTTTTTTTGGGTTCTTTTGTTTGCCTGGGAACAGTTCCCATGGGGGTAGGGGGGATTGGGTAGGGAAGGAAATCCTTTCAAGGCCCTTGGCACAAAGTTAAAGAAGCTCTTGATTCTGAATGGGTCATTCCAATTCTCTTTACTGTTGTACAATGTCCAACTCAAACAGCAACAGGTTGATTATTATCACTGATTGGACAACCAGAATATGGATTAGGTTTATTAGATTTCTCTGCTAGCATACTTAGACATGGTTTCACAGAATCTCTGGCACAAGTACATGGCAAAAGAAAAATCTATGTAGTATATCTGTACAGCAGGAATTAATAGATTCAGAAGGCAAAAAATCCATATAGCTCCAGACCAGACAAACTTTGGGTCAATCAGGAAACAAGAAGATTACTAAGAGTAAGAGTTAAGAGTAGACTAGCTAGGAGCAACACTCTCTTCCACAAGATACCTGCCTTCTAAACTGAAGATCACTGGTCCAAGGCCAGTCTCTGACTATGAGGAAAAAATGGCAGTTGTTTTTTTTCTTTTATTTGCTGAAACCTCTAATAACCTTTCAGCTATGTTTTAAATTTGAGACACAGCAATTTAGCACTCACAATTTAGCTCATAACCAATGCTTACTTGAAATGTTGGACTTATTAAAGCAAAGTTGCCATTGATAATCTACTTCTACCATATAAAGTCTTTTTTTCTTTTTTTAAAGTGATCATGTGTCCAACACAAAACTAATAACAATAAAAATAGTCCATAGAAAATGCCAACTATGACCTATTGTATTTTGAAAGGGTAACACACTATTCTGCTTCAGGGCTGTTAGCTTTTCCAAATGAAATGACTTATCCAGTCAGAATGGAACCATCCAACTTTTCATCCTGGTTCTTCCATGAACTCTCTGGCTGTTCAAAATAATGGCCACAGCATTATTTCATACCGATTTTTGACTCCTCTCATATCAACCTTGAGTGGTCAATCCACCGATGACATCACATTCTCACAACCTATACCGATGTATTCCAATTGATCTGTAAATTTAAAGTCTTAGGATGAACTGTGTCTAAGGTAAATATCTAGAATTGTTCACGATAATTCAACTTTTCCTCTCAATTCCCTCCTCTCCAAAACCTGAGTATGTAATCTAATACCCACCAAGTCGTCAGAGAAAGCATGATCTTTAGTCAAGCAATGCTTTGCCATCGGTGCAGATTTGTTCTTCATATTTAAATGAGACTTATGTTCACCCAGCTTCTTCACTGTAGACCATCTTGTGCACCTAACATATGTTTTTCCACATGGACAATTAATAGCATAAACCACAAATGCTGTTTGACAAGAAGTTTTCCATCAAGACTGCACAATTTGCTGATTGGGAAAATCCATATTGTCCCTTCAATTGTCAAAGCAAAAATTCACAGTGGCCACAAGCATAATGACCCAAAGACTCTTCCACAGGAGTCATTGATATATCCCATGTCACTGACTTTGTTACAAAATCAGAAATGCTTTGGTTCCTCTGATATGCCACAATGGGGCAATCAGCAAAACACACATGTGATTGCACACATGTGATTGCAGTACTTATAAAGTATTACCGCTATCATAGGAGCTTCACAGTAAATGGTAACACACACACTAACGGTGCCCCCTCATTATTATTTTTATGTATACTATTAAAAGGTAATAAGAGATGTTCCCATTGAACATGTAAGCCCCTTTTGTAAGCTTTTTAAACCACTTGTTTAGGATATCCATGCTTTTTATATCTTGTAACATGCACCTTAACCTGTAATAGATAATCCTCTTTATTTATTTTATTTATTTATTTAACAGTATTTCTAAACCGCCTTATCTTAATAATCAAGGTGGTATCACAGCAAGCAATCAGGTAAAGTGTGTGTGTTGTACATGCAGTGAGGATAAAACTTAGTTGTGTGAGGGATGTGTTGGGTGCTTGATTAGTTTGAGCTATATACAGGGTGGGCTATTTACAGTGTTATTTACAGTGTTTACAGTGTTGCATATCCGACAAAGTCTTAAAAACTGACTTACTGGAAGATCTTGTTTTAATTTCAATGGAAGGTGACTTGAAAATGTAAATGGAGCAAATTATTTTTTTCAACTAACTTTTGATACAGAGTGGTATTTATTCCAACTTCAGTTTTTTCCACCATGATGTCTAAAACAGGAATATAAAACAAGTGGCTAGATCATTGAAACTGCAAATTCTCCTTACAGGAATTAATCCATGCAACAAACTTCTGCAAGGAGCTACAGTTGTACCCACTATAGCTACTTTGTACATGGTTCATTTTGAAGAGTGGTGTCTTTACAGTTCCCATTGGATGTCATCCATTAAGCTTTGGAAAATATATTTGGATAATGTCTTTTGCATATGGCATGGGACAGCAGAATCCTTGCAACCTTTAATTACATATTCAAACCCTGCATTCCAAAGTCCTACCCAACTCACTCAGCTCACACGTAGAGACAACCAAGCCCAACAAAACCTCTCCAGACTCCCAACAAACCAATCTCTACCTCTGAAGTGAATACAACCAAATATTCTACCTAAGCACCTAAGGACAGCTCAGCCACAAACATGTCAACCTTTGAATTTATACTCAGCTTGCTCTATCTCTTAATACTAATCACTCACTCTGAGTCACATACTCCTTGAATAGGCCACATACCTATCATCCACTCATACCCCCCCACACAGGTTATTCACACCAGTACCCACTCTGAAAAACAGAGCAGCCTGTGTCCTTATCCAAATCAAGCCTCAAGCATCATCTACTCTACCTATCCATGAAAACAGACTCAACCAACCCAACATCAAATGTATACTTCTTAATGCACATTCAGCTCGCAACAAAAAATACTCACTGACTACCTCTGTGATCACCAATCACCTCTGTGATTATGTTGGTATCTGAATCTTGGTTCACTAACACTGACAATGTCCTGATTACCTAACTCATAGATTCCAATTACAAACTTTTGAACTGTCCCAGAACCAACTGCAAAGAGGGCAGAGTCTTCATTCTGCCCAGGAACAATCTGGACTTCTGCACCACTGCCACTAACACAGGAGGAGGAATCAACACCATCACTACCTCAAACAAACACTTAACACTCTACCTGACCTATAGGTCTGCTAACCCAAGAACTGAAGAACTACCAGCCTTATTAGAAGCCACATACACTCACAACCTAAGTAATAACCAACTCCTCCTACCTGGAGATCTAAACCTCTCCTCAGCCAACCCCAGAATATCAAAACTTTTATAGAAGCAATGGAGGCACTAGAATACACCCAATTAGTTAATGAACCAACATACATTAAAGGAAACATCTTAGACCTCATCTTTGCACCACAGAAGATGATCAGAGACTACCGACTGCTGGAACAGACTCAGTGCCCTGGTCGGACCACAAAACAGTCTTGTTCTACATTTCACGGATCTAACCAAATGACAAAAACACACACCATCAAACCCCAACTCATAGGTTCCTGCAGCTGGACAAGAAAACCTTCCTAGACAACCTCTTACCACATATCAACTATAGCCCTGACAATATCAACACAATAATCCATAACTTGAATCAAACAATAAGCAAAATTGCCATAAAGCCACAAACAAATGCAAATTACAAACCTCACACTGCTGCATTCTAGTACTCTGGAGAGCTAAAGAACACCAAGCGCAAATTCAGACAGCTAGGGAGAAAATGGAGAACATCAAAGAGCACAACTGACCTTGACAGTTATATGTCCAAATTACATGAATACCAAATCCTAGTAAACAACAAGAAAAAGGAATACCACACCAAACTCATTTTAAATTCACTAAACCATCCCAGAGAGCTATCTGAAATAGTAAGATCTCTGCTCAAAATCTTTGCTCAAGACTGCAGAAAACAAGCTTTTTCCACAAATCCTAGCCAATCACTTCCAAAGCCAAGTGTTCCTAAGAAACTACAGTATGCAAGAACAATAACCACAACTTGGCAATACAACAGCCCAGCCATGACCACCTGGAAATCATTCACATCTATATACCCTGAATACTTGGAAAACATCATCATCAACCTTAACCCACAACCTCCCCACTTGATCCTTGCCCTGTTAGTTGGATCAAAATAGCTTGTACTGAATTGCTCCCCATCATACATAAAATCACACAGCTCTCCCTTACACAAGGATATATGTCTCCTGAGCTCAAAAGAACATCTGTCCATCCTATAAGAAAAGGCACAGGATTAGATCCTAAACTACCTACTTCATATAGGCCCATCTCTAGTTTATCTTTCCTCACAAAAAAGTATTGAAAAAGCTATATTACTGCAACTTCAAGACCATATCTACACATATGCCCCACTCAACACGACCAATTTGGATTCAGGCCTAACCACAGTGTGGAAACTGTTAACAGCCCTAATGGACAGACTTATTAGGGGTACCGAGACACAACACAAGGGCTTTATAATAATAATCCTGGATATCAAGGCAGTGTTTGACTCAGTACCACACAATATTTTACTCGATGTCTACAGCCACTAGGTCTGGTTGACACAACCACAAAATAGTTTAAATCCTATCTCACTGACCGCAAACAACAAGTAATGATAGAAGGGCAATGCTCAGTCCTATTCACACAACAAGAAGGAGTCCCCCAAGGTTCAGCCCTCTCATTCTTCCTATTCATCCCTCTCATCCCTCTAGCCCACCTGCCCAATCATCCGATCTTATAATGTACTCAATCATATCTACGCAGATAATGTGATGCTATATGTACCAATTTCCAACACAAAACCAGTTTACACCTCCCTCACAAGATGCTTCAGTGCTGTTATGCAAGGGTTATCAGAACACAGTCTCTTCATAAACCACAAGACAGAAGCCCTCTTCATCTCTAGGGACACAAGCTACAACCCACAATCCACCATAACAATAGCAGGGCTACAATTAAAAGTAAAATCTGAAGTGTGATATCTGGGCATAACCCTAGACCAATACCTAACCTTACAACTCCACATTGATATCACCACCAGAACCATATACCAAAAAATAAAAATAGTACAGCACTTCAAGACATGACTGGACCTCCAAAACTACAGCACAGTCTTCCAAGCACCAGTCCTGCCACACCTCGACTACTGCAACATTCTCTTACAAGGTCTACTGAACTACATATTTCATCCATTGCTACTAACCCAGAACATTGCTGCTCACATCCTCTGCAATGCCACCTGAGCAGACTATATAACTCCAATACTCAAACAGTTACACTGATTGCCTGTCAAAGTTAGAGTAAAATATAAAGTAATGCTGATAGCATTCAAAATATCCCAAGAACTCTTCTCAGTCTACTACTATTATATTATTAATCATTTATAGAGCGTTACAAGGCATACACACCACTAGAAGATGGTCCCTGCTTGTTAGAGCTTACAATATAATTGAGACAGACAATACAATACAAGAGAAACAAGGGGTTCAAATAGGGAAAGGAGACATAAGGAGAACAAGGGATTTGAATCCAAAAGCAGCCTCAAAGAGAGAAGCTAAGGGGGAGAGATGAGACCTAAATTATAGATTCAGGAAGTTTGTTCCTTGCATAAGGAGCAGTAAGGCAAAAAGATTGAAGTCTAGAGTTGGCATTGGAAGAAAAGGGCATAGAGAGGAGAAAGCCAGAAGAAGAGCGGAGTTCACAAGGAGGGATGTAGGGAGAGAGGAGAGAGGAAAAGTAGTGAGAAGCAGTAGAGTGAATGCATTAATAGGTCAGAAGGAGAAGTTTGAATTGGATATGGAAATGTATGAGGAGCCAATGAAGTGTTTGGAGAAGAGGGGTTATATGAATGTATCATGGCTGGAAAAAGATCAGCCATCCAGCAAAGTTCTGAACAGATTGAGGAGAACAGAGATGACTCAGAGGGTGACCAGCAAGGAGGAAGTTGCAATAGTCCAGACAAGAGGTGACCAAATAGTGGATAGAAGTTTTAGTAGTGCATTCAGAGAGGAAAGGGTGAATTTTGTTAATGTTATAGAGAAAGAAATAATAGGTTTTAGCTATCTGTTGGATATGTGTGGAGAGGGAGAAGTCAAGGATGACCCCAAGGTTGTGGGCCAGAAAGTAGAAGAGTGTTATCAACAGAGCTAGAGGAAGGTGGAAGGGGGGAGGAGGGTTTGGGGGGGAAAATGAGAAGTTCAATCTCAGCCATGTTCAACTTCAGACAATGGTGAGACATCCAAGCAGCAATGTCAGACAAGCAGGCAGAGATATGGGCTTGGAATGTAAGAGAAATGTCAGGTATAGATAGATAGATCTGAGAGTCATCAGCATAAAAATGATACTGAAAGCCATGGGAAATGATGAGGACACCAAGGAACTGGGTACAGACAGAGAAAAGGAGAGGGCTCAGGACAGATCCTTGTGGTATACCAACTGAGAGAAGGATGACAGTAGAGGAATATCCACCAGAACAAACACTGAAAGAGAAATGGGAGAGATAAAAAGAGAACCAGGACAGCACAGAGCCCCTAAAACCAAGAGAGGGCAGTGTCGAGGAGAAGGAGGTGGTCAACAGTATCAAAAGCAGCAGAAATGTTGAGAAGGATGAGAACTGAGTAAAGATCCTTGGACTTAGCCAGGAACAAGTCACTGGAGACTTTGGCAAGAGCTATTTTAGTAGAATGAAAGAGATGAAAACCTGACTGAAGAGGATCTAAGAGGGCTTGAATGGAGAGAAATTCAAGGCAGAAGGGAAGAAGTGAAATGGGTCAATAATTAAAAGGAAAATTGGGGTCCAGTGAAGGTTTCTTGAGGAGAGGTGTGATCACAGCATGCTTGAAGACTGCAAGGAAAGTTGCAGTAGAGAATGAAATGTTGAGAATATGTGAGATGGAAGGGATGATAGAAGAGGAGATGGAGTTAAGGAGATGGGTGGGGACAGGATCAGAGGAACAGGTAGTGAGTTTAAAGGAGGAAAGGAGAAGAGAGGTTTCTTTTTTGGAGATCATAGAAAAGGATTAAAGGGTGATATAAGTTGAGGAGGAAAGTTGGTATTGAAGAGGGTGTGAAGATTTAGAGGGGAATTGGTGTGTAATCTTATGGACTTTGTCATGGAAATAGGGAGTTGAGAGCTGAAAAGAGATGGCGGAGGTCAGAGGCAAGAGAGTTAGTCAGATGGATAAAATAGTTTTGCTTGGTGAGTGCAATGGCAGACAGGAAGGAAGTAAGCATGAATATGAAATGAAGAAAGTCAGAAAGGGAACAGGATTTGAGCCAAGTATGCTCGGCTGAGTGGGCACAGGAGCATAGGTAGCGGGTAGTTAAAGACAGCCAGGGCTGAGGTGAAGTGCAAGATTATCCAGAGCAGAGTTGAGAGCAGTATTATAGGAAATTATAGCCTCATCAACAGATTTAGAGGACAGAGTGGAAGAAAGAGATGATGAGACAGGAATGGAAAGAGTCAATAGATCTATGGCATGAAGATTCCATAAAAGGTAGGAGGAGACAGGGAGAGATTGAGGTGGGGAGTCCCCACTGTCAGCCATTCCGCTCCTATATCCCTCCTTTGTGTGTCGCTTCTCTGCTCTCTGTCCTTTTTTTTCTGCCTGTTCTGCTACTGTCCTATCCAATTAATGGTGTTCTTTCTTCACTTTGTTTCCTCTGCAGTCTTTGTTTTTATGATTGTGCACCGCTCTAATGCAATTTCCTGGGCAGTATATCAAATGTCTCAATAAAGAATGAAGCTTAACAAGCCATGGTCAGATAAGGGAAGAACTGAAGTATGGAAATTAGAGGGTAAACAATTAGAAATGAAAACAAGGTCAAGACAGTGACTATGCTGTTGAGTGGGGGCAGAAGATCAAAGCTGGAGGTTATATGAGGAGCTAAGGGAAAAGAGTTTAGATGAATGGGAGTCAGAAGGGTTATTGATATGAAAATTGAAGTCATCAAGAATAAGGGAGAGCGAAGAAGAATCCAGAAATAAGGAAAGTCACAAGTCAAAGTCAATGAGAAAGGTAGAATTGCACTTGTCAGAGGGTCTATAGATAACAGTAATCTGGAGAGGTAGGGGATTAAAAAGACAAATAGAGTAGACTTCAAAGGATGAAAAGGAGTGAGACTGAGGCAGAAGGAGGGGTGAAATTGGCAAGAAGGAGAAAGCAGAAGTCCAACATCACTACCGAGGCTAGTGGCACGAGGAGTGTGGGAGAATTGGTAGCCGTCATGACAGAGGGAAGTGACTGAAGCAGTGTCATCAGGGAGGAGCTAGGTCTCAATAAGAGCCAGAAGATGGAAAACATATGAGAAAAAGACGGGTAAAGGGAAGTTTAATAGAAATGGAATGAGCATTCCATAAAGCACATGAGAAGGGGAGAGAGGAGGGGGATAGGAGAGAGATATGAATGTGACTGGGGTGGTAGAGAAAGGAACTACAGTGTAATATGAGAGCACACTCACCCAGACACAGCCACCCACACCCTGCTCCCTCTAAATCTCGTCATTGCCCTAGAAATAGAACCCTACGCTACTCTGATAAGAAATCTACACGTAACTTATCCAACCTTATCCATATCCCTCTCCTCCCCCCCTTCCACTCTCCCGTTTTCATGCGCCCTATGGAACGCATGATCAGTCATTAAAAAAAAAAAACTTTATTCGTGACCTTTTTATCTCCAATGCCCTAAACCTTCTTGCCTTGACCGAGACCTGGCTCCCCCCAGACGACACTGCATCCCTTGCCTCTCTCTGCTATGGGGGCTACCAGTTCTCCCATACACCTCGATCTACTGGTTGCGGAGGTGCTGTTGGCCTCCTACTCTCTCCCTCCTGCCAATTCCAACCCCTCCTGCCACCCCAATCACACTCCCCCTTCTCCTTCGAAGTCCACTCCATTTGCCTCCTCTCACCACTTCCCCTCCGAATAGCTGTTATTTATCGCCCACCGGACAAACCCAAATCTACCTTCCCCATCGACTTTGACTCCTGGCTTTCTGCCTTTATGGATCCCTCCTCCCCCACTCTTATTCTTGGCGATTTCAACATTCACATTGACGACTCCTCTGACCCCCATGCCTCAAAGTTCCTCGCTCTTACCTCCTTGTTTGACCTCCAACTTTGCTCCACTGCCCCCACACACCTACACGGCCACTGCCTTGACCTAATACTCTTCTCCAACTCCTCTCTTTCAAACATCCGCAAATCAATCCTTCCCTCATCTGACCATCACCTCTTAACATTTACTCTTCAGCTTCCGCCGTCCCAACCTCATCCTGTCTCCTCCAACCTATTTAGAAACCTTCATAATACTGACTCTCCCCTCCACCATCTCTCCATCTCTTTCCTCCATTTTATCCTCCAAGTCCGTCGACGAGGAATTATCCTCATACAATGCTACATTATCCTCAGCCCTTGACACTCTTGCCCCTCCCACCCCACATCCTGTCAAACGATCTACTCCCCAGCCCTGGCTTTCACCCACAATCCATTACCTACGCATCTGCGCCTGTTCTGCCAAACGAGCTTTGTCCAAATCCCGCTCCCCAGAAGACCTTCTACACTTCAAATTCATGCTTGGCTCCTTCCAGTCAGCCTTAGCACTTGCCAAGAGCTTAAAAGGGAGAGAGGAGGCATTGTGGGTTAAACTAGAAAGAGGGAAAGAGAAATCTATTTGCATTGGTGTAATATACAGAACTCCCTCACAAGAGGAAGAGGTGGACAGAGAGTTAATTGAAGACATATGCAGCATTGCTAGGAAAGGGGAAGTGCTACTGATAGGAGATTTCAATATGCCAGATGTTGATTGGCACATTCCTGCTGCAGTATAATCTAGAAGTAAGGAGATCCTGGATTCTCTACAGGGAGAACTATTCAGGCAATTGGTAATAGACCCCACACGTGAAGGGGCCATACTGGACTTGGTGCTTACCAATGGTGAAAGTGTTTCTGATGTTGTAGTGGAAGATCATTTTGCATCCAGTGATCACCAGATGGTGTGGTTCAGTATTAGGACTAGGGCTGTTAGAATCCATTCCAAGGTGAGGATCTTAGACTTTAGGAAGACTAACTTTGCAAAGATGGGCCAATACCTCAGGGAGTCGTTAGTGGGATGGGAACAGCTGGGGGATGTAGAAAAACAGTGGGCAAAACTGAAAGGGGATATTTTAAGGGCAACCAACCTTTTTATTAAAATGGTAAATAAAGGCAAAAGGAAAAGGAGACCGCTATGATTTTCGAAGGAAGTAGCTGAAAAAGTGAAGAAAAAGAGGGAGGCCTTCATGAAATACTCGTACAAGAGATCACAGAGAGAGGAAGACAGGCATCTGTATTTGGAAAAACTTAGAGAAGCTAGCAAAGTAGTCAAGAAGGCAAAGATTCAAAAGGAGGAGGAAATAGCCAATGCAATAAAATGGGGGGATAAGACATTTTTCAGATATATTAGTGAGAAGAGGAAGGGCAAAAGTGGTATTGTCAGACTCAAGGGTGCAGGGGGGGGGGGGAATATGTAGAAGCTGATAAGGATAAAGCGGAATTGCTTAACAAATATTTTTGTTCTGTGTTCACAGATGAAGAACCAGGAGCAGGACCTCAGAAAACACTCACAAATAGGAACAGAAGCGAGGGACATATTGAACAATTTTCAGAAGGCTGTGTTCGTGAGAAACTAGCTCAACTTAAAGTAGACAAAGCGATGGGACCGGATGGGATACACCCTAGAATACTGAGGGAACTTGGGGACGTTCTAGCAACTCCACTGACTGACCATTTCTTTTTTTTTTTTTAAACTTTTATTTTCATTTTGCAACAAACAAAAGAAACAACACACCAAAAAAGACAAAACAAGCATACAATAAGGAAAAGTAAACCCATTACCCCCCACCCCGATGCTTCTTCTCTACCCGATTATATCAGCATGTGAGCGCTTCCAATTAACAGTGATTATACATCAAACGATCAAAAGAGTATCTACAATACAGCATGATCATGAGACAAAGATATATACAAAGTCAGACAGGCAAATGAGAGCATTTAGCAAAATGTACATAGTCATTGAGCAGCTTCCATTGAGACCAATGAGAAGGAGTCTGAACGGAGAAAGCGAACAGACGAGGTATTTGTTCATATTTACTGTAAAGACAGGCATGATTCCCCCAGTCATTGGGGCTCAAATGGGAGCTAAGCTGCCAGTATTACTTAATTAGGGAAATACTTACTTAGGGAAATAGCAATGCTAAACATGAAGTTCGAAAGGAGATAAGCCATTTTTGGGAGAGAGGGGATCCCCGCAACTAGGCGAAGTCCCACTATCCTCCAAGAAAGGGGCTCCTGAGAGTGCGAGATAGACTAAATACGACCCCAGACCCGACGCCAGTAATACTGTAGTGCGGGATATTCATGCGATAGCATGAGGCGATGAACCAATGGCCGCGGGACGTGTCCAGCAACCATTGCCCCAAGTAGTGTTCCATTTGTCTAATCTGTGAGAAGTGTAAAAACACCGGTGGGCTAGAAAGGAGAGGGTCTGAATGAGTGAGGCGGATCGGGAACCCGTATCCCTCTACTCCTGATAAGGCTCTGTTGCTCCGAAATCGAAGTCACATGCAATTCTCTCTCCCATACTTTCTGCGCTATAGGGGTATCTCTAGGTATAGCATTACAGAAGGTTTAGTAAAATTGGATACTACACCCGGTGAATTACCGAGAGGTCAGAGAGTCTCCGATCAACCTTATATAGAGAATGCCGATGGCGGGAGTACTCTAGTGGATCAAAGGCGATGCTGAAGTTGCACTGACCAGAGTCGGGAGTCTAAAGATTGCATAAAAGTAGTAAAGGCACCTAAAGTGTCTAAAAGCATTGGTGGATAGTGGGAGTCTGATGGGAGAGTCATAACAGGGAGAAAGGTAAGAGGAATCGGTTCGCGAAGGCCCGCTTCTGTATCTAGCCACACAGGTCTGCTCAGTACTGGCTCTTCCAACCAACGAGCACCTTGTTTGAGAAGAAAAGATTGAGGGAACACTTGAGTAAATCGCCACCAAGTATTAATGGAGCATTGGCAGAGGCCGAGGCCAACTGCGCAATACTTGCATAGTAAGCAGGGTTGTCCACATTCGGGGCATAATGCAAATACACGTGAATTAACTATCTCCAACCTCAAGGTGTACACGGGCCCATCTACCCTTCTTGTCAGCGCTAATATCAGATACAGTAGCGTGCTAAGACTTCTTAACCAAAGTGGCTATCCCGTACCATTTGAAACCGGTGGGAGAATAGGCAGCTACCATGTGAGGCTTAGCATTGAGTTTCAGTGTTTCAGCAGAGTTTAAATGCGTTTCCTGAGGAAACACTAAATCAACATGCTCATGGCTAAGATAGCAAAGGATTTTCTTTCCGTTGAGTGGACCATTAATGCCTTTGACGGTGAATGATAAGATTTTACATAAGGCCATACAGAAAGTTAAAAATTCTGAGCTGGATAGCACACATAATTTCACTGTGTCCCTCAAACTGACTGTATCTGGCTGTACACATGACATAGGAAAAATAAACTAATATAATACAATGAAGCGCCCCACATTAACAAAGAAAACCGCAGTACGGTAGAGGAGAAGCAAAACCCCAAAATTACTGGCGACCATGTGTCTGCGGGGAGAAGCCCCAGAGAAGGCCTAAATTGAAAAAACACATAACCTGTAGGACTGTGCGTGCTCCGAATCCGACCGAGGCACACATCATGAAAGGATAGGAGACCAAAAAACAAAAGTCATATAGAGAAAGAAAGAAAGTCCAGGCTATTTCTGTGCTTGGCTATAACCGCCGCATCGGGCCCTTCAAAATGGCGGACAGAGCCGGCAAATAAGAGTCCAAACTTTGGGATTAGCGCATCTGCTCTGCTTCTTTGGAGTCTAAAAATGTTGATAGTAGATCAGGATCTTCGAACGTCCTGGTTTGGTTATGGAGAGTCACTCGGAGCTTCGCTGGATACAACAGGCCAAAGCGAGCCTGTAGCTGTTGAAGTCGAGGGCGAAAAGCAAGGAGTTTCTTCCGACGGTCAACGGTAGGCTTTGCCAAATCAGGAAAGAAGGAGACCTTACGACCTTCAAATTCCAAATGATGATTCGCTCGGGCAGCATGTAAAATTTGTTCCACTTGTTGATATCGTAGCAAGCTAAAGATAATAGGCCGGGGGGTCGTGCGGTTGAGCGCCATGTGAGCAGGAACACGGTGTGCACGATCGATTTCCAGTTCTTTATGAAAGGTGATCTTCAGCAAGGAGGGAAGAGTTTTGAGCAAGAATTCTCTTATATCTCCTGCTTCCACCCCCTCCGGCACTCCGAGAAGCCTCACATTGTTGCGACGGGCTCGATTATTGCTATCTTCTAACTCCTTTTGAAGATTCTGTATCTGACGCTCAGCCTCGTCCAGTTTGCCCAAGCGCACCTCGTGCGAGTCGAGGACCCCCGCCATGTTGTCCTGCCGTAATGAAAGACTTTCAAGTCGGTCTTGGAGCACTCCAAAGTCTTCTCGCATGGCTCGAAGCGCTTCTCCATTGGACTGCACCAATTCCTTCACGCCGCGTATTTCTTCCAAAATCTCCAGGTGCATCTCGGGGTTTTCACGAAATGGAACCATCTTCTGTGGGGAGGACACCTCTGTTTTGGAGCGTTTTCCGTGAGAAGAAGAAGGAGACCCGAAGTCCAAGCGCGCTGGTTTATGGGCCGCCATTCCCCCCGAGGTGCCCCGGTCAGCTCGGAGCGAAATAGTAAATTTATGTAGGTATTAAGTCAGGATTCTAAGTAGGCCTCTCGGGAGCTTCAACGCAAAGCGTCCTACCCGCTGGACATCAGGCTCCGCCCCCCTGACTGACCATTTCAATGCCTCATTGGAGTCGGGAGTGGTGCCAAAGGACTGGAGAGAGGCTCATGTGGTGCCTTTACACAAAAGCGGAAGTAAGGATGTGGTTGAAAACTACAGGCCGGTTAGTTTAACTTCGGTGGTGAGTAAATTATTGGAAATGCTGCTGAAAGAGAAAATAGTGAGGTTTCTGGAGTCCAGCGGATTACAGGATCCGAGGCAGCATGGATTCACCAGAGGCAGGTCTTGTCAGACAAATCTGATTGATTTCTTTGACTGGGTGACCAGGGAGTTGGACCGAGGGAGAGCTCTAGATGTGGTGTACGAGTATATAGATTTCAGTAAAGCCTTTGACACTGTTCCTCACAGGTGACTTATAAACAAACTGAGCACCCTAGGGATGGACCCTAAAGTTACTGCTTGGGTTAGAAATTGGTTGGGTGGGAGGCGACAAAGAGTACAAGTAAATGGAGCTCACTCTGAGGAGAAGGATGTTACCAGTGGTGTGCCCCAGGGATCTGTCCTTGGTCCGATTCTTTTTAACATCTTTGTTAGTGATATAGCGGAAGGGCTGTCGGGTAAGGTTTGCCTCTTTGCGGATGATACCAAAATCTGCAATAGAGTAGACACCCAGGAAGGTGTAGATAACATGAGGAGGGATCTAGCTAAGCTTGAAGAAAGGTCTAGAATTTGGCAGCTGGGATTTAATGTTAAAAAATGTAAGGTCATGCATTTGGGCTGCAGCAATCCAAGGGAGAAATACAGTATTGGAGGTGAAGTACTTTTGTCCACTAAAGAAGAGCGGGACCTAGGCGTGGTTGTGTCTGATGATCTTAAAGTAGCTAAACAGGTAGAAAAGGTGACAGCAAAAGCTAGAAGGATGCTTGGGTGCATACGGAGAGGAATGGCTAGCAGAAAAAAGGAGGTGATAGTGCCTCTGTATAAGTCTTTGGTGCGACCTCATTTGGAGTATGGTGTGCAATTCTGGAGACAGCACCTTCAAAAGGATGTGAACAGGATGGATTTGGTGCAGAGGGTGGTTACTAAAATGATTAGTGGTCTTCATTATAAAGCATATGAGGACAGACTTAAGGATCTTAATATGTACACCTTAGAAGAAAGGCGGGATAGAGGTGATATGATTGAGATGTTTAAATACCTCCATGGCATAAATGTTCAGGGAGAGAGCCTCTTTCAATTGAAAGCAAGTTCTGCTACAAGGGGACATGGGATGAGGGTGAATGGAGATAGATTCAGGAGTGATATGCGGAAATATTTCTTTACGGAAAGAGTAGTGGATCCATGGAATAGTCTCCCAGTGGAGGTGGTAGAGATGAGGACAGTAACTGAATTCAAAAAAGCATGGGACCAACACAGAGGATCTCTAAAGGTAAAAAGTGGACTGTTGTAGTTGTTGATATGAAAGAACAGACTAGATAGGCCATGTGGTCTTTTTCTGTCATCATGTTTCTATGTTTAAGATTACTACATCCATCTGACCAACTCCCTTGCCTCTGATCCTCACCGTCTCTTTAATACCCTTAATTCGCTCCTCAAGGTCCCCTGCCCCTGATCCCGCTCACCCTTTCTGCCCCAACCCTAGCCGACCACTTCCATGACAAAATCCACAAGATTACCCTCCAATTCCCTACCCCCCATCTACCTCCCCTCCTTCCCAATTCTCCTCCCCCATCCATACTCTCTCTGCCACCCTCTCCTCCTTCCACCTGATCTCTGAGGAAGAAACCGCACTCCTTCTGTTTTCCTCCAAACCCGCCACCTGTTCATCAGACCCTATCCCCACCCATCTCCTACGTTCCATCTCCCTCACCATTGTCCCCTCCATCACTCATATCCTCAACCTTTCACTCTTCACTGCAACTGTCCCCGTTGACTTCAAACATGCTGTTGTCACACCCCTCCTCAAGAAACCCTCACTTGATCCCACATGCCCTTCTAACTATCGACCCATCTCCCTTCTTCCCTTCATATCCAAACTATTAGAACAAGCAGTCCACCATCACTGCCTCGACTTCCTCACCTCCCAGGCCCTCCTGGATCCACTTCATCCGACTTCCGTCCCCTATACTCCATTGAAATGGCACTCACAAAAAGTCACTAATGACCTGTTCCTGGCTAAATCCAAGAGCCACTATTCTATCCTCATCCTTCTTGACCTTTCTGCTGCCTTTGACAGCATTGACCATGACCTTCTCCTCATTACTCACTCCTCGCTTGGCTTCAAGGACTCCGTACTATCCTGGTTCTCCTCCTACCTCTCCCATCGCTCATTCAGTGTTCGCTCTGGTGGCTCCTCCTCCTCCCCTACCCTGCTCCATGTAGGTGTACCCCATGGATCTGTCTTGGGCCCCCTCCTCTTCTGTCTATACCCAAGGCCTTGGCGTGATAATCTCCTCCCATGGCTTTCAATACCATCTCTATGCCGATGACTCCCAAATCTACCTCTCTACACCTAATATTTCTCCGGTAACCCAGTCCAAGATCTCTGCCTGTCTTTTGGACATCGCTGCCTGGATGTTTCATCATAGATTGAAATTGAACATGACCAAGACTGAACTCCTTGTCTTTCCACCTAACTCCTCCCCCCCCCCACTTCCCCCTCTCTCAATCCATGTGGATGGATCTACTATCCTTCCTGTTGCCTCGGCCGCAATCTAGGGGTTATCTTTGACACCTCCCTCTCCTTCTCCGCTCATATCCAGCTCATAGTGAAGACCTGCCACTTCTTTCTGTACAACATCAGCAAAATCCGCCCCTTCCTCTCTGAACACACTACCAAACCGCTTATCCACTCCTTAATCTCCTCTCGCCTAGATTACTGCAACCTACTCCTCGCTGGTCTTTCCGTGAGCCACCTCCTTCCCCTTCAATTTATACAAAATCACGCTGCTTGACTAATCTTCTGCCAGCCTCACCATGCCCACATTACTCCTCTTCTCAAGTCACTTCACTGGCTCCCTGTCCAGTTCCGCATCCATTTCAAGCTTCTTCTGCTGACCTATAAATGCATTCACTCTATGGCCCCTCAATACCTCTTATCTCTCGCTATGTCCCCTCTCGAAATTTGTGCTCCGCTAACAAATTACTTCTATCAATGCCTTTCACCTGCACCGCGAACTCCCGACTGCGCTCCTTTCACCTTGCTGTGCCTTACGCATGGAACAGCCTACCCGCGTCTGTGTGCCAGGCAGCCTCCCTGGCCATCTTCAAATCCAGGTTGAAGACCCACCTCTTCACCACTGCATTCAGATCCTGACTCCTTCCTCATCTTACCCTAACCCCCGTCAATGTTTATGACCAAACTACAGACCAAACTGTACTACACCTTACCTTGTGCAGAACTGAGTAATGCTCTGTACTATTCTAACTAATGCACTGTTCTAACTAGATTGTAAGCTCCGATAAGCATAACTCTGATGGGCAGGGACTGTCTCTTGTATGTTGGCTACCTCTTGTAGGTGGTTAGCTGTGCAGCGCTGCGTGCGTGGCGCTTTACACGTGCTGAATAGTAGTAGTAGTAGTAGTAGTAATATGGGAATGAGAGAAAAAGGAAGGTGGGCCAGGGTTGAGATTACTATCACTGGAAGACAGAAGTAGAAGAAGGGTTTGAGGGAGAGAGGAGATGGCAGAAACGAGGATGAGATCATTTTAGAGAGGAAGGAGAGAGATGAATGAGAGGAAAAAAAAAGATGAAGCTCAAGAGCTGATGAAAGGGTGGATGAAAACATGGAGGAAGAAATAATGGTGGAAAAGAAGGGGTGATGAGTAGGGGGGTTGAAGATGAAGTTATGAGGGGATAAGATTAGGGATTGTCAATAGTAGGAAGAAAAAGTGATGTGGAGCCATAAGAAAAGATGGAGAGGAGAGAAGAGGACAGAAGATATAATTAAGTAAGGAGGATTGAGGGTATCAGGGAGAATCTGGGAGTAATCATGGTATAAAAAACCTCTCCAATTAAGAGGTAGTTGAGTAGGAAGGTGAGGTAATAATAGAAAGAGAGGAGAGTGCAGGAGGGTAATTTTTATCAGAGAGAAAGGAGAGGTATGAGGGTTAAAGTTAAGCTAGTATTTTTTAAAACAATTTGTATCAATCAAGACAATTGAAAATTCTTTGTGAATTAGTAAGTTTCTATAAATTTCTGTTCACTTTATGGGCAGTTTGCTCAGCTCATGATTCAATCAGTTGCCTGGTATTGATAAAATGGTGCTGTAGGCTATCTAAGATGGTATTGGTCCTCAGGGTAGGAGGGAGAGAAGGCTGAAACTGCCTTCTTGGCTGTGTTGCTGATGCGTTGCTCAGTTGTCCAGACTGAAGCTCTGGACATTCACATTTTAAATCTGACAGAATTGTCTTCCAGTCTGGCTATGATGGAAAGTTTCATAAAAACACATCACAGGCCTTTAACACAATAGGCAGTTGATGATCCTGTTTATTAGTCTCTGGTACAGATGTCTCTGGAAGGACCAACTGAAGTAGGTCACTGGTGAATACACCCATCAGGGAAGCACTAAAGAAGCTGACCTAATGAGGCCCGATTTTCTGTGCTCCTTCAGGTAGAGCATGTGGGGGGCAAGCCACATTCCCCTCTCTGGTGAATCTTGCTCTTTTCTCAGTTGCTCTTGATGCTACTAATTAGAGCTTAGCAGGGGCGATCTCAAAATAGCTCAGCAGTGACAGTGGCAGTTTGAAGGGAAGCCAGAGGAACCTGGAGTACTTGCGATCCTCAGAGCACATGCAATCCTGCCCAGCGGGCCACAGCTGTGCTCAGGTCTAAGCCGCCAAATCCGGGCAGATGACAAGAACAAAGAAAGGAGCCAGAAAGCTTGAGTGGAGAACATTTCCTATTGCCGCTGATCGTGAGACCCAGGGCTGAACGGAGCTGGCAGCCTCTCTGGTGTGTGTGCACTGAGGAGGGAGGAGCCAGATGCAGGGCCCAGTGGCACCTCAGCCCCAAGACCTGTCTGGCGGTGGAACCACTGCCTCTTTCAAGGATTCAGGCTCTCCTCATCAGTCAAGTGCAGAAAAGAGCACACAGTGAGATGAAGGTTCAGCTGGCCCAATACTTTGATGCTAGGAAAGAGTCAGCATCTTCGTTTGGAGCAGGTGGCCTGGTCTAAGTGTATTTATCTTCCTGCTGGAATACCTGGGCTCCAGTGAGCCCTGTCCAACTGTACGGTCCCATGTGCACTGTGAACTACCCACTCTTTGCATCTTATGAGTCTTACCAGTGTTTAAAGTGTTTAAAGATCTGTTTCACTAATATATGGGACCAGATGGGATACACCCTAGAATACTGAGGGAACTTGGGGACGTTCTAGCAGCTCCACTGACTGACATTTTCAATGCCTCTTTGGAGTTGGGAGTGGTGCCAAAGGACTGGAGAGAGGCTCATGTGGTGCCTTTACACAAAAGCGGAAGTAAGGATGTGGTTGAAAACTACAGGCCAGTTAGTATAACTTCGGTGGTGAGTAAATTATTGGAAACGCTGCTGAAAGAGAAAATAGTGAGGTTTCTGGAGTCCAGCGGATTACAGGATCTGAGGCAGCATGGATTCACCACAGGCAGGTCTTGTCAGACAAATCTGATTGATTTCTTTGACTGGGTGACCAGGGAGTTGGACCGAGGGAAAGCCCTAGATGTGGTGTATTTAGATTTCAGTAAAGCCTTTGACACTGTTCCTCACAGGAGACTTATAAACAAACTGAGCACCCTAGGGATGGACCCTAAAGATACTGCTTGGGTTAGAAATTGGTTGGGTGGGAGGCAACAAGTAAATGGAGCTCACTCTGAGGAGAAGGATGTTACCAGTGGTGTGCCCCAAGGATCTGTCCTTGGTCCGATTCTTTTTAACATCTTTGTTAGTGATATAGCAGAAAGGCTTTCAGGTAAGGTTTGCCTCTTTGCGGATGATACCTAAATCTGCAATAGATTAGACACCCAGGAAGGTGTAGATAACATGAGGAGGGATCTAACTAAGCTTGAAGAATGGTCTAGAATTTGGCAGCTGGGATTTAATGTTAAAAACTGTAAGGTCATGCATTTGGGCTGCAGCAATCCAAGGGAGCAATATAGTATAGGGGGTGAAGTACTTTTGTCCACTAAAGAAGAGCGGGACCTAGGTGTGGCTGTGTCTGATGATCTTAAAGTAGCTAAACAGGTAGAAAAGGTGACGGCAAAAGCTAGAAGGATGCTTGGGTGCATAAAGAGAGGAATGGCTAGCAGAAAAAAGGAGGTGATAGCGCCTCTGTATAAGTCTTTGGTGCGACCTCATTTGGAGTATAGTGTGCAATTCTGGAGACCACACCTTCAAAAGGATGTGAACAGGATGTAGTCAGTGCAGAGGGTGGCTACTAAAATGGTTAGTGGTCTTCATTATAAAGCATATGAGGACAGACTTAAGGATCTTAATATGCACACCTTAGAGGAAAGGCGGGATAGAGGTGATATGATTGAGATGTTTAAATGCCTCTGTGGCATACATGTTTAGGGGGAGAGCCTATTTCAATTAAAAGCAATTTTTGCTACGAGGGGACATGGGCTGAGCGTGGAGGGGGATAGATTCAGGAGTGAGTTGCGGAAATATTTCTTTACGGAAAGAGTGGTGGATCCGTGGAATAGTCTCCCAGTGGAGGTGGTGGAGAGGAGGACAGTAACTGAATTCAAAAAAGCATTGGACAAACACAGAGGCTCTCTAAAGGAAAAAAGGGGACTGTTGTAGTTGTTGATATGGAAGGACAGACTAGATAGGCCATGTGGTCTTTTTCTGTCGTCATATTTCTATATTTCTATGTTTCTATATGTTGCCATAGGCAGGGTTCCAACCAACCAACAACAGATCCAGGAGAACACACCACCAAAACATGCTCAAAGAGTAACAAAACCACATCCAGTAGGCCTTCTCCAAGTATGCTCCGACCATATAGAATTCACTACTAGAAGGCATACGCGCAATATCTGACCTAACAGACTAAGAAGAAATTAAAAACCCACCTATTCCATGAGTACTATATGTGAGCACTGACCCTCACTGGACTATGGACTTCACTGTCAACACAACTCCCCCCAGCAGAATCCCTATAGTTTGCCCTCCCCCCTCCTTCTAACCCCTTTAATTCCCCTACATACCCACCTAAACATATATCCTAAAAAATGTGTCAGTCCTAAGACTCTGCTAATTATTTTATATTTAACCTAAGCTATACCACTGGTTATCATGTTTCACTCCAATTTAATCATTAATCCATGCAAATATGTAAATATGTTCTACCGGCAGTTGTACTTGCACACTGCCACAAGTTAAGTTACAGTTCACTGTAATTATGTTCTATGTACAACCTTGTTGTATTCAGTTTACTGCACTTGTGCTTCATGTATAAGCCATGTTAGTTCTTCTGTAAACTGCCTAGACTTTAAGATTAGGTAGTATTAAAAAAACAACAACAAAAAACCTCAAACAAACACTTAGGGGCTTGTTTACAAAGCCGCGGTAGTGGTTCGCGATCGCGATCGCAGCCGCGGCCCCATTGAAATCAATGGGGCCGCGGCTCCGATTACGATCGCAAACCGCTACCGCGGCTTTGTAAACAAGCCCCTTAAATAAATAAACAATGGCCTAAACTGTATCCATTAATATATATCAGGGATAGCAATTTTTTTGTCAGGCATTATTGTTCTGATCATAGACTATAGTCCCTTTTTAATATAGTATAAAATAATTTGGTTTACTTTCATGCAACTTTTGAAAATGCTTTTCACCTCAACATAATGCTACATTTTGGATGACCAAATCATTGCATTTTTGACATCCTGCTTTAGGGGGGGGTAAAAGAGTACTTAGCTTGGATCTTTTTTTTTGCCTGGCTTTACTGGATGAGGTGCTGAGCAGTTGGAATAGATGTTCTTAAATTTACAGCTTTAGAATGCACAGACACCCCCACTGAAGTGTTTGCATGTATGATAGGAGACAAAGGCTGGCTCCACATTTGGTGAGTTTGTAGGTAGTCCTCTTTGAAATGGGAGCTTTCGCCAGTTACCAACGTATGTGACTAACACCTATTGTAGCCATAGACCATTGTCCTCAGTCCCCCAGACATACTCTGCTTATCCCCCAGAGCATATTCTCAATCCCCCAGGGACATCTGCTATGTTATCACAAAAGTGCCCATCATATAAGCAATCAAACATAGCCCTCGTATTTCTTATATAATCATCAGGACCATGGCCAGGACTGCTAAGCTCTAAAATCCCTTTTGCTCTCTCAGAGATCCTTTATGCTTGTCCCATGCTTTCTTGAGTTAAGAGACAGTCCTTGTCTCCACCACCTCCACTGGGAAGCTGTTTAATGCATCTACAACCCTTTTCAAAAAGAAATAGATTATTCCTGAGTTTATCCCTTTCACCTTTATCCAATGATCCCCACATTTTAGAGACTCCTTTCCATTGACAGAGGCTTGCTTTCTATGTACTTATACCATGGTGGTATTTAAGGTGTTCTTTTCCTAAAGTACTCTAAACAGTAAATGCACATTTTTGCATCCGGTAAATGTGTGCAAAGGCCTGTGGTGTTATTACAGGGGGCATGACAACTATCACATGCTGAATCGTGTGCTAACTGCCAATCATGCATTAGAGTGGTGAATGAGAGGGTTAGAGGCAGAGAGTGGGCAGGGTGAGCACATTGCAGTTAGCGTGGGGGAAGTATTGCACACTGCCAATGTTGCAGTTACTGTAGGTGCACCAAATGCTAACTCAATAGGTTGAGTTAAGTGCACCCAGAGTAATTCAAAAGAGCCGGAATGCACACTATCTGCATGGTAACTATCGGGCACATTTTGGCCAGATCCCTGACGCTTATCAGAGAGCAGTTGTACTTAATGTGTGTTAATTTTGGTGCAAAATGAGCATCAGGTGCCAAAACCTAGAGCACTTTAGTTAAAGGACTTTTAAATATCTCTGTCATATCTTCCTTCTCCTGTCTTTCTTCCAAAATAGATTTATAAAAAATCAGATGTATTATAACATACAAAAAAAACATGAAGCAAAAAAAACAAAAGAAACTATCAAAAATGTGGAACTATCCTTTTCTTGTACATGTTTTTGAAACTATTACATTAAAATACAAATCCACTTAATTTATACTCTTTGAAATTATCACTGACATTATTTTTTTTTTTTTAAACTTTTATTTTCATTTTGCAACATACAAAAGAAACAACAAACCAAAGGAGACAAAACAAGTATACAATAAGGAAAAGTAAACCCAATTACCCCCCACCCCCACGCTTCTTCTCTAGCTGATTATGTCAGCATGTGAGCGCTTCCAAACAACAGTGATTATACATCAAAACAATCAAAAGAGTATCTACGATACAGAATAATCATGGGACAAAGATATATACAAATTTAGACAGTCAGATGAGAGCATTGAGCAGAATGTACATAGTCATTGAGCATCTTCCATTTAGACCGATGATGAGGAGTCTGAATGGGGGAAGCAAACATACGAGGTATTTGTTCATATTTACTGTAGAGACAGACATGATTCCACCATTCATTGGGGCTCAGATGGGAGCTATTTTTCCAGTATTTCGTAATTAGGGAAATAGCAATGCCAAGCATAAAGTCCAAAAGGAAGTAAGCCGTTTTTGGAAGAGAGGGGATCCCCGCAGCTGAGCGAAGTCCCACTATCCTCCAAGAAAGGGGCTCTTGAAAGTGCAAAATAGACTGGATACGACCCCAGACCCGACGCCAGTAATACTGTAGTGCGGGACATTCATACATAACATGAGGTAGTGAACCAATGGCCGCATGACATGTCCAACAACTATTGCCCTGAGTAGTGTTCCATTTGGCTAATCTGTCAGGAGTGTAAAAACACCGGTGG
The DNA here is from genome assembly GCA_033557465.1 of Ichthyophis bannanicus. Classification (NCBI taxonomy): domain Eukaryota; kingdom Metazoa; phylum Chordata; class Amphibia; order Gymnophiona; family Ichthyophiidae; genus Ichthyophis; species Ichthyophis bannanicus. The sequence continues at coordinate 612,822,973 of CM066031.1, read as the reverse complement.
GCTAGAAAGAAGAGTGTCTGAGTGAGTGAGGCGGATCGGGAGACCCGTGTCACTCTACTCCAGACAAGGCTCCATTGCTCCGGGGTCAAAGTCACATGCAATTCTCTCTCCCATGCTTTCTGCGCTATAGGGGTATCTCTAGTTATAGCATTACATAAGGTTTTGTAAAAATTGGATGCTACACCCGGTGAACTACCGATAGATCGGATAGTCTCCGACCAACCTTGTGTAGGGGAGGCCGATGGCGGGAGCACCTTAGCACTCCGAAGGCAATGCTGAAGTTGCACCAACTGAAAGTAGTGTTTCGCTGGGAGACCAAATTCAATTTGCAATTCACTAAAAGTTTTCCAGCGACCTTCATGGAACAACTGACTAGGAATCCAAATGCCCCTAGTGTACCAGGGGCTCCACGCCATCGGCTTATTTTGTATTCGAAATCGAGTATTGTACCAAAGTGGGAGCTTGTCTAACGGACAGAGTCGGGAGTCTAAAGAGTGCATAAGAGTATTAAAGGCACCTAAGGTGTCTAAAAGCATTGGTGGATAGTGGGAGTCTGATGGGAGAGTCATACCAGGGAGAAAAGTAAGAGGAATCGGTTTGCAAAGGTCCTCTTCTATGTCTAGCCACACAGGTCTACTCGGTACTGGATCTTCCAGCCAACGAGCGCCTTGTTTGAGAAGAAAAGATTGATGATACTTCAGGAAATCAGGGAATCTAACACCCCCATTTTCCTTATCTGCTTGCAGCTTATGTTTCGCTATCCTAGGTGTCTTGTTTTGCCACAAGTATCTAGTCAGAAGGCCCTCTATATCTTTATATATACGTCTAGGTAAGAGACAGGGCAACATTTCTAAGATATAATTCACTTTCGGAACAAACATCATTTTTATGGTTTCTAATCGACCCCACCAGGTAAGTGTTAAAGGAGTCCAGCGGTGAGTAAGCGCCCAGACTTTAGAGGTTAAGTCTTTGGCATTGAAGGAGATAGTGTCTTCCAAAGGAGAACAATAGTGAACCCCAAGGTATTTGACCATGCGAGGTTGCCATAAAAAGGGGAAGGGTTGCATATCTGCCTGATGAAGCAAAGGATTTAATGGAAAGGCTACCGACTTGGTCCAATTTATCTTATAACCGGACAGTTGTGAGTATTTACCAATTTGCTCTAGGACAGCCGGTACTGAGTCTATAGAGACAAAAAGCATAAGGTCATCAGCATACGCTGAAATTTTGATTTCCCTATGGGTGAAGGGGACTCCATGAATCTCCTCCGATTGCCGGATTAGTAAAGCCAAGGGTTCGAGTGCAAGATCGAAGAGAAGTGGAGACAGTGGGCATCCCTGGCGAGTGCCGCGTTGAAGGAGAAAAGGCTGAGACTTTAAAGAATTGGCACATATACTGGCTGTAGGCTGTGCGTACATGGTGCGAAGACAACGGAGAAAACCTTCCCCGAATCCGTACCAGCGGAGGACTGCAAACAGGAAGGGCCACTCTAAGCGATCAAAGGCCTTCTCAGCATCAAGTGAGAGGCCAACAAATGGGCGATCAAGATTAACTGCGGTAGTCAGTACATGGCATAGAGTCCGAGCATTGTCAGCAGTTGATCTACCAGGAATGAAACCGCATTGATCTGGGTGTATTAAGGTAGGCATCCTATCAGAGAGCCGGGTAGAGAGAATGGTGGCAAATATTTTATAGTCCGCGTTTAGGAGGGAAATTGGACGATAATTAGCTGTTAGTTGCGGGTCTCTCCCCTCTTTCTCAAAAACTACTACATTTGCCATTGAAAAGGACCCAGAAGGAGAACCCTCCTCGGCCAGAGCAGAAAAATAAAGTTTCAAAACTGGAGCTAAGTCAGCGTGAAAGGTTTTGTAGAATTCAGCAGGGAGACCGTCTGGGCCTGCGGCTCGACCTGAGGCACATTTCTTGATAGCAGAATGAATTTCTGAGACAGTAAATGGTGTGTCCAAGGCCACTCTATCTTCGTCAGATAGGGTCGGTCTTTGTACCCCTGAAAGTAAGCGTTCAAATACATCTGGCTCAAAATCACATTCAGATTGATAAAGCCGAGTATAAAAATCACGAAAGAGTTCTAAGATTTCGGTATCTTTAGTGACTAAGCTCCCCCCCGACGGATTACGGAGGGCGGTAACACGCTTGGCTTCTTTTTGACCTTTTAGGGCATTTGCTAATAATTTGCCAGCACGGTTATTTTCCCGATAATATAGCCCTTGTTGTGATTCAATATTTTTAACAGCAGCAGTGTACAAAAGCTGATTGTATTGAAAACGCAAGCGTTGTAAACGGAGTAAAATACATGGGTCAGTACGGGACGTGAGGAGACGCTCCCCAGCTTGTATCTGCTGCTCTAGAATCAGTAAATGCTGCTTTCTTTGTTTCCCCTGCCGAATTTGATAGCTAGTTATAGTTGCGCGGATAGATGCTTTAAAACCCTCCCACCAAGCCCAGCTCGCTGTGTCATGGGGTGAGTTAAAATGAAAATAATCTTGGATAGCGGCCTTTATATCAACCTGAAAATCTTTTTGACCCAATAAGGATCTATCAAAAAACCAAGCTCGGGGAGAATCGTCCCGCGCAGTGACATGTAATGATAAAGATATGGCAGCATGATCTGAAATATGGAGAGGATGAGTCCTAGTCATGTCTACTTGAGAAATCAGTGCTTTGGAAATGAGAAAGAAATCTATTCTAGATTGGGAGTGATGGGGGGCAGAAAAGAAAGTGAACTCTAAGTCGGAGGGGTGAAGCAGCCTCCATATATCTACCAGCGCAAGATCTTGCATCAGAGCTGTAAGGGTAGCAAGACTCTTTGGTGGACTACTCGTTCTAGGCGGCTGTCTATCTATCAGAGGGTCTAACACTTGATTAAAATCACCACCAAGTATTAATGGAATATTGGCAGAGGCCTGTGCCAACTGCGCAATACTTGCATAGTAAGCAGGGTTGTCCACATTCGGGGCATAAATGCAGATACATGTAAATTCACTATCTCCAACCTTAAGATGTACTCGGGCCCATCTACCCTCCTTGTCAGCGCTAGTATCAAGTACAGTAGCTTGCAAAGATTTCTTAACCAGAATGGCTACCCCGCACCGTTTGGAAACGGCGGGAGAATAGGCAGCCACCATGTAAGGCTTAACATTGAGTTTCAGTGTTTCGGCAGAGTTTAAGTGCGTTTCCTGAAGAAACGCTAAATCAGCATGCTCATGGCTAAGATAGCTAAGGATTTTCTTTCTTTTGATTGGACTATTAATGCCCTTTACGTTGAGTGATAAGATTTTACATAAGGCCATTCAGACAAGTTAAAAATTCTGAGCATGATAGCGCACATAATTTCACAATGTCCCTCATATTGACTGTATCTGGCTGTACATATGGCATAAAAGAAAATAAGCTTAGATAATACAATGAAGCGCCCCACATTAAAAAAGAAAAACCGCAGCGCGGTAGAGAAGAAGCAAAACCCCAAAAATTACTGGCGACCATGTGTCTGCGGGGAGAAGCCCCAGAGAAGGCCGAAATTGAAAAAACACATAACCTGTAGGACTGTGCGTGCTCCGAATCCGACCGGGGCACACATCATGGAGGGATAGGAGACCAAAAAACAAAAAAGTCATAGAAGAAAGAAAGAAAGTCCAGGTAGTCTCTGTGCTTGACTGTGACCGCCGCATCGGGCCCTTCAAAATGGCGGACAGAGCCGGCAAATAAAAGTCCAAGTCGTTGAATTAGCGCATCTGCTCTGCTTCTTTGGAGTCTAAAAATGTTGATAGTAGATCAGGATCTTCGAATGTCCTGGTTTGGTTGTGGAGAGTCACTCGGAGCTTCGCGGGATACAACAGGCCAAAGCGAGCCTGTAGCTGTTGAAGTCGAGGGCGAAAAGCAAGGAGTTTCTTCCGTCGGTCAACGGTAGGCTTTGCCAAATCAGGGAAGAAGGAGACTTTGTGACCTTCATATTCCAAATGATGGTTCGCCCGGGCAGCATTTAAAATTTGTTCCGCTTGTTGATATCGTAGCAAGCGAAAGATAATAGGCCGGGGGGTCGTTCGGTTGAGCGCCATGTGGGTAGGAACACGGTGTGCACGATCGATTTCCAGTTCTTTATGAAAGGTGATCTTCAGCAAGGAGGGAAGAGTTTTGAGCAGGAATTCTCTCATATCTCCCGCTTCCACCCCCTCCGGTATTCCAATGAGCCTCACATTGTTGCGACGGGCTCGATTATTGCTATCTTCTAACTCCTTTTGAAGATTCTGTATCTGGCGCTCAGCCTTGTCCAGTGTGCCCAAGCGCACCGCGTGCGAGTCGAGGACCCCCGCCATATTGTCCTGCCGTAATGAGAGACTTTCAAGTCGGTCCTGGAGCACTCCAAAGTCTTCTCGCATGGCTCTAAGCGCTTCTCCATTGGACTGCACCAATTCCTTCACGCCGCGTATTTCCTCTAAAATCTCCAGGTGCATTTCGGGGTTTTCCCGAAATGGAACCATCTTCTGTGGGGAGGACACCGCTGTTTTGGAGCGTTTTCCGTGAGAAGAAGAAGGAGACCCGAAGTCCAAGCGCGCTGGTTTATGGGCCGCCATCCCCCCCGAGGTACCCCGGTCAGCCCGGAGCGAAATAGTAAGTTTGTATAGGTATTAAGTCAGGATTCTAAGTAGGCCTCTCGGGAGCTTCAGCGCGAAGCGTCTTACCCGCTGGACATCAGGCTCCGCCCCATCACTGACATTATAAATGTGGACTGGTTCATTAAATATTTTAATATTTTATTTATTTATTTGCACAAATTTATATACCGCCCCTTCAAGAGATCAGGGGTGGTTTACAACATAACAGCTTTCACTTTTACAAGGAACTATATTTATGAGGTATTTTTGGTTATATATAACATTTTTGTTATTTTTACAACACTGTAACATCTGTCGTCATTGGAGCAACTATCTTATATTTTCTCATATTGCCCAACTCAAAAGCAGTTATTTGTTCACTAAAGAGCCTGTTAACTAAAGTCTGCTATGCAGTTAATTTGCAATTTGATGCATGTTAATTGCATGCTTGCACCCATGGTAAGTTAACGCAGGGGCATGAAAGTTAATGCACACTGATTTTTGTGCTAGGTGCCAATCACTCTTTTGAGTGCTGGATGGGTAAGTTGGGGGGAAAAGTGGGCATGGTGAGTACACTGCACCAGAGGGAATGTCATATCACGCGTTAACTGTCAATGTTGCAATTAGCGTGGATGCATTTACCTCCACCTCAATAGGTGAAGGTAAGTGTATCTGTGGTAATAGTGCCATGTGTTAGGGTATATATCTGCATGTCAACTTTTGGGAACATGCTGGTCATGCCACTAGCAGTTATCACAGAGGCTTTGCACTTATATCATTTTAGTTTTCATGCTAAATGTGCATTAAGTGCAAAAACCTAGCATGTTTAGTAAAAGGGTCTTCATAAAAAATTCATAATTTATTCCATTAATATGAAATATTGTGATTCATTTCATTTCATTTATTTAAAATTTGATATACTGCTTAATGTGGGTATAGCAAAGCGGTTTACAATAGAAAACAATAAAAACTGAAGCAGGAAAAGGAAAAGAATGCCAGTATGTATAGGACAGAGACATTAAAAGGAAAATGAGACATGACAAGGCAGGGATGCAGGAGGGTGATGAAAGAGGAGGAGGTGGTGGGTAGGAAACATAAGAAAATCAACTGAGGTCCAGTGGGAGGTCAAAAACTGTGCAGAAAAGGTGGGTTTTAAGTTGGGCTTTGAACTTTGTAAAAGAAGACTCTAACTGGAGATGTGGAAGAAGATTATTCCAAAGGGAGGGTCCGAGGAAATAAAATGCGGAATGATGAGTAAATTGAAGATGGGCCAGAGAGGGAGAGGGTAGGAGAAGATGGTTCATATGATTTGCACGGAGACAACATTGTGGGGCATGTGGAATAAGGGAGGATGCTAAGTAATCCTGGGAACCTGGATGAGAATCTTGTAATGAATACAGGATGGTAGAGAAAGCCAGTGTAAACAGATAAGGAGGGGGGTAATGTGATCAAATTTAGATACATGAAAAATTAATCTGGCCTCAGTGTGCTGAATAAGTTCAAGGCGCTTTAAAGAGTATTGAGGGAGGCTAGCAAGTGCTACATTATAATAGTCAAGTCTAGACAGAATGAGAGAGACAACAAAAGTGGTTAAGGTAGGAGTGGTTAGAAGGGAACAGACTGCTCTGATACGATGAAGAAAGAAAAATGAGTGTTGGATGATTTGGGTGATGTGATCATGGAAAGAGAGTGAAAAATCCAATGTAACCCCAAGGTAGTGAAAGATGACATGAGATGAAAAAGGGGCCTATCTAGAAAAGGGAAAACAGAATAAAAGGTAATAGGACCAGTGAGACAGGTTGCGATAGTTTTTGAAGAATTAAGTAGAAGGTGATTGGTAGACAACCAGGCCGCAACATGAATGAGGCATGTATTCAAGGAGGAGAGATCCAGCAGAGATGGTTCCATTTGGAATAGAAGATGAATGTTGTCTGCATAAAAGTATGTTGAAATTCCAAGTTGTTGGATCATAAGAGTTAGGGACAAGAGAAAATATTGAAATGAACAGCTAGTACAGAGCCCTGAGGAACACCACATGAAAGAGGGTAAGAGGAGGAAACAGACATGCCTTTGATGATGCAAAAGAAACACTGTGATAGAAAAGAAGTGAACCATTGAAGAACTATCACACGAGACCCAAGGTCGTACAATCGAGAGAGGAGAAGACTGTGATTGACGAAGTTGAATGCTGAAGATAGATCAAGTGAAACAGTGATTGTGACGTCCCCATAGTCCAATGAAAGGTGAACTTCACTAAGAAGAGAGAGAAGAATAGTATCAGTGGAATGACCAGTATGAAATCCAGACTGATGGGAGTGCAAAGCATTGGAGAGTTCAAGTTGGGTGGCTAGTTGTTGAGAGACGAACTTCTCAAGCAGTTTAGAGAGGAATGATAGGTTTGACACTGGATAGTAATTAGTTAGGACAAACTTGTCTAAGCAAGCCTTTTTAAGATAGAATCAAATATAGGCTTCTTTCCATGCATGGGGAAAGATACTAGTAGCAAGGCTGTTGTTGATTAAAGAGAGGATAATTGGTTTGAGCGCCAATGAGTTATCAGAAAGCCACAATTATACAATGATGGAAACAATGACAGTCCCGGAAACATTGGAGTGCACTGGGAGACTGGAACCATCTCCAGTGGTGCTCATCTCTACAGAGATGGGTATGGGCAAGATGGATGCCAGGATGAAACCAGGGCTAGCTAGGCTTTCATTTAGATCAAAATGCCCTAACTGGTGTGATGTGATCAAAGGCAGAATGAAGAAGTGAGTTCCATAAAAAGACCTGCTTATCTACACATCAGATGGAATGAGGAGGAGGGGAAAATAGTATCTGCAGACAGGAAAGCCAGGAAAGTGTCAGGATTTAGTTTATGAGATAACCTCAGAGGGGGGCAGGGCATAGTGGATATACTGGTGAGATAGGAGGAAGGAGGAGAGAAAAGAGGATGAGAAAACGTTCAGTCCAGGGAAGAGGTAATGATGATAAGTATAAGAGCTGTGAAGGTGGATTAAGAGTTGAAATAATGAGATCCAGAGTATGACCAGCAGAATGAGTGAGAAAGGAGATGTGTTGAATGAGTTGAATATCATTAAGGTGGGCCAAGAACAGCTTATCATGTAGCTTAAGAGTCTACATGGCAATTGAAGTCGCCAAGAATATAAAGGTTGGGGAAGGTTGTGGCAATATCTGAGATAGTAAGAAGCAGGGGATCCCAGAGGGAGATGGATAGGGAGGGGGAAGCATAAAGCAAAAGGTGAGTTACAGGTTGTGTTGGTAGGCCAAGGAGGATGGCCTCTGGGAAAGAAAGGGAGTGGGAGTGAAGTACTGCTATGTGGAGGAAAGAACAATAGATCACAGCCACCCCATCACCAGTGTGAGTGGTCCTGGGTGCAGAGAAGCAGGAGAAGCCATCTGAGAGACAGTGGTGTAGAATAGGTTCCTTACCTGGTTTGAGCCAGGCTTCGGTGAGCAATAGCAGATCCAGACTGTGTTGGAAAATGAGATCATAACATAGCATTGATTTGGCATGGAGCAATCTGCAATTAAGAAGGCCATAAGCTTAAGGGGAGGGAGCTAAGGCGGAAATAGGAGTGGAGGAGAAGAAGTTCATTTGAAGTAGTAAGGGGCAGTAGGTAAGGTTATTATCTCTGAAAGATTCACTTATCTTTGAAAGATGGCGTGGGTGGGAGTTGGGGTAGGGAGGGAAGGAACTAATACCTCAGAAATGCAGTGACCTTAAAAGAATATTATTAGCTTTCTGCATTTTTGATCTGAAGACAAAAAAGCCCAAGAGCAAATGAGTAAGAACCTTGAAAAAGGCCTCTACAAAAACAAGAGAAAACAACCCAACATCTAACCTAGCAATACAAAAATAGCCCTTTTTTCAAAGATAAGAGGCAGAGAACTTGATCACCCCACTATTATGAAATTTACCAGAAAACGTACCCCACCTTGGAACAAATTCTTCTTAGAATGGTTTAGGACCCTTTTAAGGATAACCAATAATAAAAGACTACTAAGTCCACACAATAACTTCAAAGGCAAGAATAATGGCACTTAACCTTTAATATAGTAGGCAAATTAAACAACACCATGAACAAGACCCAAACAAGGCACACAAGAGCAAGGTAAACTAGAAGAGGATTAAGAATATAGGAACATTGTAACAAAGAATCAATAATCAGACTCCAACATAGGAAACAAAGAAACATGAGGCATGAAACACAAAACAATGATCATTGTTGAGAGACACAGCAGATAAATCCCCAGCCCTCTGTGCTGGCCCCAGCAGACACATTCTTAAGGGTGCGTATACAAGGAGACAAGATGGTGACAGGGAATGGTGTCGGTGCAGCAGCTCTGTATTGATCGGGTCCTAGCTTGCTGTATGGTCTCCGTGCTCATTTTCACGATGGGACGGAGAAAAAGAAAACAGGACGAACTACCCTCAGGTTTGGCATTGTTTTCCACTGCTGGCCAGAGGACCTTGGATCTTTGTGGGTTTGTTGCTGCTGGCCCTGGAGCCAAAAACACCAAAAATCCCCTGGTTCGGTAACAACAATCACTCACAAAAATAGAACCAAACCAAATCAAACTATTCCCCATCTATAATATCTTTTTGTTGGAGCAGGCTGGAGGTGACTGAAAGAACAATACAGCCGCTCCAGACAGCCAGTTCCATTTTAATCAAACCAAGCAAATGTGGTACTTATCCAGATTTATGTCCCAGTGAAATATTGCAGTAATCTTCAGAAACAAAATTATTATCCAATGTGATAGCGGTCACAAGCAGCTTATTCACTCCACGACGCGCACGTAGTGGCATCTTTGATGGCATTGCACGAGGAGGTCTCGGCTTTGCTGGGTGCATCGGGGGTGATTCTGTCCCCAGAGCAGCATACCCCTCCATTTCAACCCAGAGGTTCTTCATCTTCCGATGTAGTGCTTCCCCCCCTGGCTTACTGAAGAGTACACCGGTGCAGGGAGGTGAAGAAGGCTCATCGATGTTTCCAGCTTTGTGCTCTGGATCCCTGCAGCAATCGGTTGGGGCTACTGTAGCTGATGAGACTATTCCTGTCGCTGAGCAGCAACTGGTGGGGATTGGAGGAGGGCATTTCCCGGTTAGTCGGGGTTTGGTAAAACCTGCTCTTATCACTTTGGATGCGCTATGGGATGCCACAGCTGCTTTAACTTCTTCCTTATCTACTGTTGTGGGCACAGTGAGTACTGAAATTTCATGTGTGAAAATGACTATTTCTGAGGTTTCCAGGGCTCAGGAGCAGCATGCAGATTCTATTTCTCAACCTACAGCAGATTTTAGACACCCTCGAGAGGCTCATGTGGCCCTAATTAAGGACAGGACTTTGTTGGCCAGGAAGATGGAATATCTGGAGAATCAAGCCTAGAGGAACAACCTTCGGTTATTGAACTTTCCTAAATCTCCTGTCTTATCTCACCTGGAAATGGTGAGGAAATACTTTGTGATGTGCTTAAGCTCCCACAGGAGCATTTGCCTCCCTTGATTAGGGTTTAGTATCTCTCCTTGGGTGTTGGGGATCTCTCCAGAGGACCAGGCCAATCAAATGTGTCCTTGGGGACTGGGGACTTAACTGGATTTCTGGAGAGTTCCCTGGAAGTGATTACTGAAAGAACTACTTTGCTTGTTACCCTGGCACTGGAATCAGATAAGTCTTTGATTCTCCGCTTTTATTTTAGGAATTTCAAGGAGAAATTTTTGGGTTCTCGGGTTAGTATTTTTCTTGATTTGTCTAGGGCAGTGATGGCTAACCTTTTTGAGCCCGAGTGCCCAAACTGCCGCACAAAACCAAAGAATTTCCTCAAAGTGCCAGCACGTCAATTAAACCTTAACAACAATATTTTAGAGCCTTATAATGATGTTCCAGATCACCCATTTTGGGCAAGGATACTGGGGCGTTACAAATTACACAACACTTGTCTTTCACCATGATGAAGAAGTAGTCCATTTCCCATTCATCATGAAAGTGGTAGGTTTTGCTCTTCTTTGGAACCCAGCTCCCGCGCGGGTCCTATAATCTCGCGAGAGGACGGCGCACGAGCCCTAGCGTGCAGCTTCTCGGCGAGAGGCGCGCAGAAGCTCCGACCGGAAGGGGAAGCGCGGGGCCGGGCTGGGGCCTTTCTCCTAGCACAGGGGTCTGCAACCTTTAAGACATAAAGAGCCACTTGGACCCGTTTCCGAAGGGAAAAAAAAAACTGGGAGCCGCAAAACCATTGCGACATTTAAAACAAATCTAACACTGCATATATTGTTTCTTACAGTGTACCATCATAATCACAATCACAATCATAGCCTGAGGTAAATATGAGGGCCCAAATGTAATCCACATTATAAATATATTATTATATTATTGTCACTTTTCTTTTAATATTTTTTTGACCCCCCTCAGAACTACTTTTCATAGAAAACGTTAAATTTACTTACCGTATTTTCCGGCGTATAAGACGACTGGGCGTATAAGACGACCCCCTACTTTTCCTGTTAAAATATAGGTGTTTGGCCTATACTCGCCGTATAAGACTACCCCTCTTCGAGCGCACACCAAAAAAAATACGCCGGAAAATACGGTTAATTAATCACAACAAGTAACAATATTTGATTTCAAAATTATGATGATTTTGTAGTCAAATCACTAATATGAAATAAAATTATTTTTTCTACCTTTGTTGTCTGACCAATTTATTCTCTGATCATGCTGGTCCCGATCTGAGGCTTCTGCTTTCCTGTCTTCTCTTAGCTCTGTTTCTGTGGTCTATGGTCCATCTGCCATTTCTTTATCTCTTCTTTCGTTTTCTTCACTTCTTTCCATCAGCCTATTTCCAGTCCCAGTAACCCTCCCCAGTATCAGCCCCTTTCCAGTCCTCACTCCCAGTACCTTCCAATGTCAACTTGCATTCCCATGATTGCCACTGGTGTCCATTCCCTTCCAGTCCCCCTCCTTCCCCACTGACCAGTCCCTTCTAGTACAAATACCATGGCAGCCCCTCTCAGATCCACTCCCTTCCAGTTCCATTCTCCCATCCCCTCGCATCAGCCCATTTGTAGCCTTAGCCCCCAGTTTTCTTCCAGGGCCAGCAGCTCTATCCTCCCCTCCCCACAATCAGCCCATTCTCAGTCAAAGCCCCCCAATCAGTTCACTTCCAGTGCTAATCCCCCCTCAACCCCATTACCAGTGCTAGCCTCCCCTAATCAGCCCAATACCACCAGTCCTACCCCCCCATCACCAGTCCTATCCCCCATCAGCCCATTTCCAGTCCTAACCTCACCGATCAGCTCATTTCCAATGCTAGCCCCCCATCAGTCCATTATCAGTCATACCCCCCTATCAGCCCATTACCAGTCCCAACCCCCCCTTGATCAGTCCATTCCCAGTCCTAGCCTTCAACCCATTACCAGTCCTAGTCCCCTCCCATCTGCCCATTACCAGTGCTAGCTCCCCCATCAGCCCATTATAATCCTAAGCCGCAATGTCTCTCGCCTCTCTCCAGCATTTATCCCGTCTGTCCAGTATGTCCCTGTCTCTCCCCTTTGTGCATGCCAGCCCCCCTCCCTCCATGTCAGCCCCCGTCCTTCCATCTGTCCATGTCAGCTCCCTCCCTGTCAGCCCCACTGTCCATGTCAGCCTCCCTCCATGTCAGTCCCCCCTCTGTCCATGTCAGCCCCCTCCCTCCATCTATCCCTCCTTCCATGTAAGCCCCCCTCCTTCCATCCATCCATATCAGCTCCCTCCCTCCATCCATCCATATCAGCTCCCTCCCTCCATGTAAGCCCCCCTCCTTCCATCCATCCATATCAGCTCCCTCCCTCCATGAACGCCCCCCTCCTTCCATCCATCCATATCAGCTCCCTCCCTCCATGTAAGCCCCCATCCTTCCTTCCTTCCATATAATGTAGCTCACTCCATGTAAGCACCCCTCCCTCCATCCATCCATCCATATCAGCTCCCTCCCTCCATGTAAGCCCCCCCCTCTCCCCATGTCGATGGTAGCCCCCCCCTCTCCCCCCCCTCTCCCCATGTCGATGGTAGCCCCCCCCTCTCCCCATGTCTTCCTCCCTTCGTCTGCAGCCGCGGCTCCCTGCCTGTTAGGGAACCGCGGCTGTGCTTGTAAAATCATTGCGGAGCCCTTCCTGTCTTGACGGGCTCCGTGCAGCATTGTCCCGCCTCTAAAGGAAGTTGTACTTACAACTTCCTTTAGAGGCGGGACAATGCTGCACGGAGCCCGTCAAGACAGGAAGGGCTCCGCAACGATTTTACAAGCACAGCCGCGGTTCCCTAACAGGCAGGGAGCCGCGGCTGCAGACGAAGGGAGGCAGACACCTGTCCTAGCGGACCTTCCCGCGTGCCAGCTGCAAGGCCTTCGCGTGCCACAGCTGGCACCACTGTTCCCTCTAAGCTGTGCGCGTGTGCGCGCGCACACACCTGGCCGAGCGAGCGCACATACTTTACAACAGAGCGCACAAAAATTACGACTCTGATTCTTTTTTTTTTTTTTTTTTAAATTTTTTATTTTAATTTTGCAACAAACAAAAGAAACAACACACCAAAGGAGACAAAACAATTATACAATAAAGAAAAGTTAACCCAGTTAACCCCCACCCCCACGCTTCTTCTCTAGCTGATTATGTCAGTATGTGAGCGCTTCCAAATAACAGTGATTATACATCAAAACAATCAAAAGAGTATCTGCGATACAGCATAATCATGGGACAAAGATATATACAAATTTAGACAGTCAGATGAGAGCATTGAGCAGAGTGTACATAGTCATTGAGCATCTTCCATTTAGACCGATGATGAGGAGTCTGAATGGGGGAAGCAAACATACGAGGTACTTGTTCATATTTACTGCAAAGACAGACATGATTCCACCATTCATTGGGGCTCAGCTGGGAGCTATTTTTCCAGTATTTCGTAATTAGGGAAATAGCAATGCCAAGCATAAAGTCCAAAAGGAAGGAAGCCTTTTTTGGAAGAGAGGGGATCCCCGCAGCTGAGCGAAGTCCCACTATCCTCCAAGTAAGGGGCTCTTGAAAGTGCAAAATAGACTGGATACGACCCCAGACCCGACTCCAGTAATACTGTAGTGCGGGACATTCATACATAACATGAGGTAGTGAACCAATGGCCGCATGACATGTCCAACAACTATTGCCCTGAGTAGTGTTCCATTTGGCTAATCTGTCAGGAGTGTAAAAACACCGGTGGGCCAGAAAGAAGAGTGTCTGAGTGAGTGAGGCGGATCGGGAGACCCGTGTCACTCTACTCCAGACAAGGCTCCATTGCTCCGGGGTCAAAGTCACATGCAATTCTCTCTCCCATGCTTTCTGCGCTATAGGGGTATCCCTAGTCATAGCATTACATAAGGTTTTGTAAAAATTGGATGCTACACCCGGTGAGCTACCGATAGATCGGATAGTCTCCAACCAACCTTGTGTAGGGGAGGCCGATGGCGGGAGCACCCTAGCACTCCGAAGGCAATGCTGAAGTTGCACCAACTGAAAGTAGTGTTTCGCTGGGAGACCAAATTCAATTTGCAATTCACTAAAAGTTTTCCAGCGACCTTCATGAAACAACTGACTAGGAATCCAAATGCCCCTAGTGTACCAGGGGCTCCACGCCATCGGTTTATTTTGTATTCGAAATCGAGTGTGGTACCAAAGTGGGAGCTTGTCTATCGGACAGAGTCGGGAGTCTAAAGAGTGTATGAGATTATTAAAGGCACCTAAGGTGTCTAAAAGCATTGGTGGAAAGTGGGAGTCTGATGGGAGAGTCATACCAGGGAGAAAAGTAAGAGGAATCGGTTTGTAAAGGTCCTCTTCTATGTCTAGCCACACAGGTCTACTCGGTACTGGATCTTCCAGCCAACGAGCGCCTTGTTTGAGAAGAAAAGATTGATGATACTTCAGGAAATCGGGGAATCTGACACCCCCATTTTCCTTATCTGCTTGCAGCTTGTGTTTCGCTATCCTAGGTGTCTTGTTTTGCCACAGGTATCTAGTCAGAAGACCCTCTATATCTTTATATAGACGCCGAGGGAAGAGACAGGGCACCATTTCTAAGATATAATTCACTTTCGGAACAATCATCATTTTTATGGTTTCCAATCGACCCCACCAGGTAAGCGTTAAAGGAGTCCAGCGGTGAGTGAGCGCACGGACTTTAGAGGTTAAGTCTTTGGCATTGAAGGAGATAGTGTCTTCCAAAGGAGAACAATAGTGTACCCCAAGGTATTTGACCATGCGAGGTTGCCATAAAAAGGGGAAGGGTTGCATATCTGCCTGATGAAGCAAAGGATTTAATGGAAAGGCTACCGACTTGGTCCAATTTATCTTATAACCGGACAGTTGTGAGTATTTACCAATTTGCTCTAGGACAGCCGGTACTGAGTCTATAGAGACAAAAAGCATAAGATCATCAGCATATGCTGAAATTTTGATTTCCCTATGGGTGAAGGGGACTCCATGAATCACCTCCGATTGCCGGATTAGTAAAGCCAAGGGCTCGAGTGCAAGATCGAAGAGGAGTGGAGACAGTGGGCATCCCTGGCGAGTGCCGCGTTGAAGGGGAAAAGGCTGAGACTTTAAAGCATTGGCACATATACTGGCTGTAGGCTGTGCGTACATGGTGCGAAGACAACGGAGAAAACCTTCCCCGAATCCGTACCAGCGGAGGACTGCAAACAGGAAGGGCCACTCTAAGCGATCAAAGGCCTTCTCAGCATCAAGTGAGAGGCCAACAAATGGGCGATCGAGATTAACTGCGGTAGTCAGTACATGGCATAGAGTCCGAGCATTGTCAGCAGTTGATCTACCAGGAATGAAACCGCATTGATCTGGGTGTATTAAGGTAGGCATCCTATCCGAGAGCCGGGTAGAGAGAATGGTGGCAAAGATTTTATAGTCCGCGTTTAGGAGGGAAATTGGACGATAATTAGCTGTTAGTTGCGGGTCTCTCCCCTCTTTCTCAAAAACTACTACATTTGCCATTGAAAAGGACCCAGAAGGAGAACCCTCCTCGGTCAAAGCAGAAAAATAAATTTTCAAAACTGGAGCTAAGTCAGCGTGAAAGGTTTTGTAGAATTCAGCAGGGAGACCGTCTGGGCCTGCGGCTCGACCTGAGGCACATTTCTTGATAGCAGAATGAATTTCTGAGACAGTAAATGGTGTGTCCAAGGCCACTCTATCTTCATCAGATAGGGTCGGTCTTTGTACCCCTGAAAGTAAGCGTTCAAATACATCTGGCTCAAAATCACATTCGGATTGATAAAGCCGAGTATAAAAATCACGAAAGAGTTCTAAGATTTCGGTATCTTTAGTGACCAAGCCCCCCCCCCCGATGGATTACGGAGGGCGGTAACACGCTTGGCTTCTTTACGACCTTTTAGGGCATTTGCTAATAATTTGCCAGCACGATTATTTTCCCGATAATATAGCCCTTGTTGTGATTCAATATTTTTAACAGCAGCAGTATACAAAAGCTGATTGTATTGAAAACGCAAGCGTTGTAGACGGAGTAAAATACATGGGTCAGTACGGGACGTGAGGAGACGCTCCCCAGCTTGTATCTGCTGCTCTAGAATCAGTAAATGCTGCTTTCTTTGTTTCCCCTGCCGAATTTGATAGCTAGTTATAGTGGCACGGATAGATGCTTTAAAACCCTCCCACCAAGCCCAGCCCGCTGTGTCATGGGGTGAGTTAAAATGAAAATAATCTTGGATAGCAGCCTTTATATCAACCTGAAAATCTTTTTGACCCAGTAGGGATCTATCAAAAAACCAAGCTCGGGGAGAATCGTCCCGCGCAGTGACACGTAATGAGAAAGATATGGCAGCATGATCTGAAATATGGAGAGGATGAATCCTAGTCGTATCTACTTGAGAAATCAGTGCTTTGGAAATGAGAAAGAAATCTATTCTAGATTGGGAGTGATGGGGTGCAGAAAAGAAAGTGAACTCTAAGTCGGAGGGGTGAAGCAGCCTCCATATATCTACCAGCGCAAGATCTTGCATCAGGGCTGTAAGGGTAGCAAGACTCTTGGGTGGACTACTCGTTCTAGGCGGCTGTCTATCTATCAGAGGGTCTAACACTTGATTAAAGTCACCACCAAGTATTAATGGAGTATTGGCAGAGGCCTGTGCCAACTGCGCAATACTTGCATAGTAAGCAGGATTGTCCACATTCGGGGCATAAATGCAAATACATGTAAATTCACTATCTCCAACCTTAAGATGTACTCGGGCCCATCTACCCTCTTATCAGCGCTAGTATCAATTACAGTAGCTTGCAAAGATTTCTTAACCAGAATGGCTACCCCGCACCGTTTGGAAACGGCGGGAGAATAGGCAGCCACCATATAAGGCTTAACGTTGAGTTTCAGTGTTTCAGCAGAGTTTAAGTGCGTTTCCTGAAGAAACGCTAAATCAGCATGCTCATGGCTAAGATAGCTAAGGATTTTCTTTCTTTTGATTGGACTATTAATGCCCTTTACATTGAGTGATAAGATTTTACATAAAGCCATTCAGACAAGTTAAATATTCTGAGCATGATAGCGCACCAAATTGCACAATGTCCCTCATATTGACTGTATCTAGCTGTACAGATGACATAAAAGAAAATAAGCTTAGATAATACAATGAAGCGCCCCACATTAAAAGAAGAAAACCGCAGCGCTGTAGAGAAGAAGCAGAACCCCAAAAATTACTGGCGACCATGTGTCTGCGGGGAGAAGCCCCAGAGAAGGCCAAAATTGAAAAAACACATAACCTGTAGGACTGTGCGTGCTCCGAATCCGACCGAGGCACACATCATGGAGGGATAGGAGACCACAAAACGAAAGTCATAGAAAGAAAGAAAGAAAGTCCAGGTAGTCCCTGTGCTTGACTAGGACCGCCGCATCGGGCCCTTCAAAATGGCGGACAGAGCCGGCAAATAAAAGTCCACGTCGTTGGATTAGCGCATCTGCTCTGCTTCTTTGGAGTCTAAAAATGTTGATAGTAGATCAGGATCTTCAAATGTCCTGGTTTGGTTGTGGAGAGTCACTCGGAGCTTCGCGGGATACAACAGGCCAAAGCGAGCCTGTAGCTGTTGAAGTCGAGGGCGAAAAGCAAGGAGTTCTTCTTCCGTCGGTCAACGGTAGGCTTTGCCAAATCAGGGAAGAAGGAGACTTTGTGACCTTCAAATTCCAAATGATGGTTCGCCCCGGGCAGCATTTAAAATTTGTTCCACTTGTTGATATCGTAGCAAGCGAAAGATAATAGGCCGGGGGGTCGTTCGGTTGAGCGCCATGTGGGTAGGAACACGGTGTGCACGATCGATTTCCAATTCTTTATGAAAGGTGATCTTCAGCAAGGAAGGAAGAGTTTTTAAGCAGGAATTCTCTCATATCTCCCGCTTCCACCCCCTCCGGTATTCCAATGAGCCTCACATTGTTGCGACGGGCTCGATTATTGCTATCTTCTAACTCTTTTTGAAGATTCTGTATCTGGCGCTCAGCCTTGTCCAGTGCGCCCAAGCGCACCGCGTGCGAGTCGAGGACCCCCGCCATATTGTCCTGCCGTAATGAGAGACTTTCAAGTCGGTCCTGGAGCACTCCAAAGTCTTCTCGCAGGGCTCTAAGCGCTTCTCCATTGGACTGCACCAATTCCTTCACGCCGCGTAGTTCCTCCAAAATCTCCAGGTGCATTTCGGGGTTTTCACGAAATGGAACCATCTTCTGTGGGGAGGACACCTCTGTTTTGGAGCGTTTTCCGTGAGAAGAAGAAGGAGACCCGAAGTCCGAGCGCGCTGGTTTATGGGCCGCCATCCCCCCCGAGGTACCCCGGTCAGCCCGGAGCGAAATAGTAAGTTTGTATAGGTATTAAGTCAGGATTCTAAGTAGGCCTCTCGGGAGCTTCAGCTTCAGCTACCCGCTGGACATCAGGCTCCGCCCCCCTACGACTCTGATTCTGATAGAAAACAACACAGACATCTTAAAATTTAAAAGTTATGATTGTAATTACTAGAAATTTCCCACTTCATTTAGTAATTGTCTATTTTCATTTAATTTGATTAAAATCAATGTGGTGTACATACTGTATTCTGACGTGTAGTCAAATTTTAAAGTATATAACTCCGAGTGCCATTATGTGGCGCACAAAAATTTAACCTTCCTTCAAAAGCTGCACACAGCTGATATTTTATGCGCACACAGCCTACAGAAAATTAGAGGGAACATTGGCTGGCACGCGTGCCATAGGTTCGCCATCGCTGGTCTAGGGTTACTCAGGCCAGGAGGAAGGAGTTCCTAGCCTATAAGGCCAGGACTTTGTCCTTGGGAGGCACTTTTTTGTTAAAATTTCCTTCTCATTGTTATATTTCCTATCAAGTTAAAAATTGTATTTTCTTTGAACCCAAGCAGCTCCTGGAATTCCTTACTGCTAGGGAAGATATTGAAGTTTCTGTAATTTCCCATACGGCTGACATATAAGTCTCTACCTGCCTTGTGTTTGGAGCTTTTCCCTTTTTCTTCTTTGTTTTTCTTGGAGCCTCCCTGTAAACTTTTGTGACCTTATGTTAATGGTATATATTACAACTACTACTACTATTTAGCACTTATATAGCGCCACACACGCAGCGCTGCACAGCTAACCTACAAGAGGTAGCCAACATACAGAGACAGTCCCTGCTCGTCAGAGTCCTGCTCATCGGAGCTTACAATCTAGTTAGAAAGGTACAAAGCATTACAGAGCATTAGTCAATTAGGACTGTAGTTTGGTTATAAACGGGGGTTAGGGTAAGATGAGGATGGAAGTCAGGATCTGAATGCAACGGTGAAGAAGTGGGTCTTCAATCTGGTTTTGAAGAGGGCCAGGGAGGGGGCCTGGCGCACAGACACAGGTAGGCTGTTCCAGACATATGGTGCAGCCAGGTGAAAGGAGTGCAGTCGGGAGTTTGCGGTGCAGGTGAAAGGCACTGATAGTAGTAGTTTGTTAGCGGAGCGTAAATTCCAAGAAGGGACGTAAGGAGAGATGAGAGATAAGAGGTATTGCGGGGCCATGGAGTGTACGCATTTATAGGTCAGTAGGAAAAGTTTGAACTGGATGCGGAATCGGACAGGAAGCCAGTGAAGCGACTTGAGAAGAGGAGTAACGTGGGCATGGCGAGGTTGGCAGAATATTAGTTGAGCAACGTGATTTTGTATAGACTGAAGGGGAAGGAGGTGGTTCACGGGGA
This sequence comes from Ichthyophis bannanicus, assembly GCA_033557465.1. Lineage (NCBI taxonomy): Eukaryota > Metazoa > Chordata > Amphibia > Gymnophiona > Ichthyophiidae > Ichthyophis > Ichthyophis bannanicus. The sequence continues at coordinate 612,803,107 of CM066031.1, read as the reverse complement.
GACCAGCAAAAAGCAGGTTACAGTAATCGAGGCAAGAGGAGATTAAGGAGTGGATAAGCGTTTTGCTAGTGTGTTCAGAGAGGAAGGGGCGGATTTTGCTGATGTTGTAGAGAAAGAAGCGGCAGGTCTTCGCTACATGCTGGATATGAGCGGAGAAGGAGAGAGAGGTATCAAAGATAACCCCCAAATTGTGGGACGAGGGAACCGGAAGGATAGTGGATCCATCCACATGGACTGAGAGAGGGGGAAGTGGGGGGGAGGAGTTGGGTGGAAAGACAAGGAGTTCAGTCTTGGCTGAGAGAGGGGGAAGTGGGGGGGGGGGAGTTGGGTGGAAAGACAAGGAGTTCAGTCTTGGCCATGTTCAGTTTTAATCGGCAATGAGACATCCAAGCAGTGATGTCTGCAAGACAGGCAGAGATCTTGGACTGGGTTGCCGGAGAAATATCAGGTGTGGAGAGGTAGATCTGGGAGTCATCAGCATAGAGATGGTATTGGAAGCCATGGGAGGAGATAAGTGGAGGATCCCCTCTTGCCATTGGCAATCTGTTAATTTAAAAAATCCATTGCACCTGATTGACCTGCCCCCTTTTCCCTCGGCATTTCCTTCTGATTGTAATCCATGGCTACCCACCAAGAGGGAGAGGATTACAATCATCTTCTTCTTCTACCTCAAGCTCCTCGTCCTGGTCCTCCTGCTCCTGAGGTGGAGTGAGAGGCAAAATGTTGCTTGTCAAACTACAGATCCTGGAGCCAATGTCACAGAATCATATTTCTATAGAGAAAAGATGTTGAGGAAAGAATAGTTTGATATTTTTCAGTTGTTAGAAGGGAGGCACAGAAAAAACAGCTGAAAAAGATTGAAAAGAAGTGATCTTCATATATATTTTTCCTTTTACATTATTTTTTGATTTATTGTTTCATGCCATGTTTTTGCTTCGTTCATTCATGTGAATGCTTGGGTGTTCATTTGTAAATGCAAATAAAAAAAAAGTGCATGCACACACGGCGATCAGAACATGTAATGCAACCTGCAACAGAACTCTGGCTAATTGGGATACAGAGCATGCATCAAGCGTGCATTCTCTGAAACAAGCTGCACATGTTGTGACCCACTTCCTTTAGAGAGCATGTCTTAACCAGGGAAGTACTCCGAACAGTGTCCCAACTGGCACTGTGCACTCCTTTATGTTCGCGGCAAAAAACAACAAAGTTTGGATCCGAACGAGCATGAAGTGAATGCACGTAATGTGCACACAGGATGCCCGTCAGCCATTTGCAAACAGGTACCAGTTAGAGAAATATGTTGCAGACTAGGTCGCTTTGCCTTTTGCATTGCACCTAGTGTATACATGGCCTAACACAGAAGCATTAGAGCCAGACAGTAGAAACCCATCTGATCTATACTCCAAGAAAGGTACACAGCTCTTGATAGAGATTTACCCAGAGTCAAGCCTCACAGCAACACTATTGTTGTGTCTAAATATGCTAATTGTTAAAAATGATACTGGGGGGCGCTCGGGAGCCCAGCCAAGATGGCCACACTTTCCTGAAGCTCCTCGCTTCTTTCCCCAATTATTTAAATAATGGGCTCTGGAACGGTAATTTTTTGACTCCAAAGGTTCTCCTCAAGAGCGTTCAGCCACCCTCACAGGATGATTTGATCAGTTTTCTCTGCCTCCTGCTTGCTCTTGCTGCTATTCTGACTTTCCCCACTACAGATCTACCGGAGGACCCCTCAGCACAGATAGCCTACATTATCCACTGAGCCTCTCAGCTGTGGGGCAATTCATGATACTGGTTCAGAAGTAATTGGAAGATCTGTGCCTCCCTGCTGCTCAAATCTACCGCCATGCTGCATATTAATCCTGCATTTACAGAAGTGAGTACCTCAACGTTACCTCTCGTGCATGGGCTTGAATGTTGAATCGGACAGCCTCCAATGTGTGGGAATTATCAAACAGTGTGCTGCAGTGGGGTGTAACATGCCTCGGAGCTTTTTCACAGCGTTATTTACACTACTCTAAACTAGTATTGCCGCCATCATAAAAGTACCTGAGGGATCCCAGTGGAACGCAGAAGGGGGTACTATTGAGGCAGGAAAGCTGTTTCTGTGTCCTCCTGGAACTCAAACAAGTGTTGACGACATCCACGACTTAGCTGCTGCTGCTGTGGGTATTCTGAAGCTGTCTCCTCCTCCAAAATGGCTGCCGCTCAGTGGAACGCATGCTTGGAACGCATAAGGGAATCCAAGATGGCCGCCGCCTATTGACAGGACTCCTTTGAATGCCCCGATTCTGCTGAGAAGATCAAAAGACCCCGATTGCACAATCAAGCATCGGGGGTGTCATTGGAGCAGTAGAATTTGCTGTTGCTGTTCCCGACTACTGCTGCAGGGGAAAGACCAGTTCAGTGAGGTGTCTAATCGGCAGTTGTCTGTCAGCACTGCAGGCTAATAATACCACAGTCTCACTTCTACTTGTTTCCCGGCTAGCTTTTGCCATCTCCCTACTATCGGCTAGCCTAGGAGAGTCAACACGAGGTCTCTTCACTCTTCCCGGAGGTGCTGCAGTTAATTCTACGCCACCTGCCAATCATGGCTACTACCAAATCCTACGGAGCTTCCCTCTCTAAGTTTGCTAGATCTTTGGATACCTCCACTTTACAACCTTCGCAGTCGGCAACAGACTCAGCTGCCGCTAAAGCGGGTAGCTCCGGGCCACAAGCTCGTTACAAAAGCCGACTTCTTGGAAATCCTTCAGGAGCTCAAGCTCTTCCGCCAGGACTTTACCAAAGCAGTAAGTGATATCAGAACCGACTTAAAATCTCTGGATGATCGAGTGACGCAGACTGAGATAAATATTGGGGAACAAATGGACTCTTCCATAGCCCTTCAGACTAAATTTGTGAAACTGGACCACCTTACGAGAGATCTCAAAGAAAGACAAGATGAACTCGAAAACAGACAGAGACATAACAACATAAGAATCTTTGGCCTTTCAGAACACACGGGAGATGCAGAGGATACTATGGCTCTAGTCCAGGAAGTCTATGCCTACTGTGTACCGCATGCCCCGAAACCGGTGAAGCTTGAAAGGGCACACCGCTCTTTAGGGACCCGGCGAACTTCCCATCCTCGACCCCGAGCAGTTATAGTTTGTTTCAGCTTCTTTGATGACAAAACAACCCTGCTGAGAAGTCTTCGGGGTAAACGCTCAGTAGTCTTCAAGGGTCAGGAGCTTCAGATATATCAAGATCTTTCTCAGTATATCCTTGAGCGGTGGCGGAGTTTTAAGCCCTTAACTCAGGTGCTACAGAAGCAAGAAATTTCATATAGATGGGGCTTCCCTTTCGCTTTGCTGTTCAACTGGAACAATTGCCCACAAAAAATTGTGGAGCTCTCAGCAGCGATGGAGTTCCTAGACTTGATGCACCATGATGAACACCCAACTCGACAAAGAGGTACGAACGAAGAGTGGGAGATGTCTTTACCAAAGCGACGCAAGGTTCCGCGTTCTAGACAGCCGTCTAACTCGGACACTGACACCAATCCGCAGAAGGAGATGGACACTTCCGTCCCTACCTGATTACAATAACTGTCACATACATTGTGGGAACTGTGTCAGGGGGTATTTCTCTTCTTTTCATCCTGCTCTTGTCCACTCTGATGTTGAAGGCATACAGGGGGGGTGTAGGAAGGGAGGAGGGGGGTGGAGAGCAGAGAGCGGTGGGGGTGGGGGAGTGGGGGAATGTGTGTAGGAGGTGAGAGTAAAGCTCGTTTTGAAATACATTGAGCAGTAGGAGATGCCCTACGGAGGTTCTGCTCCCAGTTATATATAAACTAATATAGATAAGAACAAATTACTCCACTTTAAACTCGCAATTATAATGCAGATTACCAGCAATTATTTGTTTAAAAATTTTTCTTAAGTATTTTTAACTACTTTCGGATTCCCATATGTAGTCTCAGACTTTTTGCGCTTTAAACCTCCTCACAAGTAAGGAACATACCGCGCTTGCATTGCATCAGTGACTACTGGGAAAATAGATTTTTTTATGTGTTAACTTTTGTTCATATATCACCGGTATTCTACCACCATTGTGTTCTAAAATATCATTAGCTAGTGTAAAAGTTATTAAACATGCTTATCTTCGTCCGTTGTTTCCCAACACTCTTTTAATGGTTCTCTCGATCTTTGTTTAATAATTATTAAATTTCTCTACGCCTCCTTGGGCACCTCTTGAGCGTTTCACTCCTCTGTGGAGTTTCTTCAGGAGGATCTGCAAATGAGAAGAAAACCTCTAAAATACTAACGCCAATCTTCCTTCTTATACTATATTGCTCGATAATTATGGCTTGAGATTTAAAACAATTTATATCATACAAAACAGCTTTTTCGCTGTTTCTTAGTTTAACTCACTGTTGACTGCTGCCCACGTCTCTCTGCTTCTTATATATAGCCCGTGGGTGAGTGGGGAAAGAAGGGGGGAGGGCTGGGTGCTCCCTTATGCCTTCTCTAGGGGCACTTAGAGTGTCACCATTATTGTGTTATTCACTGGTTTGGTTTACTTCCTGCAAACATAGGAATGTGGGGGGAAGGGGGGTTGGGGTGAGAGGGTGGGGTAGGGGGGTAGGGGGTGGGGGGAAGGACACAGAGGGGGGAGAGGGGAGGCCTTCTGACCAATGCATCAGAATATCTTCACTAAGTTTTAGGAGTATTCTGCTTTGTTCTACTCTGAGTGAAAAGAGGTTTGTTGGGGTTCTTAAGGGAGGGAAACTGGTTATTCTAAGTTTGGATAGAGAAGGGCGGAGAGTGCTATGCAGGCTGATAATTTATAAGTGACTTTTCTCCAGCATTGGGAATGGTTAAAGCTATTTCTTGGAAAGTGCATGGCTTAAATAATCCATGCAAGCGGCGTAGGGTTCTGGATCAGTTGTGTAGGGAGAAAGCTGAGATAATTTTCCTTCAAGAAACTCACTTTTCTCAGCATGATCATTTTGACTCTGCCAAAGGTAGGTTTCCGCAAATTCATCTAGCTAATTACTCTACACAGAAGAGAGGGGTAGCTATTTTGTTCTCCTCTTCATGCCCATTTCAGTTGATTGATAAATTTATCGACCAGGAGGGGCGCTTCTTGATTCTGGTGGGTTCCATTCAAGGGACAACGTTTACTCTTGTTAATGTGTATCTCCCTCCGGCTTTTGTGGGCAGTTCCTTGATTGATCTCTCCAAGGCGATCCAGAAATTTAGTCAGGGACCTGTAATTCTAGGAGGAGATTTCAACAGTGTCTGCTCAGAGATAGACCGTTCGGGGAGTCGAACTCTTGGCACTTCTTTGGGGACGTTACTGCTGGACTTGGCTTCGCAGTTTGATTTGTGTGATGTTTGGCAGCAGTTGCATACTTTGGAAAGAGACTATACTTTCTATTCGCAAGGCGCACCGGTGTCATTCACGGATAGATATGTGATTTTTGTCCAGGTCCGGGATCCCTTGGCTGAACCGAGCTCACATTGGGACCATGGGCCCGTCTGATCATGCAATTATTTCTATTGATCTCACCTTGGGGTTGACTGACAGTCCAGGTCAGAGATGGTCCTTGCCACAAGGATTCTTACTCAAACCGGAGTTTGCCTCGGATGTTCGCAAAAGATGGAGAGAATATTTGAAATTTAATGATTCCCCGGAGATCTCTAGAGCTCTCTTATGGGACGCAGGGAAAGTGGTCTTGCGGGGTCATCTCATTTCCTTGTCGAGCGCTTTCAAAAAACATCTGACTGCTAGGCAAGATGAGCTGAGGAAAGAAATTCTTGACCTGGAAGGTAAACATAGGAAGAGGGGGGGGGGGGGGAGAACAGGTATGGAAGCTGTTGATTTGTTGCCGGGGGGAATTGGCTACGTTGGAATCTGATAGAGTGGCATCGCTCTTTTTGCGCATGAAGCAGCGTTATTATGAGCAGGGTAACAAAGCCGGCAAGTTGTTGATGTGGCGATTAAAGAGGCAGCGACAGCACCACAGGGCGGAAGCTATTCAATCTCCGCAAGGTCAGCTGTTATATACTTCTCGAGATATCGCGGCCACCTTTGCCAGTTTTTATGAGCGGCTCTACACTAGTGAGACATCAGCGTCTCACACTGATATTGATGAATGGTTGAGGGAGGCTTCTCTCCCCCAATTATCAACGGAAGGGAGAGAGCAGTTAGAGCGTCAATTTACATTACTGGAGGTTCAGCAAACAATGAAGAACCTCAAATCTGCTAAGACGGCTGGACCTGACTTGTTACCAGCAGAGCTGTATAAAATATTCCCTGATATCTTCGCGCCTACGCTACTGACTGTTTTTAATGAAATCCTCTCCAAGAAAACACTTCCAGAGTCCTTTTATCATGCGAATATTGTTGTGATTCCCAAACCTGACAAAGACGCGTCCTGCTGTGCTAACTACCGACCGATATCTTTACTAAACTTAGATTACAAAATCTTTACCTCCATTTTAGCTAACCGTCTAGCTTCGTTGGTTCCAGATCTCATTCATCTCAACCAAATGGGTTTCATAAAACATAGATATTGTGGTAAGGAGAGTCCGACCCAGCCTGGAGAAACAAAGGGAAAAGGGACTTTTTCCTCTTTGCGGGGGATGGGTGCATCTGAACACATATACCAAACTAAAGGCAGTGAGAGAAAACACAGCTGCAGAGCTAGGCTAAAGCCCCACCCAGACTCCATAGCAACCCTAGGTAAGGATAGGAATTACATGGGGTGGAGTCAGAAGTGGAGGTGCTCTGCTCAGCGTTTAAGTTTGAGCAAACAGAGAAGAGAAGAGGTGAGCACGGGGAGCAAAGCAAGCCAAGCCAGCAAGGCAAGCCGGGCAAGCAAGGCAAAGAAGCCAAGGAGGCCACGGAGAGCCAGGGCAAGAGCAAATGTAGCCAGCACTGCAGCCAAGAGAGCAGCAGACAACACTCCGAAGAGAGGACCAAACAGAGTGGCAAGAGGGAGAGAGACAGAAGGTTGGTGGTGGAGAAGCCAAGGCAAGAGAGCTCAGACTCCTCGGAAGAAAGGTGTGTCTTCAGGCAGAGGAAACCTTGGGTAGCTGAGAGGAAATCCTACAATGATTCCCAGACTAGCTCTGAGGTAGAGATAGCTACAGCCAGCAGAAACTCCGGCCGTGAAGCTCCCTCAGTAAAACTCCAAGGTAGGAGAAAGAAACCAGACAGAGCTAATGTTTGTATGTCTTGCTCAGATTCTGAGGAGAGGATTATATCTGGAAAAACCCAGAACAGAAGAAAGGGGTTTTTTAAAGAAAGCTGAACAAGGAAAGCCTGCTAGGGTTCTGCCAAAGGAAGGGAAGGCAGTACAGTGGGATAGGCTGTTTAAGCTTTTAAAAGACATTAACCAAAAAGTTCCTGAACAGTTCCAAGATTCCCCAGCAGCCAGCTCCGAAGAAAGCATGGAAGTGGATGATAGGGAGAGTGACCAGGGATCCTCATGTTCTGAGATGGACTGTGCTGTATGCATTGGTGCTAATTGAAGTAAACCAAAATAGGGGAAGAATTAAGGAAAGCTGTTATCAGTTTGGCATAGCTGAAAGCAAGAAAGAAAAGGGAAAAGGAATCCTATGTTGAAGCAATAAGATTCTTTCCTACAGAAAGTGGATAGTGCAATCAAGTCTGTGCTAGACAGCTGAAACTGTTTAATTGCAAGCAGCAAAGAGAGAGAGCTGGCAGCACTGCTCATCTTGATTGTATGTTGTATCTACATGTTGCTGAGTTAACCCTAAAGCAAGAAGCTTCTTAAAGGAAAAGAGGAAAATAAGCCATTGTAAATTATTCCACTGAAACACTGTTTTCATGTTCTTTATTTTTGGAGAAGTTTATCCTTGTTTCTTTTTGCTGAGAGTGAAAGTTTCTTTAAAGGCTGTAACCAAATTGGCTTAAACGGAACCCAATAAAATTCCTGTGCGCTTTAAACATCCACTTGGTTTTACTTTGAGTTCACAACTACACCTTTGGAACAAAGGAATACAAGATGGACTCCCTCCCTACTAGGCAACCGCCTAGGAGGGGCGCGAGCGCCACAGGTGGCGTAGTTCTTTGGATTTGGCATTTCCAGCGGTCAAGGGAACACCGAAAGCTTATACATCTGGGCAAGGAAGATCCAGGGAATGACGGTGACCGGTTGATGCAACGGAGGGAAGATCCGGAGTGGCATCGGATCCAGAGTGCCGGTGTAAATTGGTAGCAAAGCGAAGACCTGCATCAGGATCAGGTAACCCGTAGGCTAGAGGGGGTTAAGGCCTGGATTCTGATGTAAGGGGGCTACCATAGTGCTCACCAGGAGGAAAGGGGGAGCATAAAAGTGCTGCACTTTGTGTTTTGTCTGTTTGTTTTGTTCACAAAAACAGTCCAGTGATGGAGACGGCTGACATCTTGGTTTGGGTGGCAGACCAATTTGCCAAGCAGAGGGAGATGGCGGCAGTGAACCAGGAACAAGCGACGTCCATGCTCCGTGCTCAACAGCAACCCCTGCTGGAGATGATGGCGAGATGGGTCAAGACACAGGAAGAGGCAACCAAGGTGGCACAGACTGTACCAGGGGCACAGGGTATTTTTCCGGGATGGGAAGGCCCTGGTGCGGGGACTTTTTCCTGTGGCCGCCTCACCAAGGAGGATAATATCGATGATTTCATCAAGACTTTTGAAAGAATAGCTTTATTGGCTAGATGGCCTAAAGAACAGTGGGCAATAAGATCTGCTACTACCCTTACTGGGGAGGCTCTAGCAGCCTACAGAGCAATGCCTGTGACATTGGTTGCAGACTATGAGAATGTGAAGAAAGCTATTCGAGATCGGATGGGGTTAAGTCCCTCGGTCTACCGTAGGCTTTTACGGTCATGTGTAATAAAGGAGGGTGAAACACCCCAAGCTTTATATCACAGAATAGAAAGCTTGGTTTGTAAATGGCTTACACCTGAAAGTAAAAATGTGGAATCCATTGTAGATGCTGTAATACTGGAGCAGTTTACAGACGCTCTGCCTAAGGAATTGCAGGCTTTTCTGGTGCTACAGAACTGCAAAAACACCCAGGAAGCCATTGCGTTGGCTGAACGCTTTCTGGAGGCTAAGAAGTTAAGCCTCAAGAAAGAGGGTGGTTTTCTAAAGGTAGGTTCAGAAGCGCTAGAAAAGAACGCAACATTTGTTGGCCTTAGGGCAGAAAAGAGTAAACCCATAGATGGAATATATAACATGCAGAGGAAATGTTTCTCTTGTGGTGAAGCAGGTCACCTTAAGAGAAATTGTAAGACCAAGAAGGCTTTTGTGATTACTCGTCCCAAAGAGATAGGTGAGGGATTCCTCCTATCTGTAGAAGTGGAAGGATACCCACTGAAGCATTGTTAGACTCAGGGGCCAGCTAGTCCATGATTTCTAGTGGGCTTTGGAGGAAAATAGAGGCCCAGCGTCAGTCCTTGCAGGAATCCTCTAGGGGGCATGTTACAATCAGATGTGTGCATGGGGCTGCCTCCACCTATCCTCTCCAGTGTGTTAAAATAAAGGGGTTAGGTAGCGGAAGGGAGGTAGCAGTAGCTGTTGTGCCTAGGCTCCCACACGATATGGTACTGGGCCGTGACTGATCCCAGTTCAGGAAAGGGATGGCAAAAGAGCTGCAGGAAAAAGCAGGACTAGTAACCACACACACAGGCACCAAGCCTTCAGGGGAAGAGGTAGATTCCCAGGAGGAGTCGATACCCGGGACCTCCTTTCATGAGGACTTAATAACCCCGGCCAGGGATGCCCCCAGGAAAGGAAAAGCTGAAAAGCAACGAGAAAGGTGCACTAGGGCCAGGAATAGGGGTCAGTTAATGTCAGGGGAGGATCTGCCCTGGGTTCCTGAGGAGTTAATAGAAAAGTTTCCCTCATTTCCAGATGAGCAGAAAGCAGATCCCGCTTTGGTGCGAGCATGTGAGTTCGCCCGGAAAGGATCAGAGGCTCTGCCTAGGTTTCTATGGGATAGTAACTTACTATACAGGGAAAGTGTAGATCCACGGATCGGAGATCTAAGAAAGCAGTTGGTGATACCCGCCTCTTTCAAAAATATAGTCCTGAGATTGGCCCATGATCACCCGGTAGGGGGACACAAGGGTGTGCAAGGCACCCTAGATCAGGTCCTAGCTAGGTTTTATTGGCCTGGAGTCTATACGGAGACAGCGAGATTCTGTGCGTCCTGTCCGGCCTGCCAAAGGGTCTCAGGTAACCACCCGCCAGAGGTGCCTTTGATCCCCTTTCCAATCATGACCAAACCAGTGCATAGGTTGAGGGTCGATATAGTGGGGCCCTTGATAAAAACACCCCGGGGTCACCAGTATGTATTGGTCATAATGGACCATGCTACTCGCTTCCCATGGGCCGTACCGTTAAGAAATACATCTGCGCGAGTGATAGCCTTGGAATTAATAAAATTATTTTGTGAGATAGGGTTTCCTTGGGAGGTCCTAACAGATAGGGGAACAAATTTTATGTCCCGACACCTGGCCCAGGTATGGGACGCATTCAGTATCAGGCATATCCGCACAGCAGCTTACCATCCACAAACCAATGGCCTAGTGGAAAGGTTCAACCAGACCTTAAAGAACCTGCTAAGAAGGAGTTTGGAGGGTAGGTTAAGTGAGTGGGATACAATGTTGCCTTTCGTACTCTATGCATGTAGAGAAAGGAAACAAACCTCTACAGGCACGTCGCCATACGAGCTTATGTATGGGAGGACTCCGCGTGGGGTACTAGATATCCTAAGGGAGCAATGGGTAGCACCCGTAGAGGATATACAAGAGGTTCCCAGATTCCTAACGGATCTGAAGAATCACTTACAGAGAATAGCCACTATAGCCGAAGAGAACTTAAAAGGAAGTCAGAATAGGCAAAAGACTTATTATGACTGGCGAGCCAGGCCTCGCCTCCTAAAGGTCGGGGATAAGGTAATGGTGATGGTAGCCGCAGCTAACTCTAGGTTTGAGAATACCTGGAGAGGCCCTTATAAGGTTGCAAAACAGGTCGGACCAGTGTCATATGCTGTGGATACTGGATGGGGGAAGCAACAGGTCTACCATATTAATCTATTGAAAGTATGGCAGGAGTGTATAGGGAATGCTCAGCTAGCCCTAAGAGTAGGTGGTGAATGTACAACCCATATCTAGTATTACGTGCTGTGTGCGGGTTGTTGCGCCAGCCCGTAATAGTTTAAGGGGAGGGATATGTGGTAAGGAGAGTCCGACCCAGCCTGGAGAAACAAAGGGAAAAGGGACTTTTTCCTCTTTGCGGGGGATGGGTGCATCTGAACACATATACAAAAATAAAGGCAGTGAGAGAAACCACAGCTGCAGAGCTAGGCTAAAGCCCCACCCAGACTCCATAGCAATCCTAGGTAAGGATAGGAGTTACATGGGGGTGGAGTCAGAAGGGGAGGTGCCCTGCTCAGCGTTTAAGTTTGAGCAAAACAGAGAAGAGAAGAGGTGAGCATGGGGAGCAAAGCAAGCCAAGCCAGCAAGGCAAGCCGGGCAAGCAAGGCAAGGAAGCCAAGGAGGCCACGGAGAGCCAGGACAAGAGCAAACGTAGCCAGCGCTGCAGCCAAGAGAGCAGCAGACAACACTCCCAAGAGAGGACCAAACAGAGTAGCAAGAGGGAGAGAGACAGAAGGTTGGTGGTGGAGAAGCCAAAGCAAGAGAGCTCAGACTCCTCGGAATAAAGGTGTGTCTTCAGTCAGAGGAAACCTCGGGTAGCTGAGAGGAAATCCTACAATGATTCCCAGACTAGCTCTGAGGCAGAGATAGCTACAGCCAGCAGAAACTCCAGCTGTGAAGCTCCCTCAGTAAAACTCCAAGGTAGGAGAAAGAAACCAGACAGAGCTAATGTTTGTATGTCTTGCTCAGATTCTGAGGAGAGGATTATATCTGGAAAAACCCAGAACAGAAGAAAGGGGTTTTTAAAGAAAGCTGAACAAGGAAAGCCTGCTAGGGTTCTGCCAAAGGAAGGGAAGGCAGTACAGTGGGATAGGCTGTTTAAGCTTTTAAAAGACATTAACCAAAAAGTACCTGAAAAGTTCCAAGATTCCCCAGCAGCCAGCTCCGAAGAAAGCATGGAAGTGGATGATAGGGAGAGTGACCAGGGATCCTCATGTTCTGAGATGGACTGTGCTGTATGCATTGGTGCTAATTGAAGTAAACCAAAATAGGGGAAGAATTAAGGAAAGCTGTTATCAGTTTGGCATAGCTGAAAGCAAGAAAGAAAAGGGAAAAGGAATCCTATGTTGAAGCAATAAGATTCTTTCCTACAGAAAGTGGATAGTGCAATCAAGTCTGTGCTAGACAGCTGAAACTGTTTAATTGCAAGCAGCAAAGAGAGAGAGCTGGCAGCACTGCTGATCTTGATTGTATGTTGTATCTACATGTTCCTGAGTTAACCCTAAACAAGAAGCTTCTTAAAGGAAAAGAGGAAAAGAAGCTATTGTAAATAATTCCACTGAAACATTGTTTTCATGTTCTTTATTTTTGGAGAAGTTTATCCTTGTTTCTTTTTGCTGAGAGTGAAAGTTTCTTTAAAGGCTGTAACCAAATTGGCTTAAACGGAACCCAATAAAATTCCTGTGCGCTTTAAACATCCACTTGGTTTTACTTTGAGTTCACAACTACACCTTTGGAACAAAGGAATACAAGATGGACTCCCGTCCCTACTAGGCAACCGCCTAGGAGGGGCACGAGCGCCACAATATGGATTTGAGAATGTGCGTAGGCTCATTAATATCCTCCAGGGTGTCAAAGGTAAAGAGGGTTTGTTTAACATCCTGTCGCTAGATGCGGAGAAGGCCTTTTATAAACTAGAATGGCCCTACCTCTTACGAGTTCTCCAGGAATTCGGCTTTGGCTCAGTTTTTTGTACGTTGATCATGTCATTGTACACCAATCCTCAAGCTGTGGTGTCTATTAATGGTATAAGCTCACCTTCTTTCTACTTGCGAAGAGGCACAAGACAAGGCTGTCCCCTTTCTCCTTTGCTGTTTGCCCTTGCAATGGAACCCTTAGCCGCCCATATTCGCTTACGGGCAGAGGATGTAGGTATTCATCTGGGCTCTGAGTGGCATGTTATCTCCTTATATGCGGATGATACCCTGATCTATCTGAGGGAACCCTCCAGGTCTTTGCCCATTCTACTAACCATCTTAGACCGTTTCTCTTTGGTATCTGGGTTTACCATTAACAGGCTGAAATCCACACTACTTCACTGTTTGTCCCGCTCCTCCTCCAATGCTGCTATATCTAATGCGGGAAGTTTCCCGGTGGTAGACCATTTTCGGTATCTGGGCATTGTAATACACCGCAACATATCGAAACTGTACAGCATGAATTATCTCCCCCTTTTGAAATCAATTAGGGGCGATATGGAATGGTGGGGTCGATGTTCGGTTTCTTGGTTAGGACGTATTAATACTTATAAGATGTTGGTCCTACCATGACTACTTTTCCTGTTCATGCAATTGCCTATCTCTCTTCCGAGCACGTTTTTTGCATCCCTTCGGAAGGATGTGACATGGTTTCTGTGGTTGGGGAAACGCCCCTTGCTCAGCTGGAGAATACTCACCACTCCAAAAAGATTGGGAGGGTTAGGTCTCTCAGATCCAGAGCTGTATTACTCTTGCTGTTGCCTGCGCTCATTACTGTTATGGAGAATTCACTCAGGGGCTGAATGGGTTCTGTTAGAACAGGAATGGATTAGCCCGACTCCGTTGGAGGCTAAACCCTTCCTTAGTGATCCCCAAGAGCTTACTCAGGTGAAAGCGCATGTTTTTCTTCGCCCTTGCTGGATGGCTTGGAGGGGGATGTGTAAGCAGATGGGTTTACCCACTTCCTCTTCGCCCTTCACCATTCTGGAGGCCTTAGGATTTCTCCGGACTATGCATAAGGACATAACTCCCGAAACTCTTAGGCTGAAACTTTCAACATTATATGAGAACGATGGTCCGGCCTCTAGGAGGAGACTGGCGGAGGTTATGGGTTTTCAACTTTCTTCATTCCAGGTCTTTCAAATACTCCACTGTCTGAGAACCCAGTTCTCAATAACTGACCTCTCTCGATGCCCTAGATGTTGGGAACAAGATCTCTTTGTATCTGAGAGACTTACAGGCTTTGTGGCTCGACTGTACAGACATATAGTGGCTGATCTGCCTGTCCTTCTGGCCTCGAAGTTTCCTCAGCCGAGATGGGAATTGACTTTACTGGGGAAAGACCAAGAGGTTTGGCTTGACGTTTATGCTTATTCACACTCCTGCTCCTTATCGTTAGGACTGATCCACACACAACTTCGGATTCTTTACCGGCTATCTGTAACGCCGGTAGATCTCTTCCGCTGGGGTAGAGCCGATGATCTGCTTTGCTGGCGACTTTGTGGGCGCAGGGGTTCTTTTGATCATATGTGGTGGCATTGCCCTCCCCTTCAACGATATTGGGAAAAGGTGTTAGGACATATTTGTGAGAGATTACAGATTACCCTACCCCTGAATATGGAATCTTGTGTTCTAGGGATTTTTCCTGATTCCACTCTTAGTTGCTCGCTTCTATGTCTGATTCAGTCACTCCTTCTAGCGGCCAGATCGGTGATTGCTCGCTTCTGGAAGCGTAGTAGAGCTCCGTCGCTCGCAGAATGGCGAGCTAAATGTTGGGACATATTTAGGATGGAAAAGATCACTGCTACCGTTCTAGGCCAAGCCTTTCTGGATGAGACCCTATGGAGCGCCGTGCTTCAGGAAGATTAAGTTTCTCGGGACAGTCATCTGTACGCTGTTGGCACTTTACTAGCATGCCCTCTCATCATGATCTCTTTTCTCTCTTCTCTTCTTCTTCTTCTTTTTCTTTTCTTCTTCTTCTTCTGTTTCTATTTCTTCCTTCCTTCCTTTTCCATCAATCAATCATTGCCAGGTACAATGGGTCAGAAGGGTGGGGGGAGGGGTTGGGATGGGAAGGTGAGGGGGATAAGTGGGTGGAATTTGCTGCACCTCCTTTTGTTCCTTTGTTCTTTGTTTTTTATGTTCTCTTGTTCTATGATGGATATGTTCTGCACCTCTACTGACTGTTTAACTGAGGTTGATATTCTGTCCTGTTACGCGATGTAGAGTTAATGGAATGGGGGACTGGGGGGGGGGAATGTCATTTCTCATTTCTCATGCTTATTGTTGGGTTTGTTGTTATGGAATGTATGTTTTTGTTGATTCTACCTAATACAAATTTATTACACAAAAAAAAAAAAATGATACTGATTATACTTGTGAAAGACAAGATCCGGTTCATTCTATTATCTCAGCAAAGGGAGGAGATCCCAGCATGGGAAGAAAATCACTTCTTTTCAATCTTTTTCAGCTGTCTTTTCTGTGCCTCCCTTCTAACAACTTAAAAATATCAAACTATTCTTTCCTCAACATCTTTTCTCTATAGAAATATGATTCTATGACATTGGCTCCAGGATCTGTAATTTGACAAGCAACATTTTGTCTCTCACTCCACCTCAGGAGCTGGAGGACCAGGACGAGGAGCTTGAGGTAGAAGAAGAAGATGATTGTAATCCTCTCCCTCTTGGGGGGGGGGGGAGAGCCATGGATTGCAATCAGAAGGAAATGCCGAGGGAAAAGGGGGCAGGTCAATCAGGTGCAATGGATTTTTTTAAATAACAGATTGCCAATGGCAAGAGGGGATCCTCCAATTTGTCTATCAAAAACATTGTTGATGATGATGTAGCCAGTTTGGGATTGATTTACATTATTACCTGGCTATGCTTAGCTAGGAAATTATCCACACTAAGGGACCTTTACCACTGATGTGTGGTAAAGTTTAATTAAAGTTCAGTAACTTTTGGAGACATGCCCAGCTTCTGCCCATGCAGTAACTTCGTAAGGCAGACATTAACCACACCTTGAGCATATTGCCAGGAACACAATTGCATCCACACTATCAGCAATATAATGGTATAATGGGAAGCTGCTGCCACTAAAAGGAAACCTCTCCCCCCTCCACCCCCCCCCCCCCGGATCTCCCCAACATCTGCATTAAAACCCTCAGACCTCTATGAACCCATTGATATCAGCCATCATATCCCTGTATCCCAGACCCTCTGGATCTTATTAGGAGTTTCCCTGGTGTCTAGTAGGAGGCAGATATCTTGACTTCTTGTGTTAATACTTATAGACTACCACTATGGGTCAGAGACACCATTTTGAACCCAGGTGCTGGTGGGGCAGAAGAATCTGTGAACACTCTTGGCTCCCACTAGACACTAGGAAAACCCCTGAAAAGAGCCGGGGAGGTTCAGTTGGTAGTGGGATTTGAAAGCTGATGACTGTAAGGCTGAGGTGTAGGGGATTTGAAAGTTGATGTAGGAGGGGTTCCAGGGGGCTTTCGGGAGCTTTGTAGCTTTACCAGCTGTGGTAAGTGCCTCACCAATAATGTGGATGCACTTACTGCCTCCTCTTCAGGAGATGGTAAGAGCACCTAAGCAATCTGCAGAGGAGACAGTGCAAGGTAATTTACTATGCATTAACAGCTAGGTGCTATCATGCCCATAATCTACCCATTCTCATCCGTTTCTAGACTCCTCCCATGTTAAGTACTTGGCATATGAATTAGCGTGTGTTAAGTGTTAACAGTTATGTAGTAACTTTTATGCAGCTGTGAAGTAGCTATTGCACATCAGTTCATTTGATAAGTGCTTACCACACTTTAGTTAACTGGCCCTTAAATCTAGATCATCAAAATCGGATTGTCTACATAAGGCCAACATTCAGCTAAAAACCTAACTAGTTAGCATTAGCTAAATATTCTCCTAAAGAGACCCAGCTAAATTAGTTGGTTAGCTTTCCAGATCAGCTGGTCTTTTGAAGATCTACATCAAAAATTTCATAGTGCAAATTTGTTAACTCTGCGATAAGATTTATCAGTTTTTCTCCAGTGCAAACATTACTACAGTTTTGCCCTCATGTTGTGCTCCATGGAAAATACTGGACGATTTTCACAGAAACATTTTAAGCAAGTTTGCTTTGGAGGAGACATTTGATAACCCTGCTTTCATATGTACTAAACGGGTACCAAGTGGAGGAGTAGCCTAGTGGTTAGAGCAACTGCCTAGTACCCAGAAGATCAAGGGTTCAATTCCCACTAGTACTCCTTGTGATCTTGGGCAAGCCACTTTACCTTCCATTGTCTCAGAAGGAAAGGCTGGTAATCTACTTCCAGTGATACATTGTCAAGAAAACCTAGAGGTAACTGGGTCACTATGAGTCACCACTGACTTGATGGCACTAAAAAAAACAAAAAGGTACTATGAGTGTTTGCTGTATGAAACCAAGTCAGCATGCATAGCAGTTCAAGAAAGAACAGCTATTATTATCATTTATTAATTAGATAGTTGTCAGCAACAGACAATAATGATTTTGTACTCAAGATGGCTCTCTTGACAATTACTAAGAATGTACCTGAATTCTCCCTTATGTGACCAAGATGTAAAAATGTGAAAAAACCACAAGCTATTCCTTAGGGTGATCCTTGCATTTCTTGCTGAGGATGTTGTATTACAGTATTATCTGTTAAAGCTTGTGCATATACATAGATCAGGCGAAAAATATTTATTTTTATCAAAACAGTGATCTGAAATTTCAGACAAAAATTCTCATCCTAAATATTTTCACTGCACTGTCAAAAGCAGTCATGCTGAAGTATTTACCAAAGCATATTTCAAAGACCAAGGGGCATGTTTTTATATTTATATATATCGCCTGATTCAAACATGCACTACGCGGTTAACTTTGTGTTCAGGCCTGTGGTAACAATTACCATGGAGCCATGACAGTTAACTCACGCTAATTTTCATATTCACAGGCAAGCTTGAGGGTGAGGGGCAAAGAGTGGGCATGGTGAGTACATCACAATTAGCAAGGAAATGCATATTGTGCGCTCTAAGGCTGCCCCAAAAGATGGAGCTAAGTGCACCCGTAGTACATAATTCACAAGAGACTGATCGTATACTAAAGGCAGTTACCACACAGGCTTTGCACATAACGCACGTTAATTTTTGTGCTAAACACCGAACTGCAAAAACCCTAACACACTTAGTAAAAGAGCCCTTTAATACTATATCTGATTCATTGAGGTTTTTTCTGTATTGTGTTTATTTGGCCTGTACATTGGGAAAGCAAATGATCCTATATGATAGATAATTTTGGTTAGAATGGTAAGTATGGGAGTAATTTTCAAAGGCATTTCCATGCATAAAACAGGACGGCATGTATGTCTATTGTGCAGATATACCCAATATGACGGTACACCAGTCCGTAAGTGCACACTGCTCCCATGGTTTTCAATATCATCTCTATGCTGATGCTTCTCACATCTACCTCTCTGCACCTGAAATCTCTCCAGGAATCCTGGCATGGATCTCTGTCTGCTTATTTGACATTGATACCTGGATGTCCCACCACTGTCTGAAATTGAACAGGGCCAAAACTGAGCTCCTTATCTTTCCCCCGAAACCCACCTTCTCTCTTCCTCCTTTCTCTATTTCTGTGGATAACACTATACTCCTCTCTGTTTCTTTGGCTTGCAATCTTGGGGTCATCTTTGACTTCTCACTCTCCTTCTTCACACACATCCAACAGATAGCTAAAGCCTGTCACTTCTTTCTCTATAGCATCAGCAAAATGTATCCTTTCCTTTCTAAACACATTAGTAAGACCCTTATTCATTCTCTAGTCACCTCCCACAATGTCCTCCTCGCTGGTCTTCCTCGGAATCATCTCTCCCCTTTTGAGTCTATTCAAACCTCAGTAGCATGGCTAATCTTCTGCCAGTGTCGCTATGCTCATGTCGCCCCTCTTCTCAAGTCACTTCATTGGCTCTCTATCTGTTTCTTCATCCAGGTCAAACTCTTCCTACTGACCTATAAGTGCATTCATTTGGTTGTTCCTCACTACCTTTCTTCTCTTATCTCTCCGTATATCCCTTCTAATGAACTCCACTCTTCTGGCATATCCCTTTTATCTGTGCCCTTCTCCTCCCTCTCAACTCCAGACTTCAATCTTTCCGACTTGCTTCTTCCTATGCCTGGAATAAGCTACCTGAGTCAATATGTCAGGTTCCATCTCTGGCCCTATTCAAATCCTGGCTAAAATCTCACCTCTTTGAGACTGGTTTCGGATGTTGATCTCCTTAGTCTCCTGTTCACCTCCTATGTGATTCCTTTCCAGTCCCCTAGATAAATCCAAGTCCCCAGTTGTGTTGTTTGTCTTGATTAGGCTGTAAGCTCTTATAAGCAGGGACTGTCTCTTACATGTCTCTGTACAGCACTGCTTATGCCTGGTAGTGCACAGTAACATAGTAACATACTGTAGGTCCTGATTTTTGAAGGTCTTTACATGGTGCTACCCGTGTAGCACCGATTTTTGATGTGGGAAAACCTCGCCTATCTTTAAGGTGCTGGGGCTAACCGAGTAGCATCAAAAATTGGTGCTACACATGTAGATCCTGCAGCTTCCTGTCTGTGCAGCAACACCTGGATTTATGATGCTGGGGCCGCATATGACCCCGGCATGGAAAATCCGGGTTAGGTGGGAGGTGGACTGGCTATGCGCCAATATGACTCATCGCACCACTCAGCTCAAATTCAGGCCCTTAGTATATGATGGCAGATAAAGACCAGTATGGTCCATCTAGTCTGCCCAGCAAGATGGCAAAAGTAGGTGCACCTTCCACTCCATCCAGGTCACACCTCCACATGCCTTTGTTTAGTGGTGCACCCACTGCTCTGTGTAGGTCACCCCTATTTGTTGAGAAATAGGAGATAGTTATGTTTATTTTGATTTTATCCTGCTGCTATAAAGGGATCCACTGTGTCTGTCCCATGCCATTTGGAATTCTGTCACTGTATTTGCCCCCACCACTTGCATTGGGAGGGCATTCCAAGCATCCATCATCCCTTCAGTGAAAAATTATTTCCTGACATTGCCTTTCAGTTTACCCCTTTGCACCTTCATGTTATGCCCTCTAGTTTTACAGCTTCCACATCTTTGGAAGAGGTTTGTTTGTTCATTAATACTCTTTAATTATTAAAAGATCTGAATTATATATCCCCTGTCCCTCCTCTCCTACAGAGTGTACATATTTAGGTCTTCAAGTCTCTTCTCATATGTCTTCTGATGCAGGCTCCAAATCATTTTGGTCACCTTCCTCTGAACCTCATTTGCGAGTTATGGTCTCCAGAACTGAACACAATATTCCAAGTGAGGCCTTACCAGTGACTTGTACAGTGGCATTAGTACCTCCTCCTTTCTGCTGGTAATTCCTTTCTTTATGCAACCCAGCATCCTTCTGGCTTTTGCCACTGCCTTGTAACACTGTTTTACCACCTTGAGTTCCTCAGAAACAATCACTCGGAGGTCCTTCTCCTGGTCCGTGCATACCATCCTCTCGCCCCCTATCGCATACAATTCCCTTGGATTTCTGCATCCCAGGTGCATGACACTGCACATTTTCACGTTAAATCTCAACTGCGAAGCATTAGACCATTCTTCCAGCTTTTGTAGATCTTTCCTCATGTTATCCACTCCCTCAGAGGAGTCCACTCTGTTGCAAATTTTCGTGTCATCTGCAAAAAAAACAGACTTCCATTCAGTCTTTCAGCAATATCACTCACAAATACATTGAACAGTATCAGTTCCAGGACAGATCCCTGGGGCACGCTGATAATCATGTTCCTTTCATCTGAATACATTTCATTTACCATCACCTTCTGTTATTTGTCAGGCAACCAATTTCTGATCCAGTTCACAACCTTGGGACCCATCCCCAGGCTGTTCAGTTTATTGATAAGCCTCCTATGAGGAACAGTATCAAAGGCTTTGCTGAAATCTAGGTAGATCACATCCATTGCATGCCCTTGATCTATTTTTCTGGTCACCCAGTCAAAGAACTCAATCAGATTTGTTTGGCATGATCATCCTTTGGTAAAACCATGTTGCCTCGGATCATGTAACCTAATGGTTTCAAAAAAGCCCACTATTCTCTATTTCAGGAACGCCTCCATTACTTTTCCCAACACAAAAGTGAGGCTTACTGGCCTGTAGGCTGTCACTTCTTCCCTATTACCACTTTTGTAAAGAGGTACCACATCAGCCTTTCTCCAGTCCTGTGGAACTTCTCCTGTCTCCAAGGATCTATTAAAAGCATCCATTAAAGGCCCTGAAAGAACCTTTCTGAGTTCTTTCCGTGTCCTGAGATGTATGCTATCTGGTCCCATGGCATTGTCCACTTTCAGTTTTGCAACCTGTTCAAACACATCATCTTCTATGAGTGTCTACTCTATTCCTATTTCTATATTTATCAGTCACAGGTTGTCCTTCTCCAGGATTTTCTTTAGTAAAAACAGAACACTTGGAAAGTCGCAAGCAATTTACATGCATAAGTCCCTATTTTAAAGGACTTACATTCGTTAATTGGCACTTACATGCCTGCTTTGGATGGTCACTATTCTGTAGGCATGTGTGTAAGTGCTATCGTGTGTACCTTCCATAGGGGTGTGCACAGAGGCGGCATTTGGGTGGAGCATATGTGGGGCCACAATTTATACAGTACATGTAGGTTATAGAATATTATGACCTATGTGTGTTTCTGCATCAGTCCAGGTGTGTGCTGCTATGCCATTCTAGGGCCGACATACGTGTCACAACCAGGTTCAGGTACATCAGTTCACCCCTATTTCATAATGTATGCATATGTTTCACTTTATAAAATAAGTCCAAACTATGTATGTTACTATGCGCGTTGCCTCTGTGGGAGTTAATAAAATTGGCCTCTGAGTGTCCAGTGCCTATAGATTCATCTCATGCATAATTGTGGGTATTTTGAAAACCCATCCAGATGTGGGGTCATCGGGACAGGTTGGGGAAGCCCTATTCTCAAAGTCCAGCTTGCAAAAGCAGGTGAGAGCCTGCTTAGCACCTTGCAAGCATGTTTTTTCTTCACCACCATTGCAGGTTTTGTACACTATCCTGCTTTGTGAGAATCGGTAACTCTGAGAGATTCCCTTGGATGAGAAAATCCCTCTAAAGCTGGCAAGCCAAAGAAATCTAAGGGGTATGTTTACTAAACCACGCACACGTGCGTGGCGCACAAGAGCGGACGCTAATGATGCACTTAAGTGCTCTTAAGTGCCGCGCACGCGTGCGCGTCACATTAACGGGCCGGCGCACGCGTGCGGGGCGCTCATGTGCGATAGAGGCGGGGAAACGCTTACGGAGGGCGGAGGAAGGCGCAAGAGGGGCCGGGGGACGGGGTCAATGGGTGGAGAGTGGGAGGGGAGAGGCTCCCCGCACAGGAGCGCGGCTCAACTTTGGCATGTAAAATACCGCGAGTGAAACCCTCACGTTAGAGCCGATTTAAAGGGAAGAGAAACCATTTCTGTCAGCAATGTAAAGCAAAACCGGGGAAACCTGCAAAATGTGAGCACTGTGATACATGTGCACAGAACAAAAGTGCAAATATACCTTGAAAATCATCTCAAAAAATCCCAAATAAATAATAATTAAGCTGGGAAACAGTGATATTAATGGGCAACCATAAAAAACACTCCATGGAAACCTCCAAAAATGAAAAAATGGTTTTTGAAGGGTCTATGCTCCGTAGATTTGTTCAAAATTCACTGCAGTGTAATGGAGTTGTCTTGGGACTGTATGTCATGTTGCCCATTGATATCACTGTTCCCCAGCGAGGTTTTGGGTGTGTCCCCTTTTAGTGGAGGTAATTTTTGAGGTGTAATTGCACCCCTGTCCCCATACAAGGTAAACGAGCCCACAGTAGAATTGTCCTGAGCAGGGTTTCTGACTCGTGCAGCCAGGTTTCCTATCTCCAGAGACTGCACTGTCTCTGTGGCCACAGTGTGGTGCAGCAGACACAGCCAGTGCCTATAGGACCATAGAGTCACAGGTTCAAATTCAATTTGGGGCGCCTTCCAAACCAGTCCTCATAGTTTTAGCCACCACTAAATAGTGAGAGTACACACACTCCGACTTTGCAGAGAACATAAGCATGGTCCCAACACCTATATTTGACCACACACTGCACCCAAACCATAACAATGGCCATTTCCTATAGCCGAGTCCTCCAAAGTGAGTCCTGGAGTGCTACAACTCACTCATGTCATAGTTTTTTCCCCAGATAGGGACATGTATGCATGTTGTTGGAAGGTTACAGGTGGTGGAGGGGGCAGTGGCTGCAAACCACATCAGACAGTGGCCTAGGCCAGTGCAGGCTGGCACCGTCTACCGCAACAGACAGGCCCTGTTGGATGTGCAGTCATGGACTCCCCAAGGAACACAGCATATCTGTGGCAAGAAGGTGGTGCAGTGCACACACACAGTGGGTGCAGGAACAGAAGGGCACAGTTCAAAGCCCAGCTGGGCCTACTGCCAATCCAGTCCACATATCTTTCATAAAACAAAACCATGATAGTAAAGATAATACTGTATTGTGGAAAACATAAGCATGGTTAATATGCCTGTATCTTATCACTCCAAACACAGACACCATAAAAAGCTGCATTACCCAGAGCAAAGTCTCCCAAATGCAGTCCTGGAGTGCCCCACAACATTCAGGATACATGTTGCCTCAATAAAAATGTCTGTGTTGCATATCTATGCACCATCCCCCATGGCATGTTGATGTAGCTTATGAGGGACAGCATGAAAAGCCAAACATTGTTTGGAACACCAGGACTGGAGTTGGGACACTGTGCTGTAAAGAAGCAGCCAACAGGGCCAGACACCCCCCACACCCCACAGGCCCCATTGACCAATGCCTCATGGAGAGGCAGGACATTGGGCCCTGTTTGTATCTCCCAATACTAGCAGTTTCAGACGTTAGCACTGCCACCCTACACCTCGGTATATGGTACGCAGCTATCAAACGTTGGCCATGATAACTGGCAGATATAAATTCCTACTTTAAGCACATTTTGCTCATTGCTTTCCAATGACAACACAGTGGTGCAGTGCACACAGACAGTGTGTTCAAGGACAGAAGGTCACAGGTTCAAATCTCAGTTGTGTCAGCCTCCAAACCAATCCCCTTATTTTACACATGAAGAAAACATGGTAGTAAAGACTGCCAGGTATTCCTGGGAACAGAAACATGCCTCAAATTTATATATTGATCAGCAATGAACACAAACACCGTAAAGGTGTGGTACTTAGAGCAGAGTCTCCCAAAGGCAGCCCTGGAGGGCCAAACACCAGTCAGGTTCCATGCTGCCCCTAATGAAGATGCCAGTGCAATGTAAACAGCAATGGTGCAGAATAGCATGTTGCCAGAGTGTTATTGGTGGTGGAGGGGGCAGTGTGTGCTGCTCACAGCAGGTGGTGGCCCATCCCCCTCACGTGGGTTCAGTGCACCCCAAAAGACAGTTCCTGTCTGAGAAACAGCCATGGACACCCCAGGGAATGCACTGTTTCTGTGCTAAGATGGTGGTGCAGTGGATGCAGGCAGTGCCTTATGGACCAGAACATCACCGGCTCAAAGGCCACCTGCCATACCAGAACCCACATTTTACACTTTGAAGAAAACATGATAGTAAAGACTGAAGCCTTAATGCGGAGGACATAAGCGTGGGTGAAACACTCATATCTTTGCTTAAATGACACACAACACATAAACATATGCATTCCCTACAGCAGAGTCCCCCAAATGCAGTCCTGGAGCTTAAAAAAGTCCTTCAGGTTGGATGCAGTCTGCAAGAAAGATGTGTGTCCTGCAATTGCAGGTCCTGGCCCCATGGTATGCAGAGGTATCATAGGCATATTCATCAGGGATATCCTGAAAACCTGAACAGTGTTTGGCCCACCAGGACTGTAGTTGTGAACCTCTGGCATAAAGCAGTGGCCAACAGGGGTGGAAACACCTGCACCTGCAGGCTCCATCATCCAAACACAAATGCAGAGGCTGGATTTTGGGGCCTGTGTGTATCTCCCAATACTAGCATGTGCATACATTAGCAATGCCACATTAATCACGGGTATACGGTACACAGATTTCGAAAGGCTGCTATGATTCCTGGCACATAGAAATGGGAAAGTTAAGCACAATTAGCTCAATGAGTTGTATCACACCAATCTCTCTGATGTCTGTGGAATGTGCGAAAGGTCATGTGTCTGACAGAGTGCAGCACCCTGAAGCATGATAGCAACGTTTCCGACTAACATAGCCATGCCTGCACTGTGCCCAGTAATGGCGCGTTTGCCAGGGCTGCCAAATACCTGTTCAGCTGCTCATTGCTGCCATAGGTGTGGGGCGTGTGTGTTTGTCTATCCAGTGTATGGTGTTTGCCCAAACCCTCTGCAGACCAAGCTGATAGTACTGTGCCATTATTGGCCTGCCAATGTGTATAATGAGGAGCAAGGCACTGTGGGTATAGCTCAGACAGGGTGGCATGAGCAGGATGCAGCTGCACTGGGCATAGGGCAATGTCTGGGACATTGTACGGCCTGGCCACCACCTGCACAGACATGGTGTCCACAGCATGTCCTGCTGGGAGGTCACTCTCACCCTGACTCAGTAGTGACCACGGCATGGCTAGGTTCCGCCATTGTGGCATATAGTCGGTCTCTCATGTGATGTATATGGCTTCTGTAGTTCTGGGGGCCCAATCACTGAGTTAACTGTCTGGTGGGTGTGCTCCCATCCTAGTCATGGGTGCACACATGTTCTGCCGTAGCATGCACAGTGGACTGGCTAGCGGACTGTCTGCAGTTAGTCTGGGACACCTTGCAGGGTTCTGCAGCTGGCGACCCACTGTGCTCGCTGCTGGAAAATGTGAGATGGTGGTGTGGTGTGGGGGTGTTTCAAGGCCTAGCATGTGTCTGTGTTTGAAGTGTGGATGCATACAGAACTATAGAAGGTGCTCTGTTGCTTCCTCCAACAGCAGCTGAGATACATCGGTGCTATGTGTGGCTGCAGAGGTCAGTAGACATACTGTTGTCCACACACTACCCAGTGTGTCGGAAAGATGCGTGCATTCTCAATGTGCATATTCCTGGCACGCAGCCATGCGGAACGCTGTTCTGCGCCTATCTCGGTCGCGTATCCATGCGCCGCGCATGTGCACGAAACGATGTGCGCAAATGCGGAAGTTGAGGTGTGTGCGTCATGGCGGCTACACGTGCAGACAAGAAAATGGCATCCCGCACTAGGAAGCCTGCATTTAGTCGGAGAGAGCTGCGCCACCTAGCAATACTGATAGGGCCCAAGCAAAAGAAACTCTTCCCAGGGGCCTCGAGGGGAAGGGACACCGGAAAGGTGCGTAGGGCGTGGGAACGCATCACAAGGCGCTTTAACCGTGTTGCGGAAAACAAACGTGAGGCAAGTGTATGGCAGCATGTCAAAATAGCCATATACAAAGACAGGGGTGATTGCAGCTGTCCATGCTGCTGTGTATAGGTGGTCTACAACAGTAAAGTGCAGGAGCTAAAACCACATGTACACATCTTTATGTATCACGTCTGAGTAGTTTGCCATGTACACAGGTGTTGATGGACTTGGTCACATAGGGCATGATGCCATCCTGTAGTCATGGAATCTGCTTCTGTTGATGTGCTACAACATACTGTAACACACCTAGGCCATAGATCTGGCTAAGGAGGCTCTGGAAACATCATGTGCTGATGCTGGGGTCTGCATCTGCTGGGTAACACATATGGCCAATCGTTAGAGCTTGAGAAATCTGCATCACATGGTCTGTCAGACACCATGGAGCTATGGGGTTCTTTGCCAATGTTGGTAAAGGCAACTCCCCTATCCCCAGGAGCCCTGAGAGGCCATCAGAGTGGGCCCTCAATCACCCTGGAGATATGGGGTTGTCAGACCATGTTGTTTGACACATCCCCCCTAACCCCAGCAGTGCAGAGATCCCATCAAAGTAGGCCCACAGTCACCCTTCAGATATGGGGATGTTTGCTAATGTGGTGTGACACATCCCCCCTATCTGCAGGAGTACAGAGAGGCCATCAAAGTGGCCCCTCACTCACCCTGCAGGGATGGGGATGTTTGCTAATGTTGTTTAACACATCCCCCCTATCCCCAGCAGTGCAGAAATCCCATCAAATTAGGCCCCCAGTCACCCTTCAGATATGGGGATGTTTGCTAATGTGGTGTGACACATCCCCCCTATCTGCAGGAGTACAGAGAGGCCATCAAAGTGGCCCCTCACTCACCCTGCAGGGATGGGGATGTTTGCTAATGTTGTTTAACACATCCCCCCTATCCCCAGGAGTACAGAGAGGCCATCAAAGTGGGCCCTCAGTCACCCTGCAGATATGGGGATGTCTGCTAATGCTGTCTAACACATCCCCCCTATCCCCAGGAGTACAGAGAGCCCATCAAAGTACACTCACACTCACCCTGCAGAGATGGGGATGTTTGCTAATGTTGGTTGACACATCCCCCCTATCCCCAGGAGTACAGAGAGACCATCAAAGTGGGCCCTCAGTCACCCTGCAGATATGGGGATGTTTGCTAATGTTGTTTAACACATCCCCCCTATCCTCAGGAGTACAGAAAGCCCATCAAAGTAGGCCCTCAGTAACCCTGCAGAGATGGTGATGTTTGGTAATGTTGTTTAGCACATCCCCCCTATCCCCAGGAGTACAGAGAGGTCATCAGAGTGGGCTCTCAATCACCCTGGTGCTATGGGGTTGTTTGCTAATGTTGTTTGATACACCCCCCCTATTCCCAGGAGTACAGAGAGCCCATCAGAGTGGACCCTCAATCACCCTTGTGTTATGGGTTTGTTTGCTAATGTTGTTTGATACATCCCCCCTATCGCCAGGAGTACAGAGAGCCCATCACACTCACCCAGCAGAGATGGGGATGTTTGATAATGTTGTTTGACACATCCCCCCTATCCCCAGCAGTGCAGAGATCCCATCAAAGTAGGCCCACAGTCACCCATCAGATATGGGGATGTTTGCTAATGTGGTGTAACACATCCCCCCTATCTGCAGGAGTACAGAGAGGCCATCAAAGTGGCCTCTCACTCACCCTGCAGAGATGGGGATGTTTGCTAATGTTGTTTAACACATCCCCTCTATCCCCAGGAGTACAGAGAGGCCATCAGAGTGGGCCCTCAAACACCCTGGTGCTATGGGGTTGTTTGCTAATGTTGTCTGATACATCCCCCCTATTCCCAGGAGTACAGAGAGCCCATCAGAGTGGATCCCCAATAACCCTGGTGTTATGGGTTTGTTTGCTAATGTTGTTTGATACATCCCCCCTATCCCCAGGAGTACAGAAAGCCCATCAAAGTAGGCCCTCAGTAACCCTGCAGAGATGGGGATGTTTACTGATGCTCTGTAACACATCCCCCCTATCCCCAGGAGTACACAGAGCCCTTCAAAGTACACTCACACTGACCCTGCAGAGATGGGGATGTTTGCTAATGTTGTTTAACACATCCCCCCTATCCCCAGGAGTACAGAAAGCCCATCAAAGTAGGCCCTCAGTAACACTGCAGAGATGGGGATGTTTACTAATGCTCTGTAACACATCCCCCCTATCCCCAGGAATACAGACAGCCCATCAAAGTACAACCACACTGACCCAGCAGAGATGGTGATGTTTGGTAATGTTGTTTAACACATCCCCCCTATCCCCAGGAGTACAGAGAGACCATCAAAGTGGGCCCTCAGTCACCCTGCAGATATGGGGATGTCTGCTAATGCTGTTTAACACATCCCCCCTATCCCCAGGAGTACAGAAAGCCCATCAAAGTAGGCCCTCAGTCACCCTGCAGAGATGGGGATGTTTGATAATGTTGTTTAACACATCCCCCCTATCCCCAGGAGTACAGAGAGGCCATCAGAGTGGGCTCTCAATCACCCTGGTGCTATGGGGTTGTTTGCTAATGTTGTTTGATACATTCCCCCTATTCCCAGGAGTGCAGAGAGCCCATCAGAGTGGACCCTCAATCACCCTTGTGTTATGGGTTTGTTTGCTAATGTTGTTTGATACATCCCCCCTATCGCCAGGAGTACAGAGAGCCCATCAAAGTACACTCACACTCACCCTGCAGAGATGGGGATGTTTGATAATGTTGTTTGACACATCCCCCCTATCCCCAGCAGTGCAGAGATCCCATCAAATTAGGCCCACAATCACCCTTCAGATATGGGGATGTTTGCTAATGTAGTGTGACACATCCCCCCTATCTGCAGGAGTACAGAGAGGCCATCAAAGTGGCCCCTCACTCACCCTGCAGAGATGGGGATGTTTGCTAATGTTGTTTAACACATCCCTCCTATCCCCAGGAGTACAGAGAGGCCATCAGAGTGGGCCCTCAAACACCCTGGTGCTATGGGTTTGTTTGCTAATGTTGTTTGATACATCCCCCCTATCCCCAGGAGTACACAGAGCCCTTCAAAGTACAACCACACTGACCCAGCAGAGATGGGGATGTTTGGTAATGTTGTTTAACACATCCCCCCTATCCCCAGGAGTACAGAAAGCCCATCAAAGTAGGCCCTCAGTAACCCTGCAGAGATGGGGATGTTTACTAATGCTCTGTAACACATCCCCCCTATCCCCAGGAGTACACAGAGCCCTTCAAAATACACTCATACTGACCCTGCAGAGATGGGGATGTTTGCTAATGTTGTTTAACACATCCCCCCTATCCCCAGGAGTACAGAAAGCCCATCAAAGTAGGCCCTCAGTAACCCTGCAGAGATGGGGATGTTTACTAATGCTCTGTAACACATCCCCCCTATCCCCAGGAGTACAGACAGCCCATCAAAGTACAACCACACTGACCCAGCAGAGATGGTGATGTTTGGTAATGTTGTTTAACACATCCCCCCTATCCCCAGGTGTACAGAGAGACCATCAAAGTGGGCCCTCAGTCACCCTGCAGATATGGGGATGTCTGCTAATGCTGTTTAACACATCCCCCCTATCCCCAGGAGTACAGAGAGCCCATCAAAGTACACTCACACTGACCCTGCAGAGATGGGGATGTTTGGTAATGTTGTTTGACACATCCCCCCTATCCCCAGGAGCACAGAGAGGCCATCAGAGTGGACCCTCAATCACCCTGGTGCTATGGGTGTGTTTGGTAATGTTGTTTGATACATCCCCCCTATCCCCAGGAGTACAGAGAGGCCATCAGAGTGGACCCTCAATCACCCTGGTGCTATGGGTTTGTTTGCTAATGTTGTTTGATACATCCCCCCTATCCCCAGGAGTACAGAGAGGCCATCAGAGTGGACCCTCAATCACCCTGGTGCTATGGGTTTGTTTGCTAATGTTGTTTGTTACATCCCCCCTATCCCCAGGAGTACAGGGAGCCCATCTGAGTGGGCCCTCACCCACCCTGGGGATATGGTGTAGTGTGCCTATGCTGTTGAATCCATTCTCCCCATCTGCAGGAGTCCTGATACCTGTGTCTGGTTTTCCTCGAAACACCCTGCTTATATGATGCATTTCGCTGCTAAGGTGCTGTAGGACACACAACACCCATGGGGCTCGAGAGCTGTCTGTAACGGAGGGTATGTCTGTCACATATGTTCCTAAGCTATGTTGGGTAGGTTGCACATCTCTTACAGTCCATGGGGTCCTGAGCTACACACACACACTGTAGGTGTACCCAGATGATCAGATAGCTTCAGATGTGGATGTGCCTAAACAACAACCAAAACCCCTTAAATACAACATCTAATTTGGGAGTTCTGTAACGGAGCCATGTCCCCAGCAATGCATGGTGAGTCACGTCAAACATCTGGCCAGCCCCCAGACTGCCCACACCTCTTAGCAGATGAATATCACAGATGTTTTTTAAAGGATACATGCACCTGTCCATGTTGTACACCACAGACTGAATACAACACATTCGCAGAGGTGGCAATA
Source organism: Ichthyophis bannanicus (assembly GCA_033557465.1). Lineage (NCBI taxonomy): Eukaryota > Metazoa > Chordata > Amphibia > Gymnophiona > Ichthyophiidae > Ichthyophis > Ichthyophis bannanicus. The sequence continues at coordinate 612,772,148 of CM066031.1, read as the reverse complement.
GGTCATTGGCGATGTCAAGGCACATGCCCCGTAGTGTTTGCAGTCACACCACCCATAATGAACAATGTTCCACGTAAGATGAACATAACAACATCCGATGGGCCAAATGTGAAAGATGCATGTCCACCATGAGCAGTATACTGCATGCAACAGTACCCAAGTAGGTCAGACGTACCTACCATTATTCTCATGACACACAAGTCGCCCAGCGCCTGTACTGTGTCAAACATTGCTACCCATGGACCGGTTCAAAGCCACATATCATGGACGTGGCCCCTGATAAGGTCCAGAGGGCCACCCACCAAACATCGCATGTATGGGCACATCACCCATGTGTGCTGGAATAGCATATTGCCACTGGGTGTGTGTTGGATAACATGTCCTGATAATGTCACCCCAAATGTAAGGAACATCACACATACAGGGTTAGTGGTTGAGAAGGATGGTCATCATGTCTGACAACCATAACGTGGCATGGTTTTGCAAAGTCAGTCAAGGGTGCCACAGGGGAATGGGCTTATGCGTTCAGGGTGGCACGGCCACAGCACATAGGTGTCACTGCACACAGAGCCAAAGCCACAGCGATGCATGCAGTTGTCACTGGGGACAGCTAATCAACAGGGACAAGCAGGGATCAGTTGTCACATGTTGGTATTGTCTGCCATGTTGCATCCTGTGTGTGTCTGTTCTACAGCGACCATTGTGCAAGCATATGGGAGCATCACACAGCGCCTGTGTGCTGTCCGTATGCCTCTCCCAAATGCTGCTCCCCAGTTCATCAGGAAATGGCAACCAACAGGTCATTGGTCCTGTGAGTGCAAAACACCTCAATGGTCTTGCCACTCCTGTGTATGTGCCTGCCGACATTTCCCCTCCGGAAAAAAAGTTGTATGTGACCTCCCAGCCCTAGGAGCTGATTTTACCACACCAAAAACAAAAACAGGAGTAGTGTGAAAATGTCCTTTGCACGTCTCCCCTCAAATTGTACATAGGCAGTAACACCACTGTCATCATGGCATATCACTCCATATGTCTGAACACCTGTGCAAAATGTGTATACATCTCATCTGTCAATGTCCACAATGTTTGCTGTCAAGAATGCCTAGCACTACAACAATATCCCCTGAAGAACCTCATCACACTGAGTGAAACTCAGTTTACAACGTTGCAAGAGAGGCGTCGGGATGAAGATTCCTTAGTGAAATATTACCACTATTTAAGAAGCTAAGTGCCGGTCTCATGTTAAATTAAGATTACAATAGAATTTTGATAACACAAGGGAGAGGGTGTACAAGAGTATTTCAAGAAAACGCTGGAATAAGTCATTGATGCCATCAGGCTGTGCAGATGAAGTTTCTTTCAATCTAGCCATTATCAGCCGAATTGTCTGAGACTAATTCCATGCAATTACTAAGAATTTAAAAACAATAACCCTCCCAGTCTTTACTGTAAAAGTCTGTTTGTTTGGAGTAATTTCTGGAATATTGTCAAGAATGCCTAGGGCACACTCATTCAATGTCTGATTGTATGATATGTGGCATGGCATACCAGAGTGGTTGGCCAACCTGAATAGCCAAGCTCAAAACCCACGACCACACTGCCGTGGGTGTGGTGGCAGACATGTCACCAGGAAAGTGACCTCCCCCATGTGCAGCCCATGGAGCCTAACCAAAAGCTGGCATGATCTGAGAGGGTCCTACCCCCTCCAAACATCGGGATGGTGTGCCGTTGCCCCTGAGGAACGTACTATGGGCCAAAAGACCATGAGGGATCCCCGTTTTCCACAGGGCCTTTTGTGGCCACAGCAAGGTCTGCAGGCCTTAACCTAGCCAGAACCCCCTTGGCCCATGCTTCCGGGTACTGGCTTGGCCTGCCAACACATAACAGGCATAGTCAGTGTCACTGGACCAGAGGAAGCTGGTCAACAAACCCTGTCCTGTGGGTATCCTGGGCCATCAAGGTCCTCCTTGCCAAGCCATAACACACACATTGTGTCACCGAAACCCACACACATTTTGATCACAGCATGGCCTAAGGGCCCCTCAGTGCTGATGGGTGCAGTCAGTAGCACACTGGTAGCAGGTCATCCATGTACTCATGCTTCTCACTACCAGAGAGGCACAAAGCCTGAGCACACAGTGACAAGATATGTTCAATTCCTTGAGGGGCCTAGTGACTGTGTAATCTCCGAGGGTAGTCATGTAAGTTACCAGGAGAGGCCTGCATGACCCATGAGTCTATTGCCTTTGGCTGAGGATATGTCCCACCAGGATCTGTGCAGACAAGTAGTCTGAGTCCACACCGGTCCAGTGGCAACTCAAGCGAAACACAGCTCACAGAATCCTGAAAATCAACACGATCAACGTACGCCAAGGGTTCTGTCAACCCTGCCAGGACATCATAACATAATGGATACTCTACCGGAAAGGATGGGAAGCACCTTTACAAACCTCCACACATGGATACTATTAGGGTAAGAGCTACCCTGAGATCTGCATCCACAGGCTCCCAAACAACATAGGCCCTGCAGCACTTTATTGTGGGGTGTTAGACTATGATGAGAATATACTGTCACAGATGACATGCTGTTATTTGTTGTGTCAGGGGCCCAGGAACGTAGATGCCTTGGTTTGGCGTGGCTGCCATACCTCCCTGCTGGTAACCTTGATTTGGTCCAAAAGCATGTACATGGGTCCGTATGTGGTAGAGTTTGCACCACATCTATAAATTATATGTCTGCCCCTCCCGTATGACAGAGGAAGGGTATATGTTATACCTGTCAGGCTTGTCCACACAAAGACACCCTTTCCCAACAGGGTACCATTGGACTGGTGTGAGGGCACAGGCTGCGTCTTCCCCATTCCCATTGTGTTATGGTCACGTGACTGGCTGTCAGTCGCTGAAGTGGAACAATGTATACAGGTTGACGTTTGCGACAGCCCTTGTGCTCCACACAAGCTGTCAGTGACTTGGTGGCAGCAAACATCCAATGAGGTGGATGCTCACAAGTCAACCCTGAGCCGCCTGTCCAGAATGTGCAATCCTGTAAGGGGGAAAGCAAACAATGACAACTCCATATCCACACCAAAAAGATGCTGCAAGGCATATGCTCAACATGGACCACCCTCAGCACAATCTGATGAAAATGGGCCCCAAAACACGGATCCACCACATTTGCGAGCCACACAGCTGTATCAGACACACCATCGTCAACCTCCACAGCGCCTGTGGAGCCTTGATAAGGGACATCTTCCCCCCTGCCCATCAACGTACAACATATGTAAACAAACCCGTGAGGTCAATGCCTCCGCATAAACAGATGGTGGGACAGACAAACACAACCCTATACTCTGACCATCATAGGAGGTGGCACAGGCCACCATCCCACAGGCTCCCCTCCCCACAACAGAACGGAAGGTCCGTTCCCACAAAAGCACCCTAAATGGTCACAGACATACTGCGTTACCTAGTTCATGAGGGGTACAAGTAGGAACACCTCCACAACAGCCCCCTGAGTTTTAATGCCCCTATCTCAACATAACGCTGACAACAAGAGGTCACACACACATCTGAGATCACACAGATCTGGCCAGATTATGCTTCATAGGGATATACACATGCCATTAAATAATCGACGTATCACCATACCCCCACAGTCCTGACTAACCCCATCCACAGGTCACAAGGATGACTACACCCTTGTGCTCAGTCACAAGATATCCCGGAGGTCTACAGGGTTTCTCCTTTCACAGTGGGCACAATCAATGCAAAGCCCACCCCCTGAGGCTGCCAGCAGCACCCAGACTATGCACAAGGTGCATGGCTGGGTGAGGTGCCCTTCCCAGGACAAGTGAGATATGTGTATAACCATACCTGCACGATTGTGCAATCTGGACAGAGTGAAAGAGTCAGGTCTGGTCCACTCTCCCTCTCACACACCACGTGTATGGCAAGATATATGCCGTCTCAGAGATTGCAGGACATCCCTCCAGACTCACAGACATTCGCTGGAGGTTAGATAAGCACAGGACGGTAGATGACTGCCAACCACCCATCTGCTGCAGGCTCGGCAACCTTGCATTGTGCAACTCTGATCCTGGCCACTACAAGCCATGCGGCTCCTGGACAGAGAGCTGCTCCTGCAGCTGTTGCACATGGCAGCCAAGCAACATGTGTCCCACTATGTACGTCTGCTTTGGGAGCACCCCAATGCTTCTGCACCTCCCAAAGGACGCATGCAACAGGCTGTCACTCTGATTGGAGAGTGAGTGCAGACACACCCACTCAGCCCCTGTACTGGGGACGTTAAGCACCATAACTTTGGAAGGTGTCACCTGTTTTGCTGACACCACCTCTGCCCACCATCACAACAGATGCAGTCAAGGTGGTGTGGGGTTTACATCTCCTGAACACCTCACCGACAGCCACATGGAGGTCCAGGGGAGTCATGCCACCACAGACATTTGGGGTCTCAGAGCAATGAGCCTGTCAACCCAGACATGCAACGCAGCCTGATAGGGAAACACACGAGTACTGGCCACAGACAATCAGGTAGCCATGTCCCAGGTGGCGAAAGGAAGTGGCACAGCCTCTCTGTCATATAGGAACAAGTCCCATAAACTGTGTCTGATTGACACAGAGCAACATACCCATCTCCTGATGGTCTATCTCCATGGCAATGTCAAATATCTGTCATACTGAATCAGTAGTGAGGTGCACCGGCACACATGGACCCTACACAGGTACCACCTCAGCAGAGCAGTGAGACACCACGGATAAACAGATATAGAACGCTATGCAGGTGTGTCACATGCCACAGCTACAAAATTAGGTTCCCTCATTCCGGCTCATGGATGACAAGCAAAGAGTTCCCTCTCGGAAGCTGGGGGCATGACTCGCTATATGTCCCCTATCACATTTGGTGGATTGCAACGACACTATGCAAGCCCCAGGCGTAATGAGACAACATGATCCACATAGGCCCATGATGAACACACAAGGTGTGGAACCCTCGACACCCATGTCTGTCACATGGCCATCTGAACGGACATATTCTCTGTCACAGACCCACAGCCGCAGGGTGTGGGGATAGTATGCCATCCACACACACAGTCCCTAATTCCCTGAACCTAGTTAGTGACAGCTGAATGCTTAATGCCAATCACATCACCATGGATGTGTGACATGGGCGTTTTGCACCCATTAAACCGCACACAAGGCGTGGCCATGCATTCAGGTGTGTTGGAGTACCCAGCTGGTGTCCACAAATGTGCATAAATGTCTGTGCCGTTACACACAACACAGTGTGTGGCCAACAACATCTCCTATCTCACACTGGTATTCAAATTCGGTTAGTCAGTGAAAACTGCAATGCCATTGCTGCACCATCACCACCCATTGATGGTCAAGCAGGTGCCTCCCATACGCTTTGAGCGTGCATGGTGGAGTGTCTGCCCCCACTGACCCCTCCCCTGTAACCACCTCTAGTGGCATACGTTTTCATTCTTGTTGTGTCCAAAGCTATGAGGGCCCTGTCTGAGGCCCTGGAGAATACGTCCATACTGTTTATGTCCTTGATGGTGGTACACATTTGTGCCAATGCATCATTAGGGCATCGCAGTGGGGTGGAAGCTAAAGTGGCAGGTGCACCCTACACAGGGATCCAACATGATATGGATCCCCTGTGGACACGTACACATGTTATGCCTATGGTGGATGTGTACATTCATTTGGTCAAGCTGTATCATCTGCCTTTCTCCTTCCCATAGCCCCATGGCCCAGATGGAGGGAAGGAACATTGCACTGTAACTTATCTGAGAGGGCTGGCACACTATTTGCAGGGGACCCAGCTACACATAGGGTCCCCTCAGCTATTCCCTCACTCTGATCCATTCCATGTCAGAACAGCAGTGTCACAGAGACATGTCTCCTATATTGTTTTTAAAGTGTCTCACATACCTCTTTCATGGCACACCATCCGCTGTGCATATGCATCTCAACACTCACAATGTGAGAGGCATGGGAGCCTCCAGGGCTCAACGTCATCCTGCCTGTGTTCAGGACAGCTGATGGGCAGTTACATGGTGCGCATCTCACACTTTCACGGGCCATGACGGCTCTGGTGGAGGCCCATACATGGATCGTATGTTTAAGCAAGCCGCAGAATAACACCAATCCCATATATACCCAACTCTGATGCGCAACCCATAGGGGATGGTGGGGACCCATGGGAGGGGGTGGAACCCCTCCACAGGGCACTGCCACTCTGGGGACACTTCCCTGGCATCTATGACTAGCATCCCCCACCAATGTGAAGTATGTGCCTCACTGTTATGGGAAACGCATACCTCCACACCTGTACAAGATGATGTCACAGGAACTAAGGTGTTGATCCGCACAAACACAACATTGCCTCTAAGGGATGTGTCACCCTCTCTCACCCTCCCTGTCTCTCCCACTGTCACACACTCCCCCTCTCTCTCCCCCCTCTGTCTGTCTCTATCTATCCCACCATTCCACCAATGTGTTGTATGGAGGTGGTGATATGGGGTGGGGGGTGGTTGCATGTAGGCGCTGTGCAATGTTGCTAGCTGGTGTTCTGTATGACGTTCCTTGACAAATCCAGATACGCCCCATTGTTTTCACCTCATCACACATGTGAAGCCCTAATCATATATTTCCCATACAGCAACTGTTACAGGTGTGTAACTATGCTGTTTGTGCACAACACACAGCAGGGGATAGGCAGCTGCCAGATGGTGGTCACACTGATGTTTGTATATGTTGTGCAAACACCTGTGTTCACCGGAATGAGATTAACCCAACCTATGTTTGCATATCCACAGGTGGAGGACCTGAGGAAGAAGGGTTGGGAACTAAGGCAGTTCCATCCTGAATACCTCGAGCGGTTCAGCAGGGGGCTGGAACAACAGCAAGATGGTGAGTATTTCCAGGGATGACTCCCATTTGCAAATGTCACATTGACCTACCAGCCTGTGTGTTGCCTGCATATGTACAGGTGTTATGTGACACACATGGACGTGACTTAATGTATGTAATCTTTCACAGAGAGAGACAACAGCAGTGCCGGTCAGGGTGACTCCCCACACACCCTTCGGCGGCCCACCACCCGCCGTGGACGGGAGAGGGAGGTTGTGGAGGTGACGGAGGAGGAGGGGGAAGAGCAGGTGGAGGAGGTGGAGACAGAGGACGTGGAGGACTCCGAGGATGCGGATGAGGAGGAGGACGATGAAGACACGGTGGTGGTGCTTGACGACTCTGAGGTGGAGGATTAACACGCCGAGGAGGAGGATGTGGGCCACCATTTCCTCTCCAAGGGGGATGAGTCACAATCGTGGGAGGATGCGGGGGAGGGGGGGTCAGGGGGTGGGGGGCATGTTGGACATGTCCGTGTGGGGGTTATAGCATGGGCGGAGAGGGTGGTGGGAGGGAGTTTGGGGAGGGAAGCAGGTAGGGTGGAGGGTTTGGGGGCACACAGCACAGCACAGGTCTCTGTGGTCCCCGTCAGACACTGCAGGTGGAAGCACGGGACGGGCATCGTCGTGTCACCGCGCCATCCACGGCCACCAACGTATCACATGCACATGCCAGCACACAGACCACGGACACTGTTTGTCTGTGTGCTGGCAGGTGCATGCATGATGTGATGGTGGCAGTGGATGACGTGAGACGCGACGTCCGTCTTGTGTATCATGCACTGCAGTGTCTGACAGGGGCTGTTCAGCAGGTGAACGCCGATGTTGCACAGCTGCAATGTCGACGTTCATCTGCTGAAGGGCATCACAGGCGTCATTGAGGGCACCTGTGACATCCACATGTGGCCTGTGCTGTGCTCTGTTCCAAAAACAGCCAGGGGGTGTGTTGATTTCGGCATGTTGCCAGTGTTTGTATACTTTGTAAAATAAATGTTTGGAATGTTTTTTTGGACACAATGGTCACAGGTTTCCCTTACACACTCACTATGGATGCAAGCATGGGATATGTGTGGGGACCAGGATATGCAGTGAAGGTTGACATGGATTTCATACGTGGACTGCCTCAACATGCAGTCATGGGGGGCTATCCATGTGTGCGGGAGTGTGACACCTGGGTAGGCATATGAGATGTTGCTTTTGAGGGGATTCCCGGGAAGAACCATGTCACATGGGTGGGCGTGACATCAACAGATTTGTTAGTGGTCATCTGCATCATACATATGCATGCCACCCATGTCTGTCAGTGCCACATGCATGCCATGGGGTTGGTTGCGCAGGCATGTCATCAGTGTTCCAGCCAGGGGCAATGGTCACACATATGCTAACAATGTTTGGTGTATGAGGGTATGCAAATAATGATGGTTGTGACCAGTCACCATGCAAACTCTAAACAGTCCCCCAGCCAAAACATCGGGTTGTGTGTAACGGGGACTGCTGCAGCCAAGGGCCAATGAACACACTCTGTGCAGTTGACACATGACATGTGGTGGCATCTGTGTAGATGTACCTGCCAGTGCAAACAACACAACAGCAACATGCCTGGGTGTAGGTCAGATGTTTAGCTACAAAACATGCATGTACACAGTACATAGGGGAGCACAGGGACAAAGATTGTATGCACACGTAGCATCTATGTTACCATATAATTTTTTCACAGTTATGTTCGTCGGCGTGGCCGCCCACGTCTGCCACGTCTCAGACCCCCCTCCCCTGGTGGTCCAGGCTCCTGCTGTGCTTGTGGCGGTGGTGGAGGCAGTGATGGTGGTGGTGGTGGTGGTGGCGGTGCCAATCGTTCCAACACCCCAAATATGCCCTCCAGGGCCACAGCAATTCTTTCTAACGGCATGGCCCTCACCTCTTCCCGCAATTCCCTTATTTCATGCCGTAACAGGTCCAGAGAATTGCTATGGCTTCAGATGCCTGACGATTGCCTGTGGGTGGAACAAAGGGTGGCCATGAGACCCATCTCCAGTAAACAACAATCACACGCAACAATGTTACACATATAGCACATATATTTCTTTGTTATCGGACTGACTCTACTGATAACATGGTAATATTTGCAATACAACTCTGTCAGAGATGTTAATGTCACAGCGACACACAGCACATGGCTCAGTTACGTGATGTGGGGGGGAAACACAGATATACACTGGCTGCGCATACACGCCCACGTAATGCAGACTTTACAATAGGCCCGGGGACAGATACCAAACAAATGTCCATTGTGTAGGGGGGTGGAGCGTGTGCGCTGGACAGCATCCACACCTGGGGAGTTGCATTGATGAAGCAGAGTTTGCTTGAGGACACCCAGGCCAGGTGGCACCACAGTTGGATTAATATTCGCAGCATGGACAGGTTACAAATTCATCGGAATTTACTCTGAGAGATGGGATGGAAGCACCAGCATTAGCAGCCATATGTGGGCATGTCCACTGTTGCTTCATGTGTCTGTGAACACAGGGGTTCACTTACACCTAGTGGCAACAGAGCACGTGTCTCATGACAGTGCACGTACACCTCCATACACATGTGTGGGTATTGGACAGAGCATGGGTAGCACCAGATGGTGCAGCAGAGGGGGACAGACCGCAAGATTGCACAGACATGGTTATGATGGGCAAACAACAGCACATGATAACCCCTAGGGATGTATGTTGAGTCACAGAGCTAGGGGGGGGGGGATCCGTGATTTAGGTTGGCAGCAGGGGTGACACCTGTGTGGTGTATATTCTTTCCAACAACAGAAGGGGCCAGAAGCTGACCTGTGTGATCAGGTGGTTGGGTCACAACCCATGCAATTGTGACAGCCAATGTCAGATATATACAGGACTGGCACATGTTGATAGCCCTGTCTGTATGTCTAGCAGCCTACCTTAGTTGGGTACATACAGGGAGTCTCCACGGACCTGTACGCCTCCCAAACCATACCTATATGACCATTCACCCTGTCCTTTCCATACATTGTGCAATATGGGTGTCTAAACCCATTTTAAATGCTAATGTCATATCTTATGATTGGTTTTCACCTCGAACGCAGACTGTAGGGTATGGGGTCTTTGTGATGTAGCATTACAGACAATGTTTAGGTTTGCGTATGGTAGGTCTGATTATCCATGGACTGGGGGATAGTGGGCATTATTTTTTCAGGCACACGGCTGTGCTTCTGTGATGAGGCTGACTGTTGCAAGTACAATTGTAGTATTGAGGTTATTACTCATAACATGCTGCACCGTAAACTGCATCTCTCTTATGTCTGCATCCTTAGGTGTCAATGTACCTTAGGCTGGTCTGTTGTGTGTCACCATGAGATCAGCTAACATACGTGAGACCCTTTTGTTGTCTAACATGTCTACCGTCTACGGGAGGCAGACATGTCACAGCTGTTTAAGGTATGTTATGACATCCACCACACACACCCCAACCAGGGACTAATGGTTTGTGTGTTGTGGTTGTGCCAGACCTTGGTCACCACTGCTGTCTCCCAGCTGTGCTCATGTGTGTGCGCAAACACCTTGGAGAGCTAACAAAGCAACTTTATGACAGAGTGCACATAAATTATGTCTCAGATTCAGATCAACATCAACCCATATGTGTTAAACTGTACATGTTATTGTTTATTTCTGCATTCCACAGGTGCTAAGATATCTTTCATTAAAATCACTGTGGTGCACATACCGAATCCTGACATGTAGTCTACTGGTACATTATATAAGTGTGCCTCCCATTGTGTGCAGTGGACCAAATTTACAATACTCACATACGATGCACAGCTGATATCTTATGCACACTCAGCATACAGAACATTGGAGGTAACAATGTTTAGCACCCACCTTCTGCATCTTGGCGTGCAGATGTAGCATGGGCTCTCAGCTCTGCCATCAGCACATCATTCCAAACCTCCTCCTGCCTTGGTGGTTGGCTTGCGCCTGGTGTTCGAGATCCCATTGTTGTACGGGTCATTATGTGTGCCTCCACGGGCCCCTCAGCTGAAGATATGCTGCCCCCCGACACAGCAGCCTCTGGCTCCTCCATGATGTGTGGTGCAGACATTTCAGCCCCCTCCTTCTCCTCCTCCTCCTCCTCCTCTCCCTCCCCCTCATGGGTGATCATGGTACTGTAGTCACCTGCATTGTGGACAATCAAACACAGCAAACATATGCTTATGCACTTCAACTTTGTATACGTGTGTGGTGATGACAACACATACATGATGGTGGGTGGACCCTGCATGTATGCTCCAGCCAGGATCCCCTACACCCTCCCATACCTGTCTGAGACCACCATGTACCTGTACCAGGGGAACAGGTGTGCATATTTGCCCTACACACCTTGTTTATTTGTGAAACATCTGTTTCTGCTCAACTTGCACATGTATCCGCCATTCCATGTCACAACACGTGTTCAAAATATGTCCATTCACGGCTGCATGTTCAGTACCCTTACACCTGCTTGGCCAATCCCCTGATGGGGTGTGCATGCCATTGAGCAGGGCATATGTCCTTGTGTCATACTATCATCACAGTGGTACATGTGCTTGGCAAGCTCATACTATGCAGCAAGCTGCAAATGTTGATCACCTTGGGGCCATGGACAGGCACATGCAGCACTGTGCGTATAGTATATCAGATAAGCATGCCATTCTCACAGGCCAATGCAATAAGACAGAGGATGGCAAGCACTGTTGTGGGGGTAGGTTGGGGACAGCTACAGGTGGACATGTTTGTGACAGGTGGGTACAATGATGGTTTGAGGAACACATGTAGAATTTATCCCAGGAACATCGCAAAAACACAGGGTGTTCCTTGCCAATACCACGACGTGCAGACCTCAGAGGGACCAGAAAGATATTTCGTAAGATACATATGTCACTATCCTAACAAAGGCCATGTTTCGCTGCCTTCCTCATGTGCATTACGTGGACCACACATTTGCTCTTTTTTCATGAACATACATGTAATAGTACATCTTGTCAATTCATTGACAAACGTGTGTGATAGGGGAGGTTACCATACACTATGCTGCAACTGGAGACTGTTGATATGCCAGATGTAGCTGCAATGCACATCAAAACACTCTTGCTGTGTTTCACTGTGTTATCTCCTTCCTTCACTACAAAGTTGGATGTGAACACATTTAATGGACGGTTGTTCAGATTCAACTTTGATGTGATGGTTGAGCAAAGCATAGTAAAAGATGAAATGCGTGTTCTGATGTGCATTACATCTACACCTGCCATCTCTGCATCTTCCAATTGCTGCATAGTGTATGGGAACCCTCCCTTTCACACACTTTGTAGGTTAAGCTGCTAAGGTGTGGTGTAACATGTATGTTTAAGGTGGTAGAGCAGTTTTTAGGTCCACCTCTTGCCCCTGAGGCCACCAGCAGAACACAGCATGTGTTCGGTCAATGCCATATGTTTTTAACAGCAAACCATAGTGGTGAGTTTGAATGCTGTATGTGTTGGTATTGCCTTGATTTAAACTTTGTCTTTGGTTTGTGCCTTTGGGATGAACAGAACAGGGTGTTGAAAGGTACATCACACACACCTGTGACACCTGCATAGGTAAATGATGTTGTTTGGGAGAGAGGTATGGACTTACATTTTCAGATGTTTGATGTCTACACAATGGGGATTACAGGAAGGTCTTGAGAGGTTAGAGGAATAAGTAGCATACTTACCTGCTTGTGGATGGGCTGTGTCCAGGGCCGCAGGAAGACCATATGTGTAGATGGGGCCCAGTCTTTCTGCGAGCTGCTGTTCGAGGGGTGTGAGCATAGGGGGGAGGGGGCCACCGCCACCTGTGCCCCTACATGTTCCTGTTCAACAGCCATGTGGTGGCGCACCCCTCTTTTGATATCAGAATATCGTTTCTTAAGGCTGTCAATATTTCGGGGTGTGCCCCCTGCCTCAGCAACTGCAGTGCGAACCTCCTCCCACACCGCGTTACATCCAGCCGCAGTTGTGCGGCTGCTGAGCCTTCCAAAAAGGACATCATAATTCTCCAAAACCATAGCGAGGAGGTTGTGGTTCTCTGCATCTGTGAACCGTGTGGCCCTCCTCCTCTGAGTTTCCGGCACAGGGACCCTTTTTCTTTTGGCAGTGTGTCTGCTCGGTGCAGCTGGACCCTTTGCTGATGGCCCTGCTGTTGGCTCAGCCTCCATAGGGCCGGGAGGCCCTGCCCCCACAGGAGCAGGTGCACACACCTCCCCCACCCCCTCGCCCTCACCCTCCCACTCTGTCACCCTCTCTCTCTCTCTCTCACTATCACTCTCCTTCTCCCTCTCCATCATCCTGTCCTCTCCTCTCCTCTCCCCATCCCCACCTCACCTGACCTCACCTCACCCTTTCTCCCTCACCTACACACAACACAACACACACAGAACAAATATGACCACACTACAAACAACAAAACACAATCTATGACACAGTAAACAGCACACTACAGACACAATATAGTACAATACAATACAGTACAGTCCAATACACTACAATGACACCTGCACACTACCTCCAGAAACTACACACCAGCTACACTACTCCCTGCTCACACACTGCTCTCACCTACCTAGCACTCCTCAAACAACCCTCAACGTGGACCAGGTGTGCAGGGTGTTTTATAGATTAATTTACGTTAGTTACATTGCGCATGCGCTGTTTGTGTGATGGCGCTGCTTGTGCATGGCGCGTAATTTCAATCGCGCATGGGCGGCCGTGCGTTGGTCAAGGTGCCTTTGTCTGAGTGCGTTGCGCATGTGCAAGTGTTTGCACATGTGCGTTTCAATCCCTAAATTTTGACGCACATGCGACGCATACACCCATGCGTAACGAAATGCACATGCACGACGCACAAACACACATGGGCAAACATTTGCACATGCGCAGACAGTTTCACATGCGCGGCGCGCACAGACAAACGCCCATGCATAAGGAGTTGCACATGCGCAACGCGCACACACATACGCACATGCGCAAACATTTGCACATGCGCGTCGCTATCAAGCTGTGCCCTCACAATGCGCATGCGCAAATTACGCAAATCCAAACACCATTATAAACCATACCTGCAGATTTAAACCACATTGAGGGTTTTTGCGTAGGTGAGGTGTGTGTTGGTTGTGAGATACGGAGAGAGCAAGGCAGGTGTTGTGGATCACATTGAGTTTGTTGTTTGTAGTGTGTTGCATTGTATTGTGTGTCTATTTTGTTGTGCTAATTGTAAGGTGTACACTGTCTAGGGAGGTGTGTGTGTGTGTGTGTGTGTGTTTGTTTAGCCACAGTAGAGGGGTATATGGCGGGGATTTATGTAGCTGAATGTGCCCGAAGACGTGGGCGGATGCTGCGGTTGCAGGACAGGGGAGATGGTGTCCATGGGGCTGAGGCACAGGGCATGGGTGTAGTCCCGCAGCAACTCAGACCTGCAGCTGTAGGGGCAGTCCGGCCAGGTGGTGTGCTTAGAGGACACAGAAGGCGTGCTGAGGTGCAGGCTCGGCAGCCTTGCCTCTACAGGCCCAGGACCCAGCTCCAGGGCATGCGTGAGGACCAGGTCATCTCCCTGTACCGACTGAGCACAAGGGCTATTAGGGAGCTCTATGAGGATCTGAGACCTGACCTCGAGCCCCTGACTGCTCGGTCCCATGCCATACCGGGTTTAGTCAAGCTCCTTGCTGCCTTACATTTCTTTGCCTCTGGCTGTTTCCAGTCATCTGTGGCCGCAGTGGGTGGCATGAGCCGCCCCACCTTCTCACGCTGTCTCCACCAATTACTGCGTGCCATGGTCAGCCGGGTGGGGAATTACATACGCCTTCCTCACAATAGGCAACAGTGGGGGACCCTGAACCAGGCCTTTGATGGGAGCTATTGATTGCACACATGTTGCCCTGGTCCCGCCTAGAGACAGGGAGGTGGTGTTCAGCAACCGCAAACACTACCATTCCCTGAATGTTCAGGTTGTATGTGATGCTAATCTGCATATTCTGAATGTGGTCCCTAGGTTTGCAGGGTCCACCCATGACTCCTATATCCTGCATCGCTCAGCACTATTCAGAGAATTTGAGGAGGGGCAGTATGGGAACTGTATATTGCTGGGTGAGTATTTCCTGATTACATATTTATGAATGCATCTATTTATGTGTTTAAGTAACATCTCTTATATAGTGCACTATTATCTCTCTGTGCCTTTGTAAACGTACCTTACGGTAAGACAAAGAGGGTGAATTGTTAGTGTTTACATTGCGACCGGAGTGTAAACGTTGAGTAACACGGAAACTGATTCCAAATGTGACATAAATATTGTAACATTATGTGATCAAACCCTGCTGACGGTGATCAAATAACTTTGCATGTGTGCAAATGTGTGTCCAGGTGTTGGATTACTAATAGTGTGTGTGTGTGTGTGTGTGTGTGTGTGTGTGTGTGTGTGTGTGTGTTCCATCTGCACACATGGGGTGGGTGGGGGGTGTTGGTGCCCTTCCCACCCACCTGTGATGGACGTTTAATTTCAGGTATTTGCGTTATGTCATGTTACATCTATGTTATTTAGAACCCATACAGCGAAGCCTTGTCATGTGTGTGTGAGTTTCACACACTCAATCAGTACTGGGGTTTTCACCCTTGAAGTAGTAGATTAAATGAGGGTCTGTGTAGCTATGTATGATGCATGTTTCTGACCTTTACAAATAGCAGTACATGTTTGCATATGTATGATCTTGCATTTGACCTACCTCATAGCAGAGGAGAAACAAAGCCAAGGGTTTGCAGTACCTTTGAACACTGTAGATGTGGGGGACATAGGCGTCATTGTAGGTGCTGGTACTAATGTGGTAGAGCATTGTGCAAAGGTGACAGCAAGTGCAAGGGGGCTATTTGGATCCATACTGAGAGGTATTGGTAGCACATACAGAGGGAGGTACTCTGCCTCGGTATATGTGATTGTTGCAAGCTCAAGTGGGCTACAGTGTGCAGTTATGTGGACTACAGCTTCAAAATGCTGGTAACATGATGGAGATAGTGCAGAGGATGGCTACTAGACTGATTGGTGGTCAGCAGTAAGCAGCATATGGAGCTAGCCTCCTAAAAGTTGATATGTAGACCTTGGAGAACATGGGAAATATAGGTGATATTGTTTGGACCTTGTCATACCTGCATGGCATACATGTGCTTGATATGAGCCTGCATCACATCACATCACAGTTTAGTGTTGTGTAGTTTGCTGACATATACTTGGCACATGCGATCAGTGTATTGGTGGTATAGTGTAACGTTGCAGGTGTTAGAAATAATGACACTAACTGCAGTACAATACGCATGTGCCACACATAGAGGGCCTTTACAGGTACAAATGGGACTGGTGTGTTCTTTGGCATGTATGTACAGACTCCATGGCCCATGTGTTGCATTTCTATCACCATATGGCATTTTGGCAAAATGCATAGTTGTGCTGTCATATAGTTATGTCAGCAAGTGTTATTGCTTTGTTTCTCACGTCTATACATGTGTAGATTTAAGGTAACATGCGCTCAAACATTCACATGCGACATTTCATTCTGCAGGTGATGTAGGGTATGGGTGTCGCCCCTGGCTGCTGACCCCTGTGCGTCAGCCACGGACACGTGCAGAGCGGAGGTACAATGAGGCCCACGCCTCCAGCCGCTCTGTCATAGAGCGCACCTTTGGCGTATTGAAAAGTCGCTTCAGGTGTCTGGATAGGACAGGCGGGGCCTTACAATATAACCCAATCACTGTAGCAGAAATAATCATAGCCTGTTGCATCCTGCACAACATTGCTCTCAGGCACGATATTCCTGCAGAGATTAATGAGGATCTTGAGGATGAACCACCGTGCCCCTCTGTACGTGCCAGTGGTGACACACAAGAGGGCACAGCAGTCAGGCGGAGGTTGATTGGAGAGATATTCTCTGGTACGTATTGCATATCTTTGCACATATATGTGCTGTCCTGTATGTGTGATGTTTCTAAATGTATAATTTCAAGATCATATAGCATTCTAATGAAACACTGCAATGTCATTAGACTGCAAAGCATAAGTTAAAACTATAGCCATGGGTGTGTGAATAACCATGTGGACAGGCCAGAACACCAGCTGTTGGAGGATTATGTGGGTGGGTGTTCCTACGCCCTTGGGAGGTTGGCTGAAGCACATTCCCAGTTACTGTCTGGTTGTCTTAGCAGTTGCTGTGCAAACACAGTTAGTTGGTTTGATGGTGTGTGTGGAGCAAGATGGCAGGCATATGGTGCGGTATTCTCAATGGACAGGAGGTCCATGATTGTGGACAACTCTCCTGCGTGTTGTTTGTTAATGGAGGCCAATTTGTAGGTGCTTGTATGTATGTTCGCCTCGTGTCATCTGGCTATGTCTGTATGTTTCTTAGGTGTGGTGCCACATGTCATACATATCACAGTACACATGTGCATGACTACTTTCCCATTATGGTATTGATTATGTGTGATGGGTGTAAATGAAACCCCACAGTCTGGGCTAATGTATACTTCATCACGTAGCCCTGACATGACTATGGTGAAGGATGGGGACCTGTGCAGTGTGGAGCCCGTGGACCATATCATTAGTTCCTTTTTTAAAAAGATAATAGCCATTTGGAGCAGTATTACATATGTACACACATACAGAGGTGACGTGTGTTTGATCAGCAAAGTGTGGGTTACAGTAGGCAAATGATATGCTGCATGTGTGGTTTGAGTTTGCTTTTTTGCTTATTTTCATGAGAAACCTTGCATATGTAGGTGATGCTATCTCAACATAGGCCACATGGCTACGGTACATGCTGTGTATGTGTGTAGGGCAGGGGAGCACAGTCAACAACAACTATTACTTTGCTGACCCTAGCCAGGGATGTTTGGTCCACATACACACTGAGATTTGGATGTAATTTCTTTGCTTCAGGTGCACATATAGGTTCTGCGTGGTTTGACATTCTCACTGTCACACAGTGGGATGACATGCAACGATCATGCTCATGTCACAAACAGACATGGGGGTTTGGTTTGGTAGACGTGGCACTGACATTGCCATGTATTGTAGCACATCATCAGCACACAGCTGTCACTATTATTTGTGGTATGAGATGTACACTGCGGAATATGTATTTGGTCAGGGGATACAGGAAGTGTTAAATGTTCAATTCCATGTGTTGCAGTAATTTACTGTGGGGTAACAAACAACATTGGGACAGCACTACACATGGCAAGGGGGTATTGGTGGCAACATGGGGGACAAAGACTAATAGTGTGACCTTGGTATGGTGGAAAAACATGGTGCCACCATACACCTCTATTGACCAGTGTGGACAACTACAGAGAGGTAAGGGAGGCAACAGAGAAATTAGTGAGACCTTTCTTTAGCATATGACACCTCCGTAATGCCTCTTCCATGTGAGAGATAAGTACAGTGTGTGAGTGAACAGTCAGTCCGTAGGTTATTTTGTGGGTTCAGACAGCTGGGGACAGGGAGGTGCAGTGTGTGTTTCACAGCTTATATTTGACATATGTTTTTTTCCTTTTCTGTGTTCCAATGCACAGGGCATACTTTGTGAGGATGCTGTTGGTGTGGAGCAATGGCAAGTGACTGTACATCAGCCAGGATGTTGTGGTCAGGGGTAGGTGGATTTACCAGTACATTGTGTGTGCCTGCAATCACGGGAACAACATGTTGTCTGTGATGTTTCATATTGGGAAGATGTTGTGGTTCACCTGTTTTCCATAAGCACCCCTTACCCATATCTTGCTGTTGTCACACATATCCCCATGTGCTTGTGTCCAGTCTGTCCTCTACAACACTGTTTATGGCATATTTACACCATAGCTACATGTGTGTGTACTTCTTTCTTTTGTTGGTAAACCTACACTTGCTGCCTCACCCAAGATTGTTATATCAGCCATCAACAGGGTATCACTGCATGTCACTGCCTGTTTATGTCCAGAAATTGGCACTTGTGCACATAGAGGCCATGTATTACAGCTGTCCCGCAGACCAACACATACTGTGTGGGTGCATGTTTATGGTTTGACTGTGTGGTGATGCAGTGTTGAGGCATGGTGCATTATCATGTGCTGTGAGGGCTCTGAGTACCTGGGGGGCAGTGGTGACTGTGATACCTCTGCCGTAGTGCTATTTACCTTGTCAACATTGACAAAATGTGTTGTGAGCTGGGAGCAGAATTGTGTCTTGTGGTTTGAGGAAATACTATCGAGCAACTGTTTTTTATCTCAGATATCGCCATCATGTGGACAAGCATCAACAGTGAATTTACATGGTGATTCAACATGTTTGCCTGACATTGTCTCCCCTCACTGTGACATGATGTGGCTGTTGATTAGCTCAACGAATTGATGACGTACACATGATGCACACACAGGGTATGTTGGACCTGTGTTATTTCGGGATTACATCTGGCTCTACCTGTTGATGAGTTACTGTTTGACTCATGTACATGTCATGTTGCTTCTCTGTTCAAACAAACAAATGCATATAGTGTGTAGCAGTGAGATGTGTGTGTGACATGAAAATGGACATAACTATATCCATGTGACACCCGTGTCTCCATAGACATTTACTGATATTTGCAATCTGCAGTTTATTTCATGTTCCCGTCATGTAATGTTTGCCTTTGCATCCCTTTCTTCAGTGTTTTGTGATGTGTGACTCTATGCATATTTTTGTTTTAAAAGGTGTCTAACAACACCATACTTATTTTATCCTGATACAGGGCAGAAGACATAGCGGACCCATTTATTACAGTACATTTGGCTGCACCATCAAACACCTGTTGTGGGACAGAACACCATGGAATTGTTTATGGAGAATTTTGCCATTGGATGTTTGATTTATGAAAGTGTCACACATGCCTGTGGTGGACAGTATTTCTCTGGGACTGCTGCTTTGGCCATGACAGACCTGTACAACACACTGTTTCTGCCATGCTGTGGGTGGACGTCCTGCTCATTGCAGGGACACAGATGAACTTTAAAGGACTGTGGCATATTGGACTATGACACTTCACTGTGCATGGCCAGGGTTGCATCGAGACTTTTGATGTTGCCTTTTGGATTGTACATACACTTTGCTCTTTGGACGCTGTGTGCAGCAGAGACTGACATTGTCACTGTATGTTCTTCGGTCCTTGCCAATTGTGTAGTTGTGGACTTTTTGACATGTGTGTTTGAGGGCACACAGGATACGCTCATCTGGTTGTTTCAACAACAGCATACAGCCATGTTTGTGGCATAGGGGCAAAGATGGAGGGCTCCTATTATCTATGTCCACCTGCCCTCCACCTGGACATGATACAGGTTTTGCAACAACAACGCTTTCCTGCCCGCCACCATCCGTGAATGATGTTTGCAATGGGCAAGGGTGTTTACATGCATGTGTGGCCTCCCTGTATCATCTTGGTATGCGGTTGTTGTTTGTGCTTATGACTGACTAGGTTTGTGAGCCACAGCATGTGGACCTATGGCTTCTGTGTGGTTCACTGTAAGATGTTTGCCCATCATTTCCATAATTACATGCTGATTATTGGGTTTGTTTAATATACAGACATGACACTATGCATGTATGTACACACCTTGCATTGCAATCCTGCACGGTCTGGTTTATCACCTGCATTATGGACACTCTCATTGGCGCATTATATTTGGTGTGTGTCACTGGGGGTGTCCATTGTCCTCCTTCAATTCTGCATCCCATGTAACGTGCTATATATGTTGAAAAAATGTCTACACAACAAACACTGCAAGGGGACATCATGCATAGTGTAATCTCTGCAACTTGTTTTCTTTCTATTCTCTCTGTGTTCATGTGTCTCTGCTACCTATTAGCATATGCTCCTTGTGGTTTGGCTGTTTTTTTGGTTAGACATTGTAGCATTCCAGATGTTACACTCTGGCATTATGTGTTTGTTGTAACATTGCTTTCTGAAAGTGTTTTTCACATTACAACATTGTCACAACATATTTTATTTTAATGTGTGTGCCTCGTGTGTTGCCTGATGGCTATGTTTGGGGAAACAGGTGATGTGGTTTGGGTCCTTAACATTCAATGCGTGCGGTCTACATGCACTCATATGTTTGTCACACATTTGAGCCATGCAGCAGCAGGTGGGGGGTGGGGGCCTACTGCCCAGTGCACAACATGCACCTGATGCACATTATATCTCATGCCCTTCATTTGTGCTCAAGGCAGTGACCTTTCAGTAGCATGTTGGTTTGTGCCCTGATAAATGTGTTCCCATTTTTCATGAGGGATGCACTCACCTTGATATTATGATTGCACTGTCTACAGTATCTGTGAGGGTTAACCACAATAAATATATATATTTGACAGACATTTGTCTCTTTTGCTGCTTCATCATGTTTTCACACATGGAATGCTATGTGTGCCTTTGAATCATTCTTGAATCCTTGTAAACCTGACACTCCAGGATTTTGGTGTCAATGTCACTGGGGTGTCTTGGCCAAGGCCACATTGAGAGCTAGTGTGAATTGGGCCCCCGTTGCTTGGTGTCCAAAACAGTTTTCTGACCACTAGGCTACTCCTCCACTCTTTGAGCTAATGTACACTTGTGTGTAATGATTTGCTGCTCATGTCCATGGCCCACCTGTGCTCACATCCTTGTACGATGGCAACTGTGTATGTGTCAGCCATTTGGCACATCACTGGGTATGACAGATTCCCATGCAGACCCACCCTTTGGACTATTAGTTCTGCCTTGTGCTCAGTGTGCTGTTTGTGGAAGTGGTGGGAGACATGTGCTTTACCTCATGTGTTGTTTGTAATGTTTTAGTGTTGTGGTAACTTAACCATTAGTTATCAGCAGATTCATCACCTCTACACACACCCTTGCCTCTCTTCAGTGTAGAGCAAGGTGTGCACTCTGTGTTGCCTAGCCATCAGATATTATCTGTTACATAGGTCTCTTTCTTCATGTTGTTTACAGGGCACTGCACCTGGGGATTGTATAGTGCTGTGGCTCAGCTGGTGTGTGGTACACCTGTTTTCATGTTGAGTTTCCTCCTGTTCTGTGCCAGATTGCTAACCAACTCCACCAAGCATCCTCTGCTGCCCTTGGGGTTTATTTTCTTACCTCTTTTGCATGCTGTATCCACTGCATAACATTTCATTGTGTGTGTGTGTGGATGCATGTGTCCATGGTAACAAATACAGCCTGGGATCAGATCTGTACACAGCAGATCTGCATGTGCATTTCTTCATGATGACTGTTGTGGGTATGTGTCTGGTGTGATGGGCTGCCCTATTTTTGGAATGCAGCCTTTGCTAATGAGCAGACGTTGGTGGTGTGGCCTACTGGTTAGTGCATTCGCATTTGTGTAAGTTGTCGTAGGTGTGATTCCTCTATGTTCTCTTGGATGTGTATGCTTGTCCTGCAGAGGTGGTTTCCATTTGTATGACGGTCATATGTAGCCAGCTTTAAGCTGCAAACACATTGTAGCCAGATCTGAGTTGGGACCACACTTCTGTCCATCTTCTGTCTGCCAGCTCTTGTGCCATCCTACCCTGATGTGCATGCTGCTACACCACATCCTGCAGTCCTACACATTCCTGCATTTCATCTCTCCATGGTTACCTCTCTTGTGTGTGCTCTGCATAGCACTCCAACTCCACTGTCATCCTGATATTTCACCTATCCTGCCATTTCAGATTCCTCAGCTACACACATCTTCCCATCCTCTGTCACACACTATCATTGTAGCATGGTACATTACCATCACTCTGAGCATAGCTACAGCTAACCCCAATATGTTTGTCCATTTCTGTAGCTGGCACATGGCCTGGGGCTGATTTGTATAGTCCAGCAGCTGTACTGTACATCCTTCTACTTATGCATTGTGTTTCCTTTCAACTCTGTGCTTTGTTTGGCTTACATGTGTGTTTGGCACATACCTATGTTACCCTTCAGATTATGGGATTTTACAGCTCTTAACAAACAATTTTGCATTGACCTGCACATCCTTACGCCATCTTATGTCACACCTTTGATTCAGCCAGCTTATGGCCTACCTACTATGGGGCCCTGGGAGTTGGCAATCTTTCAAAATGGCCTCTGGGGAACATTATAAGTCGCCTTTGCTGACATGGTTGTTCATGATTTGCATTCTGGTGCACCCTAAAAGGTGCATTCATTTAGGACACTAGGGTGGGGTTGATTTTAGATGGCAGCACAGATTGGTGTACAGTTGCATGCAGTAAGCAGACATACCTATGCCTGCCTTATTCACTGGTGGTTTTAACCCATGACCCCTGCAACGTCAGTCAACGTCTTGACCATTGTGCTACACTGCTGTTCCTTCGTGCATGTCTGCACACCTACGTAACATATCCATTTGTTACTATGGCCATTGCTGCCAGCAGAAACAGTGCTCAGACCTTGCCCTGCCTCATACGGCACCCTATAAAGCGCCCTATCAGCAACATTGTAGGGTGCCTTGGTGGACAGTGCACTTTAGAAGGTTACCTCTAGGGTACCTTATGCAGCACCTTATATTACAGTGCTTAGAGAGTGCATTTACTATCACTACTAATTTCAATAAAAGTGTGATATGGCCTCCTACAGTTATTTGACACAACACAGGTAATGACTTGCCCAGCCTTAGTCATGGGGCACAGCAGGGGAGTGAACCCCTGATCCCTGCACTGTTGGTCAGTGTCTTAACCATTGTGCTGTGGCTCTACTCTTCTTTCTACACATCAGCATGCCACTTATAACGCCAAGTATTATTCTTCCTCCATAGACATCAGTGCGCCAACGTAGGCCGCCCAGCATTATTATGCCGCAAGAAACATCAGCGCACCGCCTTAGCCCGCACAGTATTAATATGCCGCCAAAAAATACACTGCGCTGCTTTAGGCCGCACACCATTCATATGCCGCAAAAAGAACATCAGCGCCCTGCCTTAGGCCACACAGTATTCATATGCTGCCAAAACCATTGGTGCTCCACACAGTATTTCTGTGACTCACAAATCACTGACTCAGCCAGCTGTCTTCATTGGGCACTGTGGGGAATTGAACCCCTGATCCGTGCACCTTTGGTCAGTGTCTTAACCATTGTGCTGTGGCTCTGCTCTTTTTTCTACATATCAACACGCCACTTATAACTCTCAGTATTATACTGCCTCCATGGACATCAGCGCGCCAACGTAGGCCGCCCAGCATTACTATGCCGCAAGAAACATCAGCACACCGCCTTACCCCGCACAGTATTAATATGCTGCCAAAAAATACACCGCGCTGCCTTAGGCCGCACACCATTCATATGCCGCAAAAAGAGCATCAGCGTCCTGCCTTAGGCCACACAGTATTCATATGCCGCCAAAAACTTCAGTGCTCCAAACAGTATTTCTGCCACTCATAAATCACTGATTCAGCCAACTGTCTTCATTAGGCACTGTGGGGAATTGAACCCCTGATCCCTGCACCATTGGTCAGTGTCTTAAACATTGTGCTGTGGCTCTGCTCTTCTACTTACCCATCAGTGTAACACATATGCCTTCCGCACAGCCATCTGATGCGCTAAAGTGCGGGGCATACAGGTGCGCCGCGCACCTTAGCGCATATTTAAATTCCGCCTTTTCTTTTTCACGACGGAACGCCCACTCCTTATATGGCATCTGCACTCTAACGCGGCCCGCACTTTAACAGGGTTTTAGTAAACATGCCCCTAAATTTCTTCCTAATCTCAGAGAAATTGCAGTGGACTGCTCAATGAGATTATTTCCACTCACTTTCCCTGAAATCGGTCAGAGAACAGTGCATCTAGAAATAATTCCCTTGGGCTGTTTTTACAATCAGAAAATTATACAGAGTGAAAATGCATCCATACGTCTTTTGCAATCCTGAACTATTTACAAGATGTGGTAATATTCAAACAATATCTCAGCAATTTAATAAGGAAGCTAATCATTTCATGTTTCCAGATAACCTAAACAAACACACTACAAAGTATCTCACCACACAAATTATATCACGTTTCTAATATATTTAGGAGTACTCAAATATCCTAGATCACGTTCTCTACCTATTCGTAGGCATTCTCCCATATGTTCCAGTGAAGTATGACAGATTTTGACAGATGAATAACCAATCCCAGATTCTATGAAAATTACTCAGTTTATCTTTCATGCATGTGGTTCCCCTTGTTTGGATAAAATTGTGAGATCTGGAGAAAAGGCAGTCCATGGAGGCTTTTTGTGGTGTTGATAATTGCCAGATGGTAACAGTTAACTCTGTAGTTTCACTAAAGTTCATCCTAACAAAATTAACCTGGAGATGCAAAATCTTTTCTGTACATGGTGAAATCACATTTAGAGCATAAATCCATAATAGGCTGCCTCGCTTGTGCAGCAAATATGCCCATAGATTATAGGAATGTATCCACTTGCAAGAGTAAATATACTCATGAAATGGCATTACATATATACTTAAGATGAACAAACAGGTAGATAAAGTGATGGTAAAAGTCAGAAGGATGTTTGAATGCATAGGGAGAGGAATGGCTAGCAAGAAGGAAGGAGATGATAGTAATAAGGAGAAATATGTTACCATTACCATGTTCTGCTGGTTGGCCTACTGTCAGCCCTCCATGACAGAATGCCTAGCTATGGTAATTTTTATTAATATATATTTAGCTCATGCCATCTATGCAAATGTGAATTCATGTATTTCCCTATGATGATTTGCTGGTCAAAAGCACATCTCATCATCAGTTATACAAAATCCTACTTGAGTCTTTCACTTTAATTAGAATTTATAGGAGCTTTGCTAGACTTGACTCAGGCAAAAGCCTTCCTCCTGCAAAAAAGGATTAACACCATGGTGTTCATGGTACAGGAGATGAAGAGTCAGCAGGCCTCAGCCTGGCGCATCTCAAAATAAGAAAGACCCAATGGACCTTATGTTTTTAGTGGACATGGGCAATTCAAGACTTAAGGGATGTAGTCTTAGCCATCAAACCTCTCAAGGACTCTCTGTCTTGCTGGTTGGAAAGAGAAAATCTGACTTGAAGAATTCCTTTCAAATTCTTCCTGGTCCAAATATTTTCACTACAGACCCATCTAAACTGGTTTGGAAGCTCATGCAGATGGACTTTGCATTCAGGATCTTGGGCTGTTCAGGAAAACCTTCACCATATAAATTTTCTAGAGCTAAGGCTAATCTGGAATGCTCTAAATGTTCAAAGGGATTAGAAAGTCAATAAAATTGTCCAGTCAAGGCAGACAATCAGGCAGCCATGTATTAGATCAACAAGTATGGAGGTACAGGTTCATATATTTTGTGATTGGAGATCCTCAGAATCTGGAATTTGCCCATGTCTCATGGGATGCCTCTCAGCTACTTTTCTGGCAGGAAATGACAATATTCTACCAGACAAGCTGAGCTGAGTAATTTAACCACATGAGTAATTCCCAAACTTGGGGGTAACAGCCATGATATTTCACAAATGAAACAAACCCATGATAGCTGTTAGTGTAGCTGGGTTTAAAAAATATTTGGACAAGTTCCTGGAGGAAAGGTCCATAAACCATTATTAAAGAGGACCCAGAAAATCTACTGCTTGCCCCAATACAAGCATTGTGGAACCTGTGTGTCTTCTTGGGAAACTGCTAGGTGCTTGTGACCTGGATTGGCCACTTTTGGAAACAGGTTACTTGATGCATCTTGCTCTGATCCAGTATGGCATATCTTATATTCTTAGACCTTTTTGCATCTTCTCAGAACAGGAAAGTTTCTAATTTCTGTAACAGACTAGGTACTCATGGCAAATTAGCATTGAAGGAGGATCTTCTATATGTATATTTTCCAATTGCACTCATAGCAAAGACTCCTAAAATGTAAAGACTGGAGAACTATGATTCTATTAATCCTCTTTGGACAAGGCTGGTTTAGCTCCACTTTCTTTGGAATCTATCTATAAGAAGCAAATCAGACTGGGAAAGTCTCCAGTGTTGATTATACAGAGGCAGGAAACTCAGTGATATTCCAGTTTTAGGTCCCTAGTCCACACAGCCTAAACGCTAAGAGGTAACCTTATTGTCCCTGAATGAGTCTCTGAATGAGTCTCTGGGGAGACCCCAGTTGGAGTATTTGGTGCATATTTTCAGACTGCACCTTCAGAAGGATATAAACTGGAAAGAGATGGTCCAGATGGCAGGTACTGAGGTGGTCAATTGACTTTGTCATAGAGCATATCAGGACAGATTTAAAGATCTGAATATTTATTTTCTGGAGGAGATATGGGAAAGGGAGACAATTGAATTTAATCAAACATTTATAGGACACATATTTGAATATTCCTAAAGCACATGAGTCAGGTCTTTTTCAAGGAAAAAGGGGCTCTGGAATGAGGGGTTATAGGATCAGAATGAAAGGGACAGACTCATGAGCAATCTAAGAAAACAGGGTATTGGATGTGTGGGCCAGCCTCCTAGTGGAGGTGGTAGAGATGAAGGCAATATCATAATTCAAGAAAACATGGGAAAAGCACCGAAAACGTCTGAGAAAGAAAAAAGGATTATAGAGCTGGGCTGTTAGTTTGGATGAGCAATCTGGATCGGCTGTGTGTTCCTTTTCTGCCATAATGTTCTATGTTCCTATGCAATTGACAAGAAGACTCTAGCTTTCAGCCATCCCCACCTCAGAGCCCACACTACCCAACAAACACCCCAAACTACATTGTGGCTCTCTAGTAGGAATATACCATTTTACTCGATTTTGCAAGTATAATGGTCTCTTGTCCCTCAGGATGTGACATTCTAGTATCAAGAACTTAAGAACATAAGAACTTAAACTTAATTTGTTCCTTCAGTGAAAACCAATGAAACTGTAATAGTAATGGGTGAGCATTGGCATTCTTATTGGGCCTGATTCTGTCCCGCACAGCTATCCCCTTTGTACGTCCGGTCTGAGCCGGATGTACAAAGGGGATCGCGATTCTGATCCCGTAGGGAATGTCTAGCCCTGCAGGATCAGAATCACAATCAGGCCTGTACATGCAGGCCAGGACTGCAATTCAGCCCTTGCCTGCATGTACAGGCACTGCCCGGATAGCTCAGTCAGGCTTTTAAATGGAGCCGCAGCACCATGTTGTCATGGTGATGCTGGCCACCACAGAAAAAGGGATATTCCCCGCAGCCCGACCCCCGATCTGGCCTCCTAAGGCCAGGGTCAGGCTGCGGGGAATAAACCTTGGGCCCCCCCAGCCCCTTCTACACCCCGGAGTGAACAAAAAAAAAAAACGTCCAGGGAAGTTATTCCACCCTGGAACATTAGAATTGGCCCTGTATGTCCAGGGCCAACAACCACCATCAGCAGAGAAGTTAGCGGGGGGGCTGCCACTGGCACAAATAACCCCCATTGTGTCCACTGATACTTTGGCTCTAATAATCTGAAAAAAAATTGCTGTCTTTTCAACAATCTCCAAAGAAGGCATTGATGGCATAGAGGGCATAGAGAGCATTGATGTAGTCAATCAAACATTGCCAATTGACGAGCCTGATCTAAAAGCAGTCTGAGCTGCTTAATCAATGTCAGCTTTAAATATGCATGAAGCAAAAACCAGAGATCTCGACTCTGTGATCAGTCATAACACCCAGATTTCTAACTTCTTTTACAATAGGAATCATTACTCCCTCAACTAAAGGTCTTCCTCACACAGTCTGCCAATCCATCCCGCCCAAAAACTGCCAACTTACTATCATTTGAAACTAAATGCAGTGCATTTTTCATAGCAAAAAAAGTGCCAATAATCATATGCCAATACTCACCCCAAGTTAAAGATAAAAGTTAGTTATGTGTTACTTTATTTGTGTTTTGATGTAAAGTTAAGTTTTCGTTTTTGTTTAACCTGTAAACCACTTTGACTTCCAGATATAGTAATATATAAAAGTAGCTAAATAAATAAATTAAATAAATAGATATGCAGGGCTCTCTCATTAATACATGAATATGATGAGTCACTTTCAGCAGTCAATTAAAAAGGTGCCAGTACTCAGTACCAGCAAGTATCCCCTTAAAAAAAGTCCTGACTAAATTACTTTCATTTTAACCATATTACTACTCCAGGCAAACAATGCAGCAAGGTGGAATGGACAGAGTCTGGAGAAGAGAGGATCACAGATAAAAACAATTTGTCTGATAAGCAGAGTTCCCACAGAGGGGTGTAGAGAATGATAGGAGAGATAATGAGGAGCTACAGAATGAATGTACTTGTAGGTCAGTAAAAGAAGTCTGAATTCTATGTGGAAATGAATAGGGAGCCAATGAAGTGACTTGAGAAGGATTACGTGAGTGTAGCAATATAGTTGGAAGATTAGCCATGCAACTGAGTTATGAATGGATTGAAAGGGGGGGGGGGGGAATAAGCAAGGAACAGAATGCAATAGTGTAAACGGGAGATGACCAGAGAGCAGATAAGGGGTTTGGTAATATGTTCAGAAAGGAAAAGACAAATTGTGCTGATATTATAGAGAATGAAAGATCAGGTATTACCTATCTGTTGAATATGTTCAGAGAAAGAGAGAGAGAGTCAAAAATTACCCCAAGGTTGCAAGCCAAGGAAAAGGGAGGTTGACAGTGTTGTCCAAAGAAATAGAGAAGGGAGGAAGGAGGAACTCTGTCTTGGTCATGCTCATTTTCAGATGGTGGCAAGACATCTAGGCATTGACATCAGGCAAACAGGCTGAGGTTCGGGCATGGATTCCAGGAGAGATTTCTGGCATAGAGAGGTAAATCTGAGAGTCATCAGCATAAAGATGATGTTGCAAACCATGGGAGGAGATCAGTGCACCAAGGGAGTAGGTGTAGAGAGAGAAGAGGTTCTAAGACAGAGCCCTGAGGTACACCAACTGAAAGTGGGATAGAAGAGGAAGAGGATCCACCAAAGCATACACTAAAAGTGTGATGGGAACGATAAAATGAAAACCAATACAGAATAGACCTCCAAAGTCTAAGTGGAAACAGGGTGTCTACTACTACTACTACTACTGATCATTTGTATAGCTCTACAAGGCATATGCAGCGCTGTACAGAAACATGTAAAGGATGATCCCTGCTCATCATAGCTTACAATCTAGTCAAGACAGATGATACAACAGCTGGGGACAAGGATATGTCTAGGGAATGGTAAGGAAACTCATAGATGTAGAGCAGGAGACTATGTGGATAATGATCCAAAAGCAGCCTTGAAGAGGGAAGTTTTCAGCCTGGATTTGAAAAGGGCCAGAGATGAAGCCTGATGTACAGACTCAGGTAGTTTGATCCAAGCATAAGGAGCAGCAAGGCAGAAGGATGGAAGCCTGGAGTTGGCAGTAGAAGAGAAGGACACAGATAGAAGTGATCTTCCAGAAGAGTAGAGTTTCTGAGGACGGGGTAGGGAGAGATAAGGGAGGAAAGGTAGTGAGAAGCAGCAGAGTGAGTGCACTTATAGGTCAGTAGGAGAAGTTTGAACTGGATATGGAAACAGATAGTGAGCCAATGAAGCAACTTGAGAAGAGGAGTTATAGGAGCATATTGAGGCTGACAGAAGATTAGCCTCATAGCTGAGTTCTGAACAGATTGAAGAGGAGAGAGGTGATTCAGAGGGAGGCCAGCAAGGAGGAGGTTGCAATAGTCTAGACAGGAGTTGACTAAAGAATAGATAAGTGTCTCAGTAATGTGTTCAGAAAGGAAGAGGCATCCCATGCAAGTGCGATATCATGTGGAGGCAAATAAAGCAGGGAAAGTGCTGGCTTCGCAACTCAAACCACGGGAAGAAAAAGCTCGCATTGCGGTAATAGAGGATGAGCACGTAGGCCCTCTTTACAAGGATCAAGAAATCTCAGATGCTTTCTCTGAGTTTTACCGCCAACTTTATGCGTCCGAGGGAATGTGTGAGAAAGCTGAGGCGCGGTGTTTCCTGAATCCGATTGCTCATCCCTGTCTCTCACCGGAACAGCAGGCTGCCTTGGGCGCACCGATTCGAGTGGAAGAGCTGAAGATGGTTCTTGCCGCAATGGAGAATGGGAAAGCAGCGGGCCCAGATGGTATTCCCGTTGAGTTCTATAAGCTCCTGGTGACAGAACTTGGGCCGCAGCTGGTATTCTTCTACCACCAACTGCAAGAGATAGATTGCCAAGCTGGGGCCTTCACGTACGCCACAATAATTGTGCTGCCCAAACCCGGGAGGGACCTGAGTAAAGTGGGTAATTATAGACCTATCTCACTCCTTAATGCTGACTACAAGTTGTACTCATCTATTCTTGCTGCCCGCCTTAAGAGGGTCATGGAAGTGCTGATACATCCGGATCAATGTGGTTTTGTAGCAGGAAGATCCACTATGGATAACGCAAGGCTGCTCTGTAATGTCCTGGAGATTACAAATGGCCAGGACTCCCCATACATCGGCCTCTCACTGGATGCAGAGAAGGCATTTGACAGGGTGGAGTGGTCCTTCATGTTCCTAATGCTGGAATGGTTCAATTTTCCTCCTTCCTTTATCCGAATGGTACAGCTTCTGTACACCAAGCCGGCAGCTCGGATTCTGGCAAACGGGGTGCTGTCTCAACCTCTGTCATTGTCCCGAGGTACAAGGCAAGGATGCCCTATGTCACCCCTGCTCTTCAACTTGGTGTTGGAACCCTTGCTGCTTAGATTGCGACAGGCAGATGAAATAAAAGGAGTAGTTATTGCTGACCTTCAGGTGAAGGCCTCAGCTTATGCCGATGATTTGCTGCTGTTCCTTACGCCGGAATCCATTTCACCGGTGTTACATCAAATAGGAAGATATGCTACCCTCTCTGGCTATAAAGTCAACTGGACGAAATCGGTAGCGTTTCCCCTAAACAAATATGGGAATCAGTCGATGGTACAGCAGTTTGGATTTCAGTGGGAATCGTCGACGAGCAAATACTTAGGTATGCAAATTGGTAGTCACATTGAGGAAATTCTCAAAATAAATGGAGAACGCATGAAAGAAACAGCACGTCTTTTTACAATGAAATGGTCCCCTCTTCACCTCAGCTGGTGGGGAAGATTAGATTCTCTCAAGATGGTGTTGGTACCGAAGATAAATTATATTCTGGGAATGATTCCAATATTTTTCCCAGAGTCGTTATATAAGGAATTAGAGAGGATCCTGACCCGCTTTCTGTGGAATGGCAAGACCCCGAGAATCGCGCTGAAGAAGCTGAAGGCACCCAAAGAAGCGGGTGGGGTACAATTTCCGGACTTCCTTCTGTATCATCGGGCGGCGATCTTAAGTCAAGGGGCCCTCTGGACAGGGGACGCTGAAGATACCCAGAGACCCATTTGGTTGGAAGTCGAAGAACGCTTGGCCTCTCCGGTGCCCTTGAACTTATGCATGGGGATGCATATGACGGAGACCCCGAAATTAGGACGAGTATTTTTATCTACACAGAAGGCGTTTCATGATCTGTCGCTTAGTCTAGGGAGAGACAACCCCATCTCTAGTAGAATGCCACTGTGGAATAATTCTGATTTTCGAATAAATAAGCGGGTGGTCTCTTGGAAAGTTTGGCAGCACTGCGGAATATGGCGATTGGGGCAGCTGTTCCGGCATGATAAGTGGAAGAATTTTCAAATGCTTCAGGAGGAATATAACCTGCCACCTGCATGTTTCTTTCAATGGCTGCAGTTGCAACACTGCGTGGGACAAAAGATAAAAAAACCTGCCATGGTATCGGACAAGTGGGGTCTGGAGGAGTTCATTGGAGAATTGGTTGAGCGGAAGGGCCGTGTGTCTAGCATATATGGATTCCTTCGGAGTAGGCTGCCAATGCAGCTTACCGGGCTACGGCAAACATGGGAAGAAGAGTTGGCTGTCCAACTTCCTAAGGACCTCTGCTTTGCACACTGGGGGCCTTTAGTGCAGCCCTCTCACTCAGCCTCCCTCACTCAATCCATGTTCTTTTTTGCGCACAGAGCTTTTTTGACACCGATCAGAGTGGCCAAGTGGAGCGCTGGTGCGTCTCCATACTGTTGGAATTGTCATAAGGAGGCCGGCACGCTGCGACATATGACTCTGGACTGTATCACCTTGCGGGAATATTGGGGGGCTGTATGGAAGAGGATTCAACAGGTGCTGCGCTTTACTTATCCATTATCTTGGAAGATTGTCGTGTTGAGAGCGGTTGCTGAGATACCTAACCTGAAGAAGGAAAATTCCTTTATACTGAACTTTATGCTGGCCATCGCTATAAAAGTCATACTTATGAGATGGAAGGACCCAGCGAAGTTAAGCTGGGTACACTGGTGGAATTTAGTATGTCTGCATAGCCGATATGAGAAGGCTTATGATCATTTTTATGCCTCTAGGGGTACACAGGGGGGTGATGATAAATGGTCTGCTCTAGATAGATATTCGAACGTTGGTGGCTGCTGAGTGGGGAAAGGGGCGGTCTGGGCTTGCAAGGTGTCGGGGGGGGGAGGTATGGGGGGGGAAGATGGATATGCAAGGGCGCCGTGTTTTGGCACCCCTTGATCGAGAGTGTATTAGTATTTTTTATGGTTTTAGTTTGTTTGTTGTGTTCTTGTGTATGTGTTGGAAAATGTAAAAATAATGAATTTAAAAAGAAACAAAAAACTGATTACTCTGCTTAAAAGAGATTAAGTCATGAGAGAGAAAACTTTGGGCTTTTCCACAACAAAAAGGAACTTTGTAGAGATAATAATCTAATTGTCTGTGTCTCTTTAACTAAGCAACATATTTCATGAACCTAAATGTGATCCTCTATTGTATGCTCCAACTGAGTGAACCACTTTATTGTGCTGTAATAAAGTCTTACAGAACTGAAAAAAAAAAAAAAAAGAAAGAAAGAAGAGGCAAATTCTGCTGATGTTACAGAGAAAGACATGGCAAGTTTTAGCTATCAGTTGGATGTATGTGAAGAAAGAGAGGGAGGAATCAAAGATGACCCTAAGGTTGCAAGCCAAGGAAACAGGGAAGAGTAGAGTATTATCCATAGAGATAAAGGAGGAAGGAGGGAGTTGGGTTTAGGTGGAAAGATAAGAAACTCAGTTTTGGCCATGTTCAATTTCAAATGGCAGTGAGATATCCAGGCAGCAATGTCATATAGGCAGGCAGAGATCTGGACCTTGATTGCCGGAGAGATTTCAGGTGTAGAGAGGTAGATGTGAGAGTCATCAGCATAAAGATGGCACTGAAAGCCATTGGAGGAGATGAATGCACAAAGAGACTGGGTATTCAGAGAGAAGAGGAGTGGACCCAAGACAGACTCTTGGGGTTCACCAACTGAGCATGGGATAGCATTAGAGGAGGATCCACCAGAACAAACACTGAAAGTGTGGTGGGAGAGATAAGAAGAGAACTCAGATAGCACAGAGCCCTTAAAACCAACTGAGGAAAAAGTATCAAGGAGATGGAGGTGATCAACAGTGTCAAGAGTAGCAGAAAGGTTAATAAGGATGAAGTCCATGTAAAATCCCTTGAATCTGGTCAGGAACAGATCACTGGAGACTTTGGCAAGGCCATTTCTAGAATATAGAGGATGAAAGCCAAATTTCAGTAGATCCAGAATGGCTTGAGAGGAAAGAAAGTCAAGGCAGCAGCAGTGAATTGCAGGTTCAAATGGTTTGTATGTGAAAGAAAGGATAAAGATGGGCTGTTAATTGGAAGGGCAGGTAGGGTCTAGTGAAAGGTTTTTCTTAGCAGCAGTGTAACCTCAGGATGTTTGAAGGCAGCAAAAACAGTTGTAGTGGAAACCAATAGATTGAAGATATGACAGATGGATGGGAAAGCAGTGGGGGAGGAATGGGATTCGAGGAGCAGGTAATGAGTTTGGAGGAAGAAAGAAAATGAACAGTTTCCTATCAGTGATTTCAATAAAGGAAGAAATGGTGGCAGGGGTTGAAGGAAGGGTATGAGAATGAAATAGGGAAAGGGGAGATGGAAATGACCAGGTAGAAAACTCCAAGACTAATCTTGTAACCCTCGTCTTGGAAAACGTATGTGCAGAAAACAAAGGAAAGGTCAGAGACAGAGGCACTTTGGAGAGAGAGTTGAGCGTGGCAAAGAGATGGACATCATACACATGCTTGGCAAGAAAGTCTGTGAAACTATGTCTGAATATAATACCAGAGAAATTTACCAAAGCTAATCCAGATCCTGATTGTCTAACTGGTGATCTGGAGTAGGGCTGGTAAATGCAATATGCTTAGCATATAGTTAGACATGTTTTCATAGAATTTCTGGCACAAGAACATGGCAAAAGAAAAGTCTTTGGAGATTCACAAGGCAAAACAAAATCCAGGAAGGGTTTTCCACCAAATTCTTGAACAATCAACCTTTGGGCCAGTCAGAAAACAGGAATAAATAGCACCATAAATACAAGACACAGGGGTATGTTTACTAAACCGTCTTAACGTGCGCTCTGTAACGTTATCGCATGATAAGGTACCTTAACGCACGATAATGGCGCTTTACAAGGTGCACAGGTACCTTATCGCGCGATAACGCGCGCTGCGGCGCAAACGAGCGCTGAAGGTGGGGAAAGGCTCCCGGAGGGTGGAGGAAGGCTCCCCAGGGGCAGAGAGAAGGGATCAATGGGTGGAGAGTGGGAGGGGAGAGGCTCCCTGCACACTAACGCTCTGAAATCCGAGGCTCAAAACTAACGCCAGTGAAACCCTGGCATTAGAGCAGATTTAAAGGGAAAAGAAACCATTTCCGTCCGCAATGTAAAGCAAAACCGGGGAAACCTATAAAAAAGTGATAAGTGTGATACATGTGCACGGAACAAAAGGGCAAATAAACAGTGAAAATGTACAGAAGAAAATGTAAAAATAAAATAACCAAGCTGGCCAATAGTGATATCAATGGGAAACATCAAAAAACACTCCCAAGAAAGCTCCACAAAAAGATATGAATTTTGGAAGGGTCTATGCTCCGTCCGCATACAAGGTGAATGAGCCCACAGTGTAATTGCGCTGAGCAGGGTTTCCGACTCCATCGGCCAGGTTTCCAATGGCATGCATATGTTCTACAACAGCAGGGCGGGCAAGTCAGAATGGGCAACTGGACAGATGCTGGAAAAGGGGACACAGAGGTCTGCAGGCGGCACATGCTGCGGTGCAGCTGGCCCACAGTGCGGACTAGGATGATGCCTAGCTGGCCCATAAGAATGCTGAAACAGTGGAGCAGCCAGACAGCAACTTCTGAGGGCCCAACATGGGCACGAGTGTGCTTCCCGCAGTGTCACAGGGGATAGTACCCAGCAGGTACCCCGAAGGGCACGGAACATTGGCATGCGGTGCTGGGGGGAAGCGTGGACAGCTATGCAGGCACCCCTACCCCAGAACCCGCACCATAGGAAGCCGCCTATCCGCACACTGGATGGCCTGAGACTGCGCTCCACCAGCACCACCAGCAGAAGGGCATGTCAGCATGGTGGCTGAGGGATACTGGTGGTGGAGGGGGCAGTGGCAGCTGTCCAGAGCAGACCGTGGTCTAGCCCTGTGTAGGTGGGTGCCATGCACTGCAACAGACAGGCCCTGTCTGACGAACAGTCATGGCATCACCAGGGAATGCACTGTCTCTGTGGCAACACAGTGGTGCAGTGCACACAACCAGTGTGTTCAGAAGCAGAAGGTCACAGGTTCAAGTCCCAGCTGTGGTTTCTGCCAACCCAGTCCCCATGTTTTACCCACTACTAAAACGTGCTAATACAGACAGAACCTTTATTGCAGATGACGTAAACATGCCCAAAACACCTACATTTTACCCTACAGAGCACAGACACCATAAACATGCGCCTACCCTAGAGCAGAGTCTCCCAAATGCAGTCCTGGAGGGCCAAACACCATTCAGGTTCCATGCTGCCTCTAATAAAGATGCCTGTGCTGCATTTCATTGCGCCGCCCCCATGGTATGCAGATGTATCTCATGCATATTCATGAGGGACAGCATGAAAACCCAAACAGTGTTTGGCACACCAGGACTGGAGTTGGGAACCTCTGCCGTAAAGCAGCAGCCAACAAGGGCAGACACACCCGCACCCACGAGCTCCATTATCCAATGCTACCTGGACAGGCAGGACATTGGGCCCTGCGTGCATCTCCCAATACTAGCACTTGCATACCTTAGCAATGCCACCTTAAACCTGGGAATACGGTACACAGCTATCAAAAGGTTGCTATGATTACTGGCAGATAGCAATTCCGAAGTTAAGTACAATTTTCTGATTGAGCTCAATCATGGCAACCTTTCTGATGTCTGTGGAGTGTGCTACAAGTCTTGTGTCTGACAGTGTTTACCACCCTGGGGAGTGACCCCAACAGTATTGTGTACCATAGCCATGCCTGCACTGTGCCCAGGACTGGAGCGGTGGCCAGGGCTGCCAAACACCTCTATAGTTATACAATGCTGGCATAGGTGTGGGAGTGTGTGTCTGTCTATCCAGTGTGTGGTGGCTGCAAACACCCTCCACAGCCCACACTGCCAGCACTGTTGCCAGTATTGGCCTGCCAATGTGCATAATGAGGAGCAAGGTACCATGGGTATAGCCCGGACAGGGTGGCCTGGTCAGGATGCATCTGTACAGGGCATAGGGCAATGGCTGGGACATTGTAGTGCTCGGCCACCACCTGCACAGACAGGGTGGCCACAGCATGTCCTGCTGGGATATCACTCTCACCCTGACTGTGCAGTGACCATGGCATGGCTAGGTTCCCCCATAGTGCTGTAGAGTGTTTCTCTTATGTGATGTTTCTGGGTTCCCTTTTGGGGCCCAATCACTGATTTATCTGCTTAGTGTGTGAGCATCTCCTCCAGGGACATGCACCATGGACTAGCT
This sequence comes from Ichthyophis bannanicus, assembly GCA_033557465.1. Lineage (NCBI taxonomy): Eukaryota > Metazoa > Chordata > Amphibia > Gymnophiona > Ichthyophiidae > Ichthyophis > Ichthyophis bannanicus. The sequence continues at coordinate 612,734,297 of CM066031.1, read as the reverse complement.
AGCAGATTGTCTGCAGCTAGTATGTGTCTTGCTGGGTGCAGTGGCTGGAGGCTTGCTGCAGGAGAATATCAGATAGTGGTGGGGCGCAGCTCGGCATTTCCAGGCCTAATGTCTGTTTGCTATTGCTTTATGGATGTGTACAGAGCTACATTGACTGCCCTGCAGGGTGTCTGTTCCCCAGCAGGACTGGTGTTGATGGTCCTCTCCACTGCCACCGTTGCAGGAAGGTAGAATGTGGATCTGTTGGTGGGAGATCCTCTTTCCCACCCTCAGCCCCAGAGGGTGGGTTGGGTAGTGGTACATAATCTGCCTATGGGTCCATGAGAGCTAACCTGACTGAGAAATACAGATGCATCCAAGATGTGTCTGCAGGAACTACCTATCTCACACACTAGCACTGCTGGCGACCTGCAGCATGGCCTATTTCTGTAATGGAAGGTGCTGTGGACCTGGTGCTGGGCACCCCACCTCACTCTCAGGGTGAGCACAGTACCCGCACAATGTGACGGTGTGTAGCAACTCTGTGCCAGTAACACACACGGTCAGTTCTCCCTACCCGGCCGAGGTGCTGTGGGGGTGCATACCCCATCTTGTGATCATCTGTAGACTGCTGATTTGCATGTGCAGTGCATCATGGGTACGGGTGGGTTAACCCTATCCTGGTGATCATAGCAAACTGTCTGTGTGGTGCCATGCAGTCCTTCTGCAGCCAGCCAGGGGTTTGTTAGCATTTCTAGAGCTGTAGCCCACTGGTTGCTTCACTGTCTGTGGAGCCAGAGATCATGGGTTCAAACCCACAGTAGGGTTGTGTGATAGGGCTGTCCAAAACATTGTCTATTTTTAATGTACATTAGTGCTACCAGCAGAAACACCCTCAGAGTACTGTAACCATAAGGTGCCTCAGAAGGTTATAAAGCTCCTTCTGGGGCACCTTATGGTTATAGTCCATATAAGGTGTCCTATGGAGCGCCTTATAGGGTTCCCTATAGGGAACATTATAGGGTACCGTGGCAGACAGTGCACTTTATAATGTGCCCTATGGAGTGCCTTATAGGGTGCCTTATGCGGCACCTTAGGTTACGGCATGTGAGAGTGTGTTTGCTCGCAGCAATAATTAAATTACAAATTAAAATGCCTCAAGAAACAATACTTACATGTCAAAGCTGATACCTCAGCCAGCCTTATGCATTAGGCACACTGGGGGATCAAACTCATGACACCTGTATTATCAGTCAGGGTATTACCCATTGTGCTGCACTTCTGTTTCTGTGTTTGCATGTCTGGGCGCCTACTTAGGAGTACCGCGCGTTAATGCGCTTGGCGGCGCTTCGCCCGATAATGTGCACAGCAGCGCACGTTATCGCGCGATAATCCTATTTTGTTACTTTAAGACTGCAATGCCCACTCTTTTTATGGCAGCCTGCACACTATCGCCGGGCGCACATTAAGACGGTTTAGTAAACATACCCCACAGTCAAGGGTATGCTGGCAAGGGCTAGCTTCTTAGGAAATGTAATAATTCATGTTGGAATAGGGCTGCTTATTAATTGCAAGGTCACTGGCTTAAGACCAAGATATAGCTGCTATTACAAAAGTCAAATTTGTTTTATTGTCCTGGAATCCTCTAGTAACCATTCAGCTTTTTTTAAAATATGGGCAGCAGTTGCAGTCACCTCTTAATTTACAAAATTGCCCTGAAATGAAAATTTATAAAAACAAAATAAAACAAAACAAGAATGTATGAAAACACAGAAGCAAAACAAAAGTGAAACAAAATGATTTTTTTTAACTGCATACCCTAATGCAGAACATTAGAGATAAAGATTTCAAGAATGTAGGTAAGTTTGTTGGAGGCAGAATTAACATTCCATAGGGCACATGAGAAAGGCAGAGAAAAGGAAGGAAGGATAGGGTTATGATTAATATTAGAAGAGTTGAGGTTATTTTGTATAAGGAGTGAGAGAGCTGCATATTGGATGCAGGACTGGGACTGATATTCTCAGATGAGAGAAGACTGAGCAGAAGAGTATAGGTAAGAGAAGGCATGATGGTGTTGAGAGTGAGGTGATCTTAGAGAGGGTGGAGATGGCTGAATGACAGGAATAAAATGTTGAAACTCAAGAGAAGATGATAAAATAGAAGACAAAATGGCTGGAGAGGAGAAAAAGTAGGGAATCGGTGAAATGGACTTGGGGGTTGAAGTTGTTTGAATCAAGAGGAAAAGGAAAGTAAAACCATAGGAATAGATGGGGAAGACAAACTACAGAACTGAGAGATATGATATGACATGGTAAGGCAGGAGAGGAAGCACCAGTGGGTTGGGGTGTACCTGGGAATAATGTGTTAATGAGCATAAAGAATATATAGGAAATACAGACCATGGAATAGCTGGGTGAAGGAAAGGTAGGAAGGAATTTAAAAGTCTTCAGGTTGGCAGGAACCACAGCTGGGACTTGAACCTGTGATCTTCTGCTCCTGAACACACAGGCTGTGTGCACTGCACCACTGTGTTGCCACATAGACAGTACATTCCCTGGGGATACCATGACTGTTCATCAGACAGGGCCTGTCTGTTGCAGTGCATGGCACCCACCTACACAGGGATAGGCCACGGTCTGCTCTGGGCAGCTGCCACTGCCCCCTCCACCACCAGTGCCCCTCTGCCACCCTGCTGACATGCCCTTCTGCTGGTGGTGCTGGTGGAGCACAGTCTCAGGCCATCCAGTGTGCGGGTGCTGCCTATGGTGTGGGTTCTGGGGTAGGGGTGCCTGCATAGCTGTCCACGCTTCCCCCCAGCACCGCCTGCCACTGTTCTGTGCCCTTGGGGGTCCCTACTGGGTACTGTCCCCTGTGACACTGTGGGAAGCAAACTTGTGCCCATGCTGGGCCCTCATCAGTTGCTGTCTGGCTGCTCTACTGTTTCAGCATTCCTATGGGCCACCTAGGCATCACCCTAGTCCGCACTGTGGCCCAGCTGCAGTACAGCATGTGCCGTCTGCAGCCCTCTGTGCCCCCTTTCCCAGCATCTTTCCAGTTGCCCATTCCGATATGCCCGCCCTGCTGTTGTGGAACATGTGCACGCCATAGGAAACCTGTCCAATGGAGAGGGAAATCCTGATGAGCGCAATTGCACTGTGGGATCATTCACCTTGTATGGGGACGGAGCGTAGACCCTTCCAAGATTCATATCTTTTTTTTGGAGCTTTCTTGGGAGTGCTTTTTGATGTTTCCCATTACTATCACTATTGCCCAGCTTGGTTATGTTTTTTTTATATTTTGTTGGGGTCATTTTCAATGTTCATTTGCCCTTTTGTTCCATGCACATGTATCACACTTATCACTTTTTCGTAGGTTTCCCTGGTTTTGCTGTACATTGCTGACAGAAATGGTTTCTCTTCCCTTTAAATCAGCTCTAACGCCAGGGTTTCACTGGCGTTAGTTTTGAGCCTCGGATTTCACAGCTTTAGTGTGCGGGGAGCCTCTCTCCTCCCACTCTCCATCCATTGACCCCTTCTCTCCGCCCCTAGGGAGCCTTCCTCTGCCTTCAGCGCTCATTTGCGCCGCTGCACGCATTAACGCGCGCTAAGGTACCTGTGCGCATGCTAAAGCACCATTATCGCGTGCTAAGGTACCTTAGCGCGTGATAACGTCACAGAGTGCACATTAAGAAGGTTTAGTAAACATGCCCCTTTATTTTTTGCGTGTAGAAGACCTGACTCAGCTGAGTTTTGGCAAACTCACCTGCATCAGGGGTCTAAAAGCATAAAAATATATAAATCATAAAAACAAACATAAAAAATCATAAATGACATAAATAAAATTGTACATAAAGAGCATATACAAAAAAAGATATGACTATATAAAAATGATGATAATATGATATAAATACAAATCAAGAATAAACTAAAAATAAATAATGTGACAAGAAGACAAAAGAAATAAAAAAAACATAGAAAGGCCACATTACCAAAAAGGGAAATCAATCAATAACCACAATCATGTGGCTGCTTGTAGCATATAGAAAGGAATATGGATAAAACTGTAATATTTGTACCTATTAAGAAATACATAGAAGAAGCTTAGCAGATGAATGTCTACTGCATACATAAAACTGACAAATAGGACTTTAAGAAAAAGTAACTAAAAATGGCATACAAAATGTGAAAATAAAAAGGTAAAATGAATAAGAAATGACTGCCTATAGGCTCCAGATGCACACACCAGGCTCGATCCCATCTTAGTTTGACCCCATTGCATGCAGGGACCTGTAGTATTGCTTTTACGGTTACTGCCTGTGAATTGTAGAATGTGCTTCCTCAGGCATTGCAGGCCCAGTAGGGTTGCTGGGCTTTTGGACATTGTGGAAAATGTGTTTTTAAGTGGTTCTTGAGGGGTTGTAGAGGGGAGGTTTGGAGGTTGTATTGAGGACTGGTTATTTGGCTGATGGGTGTGGGTTAGGGAGGGGGTGGGGAGAGAGTGGTAGGGATTGAGAGTTGGGGGATAAGTTATGGAGTACAGATAGGGGGGTGGTTGGGGGTGACGGGTAGGAGTCAGGGTGGGGGTGGGGGTGGGGGTGGTGGTGGAGGATGCCTGGTTTGGGGAGAGGGTATTGGAGTTTTAAATAGTTTGCCATTTTAAACTGAGTATGCCCTTTTGATTGAATGTATTTACAGAAAGGTGGTTAACATCTTTTGTAAATACATAATGAAATATTTGTAAATAATTGTGTTAAGAGCAAGTATGTACTCTGAGCTACATGTCCCATCAAGCAGTGGAGTGAACCCAGGACTGGCTCATGCCTGTCAAATAGATCTAGAGCCTTTTGCCAGCTGCACTCCACACCACAGTAACCAGGCATCCAGCATGCTAGTGGGTGTGGTTGGCATCTGCAGGTTCTGTGGGCATTCTACTGACAGAGGTTTCATGACCTTGGGAGCCTGACTGATTTGTTTCATGACACAATGTTGCTTCTAAGGCGCCCGTACATCACCATGTGCCCTATGAGCAGACTGATGTGCATCTGCACTCGTAGATGGCTCTCTAACATACTGCATTGGGGTTGGTTATTAGAGATGCCTAGGTCAAAGGTATGAATCTCAGAACATCTCTGGGGCATATCTATTCTTTCCATGTGTTTCCCACTTCATGCCCTTTTTTTCTAGCACATATCTCCCCCCGCAGTCAGTACTGGCATGTTCCACTGTTCATCTGACAGTGAATGTGGGAGTGGTGCTATGCCTGCAGATCACACTGTGTGACCTCATTGATTGTCCTACCCTTGTAGTTTTACTTGTGCTGTGACCCAGCTAGGTCCTTATCAGCTAACATCCCACTGAGGTGTTGTGTCCCCATTAGCTTGCAGGACACATTAGCAGCTAGATCACAGTTCCCAGGATGCATCTGGATTATATGTCATAGCTGTACCTCTGTGCGGTGGATACTCCTCAGCTGCCTCGGGGTCATGTTAGGATGGATATTAAGCACTAGGTGGTGTGGTTGGCCTCTGCTGGTGCTTTGAGCATGCAACTGACTGAAGCATGGTGACCTCCACAGCCTAGCAGATATTTCTGGAAACTAACTGATAGCTTCCATGCCACCCTGACTCACTGACACCAGTACAAGCTGAGTGACCATCTATGTCCCAACACAGAAGACCCTCCCACATAAAGCACAGAGTTCGAGCATGGGCCAAGACAGGGTCAGACTATTGCATCCATTACTAGTTATTTCTATATTTCCTGTGCCTCCTATTTCCCACTGGGAGAATAATTATTAGTTGTCTGCTATCTGTCTTCCCTCACCTGTCTCCTTGCATGCAATGCTACAGATCCCACATGCTATTCACAGGGGACTCTTGGTGAGGCTGGACTGGTTACCAATATCAGTTTGGGAACTGTGTAAGTTAATCCTTCTTCTACTATGTCTCAAACTTTTGCCCGGGTGTGTGTTTGAGTGATTGGAGGCAAGTGATTAGTGCCTGCAGTCTGAGCTGGTTGTGCACATTGAAATGCACATTGCAGGCCCACGGATGCAATATTGTTCCATAGTGACACAGGCCAGACTGCCTGACACTCTCACCCCTGCAAGTGTGTAAAATCATATTACAGCAACTTACTCCTGGACGTGGTTACACTGGCCTTCCTGTGACTGTGAGCTGGGTGACCTGCATTGATGGGGCTGACTTATCAAATGGGCTTGTTTTTGTTACATTCACTGTTCCCATAGGTGTCAGATGGCTCAACTAACTGTGGTTGGGGAAATTCTTGCTTGTTGCTCCAATGGCCAGTGGTACAGGCCCAGGCCCAGGCCCAGGCCTGTCTCTCCTAGGTACATTGACTGTGTGGTTCTATTCAACCTACCAGGCCCCATTCTCGTATAAGCTCTTCAGGTGCCCTGCCAGGCTTTGTACATTGACTGTGTGGTTTTATTTCCCCTAGCAGGCCCCATTTTCATATAAGCTGTTCAGGTGCCAAGCCCAGCTTTGCTAATTGACTATGTGGCTCTGTTCCCCCTACCAGGCTCCATTCTCATATAAGTTCTTCAGGTGCCTAGCATAGCCTAGTACATTGACCATGTGACTGTATTCCGCATGACAGGCCCCTTCTCATACAAGCACTTTGGGTGCCCAGCATGGCCTAGTACATTGACTGTGTAGCTCTATTCCCCCTACCAGGCCTCATTCTCATATAAGCTCTTCTGGTGCACAGCATGGCCTAGTACATTGACTGTGTAGCTCTTTTCCCCCTACCAGGCCCCATTCTCATATAAGCTCATCAGGTGCTCAGCCGGGACTGGCACATTGCTTGTGTACCTTGTCACCAGTAACCACCCCAGAGCCGGTAGCACCAAGGGTTGGTCAGCCTGGGCATCCTTACTTAGAAATTATGGCAAGGCTTTTATGCATGCACTGCCTCATGGGAGTTGTAGTTTCCATTTACTTTCCAAACAAGAAGCAATTGTAGTCGAGTGGGTTAAGCAAAAGGGACAAGATTTTTATTTCCCCTTCCGGGCGGATTAAATGCAGTTGAAACACAGAACAAAAATAGCCATACACTTCTGGCATAAAGGAAAATACAGGAACTCAGGAAAACAGCTTCTTTCGCTTCAAAACTTCAAACATGCAGCTTAACACCAGCTCAAAGGTAACAGTCTCTTTTATATCAAAAAGACACACTCTGCTTTTCTTCTGCTGTTTGAGACAGCCTTCTAAACAGCCTAGTTAGCAGAGTGAGATTATATGATCAGCTATAGTTAAAGTACAGTCCATTTGTTCCCCTGCTATGTCCTCAATAGCAGGCTCCGTCTGCATCTCTTCACAATCACTATCAGCTGAGTAAGTTTTCACCCTATCATACGGTGTTTCAAAGCACACTCGCCGTCTCTCTTCCCGAGGCTTCTCTTCACAGCACTCTAATGAGCAGGGTAGAGAATTACCGTATATATGGGATTTTATATCAGGAGAGTCCAGCACATCTTGGCACACACATGGAAAACTCTGGCACTTAGTTTCCCCTCTATACCACTTGGGCAGCCTACCTTTGGCTTTTGAAAAGAGGACCTTCTCAGCACTGCTGGGTCAGCAAAGAATCCAAACACTGGATGTGTTTTCCTGCCTTTTAGCTTCTCCTTCTCCTTGGACATAGAAATGTCATCAGGCCAGCACCCCTCTCTCTCTGGAGTTTCAGCATGCTTCCAAACTAACCTCTCAGGCAATTTTTCGGCTACTGCCCTCTTGGCTGCTGCTTCACTTCCTGTCCTCGTCCCAGTGCTAGTGCACTTCCCTGTGTCTTCCTTCGTGCTCCTCCCGGTGTCTGTGCTCCTCCCGGTGCTTTCTCCTCCGTTCCACCCGGTGCTTTCCTTCTTACTCCTCCCGGTGCTACTGCTTAAATCTAATGAGCACTTTTTATCTCTCTGCTTCTTAGGGCTCAGCTCCGCCCCTCCCCCAACCAGGTGTTTTCCCTTAACTCCTGATGCCAGGGAACCATTGCAGCAGGGGCGTGTTTTCTCTTCCCATGACTCATTCTGTTTACGTTTCCCTTGGCAACCCTGAGCCATGTGCTCTGCCTGCCTGTCAGCTTGTGAAGCCAATTCCTCTGCTTCACTGAACTGTATGGGGCCAGAAGGGTCTTCTACATGACAACCTTTATTCCCCTTACCAGGCCCCATTCTCATATAAGCTCTTCAGGTACCCAGCCTGGCATTATACAGGTTGGCCCAAAAAAAGTGAGAACATCTCTTAGCATATAAGTTATTTAAAAATTCAAAAAGACAGATGTAAACAATTGACAAATTTAAAAAACAAAGATGGTGACTGGAAATTGTCGAAATAAAGATGTTATATAGTTAAAAAATGTAAATAAGTATACTATTTAAGCTATTAATTTACGAGATGTTCTCACTTTTTTTGGGACACCCTGTACATTGACTCTGTGACTCTATTCCCCCATGACAAGTTCCATTCTCTTATAAGCTCTTGAAGTGCCCAGTCTGGCCTAGTACATTGACTGTGTACCTCTATTCCCCCTACCAGGCCCCATTCTCATATAAGCTCTTAAGGTACCCAGCCTGGCATGTGTTCCCCACCACTGGTATATTTGGGATAATGAGACGTCACTTACCAGCAGCCAGCCATGTCCATAATTTCCCTCCTCAAATTGTTAGAACAGTGCTGAGTGATGCAGTATGTAGGAGTCATGGGTTGACCCTGGAAACTGGGCTACCATATTCATATGTGCATGTTTGCATTGCACTTCACCTGCACATTCAGGGAATGATAGTGCTTGCTGTTACGGAACACCACTTCTCTATCTTGGGGTGGGATAAGTGTCACATGTTTAAAATCAATGGCTCCCATCACATGTGGTAGCCCCGCAGTTCTCTCAAATTGCTGTTTGAGGGTCACTCACTGTTGCTTTTTTTGGAGAAATACAATGTAGTTCCTAACCTGACTGATCATGGCTTGCAGTACTTGGTTGAGGCATCTACCGAAGGTGGCCTTGGACATTTCTCCAACTGCAGCCACAGATGTTTGGAAGCAGCCAGAGGCAAAGAAATGAAATGCATGTCAGAGGAGCGAGGTCAGGTCTTAGATCCTCATAGAGATCTCTTATGGCCCCTGTGCTCAGCCTTTAGAGGGCAAGCACCTGGTCCTCAGGGAGGCCGAGGAGGTTGGCCCTATCTCTGTAGATACAGGGCCATCTGGGCTGGATTTCCCTCCTCTGAAGACGCAGTACCCACTGCTCACCAGTCTGGTGCCCCTGCACATCGGCCCCCACCACCTGAGAGGGGGCAGAGAGCAGGGGCTGTCTCAAGTGTTGTGGGGCCTCCTCTTGTGCCTTAGGTCGGTCACCCTTCAGCCACAGACCTAGTTGCACTACTGTATGACTGTGGGATGGGGCCATGATGTAGCAAGGCAGAGGCCCCATCCCATAGTCATTTTTAGGCTGGACTGTGGGTTGGCCCTACTCCTGGCAGTTGTTTGCTATATCACATGGACATTAGTGGGGACCAGGCCCAACTAACGCCAGCTTTGGATTGGCGTCATGGTTTCTGGCCGTTGCACTTCTGACACCTGCTAATCGGAACCGGCATTAGCGTGAATCCACTGCCTCTGCCCATGCTTTACCTCCTCCATACTCTTTTCCTGCCTCTTTGTACCTTACCGCATGGCAACATGCTACTGGGCGGTAGGCCGGCATTATGGGCACTCTGCACTGCGTTATCTGTTACCGCGTTGTGATACCACCCACTAGTTCACTTAGTGCCTTTTAGTAATCATACCCCTTAGAGTGTGTTTAGTTTTTCCTACATACAAAATTTGCATGAGCATACAATCACATAAATTTCCAAAGAGGTATTACAATCAGACTTATACAGAAAATAATACTTCTGTATAGCTGGGTGTACAAACACCTGAATCTGCAAAGCATTTGGGCAAACTGAACATTTGCCACATCTAAAATGTCATTTGTCAGTATTGGTGTCATTGAACAGCATGTCTCCTAGATTTCTTTCTCTCTCAAAAGCAACTACCAGACGTTGATTTTTAAAACAATCCAAATTCTGCAAAATACACCAGTGTTTTCTAAATACTTTTTGGATCGGAGAGACTACGTGTAACTGTAAAATTTAAAAATGCATACAATCTTGGATTCTTGATCTTTGTCTACTTTGCAGTAGCTCTTCTCTATTAGCTGCACTTGCTTTGTCATATCCATCTTTAATATATTTCAAGGAGTAAGCCCTATTGATGATTTATGGGCATATATTTAGCTTGGCAATCATATTCAGTTGGAGATGAGCATAATTTTCACAGTCTCAAAAACTGCGAATAAGGGAGATTTCATTTGAGATTTCTTGTGTGAAAACTATCAAATCTCAACAATTTGTTCTTCTCTGTTGGTTTTCTATATACAGAAATACCAAAATCTTATGTGATCTTGGTAATCAAAATGTCTTGAAAAGGAATAGCATCCTTATAAAAATGCATCTGAAATTTCAGATTGCCATCTCTAGTGTTCAACCAACCATAAACTGAAATAACAAGACTCATTATCTCTCCATAAAATGATCATGTCGGCAAGTAGCACTTCCATAGGACAACTTCCAGAGAGTAGGGGAATTCCTGTAAATGGAGTAGCTCAAATTCAGCAACATAAAGATTAGCAATGTCTGGGACCGTTGTGGACCCCCATGACAGTTAGCTTTATGTATTTATTTATTCAAACATTTCTTATATATTGCCCCTCCCATCAATAAGGGGCGGTTTACAGTGAACAACAATTTCCAGAAATTGATACAGAGAACATATCAAAACTATGGTACAGAAACTTTGTTTGGTCTTCAGCCAAGCGGCTCATTATTGATAGAGTGGTATCCATAGCTGCTGTTATTGTATCGATCCATCTCATTGCCAGTCTTCCTCTTTTACAGTGACTTTCTACTTCCCAACCATTATGTCTTTCACCAATTATCTCTCTCTGCACATGATGTGTCCAAAGTATGAAAGTCAACATCTTGTCATCTGAGCTTCTAAGGTAAGCTTAGGTTTGATCTCCTCTAGTAATGAATGGTTTGTTTTTTGGGCAGGCCATGATATACACAGTATTCATCACCAGCACCATAATTCAAAGGCATCAATTTTCTTCCTGTCTATCTTTTTCACTTTAAAGCTTTCACATCCATATGATGTTATTGAAAACACCATGGTTGTATGGGGAGAAATATCTCTGCTCTTGACAATCTTATCTAGGACCTTCATAGTGATTCTACCAAGAGCAATACGTCGTCGGTTTTCTTGACTGCTAGTCCTTTCTTTATTGATTGTTGATCCAAGTAAATAAGTTGTCAACTATTTCAATGTCTTCTCCATCAGTGATGAACTTATTGATTTTGCCTGTTGCCAGGATCTTAGGGGTATGTTTACTAAAACCCCTCTAATGTGCGGGCTGCGGTAGTGAGCATATGCCATATAAGGAGTGGGCGTTCCGTCCTGAAAAAGAAAATCCGTGATTGACATTAGCGCATGAGGAAGCTGCGCGGGAGGCATATGTGGCGCACTGATGTGCACACAGAAGAACAGAGCAACAGCACAATGGTTAAGGCACTTACCAATGGTGGAGGGATCAGGGGTTCAATCCCTCATAGTGCCCAAGGAAGACAGCTGGCTGAGGCATTAATTTATGAGGCATTTAAATAATGGGTGGCATAAGGCGGCACGCTAATGTTTTCGGAGGCATTTTAATACTGGACGGCATAAGTGGCGCGCTGATATGCCCACAGAAGAACAGAGCCACAGCACAATGGTTAAGGCACTTACCAATGGTGCAGGGATCAGGGGTTCAATCCCCCACAGTGCTGAGGCATTACTTTAGGAGCTAGTCTAATATTGTGCTGCATAAGGTGGCAAGCTGATGGGCATTACGCTGCACACTACTGATTTAGGAGGCTTTTTAATATTGGGCGGCATAAGGCTAATATGCAAGCACAGGAACAGAACCACAGCACAATAGTTAAGACACTGACCAATGGTGCAGGGATCAAGGGTTCAATCCCCCACAGTGCACAATGAACAAGGCTGACTGAAGCATTGCGTATTATGGGGAAGATTGCTTTTGGAGTCATTTTATGTTTATTTTAATTTTCACTACTAGCAAAATGAACTCTCAAAGCGTGTTAACATAAGGCGGCCTATAAGGCACATTTTAAAGTGCACTGTCAGCCAAGGCACCCTAGAATGTTGTTTATAGGGCACTTTAGAGGGTGCCGTATGAGGTACCGCAAGGTCAGAGTACTGTTTGTTATGGCAGCACTGTGCAGTTTAAGGAATGGAAAGCATAAGTAGGTGCGCTGACAGGCAAGGAGGAGCAGCAGTGGAGCACAATGGTTATGGCACTGACTGCTGATACAGGGGTCATGAGTTTGCTTCCCAGTGTGCCTAATACATAAGGCTGGCTGTGGCATCAGCTTTGCATTGTACATATGTTTCCCTGCAGCACTTTATTTTTATTTGATTAATTGCTGCCAGCAAACACGCCCTCACGTGCCGTAATTGAAGGTGCCGTATAAGGCACCCTATAAGGCACTCCATAGGGCACATTATAAATTGCACTGTCCGCCACAGCACCCTAAAATGTCCCCTATAGGGCACCCTATAAGTTGCGTCACAGGATAATGTACAGTGCACCTTATATGGACGGGAACCATAAGGTGCCCTATAGGGCGCCCTTTAAATCACCCTCAGAGGCACCTTATGGGTACAGTACGCTGAGGGTGTTTTTGCTGGCATCAAAATATGTACATTAAAAAAAGGTAATGGATTGGACAACCCTATCAAATAGCCCCACTGTGGGTTTGAACCCATGACCTCTGGCTTCACAGACAGTGAAGTAACCATTGGGCTACAGCTCCATAGCTACCAGCAAGCCCCAGGCTGGCTGCAGAGAGCCTGCACGTCACCACACAGACAGGCTGTTGTGGTCACCAGGATAGGGTTAGCACACCCATACCCATGATGCACTGCACATGCAAATCAGCTGTCCACAGATAAACACAAGATGGGAAATGCACCCCCACAGCACCTCGGCCTGGTAGGGGGAAGTGATCATGTGCACCCCCACAGCATCTCGGCCTGGTAGGGGGTACTGACCGTGTGTTTAACTGGCACAGAGTAGCTACACACTGTCACATTGTGCGGGTACTGTGCTCACCCTGAGTGTGCGGTGAGGCGCCCAGCACCAGGTCCACAGCACCTTCAATGGCTGAATAAGGCCATGCCAGAGGTCCAAAGCAGTGTTAAATTGTGAGATAGGTAGCTTCTGCAGATAACACCCTGGATATCTCTCTCTGTCTCTGTCTGTCTGTCTGTCAGGTGTAGCCCCCCAGGGCCAAGGGTGGCAAACAGGGTCTCCCAGCAATAGATCCACATTCTACCTCCCTGCAAAGGTGGCAGTAGAGGGGAACCATCAACCCCAGTCCTGCTGAAGAACAGACACCCCCACAGGGCAGTCAATGAAGCTCTATACACATCCATAACACAATAGCAGACAAACATTAGGCCTGGATATGGTAAGCTGCACCCCACCACTATCTGATATTCTCTTGCAGCAAGTCATCATCTACTGCACCCTGCAAGCTGCTCCATCAAGACACATACCAGCTGCAAGCAGTCTGCTAGTTAGTCCATGTTCCCAGTGGAGATGCATGCACCCAGAACTGGGATGTCAGCATACACAGCAAGCAGATAAATCAGTGACTGGGCCCCAAAATGAAACCCATATCTATCACATGAGAGAAATACTATATAGCACTATGGGGGTGCCTAGCCATGCTGTGGTCACTGCACAGTCAGGGTAAGAGTGATCTCTCAGCAGGACATACTGAGGTCACCCTGTCTGTGTAGGTGGTGGCCGGGCACTAAAATGTCCCAGTCAGTGCCCTATGCCCTGTGCAAATGCACCCTGGCCAGGCCACCCTGTCCGGCCTATACCCATGGTACCTTGCTCCTAATTATGCACATTGGAAGCCCAATACTGGCAACATTGCTGGCAGTGTGGGCTGTGGATGGTGTTTGCAGCCACCACACACTGGATAGACTGACAGCCACCCCCACACCTATGGCAGCATTGTGCTACTATGGAGGAGTTCAGCAGCCATACCCACCACACCAGTCCTGGGCACAGTACAGGCATGGATATGGTACGCAATACTGTTGGGGGTCACTCCCCAGGGTGGTAAACACTGTCAGAGACCAGACCTGCAGCACACACCGCAGACATCAGAATGATTGTTATGGTGGAGCTCAATGAGCAAAATGTGCTTAACTTAGGAATTAATATCTGCCAGTTATCATGGGAAACGTTTGATAGCTGTGTACCATATACCCAGGTGTAGAGTGGCATTGCTAAGGTATGCAACTGCTAGTATTGGGAGATACAGGCAGGGCCCAATGTCCTGCCTCTCCAGGAGGCATTGGCCAATGGGGCCTGAGGGTGTGTGTGGGGGTGTGTCTGGCCCTGTTGGCTGCTGCTTTACTGCAGTTTCCCAACTCCAGTCCTGGTGTTCCAAACACTGTTCGGGTTTTCATGCTGTCCCTCATAAATATGCATGAGATACATCTGCATACCATGGGGGTGGTGCATAGATGTGCAGCACAGGCATCTTTATTAGAGGCAGCATGGAACCTGACTGGTGTGGGGCCCTCCAGAACTGCATTTGGGAGACTCTGCTTTAGGTAATGCGGCTGTTTATGGTGTTTGTGTTTGGTGTGGTAAAATATAGGCGTATTAACCATGAGTAGGTTCTCAGCAATAAAGGTTTGTCCTTACTATCATGGTTTAGTTGTGGGAAAAATATGTGGACAGGATTGGCAGTAGCCCTAGCTGGCATTTGAACCTGTGACCTTCTGTTCTTGCACACACTGTCTGTGTGCACTGCACCACCGTGTTACCACAGGTATGCTTATTCCCTTGGGAGTCCATGACTGTACATCCGACAGAGCCTGTCTTGCGGTGGACGGTGCCAGCCTGCACAGACCTAGGCCACTGTCTGCTGTGGCTTGCAGCCACTGCCCCCTCCACCACATGTACCCTTCCGCCAACATGCAGACATGTCCTTAACTGGGAAAAAGCATATGACCTGATTGACTGGTGGCACTCCAGGACTGAATCAGGGTGACACAGCTGTAGGTAATCGCCATTGTTATGGTTTGTGTGCGGTGTAGGGTAAAATATGGGTGTTTGAACCATGCTTATGTTCTCTGCAATAAAGGAGTGTCTTTACTATCACTGTTTAGTGGTGGGTAAATATGTGGAGCCTGGGTTGGCAGGAGCCCCAGCTGAGATTTGAACCTGTGACCTTCTGGTCTTACAGGCACTGGCTTTGTCTGTTGCACCACACTGTGGCCACAGAGACAGTGCAGTCCCTGGAGATAGGAAACCTGGCCTGATGAGTCAGAAACCCTGCTCTGCACAATATTACTGTGGGCTCATTTACCTTGTATGGAGACAAACATGCAAATAAACCTCACAAATGACCTAGGAAAAAGGGGCAAACACCCATATCCAAGCTGGGCAACAGTGATATCACTGGGCAACATTAAACAACACTCCCAGGAAAGCTCCAATAAACTGAAATGATTTTTGAAAGGGTCTACGGAGCGTAGACCCTTCCAAAAATCATTTCTTTTTTTTGGAGCTTTCCTGGGAGTATTTTTTATTGTTGCCCATTGCTATCACTGTTGCCCAGCTGACCTATAATTTTTACAATATTTCTTGTGGTCATTTTAAAGTTTTATTTGACATTTTGTTCTGTGCACATGTATCACACTGCTCACGTTTGTAGGTTTCCCCGGTTTTGCTGTACATTGCTGACGGAAATGGTTTCTCTTCCCTTTAAATCGGCTCTAACGCGAGGTTTTCACTCGCGGTATATTTTGGACCGAAATTCAGCCCCGCTCCTGTGCGGGGAGCCTCTCCCCTCCCACTATCCACCCATTGACCCCATCCCCCCGCCCCTCAGGAGCCTTACTCCGCCCTCAAAATGCCTTTCCACGCCTCTATCGCACATCAGCGCGCCGCGTTCTTTTGCGGGCGGCGCGCACATGTGCGGGGCACCAAAAATGCACTATTAGCGTGCGCTAAGGTACCTTAGCACACGCTCAAGTGTGCCCCGCACAATTGCGCGGTTTAGTAAACATACCCCTTAGTCTTCTTAACGTTAAGGTGCAGACCCACTTTTAGACTATGTTCCTTGATCTTGAGAAGCAAATGTTTCAGATCGTCTTCACTTTCAGCCAATAATGTGGTATCATCAGCATAGCGAAGGTTGTTGATGAGTCTTCTACTAATCTTCACACCCCGGTAGTATTCTTAAAGTCCTGCTTCTCTGATGATTTGCTCTGCATATAAATTAAAGAGGTATAGGGAAAGTATGCAGCCTTGTCATACACCTTTGCTGTTTTTAAACCATTCTATTTCTCCTAGTTCCATTCAAATTATTGCTTCTTAAAGGTTGTGCAAGAGAACTATCAGGTGTTCTGGTATACCCATGTTTTTTAATGTGGCCCAGAGTTGCTCATGGTTTACATAGTCAAAAGACTTGCTGTAGTCAATAAAATACATATGGATATGCTTTTGGTATTCTATTGTCTTTTCAAGGATCCATCTCACATCTGCGATGATGTCTCTCGTTCCTCACCCTTTTCTGAACTCTAATTGCACTTCAGGCAGTTCTCATTCCAGGTAAAGTTGTAATCTCTGCTGAATGATCTTGAGTAGAATCTTGCTGGCATGTGGGATCAGATTGTGTGATAATTTCCACAGTCAGTCGGGTCACATTTCTTCAGTATTGGTATAAACAGATCTTTTCCAGTCAGTTGGCCATGAATTTGTCATCCAAATTTCCTGGCAGAGCCTTGTATGATGACAGCTTCATCCAATTGCTGTAATACTTAATGGGAATGCCATCAATCCCTGGTGCTTTGTTCTGGTTGCTGTATCTTAAAAAGGATAAAGCGTTATTAGAAAAGGTACAGAGAAGAACCACCAAAATGGCAAATGGGATGGAAGGATACTCCTATGAAGAGAGGCTAAAAAGGTTAGGGATCTTCAACCTGGAAATGAGGCAGCTGAAGGGAGATATGATAGAGGTCTATAAATTAATGAATGGAGTGTAACAGGTGAGCATAGATTGATTGTTTATGCCATCAAAATATAGAAAGACTAGGGAACATGCAATGAAACTACAGCGTAATCTATTTAAGACTAATAAGAGAAAATATTTTTTCACTCAACGTTTAATCAAACTCTGGAATTTGTTACCTGAGGATGTAGTAAAAGCTGTTAGTGTAGATGGGTTTAAAAAAGGTTTGGATAAGTTCCTGGAAGAAAGGTTATAAACCATTATTAAAGGGGACCCAGAGAATCCACTGTTTGCCCCAATACAAGCATTGTGGAGCCTGTGTCTTTAGGAGAAACTGCAAGGTACTTGTGACCTAGATTGGCCACTGTTGGAAACAGGATACTAGGCTTGATGGACCTTAGTCTGACCCAGTATGGCATATCTTATATTCTTATGTTCTTATGATAAGGCTTTCAATACGGCTTCAACTTCGTCTTTCATCACCAGTGGTTCCTGATCATAAGGTACAGGCTGAAACTGCTGTTGGTCTACTTGATCTTTATGGTATAATGAATCTGCAGCTGTTGTTAGGGCATATACTTGAATAATAGTTGTGTTGATGGGCATTCCCCATAGATGAGCAGAAATTAAGTGTTCACTGTATTTCATTACAAATCTTGCAAGTTTCTTCTTAAAGGAGTTGATTGTATATGCAACAAAAAATTGTAAATAGGAAATGAAAGGATCAGTGAAGGTACATTTTAAAATGACATCCAGGTGCAATCTGGGATGTCCAAGACAAAACATACAAAAAAAGGCCAGGCAGGCGTGAGTTCAGGAATGATTTTAGAAACACGTACATACCCAAAATGAACATTGTTGGCGACAGCTAAATAGATGTCCCTGCAGACAGGGGATATGTCCCAGCTAGCCATTCTATAAGTGGGGCATTCAGCAGCACATCAATCACAAAACAGGTTTCCCCATTTCCTATCAATTGTCATTACAGTTGTTGACAGTACTGTGGATATTAGAGTACCATATTCTCTACATCCTCCAGTTCTTTTACTGGTAAAACAAACACTTTTCAGATGGCTCTTCATGCCCTCAAACAGGTACAGACTTGGATGAGGGTGGAGATGTGCCGAGCATTTCTGAGATTGGGTGTGTACTAGATTTGTTGGGGATGGGTAAATAAAGCCTCTGGGTAAGTAAAAGCCCTCAGGTAAGTAAAACATTAAGTTCCTCTGTAGAAATGGGTAAAAGGGCAACATCTATAAAGCAGTGTGTTTTAATGCCCTTAGTATGGGAAATAAGATACCAGATGTTGAGGCTTTAATAGAGGAGGATGGATTTAGTGGCAGTTATGGAGACATGGTTCAAAGATAACCATAACTGGAATGTAATTATACCAGGCTATAATTTATTCATGAAGGACAGGGTAGGAAGAAGGGGAGGAGGAGAGGCACTATATATAAAAAAATAATATTAAAGCTATAGAATTACAGGGTTTACACGGGAGTGAGGAAGCACTGTAGGTTAAATTAGAAAGAGAAAATGGGGAATCCATTTGCATTGTTGTGATATTCAAATCTCCTTCACAGGCAGAAGTGGACAGAGATTTAATAGAAGACGTACGCCGTATTGCTATGAAATGAAAAGTGTTACTGATAGGTGATTTCAATATGCCAGATATTGATTGACGCATCCCTACTGTTGTGTCTTCTAGAAGTAAGGAGATCCTGGATTCTCTACAGGGAGAACTATTCTGGCAACTGGTAACAGAGCCCACATGTTAAGGGGCCATACTGAACCTGGTGCTTACCAATGGGGAAAGTGTTTCTGATGTTATAATGGGAGATCATCTTACATCCAATGATCACCATATGGTGTGGTTCAGTATTAGGACTAGGACTGATGAAGTCCATTCAAAAGTGAGGGTCTTGGACTTAAAGAAAACTAACTTTGCCAAGATGAAACAATACTTCAAGGAGTTGTTAGTAGGATGGGAACAGCTGGGTAATGTGGAAAAGCAATGGGCAAAACTGAAATGCTGATATTTTAAGGGCAACAAACCTTTTTGTTAGGAAAGTAAATAAATGTAAAAGGAAAAGGCGGCCACTATGGTTCTCAAAAGAAGTAGCTGAAAGGGTGAAGAAAAAGAGGGTGGCCTTCATAAAACACAAAAAAAAACAGAAAGAGGGAGACAAGCATCAATATTTGGAAAAACTTAGAGAAACTAGGAAAGTAATCAGGAAAACAAAGATACAAATAGAAGAAAAATAGCCAATGCAGTAAAATGGGGGGGACAAGACCTTTTTCAGACATGTTAGTGAGAAGAGGAAGTAAAAAGTGGTACTGTCAGACTTAAGGGTGAAGCAGAGGAATATGTAGAAGCTGATGAAGATAAAGTACAATTGCTTAAGAAATATTTTTGTTCTGTGTTCACAGATGAAGGGCCTTGAGCAGGACTTCATAAAACACTCACAAATAGGAACAGAAGTGAAAGGGATCTTGAACGATTTTCAGAAGATTATGTTTGTGAGGAACTAGCTAAATTAAAAGTAGACAAAGTGATAGTGCCAGATGGGATACATCTGAAAGTTTTGAAGGAACTTAGGGAAGTTATAGTGGCTGTACTGCCTGACCTTTTCAATGCTTCTTTCAAGTCGGGAGTTGTCCCAGAGGACTGGAGAAAGGCTCATGTGGTCCCTTTACATAAAAGCAGGAATAAGGATGTGGTCAGTAAATTAATGAAAACACTAAAACAGAGGATAGTGAGGTTTCTGGAGTCCAGTGGATTGCAGGATATGAGGCAGTATGGTTTTACTAGAGGCAGGTCTTGTCAGACAAATCTAATTCATTTATTTGAATGGGCAATCAAAGAGTTGGACTGAGGGAAAGCTCTAGATGTGGTATACTTAGATTTCAGTAAAGCCTTTGACACTGTTCTGCACAGGTGACTTATAAATAAATTGATCACCCTATGAATGGACCCTACAGTGACTGACTGGGTTTGAAATTGGTTGAGGGAGAGGCAACAAAGAGTGCAGATAAAGGGAACAAAGAGTGCAGATAAAGGGAAGAGGTGACAAACTCTCACCTACTATATATCTCCCTTAACACTATTAGTAGTTCCAAACCCAATCCTGTTCCCTCACATACTAACTTAAACTATGCACTCATCAACGCTCGCTCAGTACGTAAAAAGTGGCCAGCCATTACAGATCTCATCACAAAGCTGAAGCTAGACATCCTCCTGGTCACAGAATCATGGCTAGCAGACACAGACAATGTCCTCATAAACCAACTCATTCCCCCAGAATACTCAATACACACATGTCACAGAACAGACCGAAGAGGAGGTGGAGTCCTCATTCTTTCAAGAACTAACCTTCAATTTAGTCTACTTTCCGCTAAAAGTACCACACACATGGACCTAGTTACTATAGCTAACAAACATATCATCCTAAATCTCATATACAGAGCCCCATCCTCACCACCAGAAGATTTATCTAGTATAATAGAGCTTGCATGCAACCCAGAAAGCCCACACAAATCCAACTGGTTAATGGGTGACTTTAACCTCTCCTCACTTCACCATAGCCATTCTACCACATTCCTTGATGCCATGGCTGACCTCAACTACTCACAGCTAGTTAGCTCCCCTACACACCTCAAGGGTAACACCCTTGACCTCATTTTTGCACCTCAGTCTACAGCAATCACCAACTTTAACCTATCCCATACCCCTGTCCCATGGTCTGATCATAATTTGTTATCCTTCCAAGTCCCATATCAGCAAAACAGTATCCCAGCAAGACAGACAAATATGGTCTCATCAGGATCAACAACCCGTTTCAAAACGCTCAACAAGGATGACTTCATCAGCTGTACTCTTCCAACTCTTCGTCTACCAACCAATGACCTTGATGAGCTGATCAACAATTGGTACACCACTCTGAACTCCTCTTCACAGCTACCTTCCTCGAGTAGACCACCAGCATCCAGCACATCACTAAAAAGTAGAAGCCCAAAACCATGGTTCTCCACTGAACTACGACTATCCCTCCAGAATCTAAGAAAACAGGAGAGAAAATGGCGCAGATCACGTTCTCCAATTGACCAGATGGATTACGAAAATGCCCTAAAGAAACACCGGGAGAAAATAGCTGAAAAGATGAGGGAACACCATACAGAAACCCTTCTCCGATCACTAAACAAACCACGAGACCTCTTTAACATCGCTAAATCCTTAACCAAGGCACCATCCTCCAACCAAACAATATCAATTCAGCCTCAGTCTTTTGCCGACTACCTTCAATCTAAAACCATTAACACGAAATCCACACCAAGTTGTATACCCAACCCCGTCTCAATTACTCAGCCTCTAAAAAATTTTGTCACTCCCACGGTGAAATCCATCACTGACCTTATTGCTACCTTGAATACTACAATAGCCCCAAACGATCCATGCCCTGCCTACTGGATCAGAGCAATGCGTGCTGAACTGAGCCCCACACTTGCCCTTATCATGCAACTTTCCTTCACAACCGGATCATTCCCATCATCTCTGAAGCAAACTTCAATACGCCCTCTCCTGAAAAACAATAAACTTGACCCAGCGAAAACTGATTCATATCGTCCAATTTCAAGTATACCCCTTCTAGCCAAAATCATCGAGAAGGTGGTACAAATCCAATTGCAGCAGCACATAGATATTTCAGCCCCTCTTGATCCCTGCCAACACGGGTTCCGTGAATCCCATGGCATAGAGACCCTACTCACATTACTTATCAACACCTTATCAAGAGGGATTGACAAAATTGAAAATGGGTTCATCCTCATCTTCCTCGACATCTCGGCAGCTTTCGACTCGGTTAACCATGTACAACTTCTTCACCGTCTTCAAGAAAAGGGAGTCCAGGGATCAGCTTGGGAATGGTGTAGATCCTACCTAACTAACCGCTGGCAACAGGTGCGGATAGGATCCTCAACGTCTGATCCCTTCCAGCAACAACAGGGTGTACCCCAAGGATCCTCATTATCAGCTCTTCTATTTAACATATATATGCAACCAATCTGTGAAATCATCAGAACATTCAACGCCTCCAGCTTGATCTATGCAGATGACGTACTGATATTCACTCCAATAAAAATCAATGCCCCCGACTTCTCCCCAATAATCGATTGCTTCAACGCGATTACAGACTGGCTCTTAACCCAGAACTTGCGAATAAACTTCAAGAAAACGGAAGTCCTATTCGTAACCAGGAATAAGAAATTCCCCCCCCCCCCCGCAACATTGAAGGTGAGAGACGCGGAACTACCATGTAAATCATCAATTCGCTACCTGGGAGTCACCATCGATCAAGAACTGACCTTCAAAGATCACATAAAGCAGACCGTCAAATCCATTTACTACAAATTAAGAACGCTGAAACCCTTAAGACCTCTACTCGCCCCTAATGACTTCCGAACAATCTTCCAAGCCCTTGTAACACCACATTTTGACTACGCTAACGTCATCCTGCATGGTCTACCCAAGAGCACCCTCAACCCACTCCAATTGGCGATGAACTCAGCAGCCCGCATCCTCTGCGGTACCTCCAGTAGAGACCACATCACCCCCATACTAACAGAGCTTCACTGGCTACCCCTACAAGCCAGGATAACTTACAAAGCACTACTGCTGTCCTTTAAAGCAATCAATCAAATAGCCCCACCTTCCCTCTCCTCACTTATTATTAACACCCCCACGAACAGACTGAGAAGATCCACAGCCGCTAATACCCTTGTCATACCAGCAGGTGAGTGGTATTGCCATGGGGGCATCTTTTGCCCCGTCGGTAGCGAATTTTTTTATGGGTTTGTATGAACAGCGCTGGTTAGTGTCATCTAAGTATCAATCTCATATGTTGATTTGGCGTCGTTACATAGACGACGTCTTTTTGCTATGGGATGGTCCTCTGGATCTCTTGTTGGAGTTTCATGTGTGGTTAAATACATTGGATCCTCAGATACAATTTACCATTAATTATAGTTATCAAGAAATTGTGTTTCTGGATGTTAAAGTCTTTCGGCAATCTGAGTCATGGGGTACAACTGTTTATCGTAAATTGACAGATAAGAACACTTATTTACATTTTTCCAGTATGCACCCTAGGAGTCTTGTGTGTGGATTACCATTTTCTCAGTTCATTAGATTCAGACGGAATTGCTCTTCTATTGATGATTATAAGGTGAAGACAGTGGATTTGAAGCATGATTTTTTACGCCGTGGTTACCCGTTTAAGATAGTGAATCGTGCCTTTAAAAGGGCACTATATAATGATCCATCTTGGTTGCTGTCTCCTAAACCAAAGGTACAAAATAATACTGATCAAATTAATTTCATTTCTCGTTATTCTCCTTATAGTAAACAGATTCAACTAATTTTCCAGAAATATAAGCATGTTTTGGGCATTGTTCCTGGTCTTGAATCTAAACAACTACGTTGTGTGTGGCAACGTAATTCTAATTTGAAAGATATTTTGAGTCCTTCTTCTTTGAGACCTTTGAATTTTGTTGTTTCAGGTGGATCTGGCCATTCAAAATGTGGTGCTTGTTCTTATTGTGATGTCATGTGGGAAACAGATAGTTTCACTTATAGTGGTCAATTTATAAGCTTGAAAGATACTACTACGTGTAATTCTGATTTTGTAATTTACGGTATTTTTTGCCTGTGTAGACTTCTTTATATCGGCAAGACAGTACGGAAATTGCGGACTCGTTTGATTGAACATAAAAATAAGCTTCATTGTCTACGGAGGGAAGCTCCCATGGTTGAACATTGTTTGACATTGCATCATGTTTTTAGTGATCTAAAATGCTTTGTGATACAACAAATTCGAAGTGGTGCTAAGGGTATGTCCCGGGATCGCTTTCTTTTATATAGGGAACAATGGTGGATCTTTTATTTAAAAACAGTGTCACCCTCCGGTCTAAATTCATGTATAGAATGGGGAGCTTGTGTTTAATGCGTTTATTATGGATGGTTGCTCTCGTTGAGTATGTAATGTTTTTCCCTCTTCTTTTTGATTATTGCCTGTTGGTGTTTTCGATTGATTTATTAGGCTCCAGCTGACTTGGATTAGTTAGTGGTTGGTTTGTCTCAATATCATGTGATTGGTAGTCACAACTGCTTTGGAACCGGCTTGAGATGGTGACTGGGTAGAGAGTGGCAGTTGCTGGCTAGAGTCTCAATTATTTTTCGGGTAAGTCTGTTTTCTGCTCAGTGTTGATAGGTAGTCTTTTCTTCTTTTTGAATTGCGGCATCTGTGTAAAAGCTTTTGTCTTTTATATTTTTTAGAATTGAACCCCCTTGATACAGCGGTAGCGAAACGCTCACGTAAGATGTCTTGAGAAGGCGTCGGGGCATTCAATTTCATCTTGATTCACGGACTTGATGATATAAGTGTGGTTTGAATGTTTAGTGAGATTACAGTTTGGAATATTGTTCTGTGAATCTAGATAGATATAATGAGCGAGTGATAGCCATTGATGTGATATGTACTCCTGATTCTGTTTTATCAGTGAGTCTTTGCTGAGGCTGTCACTCGTTGGCTAATGTTTGAATGTTGCAATATGTTGAATCTGATGAAGTCTCTTATTTAATTGTACCAAGCAACCAGAGACAGGGCCTTTACCTTATTCGCTCCAACTTGCTGGAACAATCTCCCTCCTCATATCCGATCAATAAAAGACCTCTCTCAATTTAGAAAGGTCCTTAAACACTACCTATTCTGTCATCACCTTTTAGGCCCTAACTCTACACCTCCTCCCCCCATCTCGCAAATCACCCACACAGCCTCTGACACTCCAACAACATAGTCATAACAGAGCACGAACCAGATTCTCTGCACACCCAAAGTTATGATCCCAACTTGAACTTTAAATTATCCAGAGGTGATATATCTTTCTGTATATAGTTTGTATATAGTTTCCCCTGTTATCTCCAAGTTACTGACCCTGTTATAATGTAAGCAAAGGATTGTTCTAATGCGAAAATTTGTTATCTGTAAACCGCGCTGATACCAAAGAGCGCGGTATATAAAAACTGTAAAATAAATAAATAAATAAACTATAGGCCAGTAAGCCTTACCTCTGTGGTGAGAAAAGTAATGGAGGAGCTCGTGAAAGAAAGAATAGTGGACTTTCTGGAAATCAATGGATTGCATGATCCACCTAGAAATAGCTCCTAAGGTGGTGACCTGGAGCAGAAATTGGTTGACTGACAGATGACTGAAGGTAATGGTAAACAGAACTCACTGAGAAGAAAGGAAGGTGCATAGTGGTGTGCCTCAGGGATCAGTTCTGGGGCCAATACTGTTCAATGTATTTGTGAGTGACATTGTGGAAGGACTGAATTGAAAAGTCTGCCTTTTTGCAGATGACACAAATATTTGCAACAGAGTGGACACTTCTGAGGGAGTGGACAACATGAGGAAAGATCTAAGAACACTGGAAGAAAGATCTAATGCTTTGCAGTTACAATTTAAAGCAAAGAAGTGCAAAGTCATGCACTTGCGATGCAGAAATCCAAAGAAAATATATACAGTAGGGGGAGAGAGGTTGATGTGCACGGACCAGGAGAGGGACCTCAGAGTGCTAGTGTCTGAGGATCTCAAAGTGGCGAAACAATGTGACAAGACAGTAGCCAAAGCCAGAAGGATGCTGGGCTGCATGTAGAGAGGAATAACCAGCAGAAAGGAGGTGGTATTAATGCCCCTGTACAAGTCGTTGGTGAGGCCTTATTTGGAGTACTGTGTTCGGCTTTGGAGACCGTATCTCACAAAGGACATAAAAAGACTTCAATCAGTTCAGAGCCTGTGCCAGAAGACCTATGAGAAGAGACTTGAAGACCTAAATATGTATACTCTAGAGGAGGTATAGGAGAGATATAATACAGACTTTTAAATACTTAAAGGGTATCAATGAACAAATTAACGTTTTTCAAAGAAGGGGAAGCTATAAGACTAGAGGGCATACGATGATGCTGCAAGGTGGTAAACTTAAAAGCAATATCAGGAAATACTTTTTCACTGAAAGGGTGGTGAATGCTTTGGATGCCCTCCCAATGGAGGTGCTGGGGGCAAATACAGTGACAGAATTCAAAATGGCATGGGACAGACACAGTGGATGCCTTTATAACAAGAGGATGAAATCAAAGCAAACTTAAATCTTTTAATAGAGGGAGGCTGACCTGCACAGAGCAGCAAATAGAACCCTAAACACAGGCATAGAGGAGGGGTGATCTGCACGGAGCTGCAGTTACAACCACTCTAGACACCTTACTGGGCAGACTAGATGGATCATACTGTCTTTATTTGCCATCATATACTATGGGCTCGATATTGAATTAGGAGGGCTATGCGCCCTTTCGGTGCATAGCTCTCCCAACCAACGTCTAACCCCATATATTCAATGCCTGGGTCATATGCAGCCCCGACATTGAATATCTGGGATCGCTGCACTGCCTCTCAGCCACAGTCAATAACCAGGCAGCAGCGATATTGCATGCTGCCCGGTTAGCCCCTGTGCTTAAAGATAGGTGAGTTTCTGCCTTGTCTATCTTTTAGTGGTCACTAACTGGGCAGCATGCAATTTCGCTGCTGCCTGGTTTTTGATTGTCGCCCCCTCTGCTCCTCCCAGAATGCCCCCGACATGCCCCGATGCTAAGCGGTTAGCATTGGGAAGCGTAAGGGAGAAGAGAGGAGACATTCAGCAGCACTAACCATGTTAGTGCCATTCAATATCCCGGATAGCAGCATTTACATGGTTTACAGGGTTGTAAACTGTGTAAATGCTTTTTGAATATTGGGCCCTATCTTACTCTGAGGATAAGGATGCTACCAGTGGTGTGTCACAGGGATCTGTCCTCAGTTCAGTTCTTTTTAAGTGATTTTGTTAGTGATATTGTGGAAGGGCTGCCAGGTAAGGTTTGCCTCTTTGCAGATAATAAGAAGATCTGCTATTGAGTAACACCTAGGAAGAAATAGATAATATGGGGAGGGATCTACTGTAGCTAAGCTTGAAGAACGGTTGAGAATTTGGTAACGTGGATTTATTTCTTTTCTTTTAAAACATTTTCATACCACCGTATGCTAAAATGCATTCAAGACAGTGCACAATACATAAAAAAGTCCTAAGACCCTAACAAACTAACAACTGAGAATTCTGCACCTCTTCACCACCCTGCTGCCCTACCAAGTCGACATTACCCATGCCGTTTTTCAAGCCCAAATTGGGGAAACAAAAACATCTTTCACAGCTTTCTGAAAGCTAACAAGTTCTGTTCCTTCCTCAAAGCAATTGAGAGCTTGTTCCACCACAAAGGGGCAGCTACAGAGAATGAGGAAACATAGGATAAACATGAAAGGGGATAGACTCAGGAGTAATATGCAGAAATATTTCTTTACGGAAAGAGTGGTAGATGGATGCATGCGCGCTGCATTCCCAAAGGCTTTCTTTGAAAGCTGGGGAAATGCTCCACACGGGGGCTTCATCGGCACCGACGTCACCCATATGTGAGGACTGATTCCTGCTGCTCCTGGAGAACATCTGTTACAAGTAACTACGCTTTACAGGTGAGTAACTACGCTTTATCTTTTGGGTAGCCATTTATGGTAGAAGTAGACATTAAAGTACAGTTGGGCACGTCTATCTCTCACCACCATACATGATTTTTTGAGACAGCATTCTCAGCTAAAATAAGAGCATTATTTATTAATAATACATCTTCTTTTTCTGAGACCTGGCTTCTCCCTGAAAACACTATTTCAGCTGCTGCCCTCTGTCAGAGGGGCTACCCGTTCTCCTATATGCCTCGCTCTGAGTGTGAAGGTGGGATTGGGCTTCTAAGGATGGTGGATGCTTTGAATGCCTTCCCGATGGAAGTGGTGGGGGCAAATACAGTGATGGAATTAAAAATGGCATGGGGCAGACACAGTGGATCCCTTTATAGCAACGGGATAAAATAAAAATAAATGTAACTATCTAATTTCTCAACAAATAGGGGTGTCCTGCACAGACATGGGGGAGGAGTGGCCTGCACAGAGCGGCAGGTGCACCTACTCTTGCCATCTTACTGGGCAGACTAGATGGACCATACTGGTCTTTATCTGCCCTCATTTACTATGTTACTATGGATGGAATAGCTTCCCAATGGAGGTAGTAGAGACCAGGACAGTATCTGAATTCATGAAAGCATAGGACAAACATAGATGATTTTGTGATGCTGAGTAGTTGGTATGCAAAAGCAGACTGGATAAGCCATATGGGCTTTTTCTGCTGTCATGCTTCTATGTTTCTAAGGGGTATGTTTAGTAAAACCCCGTTAGGTGCGCGCCGCGCTATTGTGCGGGATGCCATAAAAGGAGTGGGCGTGTCAGTTTGAAAAAAGCAAACCGGGATTATTCATGCGCTAATGTGCGCGGCGCACTAATGTGCACCACGCACATTAGCGCATGAGAAACACGTGTGGGAAGCATAAGCGGAGCACTGATGTGCAAGCACAGGAACAGTACAATGGTTAAGACACTGACCAATGGTGCAGGGATCATGGGTTCAATCCCCCACTGTGCCCAATGAATAAGGCTGGCTGAGGCACTACCTGTTATGTGTAATATTGCAGTCTGAGGCATATTAATTTTATTTTAATTATTGCTACTAGCAAATGCACTCTGAAAGCACTGTAACATATGGCACCCCATACATGTTCCCTGTAAAATAGTTCTCTGTGTGCTGTGCTTTCCTGTCTAATCAATGTGTTTATACCTCAAAAATTTCCTGTCATAATTTGACAATTTCCAATCTGTAATCAAACCGCTGCTGATCGCTGGAAGTAGCGGTATACAAATGTATACTAAATAAATAAAATAAAGGTACCCCAGAGGGCACATTTTAAAGTGCACTGTCCGCCAAGGCACCCTACAATGTTGCATAAAGGGTGGCATATAGGGCGCCATATAGGGTGCCCTATGAGGCACAGCAAGGTCATAGCACTGTTTTTGATGGTGGCACTGTGCATTTAAACGCATGAAAAGCATAAGTAAGTGTGCTGAAATGCAAGGAGAAACAGCAGTGTAGCACAATGGTTAAGGCACTGACTGATGATACAGGGGTCATGGGTTCTATCCCCAGTGTGCCCAATATGTAAGCCTGGCTGAGGTATCAGCTTTGACATGTAAGTATTGTTTCCTGCAGCACTTTATTTATATTTTATTAATTGCTGCCAGCAAACACACCCTCACGTGCCGTAACCTAAGGTGCCGCATAAGGCAACCTATAAGGCAGGGGTCTCAAACACGCGGCCCGCGGGCCGCATGCGGCCCGCGAGAGAAGGTTGTGCGGCCCGCGACGGAGGGAAATAAAAAAAGCCTTGCTTCTGCCGTTGCCGCCGTGGCAGCGGCAGAATCGACTGTCAATTTTTTTTTTTAAACGGGCTTCTGCTGCTCAAGCAGCAAAATCAGCTGTGCTGCGGTACCTTCCTCTCTGCCCGGAGATCCTTCATTGTGCTCCATCAGCGTGTGCTTTTCAAGCCGCGAAGAGAGTATTCCCCTCTCGCGAGGCTTGACAAGTGAATAGGCTTAAGCCGCGCGAGAGGGAAATACTCTCTTCGCGGCTTAAGAAGCACACGCTGATGAAGCACAATGAGGGATCTCCGGGCAGAGAGGAAGGGGCCGCGGGACAGCTGATTTTCTGCTGCAGCAGCAGCAGCAGCAGAAGAAGCCAGGTGTTTTTTTTATTTACCCGGGGGGGGGGGGTAGGACTGGAAATGGGCTATTGGCGGGGGGGGGGGGTAGGACTGGAAATGGGTTATTGGCAGGGGGGGTGTAGGACTGGAAATGGGCTATTGGCAGGGGGGGTGTAGGACAGGAAATGGGCTATTGGCAGGGGGGGGGGAAGGACTGGAAATGGGCTATTGGCAGGGGGGGGGTAGGACTGGAAATGGGCTATTGGCAGGGGGGGTGTAGGACTGGAAATGGGCTATTGGCAAGGGGGGGTTATGACTGGAAATGGGCTATTGGCAGGGGGGGTTATGACTGGAAATGGGCTATTGGCAGGGGGGGTTATGACTGGAAATGGGCTATGGTGGGGGCGGGGGGTTATGACTGGAAATGGGCTATTGGCAGGGGGGGTGTAGGACTGGAAATGGGCTATTGGCAGGGGGGGGTGTAGGACTGGAAATGGGCTATTGGCAGGGGGGGTTAGGACTGGAAATGGGCTATTGGCCGGGGGGGTGTTGGACTGGAAAGGGGCGATTTGGAAGGGGGGGTTATGACTGGAAATGGGCTATTGGCAGGGGGGGTTATGACTGGAAATGGGCTATTGGCAGGGGGGGTGTAGGACTGGAAATGGGCTATTGGCAGGGGGGGGTTTAGGACTGGAAATGGGCTATTGGCCGGGGGGGGTAGGACAGGAAATGGGCTATTGGCAGGGGGGGTGTAGGAATGGAAATGGGCTATTGGCAGGGGGGGGTTTTGACGGGAAATGGGCTATTGGCAGGGGGGGTTATGACTGGAAATGGGCTATTGGCAGGGGGGGGTTATGACTGGAAATGGGCTATTGGCAGGGGGGGTTATGACTGGAAATGGGCTATTGGCGGGGGGGGGGGGTTATGACTGGAAATGGGCTATTGGCAGGGGGGGTATGACTGGTAATGGGCTATGGTGGGGGCTAGGACTGGAAATGGGCAGGTGGGGGTTAGGAAGGACTGGAAGTGGGCTGATGGGGGGAGTTAGGACTGGTAATGAGCTATGGAGGGGCTGACTGAAATGGGGTAATGGGGGTTAGGGCTGGAAGTGGGCTATTGGCAGGGGGGGGTTATGACTGGTAATGGGCTATGGTGGGGGCTAGGACTGGAAATGGGCAGATGGGGGTTAGGACTGGAGGTGGGCTGATTGGAAGGGGGCTTGAACTGCAAATGGCTGATGGGAGGGGGCTTGGAATGGAAATGGGCTGTGAGGGGAGGGAGCTAGGATTGGAAATGGGCTGATGGGGGGCTAGGATTGGAAATGGGCTGATGGGGGGCTAGGATTGGAAATGGACTGATGCAGGGACTAGAAGGGAGCGTATGCTGGGTGGGGCTGGAACTAGAAGGGAGCTGATGTTGGGGGAGGATTAGAATGGGATGGAGCTGGGAAAGTGAAATGGAGAGGGGAAAAATATTTTGTCTGGGAGAGAAGACAAATCTACAATTGGCCAGGTATTGGGAGAGTAAGTGGGGATTGAGGATGGAGGGGTAAAATTTGAGTGGATGAAATAGGAATGAGGAAAGAGAAAAAGGAGAAAGATTAGTATGTTAAAGCAGATGTAGAGAGAGAATGGAAAAAAAACTAGGAGAGAAGAAAGGGCAAATGGACAGCAGACGATGGAGAGTTAGCAGAAGACATGAAGAAACCAGAAGAAAGTGGCTGGAACAATTGCAACTGAAAAAAAATGTACAAAAGGTAGAAAAATACCTCTTTATTTTGAATTTATTAACTGGAATATGTCAGCTCTGGGAAATGTGCATCATTAATGTTTGCGCTTTGTTTAGTACAAGAGGAAATTAATTTATAGTTTTATTTCTACAGTGTTGTTGTACATTCCAAGTTTGGCTTTTGGGGTTCCCAGTTTAATTATTGTCTTCCTGTTTCTAAATCTTTTAGTCTTTCTTTATCCATGCACTCATTAAAGAGGCATGTTTACTAAAAGTTAGTGCATGGTAACATTATGCAAATATTTATGCAAATGAGGCCCCTTATGCAAATGAGGCCCCGCGTCTTATGCGGCCCCCGGGTTACTTTACAAGTCCTCATTCGGCCCTCAAAGCAATTTGAGTTTGAGACCCCTGCTATAAGGCACTCCATAGGGCACATTATAAGGTACACTGTCCGCCATGGCACCCTATAATGTCCCCTATAGGGCACCCTATAAAGCGCTCCATAGGACACCTCATAAGGCACCTTATACGGACTGGCACCCTATCAGTTGCTCCATAGCATACTGTATAGTGCACCTTATAGGGACGGTAACCATAAGGTGCCCTATAGGGCGCCCTATAAAGCGCCCTCTGAGGCACCTTATGGTTACAGTACACTGAGGGTGTTATTGATGGCAACACTAATGTACTTTAAAAATAGATAACATTTTGGACAGCCCTATCAAATAACCCCACTGTAGGTTTGAACCCATGATCTCTGGCTCTACTGGTAGGGAAGTAACCAGTGGGCTACAACTCTACAGCTGCTAGCAAGTCCCTGGCTGTCTGCAGAAGGACTGTAAATCACCACACAAACAGTCTGTTGTGGTCACCAGGATAGGGTTAACCCACCCATACCCATGATGCACTGCACATGCAAATCAGCAGTCTACAGATGATCACAAGATGGGGTATGCACCCCCACAGCACCTCGGCCTGGTAGGGGGAACTGACCATGTGTGGTACTGGCACAGAGTAGCTACACACCGTCACATTGTGCAGGTACGGCATTCACCCTGAGGGTGAGGTGGGGTGCCCAGCACCATGTCCCCAGCAGTGCTAGTGTGTGAGATAGGTAGTTTCTGCTGACACACCTTGGATATATCTGTATGTCTCAGTCAGGTGTAGCCCCTACAGACCCCTAGGAGGATTATGTACCACCACCCTCCTCCTCCTCCAGGGCTAATGGTGGTAAACAGGGTCTTCCACAAACAGATCCACATTCTACCTCCCTGCAATGGTGGCAGTAGAAGGGACCATCAACCCCAGTCCTGCTGGGGAACAGACATCCCATATGGCAGTTAATGCAGCTCTGTACTCATCCATAATGCAATAGCAGACAGACATTAGGCCTGGATATGCTAAGCTGCACACCACCACTATCTGATATTCTCCTGCAGCAAACCTTCAGCTGCTGCACCCTGCAAGGCACTCCATCAGGACACATACCAGCTGCAAACAGTCTGCTAGCTAGTCCATAGTGCATGTTCCTGGTGGAAATGCGTGCACCCCGAACTGGGATGTCAGCATACACACCAAGCACATAAGTAAGTGACTGAGCCCCAAAGGGAAACCCATAAATATCACATGAGAAAAATGCTATATAACACCATGGGGGTGCCTAGCCATGCTGTGGTCACTGCACAGTCAGGGTGAGAGTGATCTCCCAGCAGGACATGCTGTGGCCAACCTGTCTGTGCAGGTGTTGGCCGGGCACTACAATGTCCCAGCCAGTGCCCTATGCCCTGTGCAGATGCATCCTGGCCAGGCCACCCTGTCCGGGCTATACCCATGGTACCTTGCTCCTCATTATGCACATTGGCAGGCCAATACTGGCAACAGTGCTGGCAGTGTGGGCTGTGGAGGGTGTTTGCAGCCACCATACACTGGAGAGACAGACACACACTCCCACACCTATGCCAGCATTGTGCCACTCTAGAGGAGTTTAGCAGCCCTGGCCACCACACCAGTCCTGGGCACAGTGCAGGCATGGATATGGTACGCAGTACTGTTGGGGGTCACTCCCCAGGGTGGTAAACACTGTCAGAGACCAGACCTGAAGCACACTCCACAGACAGCAGAAAGGTTGCTATGATGGAGCTCAATCAGCAAACTGTGCTTAACGTAGGAATTGGTATCTGCCAGTAATCATAGCAAACGTTTGATAGCTGTGTACCATATTCCCAGGTGTAGGGTGGCATTGCTAAGGTATGCAAGGGCTAGTATTGGGAGATGCACGCAGGGCCCAATGTCCTGCCTCTCCAGGAGGCATTGGCTAATGAAGCCTGTGGGTGTGGGTGGGTGTGTGACTGCCCCTGTTGGCTGCTGCTTTATGGCAGAAGTTCCCAACTCCAGTCCTGGTGTGCCAAACACTGTTCGGGTTTTCATGCTGTCCCTCATGAATATGCATGAGATACATCTGCATACCATGGGGGTGGTGCATAGATATGCAGCACAGGCATCTTTATTAGAGGCAGCATGGAACCTGAATGATGTTTGGCCCTCCAGGACTGCATTTGCGAGACTCTGCTCTAGGTAATGCGCCTGTTTATGGTGTCTTTGCTCTGTAGGGTAAAATGTAGATGTTTTGGGCATGTTTACGCCATCTGCAATAAAGGTTCTGTCTGTATTAGCACGTTGTAGTAGTGGGTAAAATATGGGGAGTGGGTTGGCAGGCACAATAGCTTGGACTTGAACCTGTGACCTTCTGCCTCCATACACACTGGTTGTGTGCACTGCACCACCGTGTTGCCACAGAGACAGTGCATTCCTTGGTGATACCATGACTGTTTGTCCGGCAGGGCCTGCCTGTTGCAGTGCATGGCACCCACCTACACAGGGCTAGGCCATGGTCTGCTCTGGGCAGCTGCCACTGCCCCCTCCACCAACAGTACCCCTCTGCCACCATGCTGACATGGCCTTATAGTGGAGACAGCATAAAACCTGACTGATTTGTGGGCCTCCAGGACTGAATTTGGGGGACTCTGCTCCAGGTAATGCGCATGTTTCTGGTGTCTGTGCTCGGTGGGGTAAAATATAGGCGTTCTCGGGGCGGTTGCGAGGAAGCTGGGGAGGGGGGTTTCCCCTGAAATGGGCAGAGCAGACGTTCAAATACTTAGGTATTGTTTTGACGAGGGTACCGCAGGATTTATATTATAACAATTTTGAGAGAGTCTTGTCGGGGGTGCGGAGTCAGTTGAGAGCTTGGAATCCGCTACCCTTATCACTAATGGGGAGAATTGCAGCAATCAAAATGGTGGTTTTGCCACGTATACTGTATTGGTTGCAAACCTTACCCGTGTGGTTACTCTGGCGGGATCTGCTTAAGTTGGAAAGGGAGTTTCAACGTTTTCTGTGGAGGGGGGCCAGAGCACGTATCCCGATGTCCCGCATGATTGGCAAATGGAGCAGAGGGGGCCTTGGGCTACCAGACATAAGACTTTATGCTTTGGCATGTCAAGCACGACATCTTGGGGACTATCTGGGGGGCACCGACACATATACGCCACGGGACTTAGAAGCGGCATTTGTGGCTCCTTTCTCGCTGGTGGGGGTTCTGCATGTGGACAGTGCGCAACTACCCACGCGTTTTACGCGTAATATTATGTTAAATGCGCTGCGCCATACTTGGCGACAATTAAATAGCTTCTGGCAGCGGAACTGGCAGGTGTCTAGTTGGCTGCCTATTCGCGGAAATGTGCATTTCCTGCCGGGTTCTGACTCCAAGGCGTTTCAGCTATGGCATAGACAGGGACTGAGACATTTAGGGCATGTAGTGGACCTCACTGGCAAATGTAAGTCATTTCTCGAACTTCGGGAGGAGTTCCAGTTGCCTCCCACTCAATACTTTGCATACCTCCAGCTCTCTCATTATGTGGCAACGCTGCCCAGAGAAGACCTGGGGGTGGACAGATCGGCGCAGATTCTCGAATTTTTTGACCTTGGAGGCGATACACCCCCAGCGATAACGGGGCTGAAGACTCGGCTGGAGTGCTTTGGGGTGTGGCCGGACTATGGGAGGGCTGAGACGGCCTGGGCAGAAGAACTGGGGCGGGCAGTGCAGCCAGGTACTATTTGCGCGGCGGTGGGGCGGATAGTGGAATTGGTGGAGGGAGCGCGATGGAGGGAAATTCAATATAAAGCCCTGACACGAGTATATTTTTCACCTCGGCGAGCATTGAGGAGTCATATTACACAAGATGGGTCTTGCCCTAGATGTTCTTTACAATTGGCCTCCCTAACCCATATGTGGTGGCAGTGCATATTCGCAGATACCTTACGAGGTTGTTGCAGCAGAGGTTTCCGTGGACTGGAGCTTTAGTAATCCTTGACCAACTGCATCAAACCCTACCCATTGGGAGATGGGGGCGGTTATTGGTGCGTAAAGCCTGTCTGGTGGGGAAGGGTCCGATTCTACACAGGTGGAGAGATCGGCACCCGCCCACGTTCTCGGAATGGCGCAATAACTTCCATCAGCTGATGCTAGCAGAGCGCTGGAGGGCTCGGGGTTCAGTGAAGCGGTGGTCCACTTTTATGCTGATATGGGAACCCTACATTCAAAGTTTGGGTTCCCGCTGCCGGAATGAAATAGTAAATATGGGATATTAAGGTTCAAGGACACCGGGTGTGGATGGAGGGAGGGAGAGAGGACCTAGGAGGAGCTCTTTGTTGCTATTTTGGCGGGGTTAGGGGTTGCGATGATGAGGGGGACTGTAGGGGGGTAGGGGGGGAGGTTGGGTGAAATAAGGGGGGTACCATAGACTAATTAAAAAATTAAAAGACTACAGGTGTTTTGTGCTTTACTGTACTTACATAACTGTCTGTTGTATTTGCCGCGGCGGAGATAAGATCCCACTCTGCTGCGGTGTATTGTTTGAATTGTTTGAATTGTATCGAAAGTTATGTTTTTGATGGTTTATAAATAAAGTTTAAAAAAAATATATATATAGGCGTTTGAACCATGCGCATGTTCTCTGCAATAAAGGTTTGTCCTTACTATCACGGTTTAGTAGCGGGTAAAATATGGGGATTGGATTTGCAGCAGCCCCAGCTGGAACTTGAACTTGTGACCTTCTGCTCCTGAACACACTGGCTGTGTTCACTGCACCACACTGTGCTCACAGTGACTGTGCAGTCCCTGGAGATACCATGGTTGTTGGTCAGACACAGCCTGTCTGTTGCAGTGCATGGCACCCACCTACACAGGGCTAGGCCATGGTCTGCTCTGGGCAGCTGCCACTGCCCCCCTCCACCACCAGTACCCCTCTGCCATCATGCTGAGATGCCCTTCTGCTGTTGGTGCTGGTGGTGTGCAGTCTCAAGCCATCCAGTGTGCAGGTAGGCGGCTGCCTCTGGTGCTTGTTCTGGGGTAGGGGTGCCTGCATAGGCGTCCACGCTTCCCCCCAACACCGCCTGCCAATGTTCTGTGCCCTTGGGGGTACCTGCTGGGTACTATCCCCTGTGACACTGTGATAAACACTCTCGTGCCCATGTTGGGCCCTCATCAGTTGCTGTCTGGCTGCTGTTCAGTTTCAGCATTCCTAAGTGCCACCTAGGCATCTGCCTAGTCCGCACTGTGCCCCAGATGCACCACAGCATGTGCCGCCTGCAGCCCTCTGTATCCCCTTTCCCAGCATCTTTCCAGTTGCCCATTCCGACATGCCCGCCCTGCTGTTGTGGAACATGTGCATGCCATAGGAAACCTGTCCAATGGAGAGGAAAACCCTGATTAGTGCTATTTCACTGTGGGATCATTCACCGTGTATGGGGACGGAGCGTAGACCCTTCCAAAATTCATATTTATTTTTTGGGGCTTTCTTGGGAGTGTTTTTTGATGTTTCCCATTACTATCACTATTGGCCAGCTTGATTATAATTTTTTTAAATTTTGTTGGGGTCCTTTTCAATGTTTATTTGTACTTTTGTACCGTGCACATGTATCACACTTATCACTTTTTGTAGGTTTCCCTGGTTTTGCTGAACATTGCTGACATAAATGGTTTCTCTTCCCTTTAAATCGGCTCTAACGCAAGGTTTTCACTCGCGGTATTTTTTGCCTCGGATTTCAACCTCGCAAATGTGCGGGGAGCCTCTCCCCTCCCACTCTCCACCCATTGACCCCTTCTCTCCTCCCCTGGGGAGCCTTCCTCCGCCCTACGGGAGCCTTTCCCCGCCTTCATCGCACATTAGCGCGCCACGCACATGAGCGTGCACAATAGTGCGCCGCGCACCTGAGCGTGCACAAAAGTGCCCCGTAACACGACATTAGCATGTGTTGAGGTACCTTAGCGCACGCTCAAGTGTGCAGCGCACATCAGCGCACAGTAGCGCACATTAGCGCAGTTTAGTAAACATACCCCTAAGTTCTTCAGAATGCCTCAGATATGCCTCCACCATGCTTCCATCTTACATGGACGTCCTCACACTGTGAACATCTCTATAACCAGTTTCTAGAATGATTTTGGGAACTTCTGTGTTTTTGGACATATGCACGCCAGTTTTGAGACATCCAAAGCACAAATACAACTTCTAAAATGACCACAATAGTGACATCATATATTGGGACTGATCATTGAATGTGTGACCACCATCTTGGCTAGTTGGTGTGTTACTGTTCTGATGGTCCCTTATCAATTTGAATTATTTTTTAAGGAGTGGTTTTGATTAGTTGCTCAGTTAAAAACGTAGCATTGGTTTTTCTTGAAATACATTAGCATTTTGATGGCTCAGCATCACAAAATCATTTCCCATCTGATTTTGACAACGTACCCAGAAACAACCAAAATAGCAATTAAAGTTAACAAAGTGTTCCTCTATCAAACCAGGCTACAAAGTTTTGATTTAATTCAAATCAAAACTGGAAAAATTGGATTTTATCCAAGTCAAAGCTAACCATTTTCCAAAACTATAAGTGCAATTAATTCTGCTCCAGTGTTCCTTCTGCTGTGCACTACACCTACTAATTGTCTCTGTATTTCCTGAGTATTGTTTCATCGCTTCATTATAACAAACAAACCACTCTGTTTTCTGACAATCAGGTGTGTCTACATATTTTGGAAAAATGCCCTGAACCGCAGTTAACGAAAACACTTCTTTTAGCTTCAATAAGCTTGAATTTTCTCTTAGCATTTGCTACCCCTTCAGCAGTGTGGGTACTCTAGCTGTTGTTAGTGTGGTGAGATAAACTGATAAGAGTATGAATTCAGCTGCATTGTTCAACTAGAATATTTTGGTTTTCATATACCCTATTTTATTTGTGCTCCTATGAACTGTTCTGTCAACATAAATGTTATACACATTTCTTCATGGAATAGTGCTTTTCTAACAAGACTTTAGTGAGTACTTCATATACTGGATGATTGACTATATTTTACATTTTCTCATTGATGTTTATGGTTTAATGACCTGTATATTGTGGTTTCCAAAGAATGTAGGATAAAAGTTTTATATAATCCAACTAAATGTGTAAAAGAAACTAATTTAACTATGAAGTTGTGGTGGTGGAATGGTGGAGATAGGGGTGATCTATGAATGATGCCATGTCCTGATCGACTTATCCCAAAAGAAGAATCAAACCGCTACTGATCGCTGGAAGCAGCGGTATATAAATGTGTTCAAATAAATAAAATAAAAATGTTATTAAACCATAGATAAATGACACCAAAAAAAGTGATTATTTCCTACAAAACTATAGTAGCTCCTTTAAACTATGCTAGGAAGCAGAGGTACAAAAGTGTGCTTACTTTGGTAAGTTAAAGGCACATTTTACAGTAGCTTCTTTAAACTATGCTAGGAAGCAGAGGTACAAAAGTGTGCTTACTTTGGTAAGTTAAAGGCACATTTTACAGTAGCTTCTTTAAACTATGCTAGGAAGCAGAGGTACAAAAGTGTGCTTACTTTGGTAAGTTAAAGGCACATTTTACAATGGGACGTCCAACTACAATCTGAGATGTCAAAAGCCAGAAAGTCTGAAAAAAATGAAGGCATGTGCAGGTTCAGAAACACGAATGAGCCCAGTATGGACATCTATAGAGACATCTACATAGATGTCCCCAGAATAGCATCTCAGATTGTGGCTAACAGCATTATGGTAAAATTAGCGGGTTGGGGGAGGGGAGGGGAGGGGGGAGGGGGAGGGGTTCTGGGGGAGGGATAGGGGAAGAAGGCGAGGGAAGAGGGAAGGGGAGAAAGGGGGTGAGGGGGTGAGGGAGGAGGGAGGAGGGAGGAGGGGGTCAGGGGGGGTTCAAATCCCAGTGTGGATCTTCGTGATCTTAGACTAGTCGCTTAACTCTCCATCTTCTCTACATTCTCTGGATGTTTTGAGGCCAAAACAAGCACTTTCTTGATGCCTATTTGTGCTTTCAGCAGATATAAATGTGAACGTGCCTGCAAACATCACCAGTGTTCCAGAAAGCAAACTGAGATGTGTAAGTCCATAGCACCTCAAAAACGATCTCTCACCTACTTAGACATCCCTGCACTGGAGATGTCTGTAAGCATCATTTGCGGAATGACTGTTGAGGTGTCTCTGTGATTTCAACTTCCATGTGCATGTCTTCAGACATCCTATATCATGACTAAACCTTTTAAAATGAACTCCTTAGGGAATAACTAAATATATTGGCAAAAAAAAACCTTAGTTCAGATTATATTTTTTATAAATATCAAAAATATCGCATTGTACATACATTGCATTACCATAAATTAATAATAGTTTCCATGTAGAAGTATGTAACAATTATTATACTATAAAAGCAAATAGTGTGATATTTTGACTAAGAAAGACTTACAAAATATCATGGGATGCCACTTCTCATGAAAAATGTAAAAGCCAGTCTTTCACAATAACTCATTGCTATTATTGTGAGGATATAGACAGTCAGAGGGGCATTTTACATAGGGTGTACTGGATGTCCTGTGGACATCCTAAAGGGGACACCTGGAAAAGTAATGCATTTAAGCAACCAAGCCTGGGTATGGTCAGGCTGGTTGTAAATGGAAAGGATGAATGTCTGGCAAAATGGATGCCCAGGTGGATGAGGTAGCCCTATGTCTAGTCCATGTGCAATATAGTGACAAGAACATCCAAGGATAGACAGGAACCAGGACATCCAGGCAGCAGCGATGATACACCAGCATGTACAGCTATTTAGTGCCAGAGCATGAGGGTGAGTAGAGAAGGTTGCATCATGGCCAGGAGGCTCCCAAAAAGTTTCGAGAACAGAGAACAAAACCCTTTGTTGTTGT
This sequence comes from Ichthyophis bannanicus, assembly GCA_033557465.1. Lineage (NCBI taxonomy): Eukaryota > Metazoa > Chordata > Amphibia > Gymnophiona > Ichthyophiidae > Ichthyophis > Ichthyophis bannanicus. The sequence goes on along the minus strand of CM066031.1, from coordinate 612,693,428 downwards.
GTCCTCACAAGCGAGGAGCTGTTGTAACCTGCCCATGGCAAACTCACAGACTGTAGAGAAGTGCAAGCAGCCTGGCATGCAATCAGCATGATGCTCCCCTAGTAAGTGCTACTGAGGAGATAGGGCTTTGGCACTGGCCGAGACATGAGGGTTGCTCGATGCAGGAGACAATTTTGGCAGGTAAGTGTTTCATGGGCCAGGGCAATAGGTGCTGGGAGGGGCACACAGTAGGGGATGAGCAAAGGCAGCAAAGCATTGAAATGGCTGAGGTGAGCACAGATGCATGGCGCTGGTGGACGATGCAGTCACAGCTAGTGACTGAGACACTAACCCTCACATATCCATCTGCAGGCTCTGCAGGATCAGGAGATCAATAGAGGCCCTCAAGTGACACTACGGGACAGCCAGGCACAAGCAGCCATGTCTGCTAGAACAGCTGTGACTTGCCATGCAGGAACAGCACACAGCACAAGCTTTGACCAACTGAGGGACAGGTGCATGCCTGACTCCAGCATGATGATGCCACAGGATGGAGGGGCAGGGGGTCAGGCAGGTGGGTATGCACACAATGTTACGAACTCTTTGAAACTGGCCCATCCACTAGGAGAACTAGGCTGTTACCTAGGGTGGAAGACCATGGTAGGCAGCTCAGCCCTAGACAGTCCTGATGTGCCACCCCCAATGCACCACCCCTGACATCCAGACTCTCACTGGGGATTGATGGGTGGCACAGCGATAACCTCTTTGAAGCCGTGGCACTTTAAAGTGCATGTGTACATGCACTTGCATCCTGCCGCTCCTGCTCCCTCTTACAGGAAGTCAGAAGGGGCAGGAAAGGATCCTTGGAAACAGGAGTGCTTCCTCAGGACTGGAGAATGGCTAATGTTGTACCTCTACACAAAAGTGGTGACAGGGAAGAAGTGTCAAATTACAGTCAAATTACAGGCCCGTGAGCCTTACCTCAGTGGCAGGAAAAGTAATGGAGGCGCTCCTGAAAGAGCGAATAGTGAACTTTCTCAAAACCAACAGGTTGCAAGATCCAAGGCAACATGGTTTTACCGAAGGACGGTCTTGCCAAACAAATCTGATTGAGTTCTTTGATTGGGTGACCAAGGAACTAGATCTGGGGCATGCAATGGATGTCATCTATCTGGATTTCAGCAAAGCCTTTGATACTGTTCCTCATAGGAGGCTTGTCAATAAACTCAGTAGCTTGGGGATGGGTCCCAAGATAGAAAACTGGATTAGAAATTGGTTGACTGACAGACAACAGAGGGTGATGGTACATGGAGCTCACTCGGATGAGAGGAAGGTGATTAGCGGGGTGCCTCAGGGTTCGACCCTGGGCCCGGCACTGTTCAATATATTTGTGAGTGATATTGCTGAAGGACTGAATGGAAAAGTCTGTCTTTTTGCAGATGACACAAAAATTTGCAACAGAGTGGACTCCCCCGAGGGAGTGGATAACATGAGGAAAGATCTACAAAAGCTGGAAGACTGGTCTAATGCTTGGCAACTACGATTTAATGTGAAAAAGTGCAGTGTCATGCACTTGGGTAGCAGAAATCCAAGGGAAAAATACACAATAGGGGGTGAGAGGTTGGTATGCACGGTTCAGGAGAAAGACCTTGGTGTGATTATCTCTGATGATCTCAAGGTGGCAAAACAGTGCAACAAGGCGGTGGCAAAAGCCAGGAGGATGTTGGGCTGCATACAAAGAGGGATTACCAGCAGAAAAGAAGAGGTACTTATGCCACTGTACAAGTCACTGGTAAGGCCTCACTTGGAATACTGTGTTCAGTTTTGGAGGCCATAACTTGCAAAAGATGTAAAAAGACTGGAAACTGTTCAGAGAAAGGCGACCAAAATGATTTGGAGCCTGCGTCAGAAGCCTTATGAGAAGAGACTTGAAGACCTAAATATGTACACTTTGGAGGAGAGGAGGGACAGGGGAGATATGATTCAGACCTTTAAATACTTAAAGAGAAATGATGAACAAACAAACCTCTTCCAAAGACGGGGAAGCTGTAAAACTAGAGGGCATAACATGAAGTTGCAAGGTAGTAAATTGAAAGGCAATGTCAGGAAATATTTCTTCACTGAAAGGGTGGTGGATGCTTGGAATGCCCTTCCGATGGAAGTGGTGAGGGCAAACACGGTGATGGAATTCAAAACGGCATGGGACAAACACAGTGGATCCCTTTACAGCAACAGGATAAAAGCAAAATAAATGGTACCATCTAACTTCTGAACTCTCTAGCGTCTGAACAAATAAGGGTGTCCTACATGGAGTGGTGGGTTCACCCCTAAACAGAAACAAAAACATGGGGAGGGGTGGCCTGCACAGAGCGACAGGTGCACCTACTCTTGCCATCTTGCTGGGCAGACTAGATGGACCATGCTGGTCTTTATCTGCCGTCACTTACTATGTTACTATGTTACTATGAATGGCAGGCTATGAGTGCATACATGCACTTTAAGGCCTGTCATGGCTTCAAAGAAGTGATCATCATGGTGCCCATCAACCCCCGGTGAGAGGCTGGATTTTGGGGGTCACACATTGTGCTTGCCAAGAGCAGCAAGAACCCTTGGGCTGCCCCTGATCTTTATTCACCCGCGCATCATGGCTGGGCAGGTATTCAGGGACAGGTAGCCTGACGCTTCCGCACTCACCTGCAGATACTGGTGTTGGTTTTGAGGTGGTCCAGCAGTCCCAGAAGGAAGCTGAGGGTCATCCGGATGGGATCAGCCAGCAGGGCACTGTAAGTACATCAGATGCGGGCAACTAGCATATACCAAGGCAGAAGGAGACGGGGATGTGATGGACAGGGTGGAGAGTGTGTCACTGAAGTCTAGCCTGCAGGAAGAACAAGAGACTGAGGAAATGGAGGAGATGGTAGATGCCTGGAAACCTGAGAAGCACACTGGATGCACCTGCTGAGAAGGCAGGGTGTGCCACAATGGGGGAGGGTCCACCTGCCAGCAGATGCAGACAGCATCTTCTTCACTGTGGGAGTGTCTATTAAGGCAATATGAGGAGTTCCTTGAGCTGAAGCGGGCATGCACCGGTGTCCTTGAGGACTTCCTCAGAGTGCTGCAAGAGAGGGACAACAGCAATGAGCACACTCAGCAAAGGCTCAAAGGCATCAGCAAATTCCTTAAGACTCTGGTGGCACATATTGGCATGCTAGTGTCCTACCATATCCAACTAGTGCATGCCCCTGCCCAAGCAGCGGTATAGCTCCCAGCTACTTTGATGCAAATGGATAGCAGGACAACTGGTCCACAGACCCGCAATCATGATGGGGCATCAACAAGCAACATACTTGGTGCACCCTGCTTTGGCACTGAAACCCCCTTGAGATTTCCATTCTGCTGCAGCACAGAATGCACCATGTTCAGAAGAGGAGAGCCCAAGCTCTTCGGAGTCCAGCAATGGCATTGTAGATCACTCATGAGTCTCCAGTTACACTGGGTAATCTGGTTACCATATTCTCTTGTAGATGCTATTGCTCCAAAAGTTGAAAGCCAAACAGTACCCATATATACATCAATCTGAGATTTAGTTAAAGGACTTGTAGAGTCTACTAGTTGCTGTGCAGCTGCTATGGCCTTATCCTGAGGGTGAAACCAGAGAACCAAAAAGGCATGATTCATAGCTGCAACTGATAAGTGAAGTTTATGATGCAGGAAAAGGGCAAGTGGAAACAATAGCATGTCAGGGCAAATGAGCAGATGCCCCATTTTCCAGTAGCCCTGAGCATCACAGGTCACACCCCATGAAGTCCACAGGGTCTGAGTTGCAAAGGAAGTATCTTGATAGTGCTGTAAGAGAGACGAAAGGGAAAACAAAGTCATGTTAGATGGTGTTTACAACAATGTTGGTGACACTGATTCTCGGAGGGCAGCTTGCCGTGCTTCTTGGTCTGCAAAATGGTTGCCCTGTGACATGAAATCTCCAGCAGAGGAATGTCCTTTACATTTCAAAACCACAACTTGTGCCAGCAAAAGCACAGCCTGGAGTAAACAGTGAATGTGTTCAGCATGCTTAATTGATTTATTAGCAGAAGTCAAAAACCCTCGTTGTGCCCAAATGTTCCCAAAGTCCCATAAAATACCCATTGAATTGGAGCTATCTGTGTAGATGTTCGCTAGAAGATACCTGGAAAGTTCAAGTGCATGTGTAAGTGCCCACACTTCTGTTAACTGTGCACTAGTAAATGGCAAGGAAGCTGATTCCACTACGTCATTAACTGTTGTGACCACATAGCCTACACAAAGTTTGCCCTTTTCATCTCTGAAAGCAGAACCATCCACAAACAAAATTACATCTGGGGCTGGTAAAGGTATAGGGGAAAGATCAGGTCTAGCTCGAGAAGATGTCAAAATGGTTTGAAAACAATCATGAGACCCATCATCCTCCACAAGATCTGTCAATAGAGCTAGAAGTGTTGAAGGGTTGCATATTGATGTAGTATATACTGTAACATGAGGCTGAGATATTAATTCCAGAGTCAACAAACGTGTGGAAGACAAAGGCTGAGTCTTGGTTAAATGAAGCAACCTAGAAACTGAATGTGATACATACATTTCAAGAGGGTGCTGTAAAACTAGAAAATCAGTAATTTTAATTGCAAAAGCCACTGCTACCAAACTACGCAGACATGATGGGAGTCCCAAAGTCACTGAATCAAATCGCTTTGAGAAAGTGCCGCCGCGCCGTAGGGCAGGGTCCCGAGGCCGGTTGTAACCGGGTTCCCGGGGCCCAGCCTCCTTGTGGCAGCAGCGCGGTCCGGGGTAAAAGGGGGGGGGGGGAGCGCAGAGGAGAGGAGCGGCCGGCACCAGCGACCTGCGTGGGGACGCGGGTGAAGGTGATTGGTGCTGGTGCCGGCTGGGGGGCGGAGCAACGGCACGTGAGGGAGATCGCCGGCGTGCGCTCTCCCTCTTTTCAGCGTGCCAGTCGTTGGAAAAGGTGTCCCTACCCACCCTCCCCTCGCTCATGGTAGTAAGGAAGGGTACGGTCGTCGCAGCTGGGTAAGGGGGGGTCATTGTAGCCGTGGGCTGGTGGGGTAGCGAGCCGGCGCTCGCCGACCCAGCGGGGCATTTGAGGTGGATGCCGCTTGGCAGGGGAGCGGCAGTGCTGTAGGTTGGGAGAGACATCACGGTTGTGGTCTCTGCCCGATGGAAGGAAATTGCCGGCCTTTGCTAATAACATGGCAAGGCGGGCGGTGGGGGAATGGGGGGGGGGTGGATGATGCACCGCTTTGCTATAAATGGCTGGTGGGGGTATCATCCGGAAATTTAGGAAGCGGGGGGGGGGGGGGGGTAATGTTTGATTTAAGAATGTTTGGTTGGCCTATGTTGGGCCGGTTTGTAATGTTATAAATAAAGCTGCGACCAACTAATTGTTCACCAAAGTTATGGTCTGTGTGTTTTCTGTTCTGGGAGAGAGGTGAGAAAAGGAGGGGGGAGGGGGAGGGAGGGGTGCCCATGAAGTAATTTGGGCTAGGATTGTGGAGTGGTGGTAAAGTGGCATGGCTGCTGGTAGGCAAGGGGTGGACATCCGGATACCTTGGTTATAGCCTACTGGCTTGCGACCAGTCGGGAAAGCTTGTAAAAGCACACAGGTAGCAGAGGAATCAGAAATAGCCACATACAGTTTGAATGGTAAAGAATAATCTGGCAAAGATAAACATGGCACATTTTCCAGGGCAGACTTTATATTCAAAAAGGCTTCCCACTGTAGTAATGTAGGTACAATGAGACCTTCAGGTCCTTCTTTCCCAATGAGAGCATAAAGCGGAGCAGTAAGGTCTGAGAAATTTGCTAGCCATTCTTTACAAAAGATTAACAGACCCAGGAATCTATGCAGTAATACTGGTGTTGCTGGGAAAGGCAATAAAAGAATAGGTTTCAATCTAGCAGAGGTAATTGCACGACCAGATGGTATTAGGGCAACACCCTGGAAAGTAACATTTTGAGATACAAATTGCAGTTTTGACAAATTGACTTTCAATCCTAAATTAGCAATATGAGCTAATAGAGACAAGGAATCTGACAAAAAAGTCTCATCACTTGGTGAACATAAAAGCAAATCATCAACATATTGAACTAAAGAGGAATGGTTGAGCTTTACATCAAGCAGTACAGTTCTTAGGGCCTGCGCAAAATACGTAGGACTATCAGTGTACCCTTGACACAAAGTGGTCCAAGTATATTGTTTATTGTCAGAATGGAAAGCAAATAAAAATTGATTTTCTTTGCTAATTCTCACTGAAAAGTAAGCAGAATTCAAATCTACAACAGAAAACCAGGTAATCCCTGGAAGTATCTGTGTCCAGATATCATGTGTATTAGGTACCAAGGGAAAAATTGGCAAAATCACATTATTTAATGCTCGCAGGTCTTGCACAAATCTATAAGTCTTACCGTCAGCCTTTAGCACAGGAAGAATTGGAGTATTACATGGTGAAGTTGTAGAATAGATGACACCTTGTTTCTGAAGATCTTCAATCACAGGATGAATTCCATTGATGGCAGCTGCTCGTAGCGGATACTGCTTGAGTCTGGGAAGCTGGGCTCCAGGTTTCACGCTGATTTTCACAGGCGGAATAGAAAGGAATCCGACATTGGATCCAGGCACTGGCCACAGGGTAGAAGGAAGTTCTACAAGAGCAGGATGAATGGTACTGGCATCTGCAGGGGATGGCACTTCAGAGAGAGAATACAGCTGGAAAAAAAAAAATTCCACTCATCCAGGATAGAGTAGCACGGTGTGAAGCTAAAAAGTCCCGACCTAAAAGATTTACTGGTAAAGTGTCTCCCACAAGAAAATTAGTAGGATACACAGTCTCTCCAATCTGCAAAGGTATAAATTCAAGTTTATGATGAGTAATTATCTTACCCTCAATGCCTTCACAATGTACTATCGGTGCTTGTGCTAGTTGAGTGTGATAAATGGAGGGCAAATCCTATAAATGCAGTGCTGAAGTAGTAGCTCCAGTATCAATAATAAACTTCAAATTAGATCCTCCCAGTTTAGCTTCTAACTCACCCTGAGGGGTTATATTCACATTCAACAATAGTCATGCATCCCATGTATCTCCTCCAAAATCTTCTGGGCTAGAGAAACATTGATATACAGGAGTGAATTCAGCTTTAACAGGAAGGAAATCAGCTTTCTGGATGTCAAGATTCTGATTCTGAGGGCAGTCTCGCTGAAAATGCCCAATCCCACCACAAGTATAGCAAGTACGCATTCCTCTTGACTGTCCACGTCCTCGCTGAGGATTCACATAACCTCCTCTCCCTATGTTTCTACCTCTTCCCCTGCCCATGGGTGGTTGCATAGAAGCAATCTGTAAATTGAGCAATTTAGTTTTTTTCACATCTATCTTGGTTTGCTCTTCTTGCTGTTCCTTGATAAACTTCAACTCACTGTATCGAGCTCTTTCCAGAATTGCATCAGCTGTTCTAGCTGGCCAGTCTATTATTGAAGTCTCCAAAATTCTCGGATGCAAACCATTTACAAAAATATTAGTGAATCCTGAAGGTGTGTCTTCTGCCTCACCAGAATAGTCCTTAAAAGCTAGCATACACCTAGTGTGAAAATCTGTAACCTTTTCACCCCTATCCTGCCTTAGATATGTTAGCCTCGACCAGTCCTTTACAGGCTTACATACTACTTTAATAGATTCTAACAATTTTCTCTACTCAAAACAAAATTATCTCTTTGAGTCTTCTCTTGAAAATCTATCACAGGGTCTGTGAGTGGCCATTGCCAGTTATCTTCACAAACTGGATGAGTGACCCTATGAAAATCAGCTGGATTAAAAAACACAGCTCTAAACAAATTATCTTGATCTGCCCAAGTGGGATTATAACTGTTAATTATTTGAGACCATAAGGACACAAATCTACCAGGGTTATCCCTGTAATTAGGAAAGGTTTTAGCCAAATCAAACACTTCTTTAGGGCTCCAATTTGCAGGCACAGTCATAGAACCTTTCAAGCCCCTTCTCCCCTCTAGTTCACTGATCACCCTTGTTCTGGCCCTGGTCACCAGCAGACTTGACTATTGTAATATTTTCTTAGCCAACCTTCCAAATTACCAGCTTCAACGTTTACAGCTTATTCAAAACACTGCAGCCTGCCTCATTACGTTTGCCCATCGATTTGATCACATCACTCCCATTCTCATTTGACTGCACTGGTTGCCTCTCTGTTTTCGCTTTCACTATAAATTTCTCATTCTAATGCATAGTGCCATTTACACACATAACCCTCTTTATCTAGCTGACCTTATTTCCCTTCATACTCCATACCGCCAGCTCCGCTCTCTGCATGCCAATAGCTTGTCCTTACCCTCTCCGTCACAGGCACACTTAGAACAAACTCGTCATTCGGCTTTCTTCTTTCTCAGTCCCTTGCTTTGGAATGCCTTACCACCCTCCCTCCGTTTAGAGCCCTCTTATCCCAAGTTCAAGACATTACTGAAAACTCATCTGTTCCAACAAGCCTTTGACCTTCTTTCTGATGTTCCTTCCTGAGTTTCTGTTGGTCTATTTGTTATGCTATTATTGTGTTTGTTTTGTCCTGTTTTCCCTTTGTTCTGTCCCTTTTGATTTGTCTACCTATGCTTTGACCCCCTGGAGTCCTTGGTCTAGGTTTATGGTCTTATTTGTTTTTGCTTTGTCCTTTTCTTTCCTGTTATATTATGGCATTCCTTATCTGACAAAAGCGGTCTATCAAGTGAAGAAATAAAGATAAAGATATTTGAATCATATTTTGTAAAGGTGCATTCAAAAACTAAAATCCCAAATAAAGATTAAAGAAAAATATACATAATTTTTTATTAGACCGGAACTAAAGGAACCAAACAGCTTCCAACATAGAGAACCTAAAAGAGCTCAAACAACTTCCAATACAAATAAGCCTGACAAAGCTCAAGGCAATCGAGCCATGTTTGCTCACGCTGTCATCATAGGCCCAAAAAAGTTCAAAAGCTAAAAGCTTATGTAAGATATATCAATACATTTTGAAGTCAATATTTAGTATTTCAAAAATCATCTAATAATTTCTTTAAAAAGATAACCATTTAAATTATAATGCAGTCTCATATATCCATCCGACAAAATATTGTGTTTCGGCTTATCTGCATCAGGGATCAGCAGCACGATTGATCAGTCCATAACTTCAGATTGATGGTTCATCCTCAAAATGGTGCAACCAAGCTCTCATGGGGATAGTACTGGCACACACACAAGCCCCCATCAACCAAGCCCCTATCACAAGCCCCCATCACCAAGCCCCCATCAACCAACTGAAGAAAATAAGATGGTAGAGATCGCATGACTTCAGACACAGATGACTAAAAGATGAGGCAATCACCATCTGAAAAGCATACACTCAAATCAGTGTCAGACAAACAATGTTCAAATTCAGTCCATCAAACTCAAAAGTATGCAGATGATAGATCCAAGAATGCTCCTTATAATTATACAGTTTCTCATAATCACCGCTCTTCCATGTCTGGGATTGCTGATCAATCACTCGCACTTGATATTTATTTATTTATTTATTTATTTATTTAACAGTATTTCTATACCGCCTTATCATACAATCAAAGCGGTGTAACAACAATACAAACAAAAATAGTAGTAGTGTAATTCATGCAGTGAAAGAGGTATTATAATTTGTGTGTGAGTGGATAGTGTGTTAGATTATGGTGAACTATGTACATTGTGTGCTATAGTACAGCATGTGCTAAAATACAAGGCTATATACAAATAGGGCTTAAGATATAACATTTTATTTAACAGTTGCTTATATACCGCTACCTTCCACAGATCAGGTGCGGTTTACAGTGAACAAGGAATGAACAGATTAACAGGTCTGTTTTACATGAAACATTAATTAACTAGGTACAATTTTGCTAAATACATGAGTCGTTGTACAATTCTTAACATGTTTGGAAGGTGTGAGTACCTAGTTCTTGTTAATTAAGTGACAGGTCTGTAGTGTTCTATGAACAGCATTGTTTTCAGCTGTTTGCGGAAGTCTTTGAGGTCCGCTGTCGATCTCAGTTCGTCTGGGAGGGAGTTCCAAATTGTTGGGGCAGCCAGGGAGAGTGCTCTCTCTGTTGTGTCTTTTCTTGTTTTTCTGTAATCGCTCGAAGTGTTGACTCTGTTGGAAGTTACTTTTCTTCTTGGGCGATTGCTGATGTCTGATATTAGTAATAGCATGCTCTTTCTTTATTCAGTAGTTTACCAAAGGAGCAGAGTCAACTTTATTAGCAATCCTACTCTTGTGCTCTTTCATTTGCAGAAAAAATCTTTCATTTAGTCCTGCTCACGTAAACAAGAGAATAGGGGCATACAATAATGTACATCACCCACATTGAGTCACAAGTAGTAGAGCAGTGACTCAAATAAGTATGCCCATAAGCATGCATCCAAGAGGGTCTGTAAAAAGCATATTGACACCAGTAGCAGTGATTACACATAAAATGTTCATTATCAGATTGGACAACATCAGCAGAGATAAAAAACAAACAACAAGCAATAGGGCATTCACATACACAGACCCCATATTATGGAACACACTACCAGACCCACTCAGATCAAATACCTCCTAACCTTTAGAAAAGAATTAAAAACCCTGCTCTTCAACTATTACTACAATAGCCCAACTGCAATAGTAATCAGTACTCAACTAACACTTCTACCCACCATTCTACCCCTCCCCTCCCCTCTAGAATCAGTTTCTACCCCCAGTCAGCAACATAGCAAGTATACTTGCTAACATTCCTAACGATATGTGTTGTTGTTGTTAAGTGCCGTCAAGTCGGTGTCAACTCATGGCGACCCTCTGGATAGTTGTCCTAAATTGCGTTTGATCTTCAGTCAGGCGGCTCATTGTTGACAGACTGGCACCGATAGCTGCTGTTATTGTATCGATCCATCTCATTGCTGGCCTTCCTCTTTTGCGTTGACTTTCTAGCTTCCCAAGCATGATGTCTTTCTCTAATGATCTCTCTCTTCGCATAGTGTATCCAAAACATGAAAGTCGAAGTCTTGTCATCTGAGCTTCTAAAGAAAGTTTAGGTTTGATCTCTAGTACTGATTGGTTTGTTTTTCGGGCAGTCCATGGAATACGCAGTATTCGTCGCCAGCACCATAATTCAAAGGCATCAATTTTCTTCCTGTCTATCTTTTTCACTATTCAACTTTCACATCCATATGATGTTATTGAAAATGCCATGGCTTGAACAAGTCAAATCTTTGTATGGAGAGAGATATCTCTGCTCTTGAGAATCTTGTCCTGAAGGACTAGAAAAGGGGACTGCTACTTCTGGAGAGAGATCTGCAATTGTGAGTATATACTTTTGGGAATTTTTCTGAAGGGAATTCTTTGGATTAAAGCTGATTAATCTATGAACCCAGTGTATTTATTAAATCAGTCAGGGCCTAGTAGCAGCAGTTTAAGTTTAAATTTAAAACACATAAGAGAGCTTTATGGTTAAATATAGAACCCAGCAGAGAGCCTCTAGTTTAAATTTCAAACTAAGTCAGAGCCTAGCAGCAGCAAAGAGCTTTAATTTAAATCAAATCAGAATATAACTTAGCATAAAAGGCAAAACAGGGTCAGTATTCTTTGAGCAACAAATAAAGTCTTCTAGAGACCTTTAAAATAGGCCTTCTACCTAGGGGGCAAGAGACCTGTGAAACTTTTTCAATAGGTGTTAAAGCCAGGTGGCAGGTCAAACGGCCAGTTTGAAAGATTCCTTCTATCCAAGCAAGGGCTGTTAATCACCCAGGAAGTTGGTCACAGCTTACCTCAGAAGCACAGGCATAAACAGTTCAAGCAGAGTTCTGTGATCCTCAGTCTGGAAGGACTAGAAAAGGGGACTGCTACTTCTGGAGAGAGATCTGCAATTGTGAGTATATACTTTTGGGACTTTTTCTGAAGGGAATTCCTTCGATTAAAGCTGATTAATCTGTGAACCCAGTATTTATTAAATCAGTCAGGGCCTAATAGCAGCAGTTTAAGTTTAAATTTAAAACACAGAAGATAACTTTCTGTTTAGATTTAGAACCCAGCAGAGAGCTTGTAGTTTAAATTTAATACTCACTCAGGGCCTAGTAGCAGCAAAGTGCTTTTAGTTTAAATTTAAAACACAGAAGAGAGCTTTATGGTTAAATTTAGAACCCAGCAGAGAGCTTCTAGTTTAAAGTTCATACTAAGTCAGAGCCTAGCAGCAGCAAAGAGCTTTAAATTAAATCAAGTCAGAATATAACTTAGCATAAAAAGCAAAACAGGGTCAGCATTCTTTGAGCAACAGATAAAGTCTTCTAGAGACCTTTACAAAGAGGCCTTCTACCTAGGGGGCAAGAGACCTGTGAAACTTTTTAAATAGGTGTTAAAGCCAGGTGGCAGGTCAAAAGGCCATTTTGAAAGACTCCTATCCAAGAAAGGACTGTTAATCACCCAGGAGGTTGGTCACAGCTTACCTTAGAAGCACAGGACAGGGTACTGTGTAGCAGCCCTCTTTTAATAAGTGTTTTTCCCTCCCTCCCTCCCTCCCCAACACCCATCTACCCCTGGGATAATCGTAGCTTTATAGGTACTTACACATCTTAAAGGAAAGGAGGTGCTCTCAGGTGCAGCTCATTATCTAAATCAGTCATACACTAAGGACCTGAGATTAGTTAGGCTTCAGGTGAACAAGGTATATTAAACGTATTAGGTACACTTTTATTAGTATATGTATCCACAGCATACATATACTAATAAAGTGAGTAAAGAACTTAAAGATCTAAACACATGCTTAAAACTAAGATGTAGACAGCAGTCCAGCAGCGAGATGGGGGCTTTCCAGTCTTTTGCATTGAGTGTCACATGTATGATTTTATCCCAGTTGGTGAAAGATCTTACGTGTGCACTAGGTGTAAGGAGCTCTTTGCTCTGAGGGAACGAGTCCATTCTCTAGAGGTTAGAGTAGCAGATTTGGAAGACATAAGAAAGACAGAGAGATACAAAGATGAGAACTACAGGGATATAGTCCTGAAGTCCCACCTCCAGTCTGGCAGCACCCCTGTTGCCATAGAGGAGAGAGGTCACGTGACAGGAGAGCATCACCCGGGTGTGGCAGGAAGTGATCCTGTAACTAGGACCTGTTCTCCAGGTGATGTAAAACCCTCGTGCAACAAGGAAGTTTCTCCAGGGCCATGTGCCCATGAGGGAAGGGTTAGGACAGCCATTATAGTTGGTGATTCAATTATTAGGCATGTAGATTGCTGGGTGTCTGTTGGACATGAGGATTGCCTGGTAACATGTCTGCCTGGTGCAAAGGTAGCGAACCTCACGTGCCTCCTAGATAAGGTCTTAGATAGTGCTGGGGAGGAGTCTGCTCTCTTGGTACATGTCGGTACCAATGACGTAGGAAAATGTGGTAGGGAGGTTCTGGAGACTAAATTTAGACTTTTGGATAGGAAGTTGAAATCCAGAACTTCCAGGGTAGAGTTCTCCAAAATGCTTCCCGTTCTACTCACAGCACCCAAAAGGCAGGCAGAGCTCCGAAGTCTCAATGTGTGGATGAGATGATGGTGCAAGGATGAGGGTTTTGGATTTGTTAGGAACTGGGGAACATTCTGGGTAAAGGAGGGGCTCTTCCGAATGGATGGGCTTCACCTTAACCAGGATGGAATCAGGCTGCTGGCATTAACCTTTAAAAAGGAGATAGTGCAGCTTTTAAACTAGATAATAGGGGAAAGCCAACAGTCGCACAAGAGTGCATGGTTCGGAGGGATGTATCCTTGAAGGATACTACCAAAAGCAGAGAGGTTCCAAAAAAAAGAGTAAAGTAGCCCAAATGCCCTTGAGTATGGAGCAGACAGAGCTTAAAGATTCCAAATTACCATGTCTACCAACAGCCAAATTAATATGAATAAAATACAGTCTCTAAAATGCTTGCATGCAAATGCTAGAAGTCTAAAAAATAAGATGGGAGAGTTAGAATATATAGCACTAAATGAGAGGTTAGATATGATAGGAATCTCAGAGACATGACTGAAGGAGGACAACCAGTGGAACACTGTGATACCTGGGTATAAACTATATCATAATGATAGAGCTGATCAAATTGGTGGAGGGGTTACGCTCTATGTTAGAGAGGGCATTGAATTGGAAAGGATTAAAGTTTTGCAGGAAACAAAATTTGCTGTAGAATCTCTATGGATTGAAATTCCATGTAAAAAGGGGAAGGCGATGGCAGTGGGGGTGTTCTATCAACTGTCTGGCCAGAATGAACAAATGGCAATAGTGATCATAGCATGATCGTGTTTGATTTTATTAGTGGAGGAGGGATGGTAAGGTAATCCACAGTAGAACCTTTTGACTTTTGATAGGGAGACTATGATAAAATGAGGAAAATAGTTAAGAAACAACTAAAAGGAGCAGTTGCAAGGGTTAAAGACTTACATCATATTTGGGTGTTGTTGAAAAATACTATCTTGGAAGCCCAGACCAGCTGCATTCCACACTTTAAGAAAAGTGGAAGGAAGTCCAAAAAACTGCCAGCATGGTTTAAACGTGAGGTCAGAGAGGCTGTTCTTGCCAAACAACATCTTTCAGGAAATGGAAAAAAGAGCCAAACTACGAAAACTGAAAACAGCACAAGAACTGGCAAGTTAAATGCAAGGCATTGATAAGGCAGGCAAAGGGAGAATTTGAGAAAAAGCTTGCTGTGGAAGCAAAAACACATAATAAAGACTTTTTTCAAGTACTGTACATTTGTAGCAAAAAACCTGTGAGAGAGTCAGTTGGCCCATTTGATGATAGAGGGGTTAAATGGGCACTAAGAGGCAACAAGGCGATAGCGGAAAGACTGAATGAATTCTTTGCTTCGTTTTATTGAGGAAGATGTAGTGATGTTACCAATGACTGAGGTGGTATTTAAAGATGTAGAAGAATTGAAGGAAATATCGATACATCGGGAAGATGTATTACAACTATTACATAAACTGAAGAGTAGCAAATCACCTGGACCGGATGATATACATCCAAGTGTTGAAAGAACTGAAATATGAGATTGCAGACCTGCTATTAGTAATCTGTGAACTATCATTAAAATCATCTGTAATACCTGAAGATTGGAGGATGGCAAACGTAACGCCAATTTTTAAAAAGGGTTCCAGGGGTGATCTGGGAAAATACAGACCGGTGAGCCTGACGTCAGTACCGGGAAAAATGGTAGAAACCATCATAAAGAAAAAAATTGCTAAACATGTAGATACTCATGGCTTAATGGGAGACAGCCAACATGGCTTTAGGCAAGGAAGATCTTGTCTTACTAATCTGTTATGTTTTTTTGAAGGTGTGAATAAACAGGTAGACAAAGATGAGTCGGTTGATATAGTATATCTGGACTTTCAGAAAGCCTTTGACAAGGTCCCTCATCAGAGACTATTGGCAAAACTAAAGAGTCATGGGATAGGAGGCAGTGCACTATTGTGGATCAGGAACTGGTTAAAAGAAAGCAGAAGGTAGGGTTAAATGGCCAATTTTCCCAATGGAGAAAGGTGAATAGTGGTGTACCTCAGGGATCTATGCTGGGTCCGCTGCTTTTTGACATATTCATAAATGACCTGGAAAAGGGAATAACGAGTGAGGTTATCAAATTTGCAGACGGCACAAAACTATTTAAAGTTGTTAAAACCCATGATGATTGTGGAAAATTGCAAGAGGATCTTGATAAATTGGAAGACTGGGCATCAAAGTGGCAGATGAAATTTAATGTGGACAAGTGCAAAGGTATGCAGCTAGGGAAGAACAACCCAAACTATGGTTACACAATGCAAGATTCCACATTAGGAACCACCTCCCAGGAAAAAGATTTAGGTGTCATTGAGGATAGCATGTTAAAACCATCCTCCCAGTGTGCAGTGGCGGCCAAGAGAGCAAACAGAATGCTAGGTATCATAAGGAAAGGAATGGAAAATAAAACAAAGGATATTATAATGCCTCTGTATCATTCCAAGGTGCAACCGCAACTTGACTATTGTGTGCAATTCTGGTAGCCGTATCTTAAAAAGGATATAGCATTATTAAAAAAGGTTCAGAGAAGAGCCACCAAAATGGTAAAGGGGATGGACGGATACTCCTATGAAGAAAGGCTAAAAAGGTTAGGGCTCTTTAACCTGGCAAAGAGACGGATGAGGGGAGATATGATAGAAGTCTATAAATTAATGAACGGAGTGAAATGGGTAAATGTAGATCGATTATTTACATTATCAGAATATAGAAAGACTAAGGGACATGCAATGAAGCTACAGGGTAAACTATTTAAGACTAATAAGAGAAAATATTTTTTCACTCAACGTGTAATCAAACTCTGGAATTTGTTACTGGAGGATGTAGTAAAGCCTGTTAGTGTAGCTGGGTTTAAAAAAAGGTTTGGACAAGTTCCTGGAGGAAAGGTCCATAAACCATTATTAAAAAGGGACCCAGGATATCAATGTTTGACTCAATACAAGCATTATGGAATCTGTGTCTTTTGGGGAAACTGCTAGGTACGTATGACCTAGACTGGCCACTGTTGGAAACAGGATACTGGGCTTGATGGACCTTGATCTGACCCAGTATGGCATATCTTATGTTTATTTATTTATTTATTTATTTGAGCACATTTTTATACCGCTCCTTCCAGTGATCAGCAGCGGTTTACATTTAACAATTAACTCTGCATAGATTGGCAGTTACATAAAACAGTAGGATCATAACATTAGAACATTGAAAGGTGGTATTGTTTTAGGATAACTCAATAAATAGAAACAAAACTATATACATGAAAGCAGAGGCACATGTTATGTTCTTCATAGCCATTCTGCCAAGAGCATTGTGTCGTCAGATTTCTTGACTGCTTGTTGCTTCTTTATTGATAGTTTTATTTATTTATTTAGCTGTATTTATATTCTGCTTTTCACCGGGTCAAAGCAGTCAATTGGGGGATACATTTAACACAAGGGGATATGACACACATACGTTAATACTTACAGGGAACATGGGCAATGGAGGGTTAAGTGGCTTGCCCAAGACCTCAAGGAGTGCCTATAGGACTAGAAATCCCAGTCCCTCTGGCCTGAGATTGCTGTCCCCAGGTGGGACTTGAACCCTCAGCCCTCCGGCCTGAAGTACCTTGTCCTAACCACTAGACCACTCCTCCCTGTGCATCCAAGTAGGTTAAAGTGATCAACTATTTAAATTTCTTCATCATCAATGATGAACTTATTCATATTGCCAGTTGTTAGGATCTTTGTCTTCTTATCATTAAGGTGCAAACCCATTTTAAGACTATATTACTTGATCTTGAGAAGCAAATGTTTATTTCCACAGTCAGTCGGGTCAGCTTTCTTCAATATTGGTATAAACACAGATCTTTTCTAGTCAGTTGGCCGTGAATTTGTCTTCCAAATTTCCTGGCAGAGCCTTGTAAGTATGGTAACAGCTTCATCTGATTGCTGTAATAACTCATGGGAATGCCATCAATGCCCTGTGCTTTGTTCTTCGCTAAGGCTTTCAATGCTGCTTCGACTTCTTCTTTCATCACCAATGGTTCCTGATCATAAGCTTATAAGTTTATAAGTCAATGATATGTATATATGTTAATAGTTACTATGTAAATAGTTAAATGTATAACCATTTTTACAAAGTTCTATGTACTTGTTAATTCCAATGTAAACCGCCCCTGATCTTTGGAAGAGGCGGTATAGAAAAGTGGTTCAAATAAATAAATAAATTTAGGCAACAGTTCACTGATATTTCTCGCCCAATTATAAGCAATCCAGGGAATTCAGCCAAAATAGGATGTAATCCCAGAACTGGCCAATGTTTCTTCATAGACTGAACAATCTGTGAAGATCCTGTGGAAAATGGCAACACACAAATCAAAGCATCCTCACTCTTCTTAGGCTTACATAAAAACATAGAAATATGACAGCAGGAAAAGAGCACATGGCCTATCTAGTCTGCCTTTCCACATCAACCACTACAACAGTCCCCATTTTTCCTTTAGGGGTCCTCTGTGCTTGTCCTATGCTTTTTTGAATTCAGATATTCTCCTTGTCTCTACCATCTCCACTAGGAGACTATTCCATACATCCACCATCCTATGTCCCCTTGTAGCAGAGTTTGCTTTCAATTGAAAGAGGCTCTCCCCCTCGGCATTTATGCCACAGAGGTATTTAAACATCTCAATCATATCACCTCTATACATATTAATATACTTAAGTCTGTCCTCATATACTTTATAATGAAGATCACTAACCATTTTAGTAGCCACCACTCTGTACTGACTCTAACCTGTTTATATCCTTATGAAGGTGCAATCTCCAGAATTGCACACAATGCTCCAGATGAGGTTGCAGCAAAGACATATACAGAGGTACTATCATCTCCTTTCTTCTGCTGGCCATTCCTCTCCCTATGCACCCTAGCATCCTTCTAGATTTCGCCATCGTCTTTTCTACCTGTTTAGCTACTTTAAGATCATCCGACACAATCACCGCCCAGGTCCCACTCTTCTTTTGTGGACAGAAATACTTCACCCTCAGTATTGTATCACTCTCTTGGATTGCTGCAGCCCAAATGCATGACCTTGCATTTTTTAACATTAAATCTCACCTGCCAAATTCTAGACCATTCTTCAAGCTTAACTAGATCCCTCCTCATGTTATCTACAACTTCCCTGGTGTCTATTCTATTGCAGAGTTTGGTATCATCCACAAAGAGGCAAATCTTACCCGACAGCCCTTCTGCTATATCACTAACAAAGATGTTAAAAATAATCAGACCAAGGACAGATGCCTGCGGCAGATTATGCTGAGCATATTTCGCCCCTGCAAAGTATGCTACCAGTGTCTCCATACTGAGATGATGTCTTATTGGAGGATCAGAGTGTGTGTCTATGGAGCTCTAAGTCCAAGTCAGACTGGATGGGTAGAAAGGCAAGTAGTCCAATGACATTCTCTGGGATTAGCCGCATGCTCAGTTGTCCGAGCTGAGGAGTTCTTGAGTAAACCTCTGGTTGGTGGGCTGTACTGGCTCGCCCATATGAATGGTTTGCCATTGATTTGATTTTAATTTGCGATTCCTTCCACATTAGGGTGACAACATTTGTGGCTGCCTGGGAGGCTTGTGTCAGCCTTCGTTTGAAAGGTGGGGCACTGGCATTCCAGTAATTACTTGCATTACTATACTACTACATTGGTGTCAAAGTTGGTTGCTCACACTTCTTTTTGTTTTGCCCTGTTTCTCCTTCAGGTATTCTGCATCTGGAGGTCTGCGTATGGATTTGAGGGCATTCATGCATCTTTTGGGCCTGAAAAAGAGCTATGGAATCCAGGCTGGAAGTATATCTGGGACTAGCAGTGCTGGGTATTTGTATCTGATGGCTTGGGATTTGTGGGTATGCTGTGAAGGTAGTTCATCCCATCCCACTTGCAAGCAATATATTGTTTCTCCCTGCAATTGATTTTGATTCTACTAGGATGCAAGTGGCAACAGCAGAAGAAATTCTGAAGGCGTGTGTTCTGTGTGTGGCTTGGGCAGTCCTCAAAATATATGTGTGCCCTGTATTTTATAAGGCAATAAACATGTAGAGGGTAATTTTATAACCAGGAGCCTAGGTTTAGGCACCCTGAGTCTGTTTTATAAAGACAAGCAGGCACCTACTTTTCTTTATAAAGTAGGGGCGTAAGTGGTGCAAAATCTAGGCACTTATGCCCATAAATTTAGGTGACACCTATGCTCTACCCTAGCTCCACTCCTATGCATGTCCACACAGAAAGTATGCATGATTGCATTTATGCATGCACTTGAAGTGGCAATTTAGAAAGAATGTCTAAGTGCAATCTAAGACATCCAAGGCAAAACATCCCAGAACATGCCAGCTGCGTGTAAGTGCAGAATCAGTTTTAGAAATATCTACGTACTCAATATGCATGTCCACAGGGAAGACTACATAGATGTCCTAGCAGCGGTATTTTGAATGGGGGCTGTTTCCTAGCCCACCACATTGCAAGCTTAGATATTCAGCAGCACTACAACCACACAACATGTGCCCCCATTTGCTATCCAAAGTCTTTATGACTGTGGACAGTACTGGGGATGGCAGGGGGCCATCTTCTCTACAGATGTTTTCCTGGCATAATGAGCACTTTCCGATGCCTGTTGGTGTCCTGGATCAGGTTTAGACTTAGACAAGGGCCAGGATGTGCAGGGGGGTTTCTAAGATCAGTTGCAGATGTACAAGTGTTTGGGAACTCTCCGGACACATCTCTACCATGCCCCTGTTCCAACATGGACATTATAGCGCCAGAGGCATCTCTAAACCAGGTTTCTAAAAGGCCTCCGGTGGATGTCTTCCAGATTTGGATGTCTATGTGCCCAGCTTTGGACATCCAAAGTATAAGAAGAGCTTCTGGGGGGCGGAGCCTGATGTCCAGCGGGTAAGACGCTTCGCGCTGAAGCTCCCGAGAGGCCTACTTAGAATCCTGACTTAATACCTATATAAACTTACTATTTCGCTCCGGGCTGACCGGGGTACCTCGGGGGGGATGGCGGCCCATAAACCAGCGCGCTTGGACTTCGGGTCTCCTTCTTCTTCTCACGGAAAACGCTCCAAAACAGAGGTGTCCTCCCCACAGAAGATGGCTCCATTTCGGGAAAACCCCGAAATGCACCTGGAGATTTTAGAGGAAATACGCGGCGTGAAGGAATTGGTGCAGTCCAATGGAGAAGCGCTTAGAGCCATGCGAGAAGACTTTGGAGTGCTCCAGGACCGGCTTGAAAGTTTCTCATTACGGCAGGACAATATGGCGGGGGTCCTCGACTCGCACGCGGTGCGCTTGGGCACACTGGACAAGGCTGAGCGCCAGATACAGAATCTTCAAAAGGAGTTAGAAGATAGCAATAATCGAGCCCGTCGCAACAATGTGAGGCTCATTGGAATACCGGAGGGGGTGGAAGCGGGAGATATGAGAGAATTCCTGCTCAAAACTCTTCCCTCCTTGCTGAAGATCACCTTTCATAAAGAACTGGAAATCGATCGTGCACACCGTGTTCCTACCCACATGGCGCTCAACCGAACGACCCCCCGGCCTATTATCTTTCGCTTGCTACGATATCAACAAGTGGAACAAATTTTAAATGCTGCTCGGGCGAACCATCATTTGGAATTTGAAGGTCACAAAGTCTCCTTCTTCCCTGATTTGGCAAAGCCTACCGTTGACCGACGGAAGAAACTCCTTGCTTTTCGCCCTCGACTTCAACAGCTACAGGCTCGCTTTGGCCTGTTGTATCCCGCGAAGCTCCGAGTGACTCTCCACAACCAAACCAGGACATTCGAAGATCCTGATCTACTATCAACATTTTTAGACTCAAAAGAAGCAGAGCAGATGCGCTAATCCAACGACTTGGACTTTTATTTGCCGGCTCTGTCCGCCATTTTGAAGGGCCCGATGCGGCGGTCATAGTCAAGCACAGAGACTACCTGGACTTTCTTTCTTTCTTTCTATGACTTTTTTGTTTTTTGGTCTCCTATCCCTCCATGATGTGTGCCTCGGTCGGATTCGGAGCACGCACAGTCCTACAGGTTATGTGTTTTTTCAATTTCGGCCTTCTCTGGGGCTTCTCCCCGCAGACACATGGTCGCCAGTAATTTTTGGGGTTCTGCTTCTTCTCTACCGCGCTGCGGTTTTTCTTTTTTAATGTGGGGCGCTTCATTGTATTATCTAAGCTTATTTTCTTTTATGCCATATGTACAGCCAGATACAGTCAATATGAGGGACATTGTGAAATTATGTGCGCTATCATGTTCAGAATTTTTAACTTGTCTGAATGGCCTTATGTAAAATCTTATCACTCAACGTAAAGGGCATTAATAGTCCAATCAAAAGAAAGAAAATCCTTAGCTATCTTAGCCATGCGCATGCTGATTTAGCGTTTCTTCAGGAAACGCACTTAAACTCTGCTGAAACACTGAAACTCAATGTTAAGCCTTACATGGTGGCTGCCTATTCTCCCGCCGTTTCCAAACGGTGCGGGGTAGCCATTCTGGTTAAGAAATCTTTGCAAGCTACTGTAATTGATACTAGCGCTGACAAGGAGGGTAGATGGGCCCGAGTACATCTTAAGGTTGGAGATAGTGAATTTACATGTATTTGCATTTATGCCCCGAATGTGGACAACCCTGCTTACTATGCAAGTATTGCGCAGTTGGCACAGGCCTCTGCCAATACTCCATTAATACTTGGTGGTGATTTTAATCAAGTGTTAGACCCTCTGATAGATAGACAGCCGCCTAGAACGAGTAGTCCACCCAAGAGTCTTGCTACCCTTACAGCTCTGATGCAAGATCTTGCGCTGGTAGATATATGGAGGCTGCTTCACCCCTCCGACTTAGAGTTCACTTTCTTTTCTGCCCCCCATCACTCCCAATCTAGAATAGATTTCTTTCTCATTTCCAAAGCAATGATTCCTCAAGTAGACACGACTAGGACTCATCCTCTCCATATTTCAGATCATGCTGCCATATCTTTATCATTACATGTCACTGCGCGGGACGATTCTCCCCGAGCTTGGTTTTTTGATAGATCCTTACTGGGTCAAAAAGATTTTCAGGTTGATATAAAGGCCGCTATCCAAGATTATTTTCATTTTAACTCACCCCATGACACAGCGAGCTGGGCTTGGTGGGAGGGTTTTAAAGCATCTATCCGCGCAACTATAACTAGCTATCAAATTCGGCAGGGGAAACAAAGAAAGCAGCAATTACTGATTCTAGAGCAGCAGATACAAGCTGGGGAGCGTCTTCTCACGTCCCGTACTGACCCATGTATTTTACTCCGTTTACAACGCTTGCGTTTTCAATACAATCAGCTTTTGTACACTGCTGCTGTTAAAAATATTGAATCACAACAAGGGCTATATTATCGGGAAAATAATCGTGCTGGCAAATTATTAGCAAATGCCCTAAAAGGTCAAAAAGAAGCCAAGCGTGTTACCGCCGCCCTCCGTAATCCGTCGGGGGGGGGCTTGGTCACTAAAGATACCGAAATCTTAGAACTCTTTCGTGATTTTTATACTCGGCTTTATCAATCTGAATGTGATTTTGAGCCCGATGTATTTGAACGCTTACTTTCAGGGGTACAAAGACCGACCCTATCTGACGAAGATAGAGTGGCCTTGGACACACACCATTTACTGTCTCAGAAATTCATTCTGCTATCAAGAAATGTGCCTCAGGTCGAGCCGCAGGCCCAGACGGTCTCCCTGCTGAATTCTACAAAACCTTTCACGCCGACTTAGCTCCAGTTTTGAAACTTTATTTTTCTGCTCTGGCCGAGGAGGGTTCTCCTTCTGGGTCCTTTTCAATGGCAAATGTAGTAGTTTTTGAGAAAGAGGGGAGAGACCCGCAACTAACAGCTAATTATCGTCCAATTTCCCTCCTAAACGCGGACGATAAAATATTTGCCACCAGTCTCTCTACCCGGCTCTCTGATAGGATGCCTACCTTAATACACCCAGATCAATGCGGTTTCATTCCTGGTAGATCAACTGCTGACAATGCTCGGACTCTATGCCATGTACTGACTACCGCAGTTAATCTTGATCGCCCATTTGTTGGTCTCTCACTTGATGCTGAGAAGGCCTTTGATCGCTTAGAGTGGCCCTTCCTGTTTGCAGTCCTCCGCTGGTACGGATTCGGGGAAGGTTTTCTCCGTTGTCTTCGCACCATGTACGCACAGCCTACAGCCAGTATATGTGCCAATGCTTTAAAGTCTCAGCCTTTTCCCCTTCAACGCGGCACTCGCCAGGGATGCCCACTGTCTCCACTTCTCTTCGATCTTGCACTCGAACCCTTGGCTTTACTAATCCGGCAATCGGAGGAGATTCATGGAGTCCCCTTCACCCATAGGGAAATCAAAATTTCAGCGTATGCTGATGACCTTATGCTTTTTGTCTCTATAGACTCAGTACCGGCTGTCCTAGAGCAAATTGGTAAATACTCACAACTGTCCGGTTATAAGATAAATTGGACCAAGTCGGTAGCCTTTCCATTAAATCCTTTGCTTCATCAGGCAGATATGAAACCCTTCCCCTTTTTATGGCAACCTCGCATGGTCAAATACCTTGGGGTTCACTATTGTTCTCCTTTGGAAGACACTATCTCCTTCAATGCCAAAGACTTAACCTCTAAAGTCCGGGCGCTTACTCACCGCTGGACTCCTTTAACACTTACCTGGTGGGGTCGATTAGAAACCATAAAAATGATGATTGTTCCGAAAGTGAATTATATCTTAGAAATGTTGCCCTGTCTCTTACCTCGACGTATATATAAAGATATAGAGGGCCTTCTGACTAGATACTTGTGGCAAAACAAGACACCTAGGATAGCGAAACATAAGCTGCAAGCAGATAAGGAAAATGGGGGTGTCAGATTCCCTGATTTCCTGAAGTATCATCAATCTTTTCTTCTCAAACAAGGCGCTCGTTGGCTGGAAGATCCAGTACCGAGTAGACCTGTGTGGCTAGACATAGAAGAGGACCTTTGCAAACCGATTCCTCTTACTTTTCTCCCTGGTATGACTCTCCCATCAGACTCCCACTTTCCACCAATGCTTTTAGACACCTTAGGTGCCTTTAATAATCTTATGCAATCTTTAGACTCCCGACTCTGTCCGTTAGACAAGCTCCCACTTTGGTACAATACTCGATTTCGAATACAAAATAAGCCGATGGCGTGGAGCCCCTGGTACACTAGGGGCATTTGGATTCCCAGTCAGTTGTTCCATGAAGGTCGCTGGAAAACATTTAGTGAATTGCAAATTGAATTTGGTCTCCCAGCGAAACACTACTTTCAGTTGGTGCAACTTCAGCATTGCCTTCGGAGTGCTAAGGTGCTCCCGCCATCGGCCTCCCCTACACAAGGTTGGTTGGAGACTATCCGATCTATCGGTAATTCACCGGGTGTAGCATCCAATTTTTACAAAACCTTATGTAATGCTATAACTAGAGATACCCCTATAGCGCAGAAAGCATGGGAGAGAGAATTGCATGTGACTTTGACCCCGGAGCAATGGAGCCTTGTCTGGAGTAGAGTGACACGGGTCTCCCGATCCGCCTCACTCACTCAGACACTCTTCTTTCTAGCCCACCGGTGTTTTTACACTCCTGACAGATTAGCCAAATGGAACACTACTCAGGGCAATAGCTGCTGGACATGTCATGCGGCCATTGGTTCACTACCTCATGTTATGTATGAATGTCCCGCACTACAGTATTACTGGCGTCGGGTCTGGGGTCGTATCCAGTCTGTTTTGCACTTTCAAGAGCCCCTTTCTTGGAGGATAGTGGGACTTCGCTCAGCTGCGGGGATCCCCTCTCTTCCAAAAACGGCTTACTTCCTTTTGGACTTTATGCTTGGCATTGCTATTTCCCTAATCACGAAATACTGGAAAAATAGCTCTCATCTGAGCCCCAATGAATGGTGGAATCATGTCTGTCTCTACAGTAAATATGAACAAATACCTCGTATGTTTGCTTCCCCCATTCAGACTCCTCATCATCGGTCTAAATGGAAGATGCTCAATGACTATGTACATTCTGCTCAATGCTCTCATCTGACTGTCTAAATTTGTATATATCTTTGTCCCATGATTATTCTGTATCGCAGATACTCTTTTGATTGTTTTGATGTATAATCACTGTTGTTTGGAAGCGTTCACATTCTGACATAATCAGCTAGAGAAGAAGCGTGGGGGTGGGGGGTAATTGGGTTTACTTTTCTTTATTGTATACTTGTTTTGTCTCCTTTGGTGTGTTGTTTCTTTTGTTTGTTGCAAAATGAAAATAAAAGTTTAAAAAAAAAAAAAGAAGAGCTTCTGAAATAGCTCTCTTACTGAATGGAGACTACCTAAAGCGCATCCCTAAGTGCCCATGTACACATGTAGGCCCTTTAAAATAGGGACTTAATACATGTAAAAGGTGAATATCTTTAGCCGACTCCTTAATAAAATCGGCCCCATGGAGTAATGTTAGAAACCTTTCTGTTGCATAAATCCCTGTTTTCTGTATGATGAAAGGTTTTTATAAAATTACACCAAGGCTACACAAGTAAAAGCGCATGCAATGACATGAAGGCCTTTACTCGACCAGTGTATAGGTATGTTCTGAGGGGGGGCACAATTTGCACTTGTATTTTCTAAAATGAGTTTGTATGCACATACTTCATACATTATCATTTAGAATTACTCTAGAGAAGGTTTCAATGTCTGCAGCTAACAGGATAATGGTGCCGGTGACCAAGTAGCCCAGATATTCAGTGGCAGACATTGGATATGTTCCACCACTGAATATGCCATTTTTGTTAAAGCGACGGTGATGGCTAGGCATTTTATATTTCCTAGCCACTACCACAGCTGAATATGATCCCAATAATTATAAATTTAGGCCTGCCATTCATTTGTCTGGATTTATGAGTCTATGATCCTGTTTGTCTGGATTTATGAGTCTATGATCCTGTTCTCTGCATGTGCAAAGCTGTTCTCTCGGTCTTTGCAGAATTTGTTATTTGTAAACCACACTGATACTGAAGAGTGCTGTACAGAAAAACTGTTACATAAATAAATAGTGCTGAAATCGGTGTTCAGCTCCTATCTTTTTTTCCTGTCCTAAATCTGCCCTGCTGCCTCTCACTTTTTATGCTCCCAAACGTAGAGTGAAATTTAGAGTATAAACTTAGGCATGCAGCCCTAGTAAATTTTCAAAGAGGCCAATTTAAGAGCATAGCTCTCAAAGTTAGGAGCTTAAATTCTCTAAATATCGGGCCCCACACGCAAGAACACGAGATGCTGAAATAACAATAAAAAAGGAGATCAAGTATCTAGGCAGAACTATTGACACCAACTTCAACTTGCCTGCACACATCAAAAATGCAGCCAGAATGGCATACTGGAAGCTAAAACTCACCAAACCCCTGCGACACTTACTTCAGGAGACTGATTTCAGATCTATACTGCAAGCAATTATTACAGCACACCTTGACTATGGAAACATCATCTACCAAGGCCTCCCAAAGAATGCTCTATTCCCGCTACAGCTAGTTCAAAATACTGCTGCCAGGATCCTTACTTCCAGTACAACCCGGCAGCGCATCACACCGATCCTAAGAAGTCTACATTGACTTCCAATAGCACAGCGGATAAAATACAAACCCATCACCACCACGTTCAAAATCCTGCACAATTTCTCTGCGCCCTGCCTCACAGAGCTAATCACCTCAACACACACAACAAGATCAAGAAGATCTAACAATCAGAACCTACTGAATATTCACCCACTCAAGACCAAAAAAGACACAGCAAACCAGTAACAGAGCATTCTCCCTTTACACTCATCATTATGGAATTCACTAGCAGAAAACATAAGAGCAGCAAAATCCATTACAGAACTAAAAAAGTCACTCAAAACACATCTCTTCATTGAATACTATGCACTCAATGACATTATTTAATCTCAATTAGCACAACCTACCACCCTGACTGCTCGAATCTCTCTTACACTTCACCCTCCCCGAATGCAATATCTGCCTCTCTAAAGTCTTAATTTATATCTTTCCTCAGTTAACCCCGTATTTATCTCCAAGTTGGCCTCCCTTGTTTAATGTAAAAACAATTCTTATGTAATTGTTATGCTGTTCATTGTAAACCACTTTGGACAAAGGCGGTATAGAAAAATTGTTAAATAAATAAATAAGTAGTAAAACTTGCTGCTTGTACTTTGTAAGTAGCGCTATTGGCATGTACAAAGTCCTGAGTAATGTCACTCTTGTTATGACTGTTTTTCCGTGTCAAATGCCCTCTTCTGATGTGTGTGCTGGCAAATGCACCTTTCTTTGTTGGTGCTCTCCATATTTTATAAAGGGATTTGTGTTCAGCAAGCCATTTATAAAATACCAAGGATTTTGAACTCACTGACCTAGATGCCCTGTACCAAGTTATCCTTCATCTCTGATAGTGTTCCTTAGCTAAATGAATGTTTCTGATAGCTAGAAATGCAGGCTGCAGTTCAAAGACTTCCTGTTGATTTCAAGCAGAGGCCCCAGGGGATCAGGAATTCACTGGTCTATTAAACACAGTCACAGGAAGCCAATTTGACAAAATATGACTGAAAAGGCAGAGATTTCAACACACATGCTGAAGTTTTTCCACATCACCTTGAAATCTAGTGTCTGATTACACTTCTGGACTGATACCTAGAATCTCCACACAGGATTTGTTCTAGTCCAGTGGATGGTCCCACAAGGTGAGGTAGCATATTTTAGCATCACAATAAGCCCCATAGGGGCTGTATGTAGTAAATGGTCTGCCCATGTCAGAAAATTCACATTTCCCCTATATTTTAGGGAGCCTTTTGTAAAATACATATAAAGATGCCGGCAAATACACATGATACATTTGTGGGCACATACAGTAGGAGGAATGATTTTATAGAGATACATGGAGAAAAAAGAGCGGTATCACCTGGCAACTGCTGGCAGTTGAACATGGAAGTATTAGGCCTATAGGGCCCGATATTCAAAAAGCAGTTACATGGTTTACAGACCTGTAAACTGTGTTCCGGTAACCGCCGCTGAATGGGATATTCAATGGCAATAAGCACTGGGGCATGTTGAGAGCATTGCGGGGAGGAGCGGAGGCAGTGACAGTCCATAACCAGGCAGGAGTGATATTGCATGCTGCCCAGGAAGGAACCTGCAGCTAAAAGATAAGTGAAGAAAACCATTGCCTATCTTTAAGCCACAGGAACTCACCGGGCAGCATGCAGTATCGCTGCTGCCTGGTTAGCTACTGCAGCTTCCAGGCATGTTCTGCATACCTGGCTATTCAATGCCAGAGCCACAGATGACCCTAGCATTGAGTATCCAGGTTAAGGGTTGGTGGGTATGGCTATGTGCCGTAGCGGTGCACAGTCTGCCCAAATGGATGTTGGGCCCATAGTTTTTATCTGCCATCTTTTTCTCTGATTTCACAGCTGCCAGATTTGTGCCACTAATTATATGCATAGTGGCCCCTGCAAACCACATAAATGCCACTCACTGGGATATTCAGTGTCAGTAACCTAGTTAGTACTGCTAAATAACCCGTTTCAGCTGCTTAATGCCCCGCCATTAAGCTCTTATCATTGGGGTATTCTGTGGGCGGAACCGGGGCAATGGCGATCTTCAGCCGCTGCCAGGTTAGCCCTACCTAGCTAAAGTTAGCTGTCCTAACTTAGCCAGCTTTGCAGTCCAGCCAGCAGCTGAATATTGCCGCTGACCAAATTGAAAAATCACAATCCGGGCAACCCAAATGAATATCTGGGGTAAATTTAAAGAAGCGACGGCCAGACACTTTAAGTGTGCTGGCGGCCACCACTGAAAGTCTTCAACCCCCATGTGTGTAAATGGCACAAATTAAGCAGCGAAGCCAAAAGGATTTTTCTTCGGTGGCAAAACAGAAAATGGTGAATTAAAGAAATCTCTGGCCAAACACATATTTTTATGAAACTTAGGCATTGTTCAGAGGATGTGCAAAATCCGACAAGGTAATTATGCTGCATAAGTGTGTGTAACCGGGTAAGGCGGACTGGGTGCTCCTGTCCCTGCCCCCATCCCCTCCATTACCCACCCCCCCCCCCCCCACTTACAAATAACCACAACACACTCATTGGGAATCAAAACTGGTCGCAGCTTTATTAACCGTATAACATTTTCTTTCAACCACAACCAACAGCACCTTCATTAACTGAATTCCGGCAGCGGAACGAAGCCCCACCAGCCGTGTGGGTAGCAAAGTGAGTTCCGCCCGCTTCCACCATAAACCGGCCACAGGCCATTCCGTCGCCCCTCTTCCGGCTTCGCCCTATTATTAGCAAAAGCCCCGAGGGTTTCACCGGGCCGGGGGTACCCCACCCCCGCCCTGCATCTTGCCACCGGCTCCGGACCCCGGACACCTCCGGGATCCCGCCTACCCCCCTCCAGCTGCAACACCCCGTCCCCCAAACAAGCCCAACCAGAGGGATGGGAGGGTGGGACGCCAGCCACCTTCATGCTCCCCCGGTGACTGACGCTCCCACCGGCTCACTTGGCCCTGGCCCCACCTCCCACCAGGTCTAGACCTTCCCCCATTGGCTCCCGCACCCGCACTCACAATCGGGAGCCAATGGGGTCCGGCAAACCACGCCGTCGCGGACCTCCTCCCGACGCCTCAAGGGGGGGGGGCCGGGACACGCACGCGCCGCCCCCCGTGGTTATCGGCGGCTAGCGGGCACGAGGCCCGCGGCCTTTCTGTAACCGGGTAAGGCGGACTGGGTGCTCCTGTCCCTGCCCCCATCCCCTCCATTACCCCCCCCCCCACTTACAAATAACCACAACACACTCATTGGGAATCAAAACTGGTCGCAGCTTTATTAACCGTATAACATTTTCTTTCAACCACAACCAACAGCACCTTCATTAACTGAATTCCGGCCGCGGAACGAAGCCCCACCAGCCGTGTGGGTAGCAAAGTGAGTTCCGCCCGCTTCCGCCGTAAAACGGCCACAGGCCATTCCGTCGCCCCTCTTCCGGCTTCGCCCTATTATTAGCAAAAGCCCCGAGGGTTTCACCGGGCCGGGGGTACCCCACCCCCGCCCTGCATCTTGCCACCGGCTCCGAACCCCGGACACCTCCGGGATCCCGCCACAGGCTCAGGGACCACCGTCGCTGAGCCTCCCCCCACAGCAAGCTGCGACCAGTCGCCCTCCCCGGCTCCACAATTCCAAAGCCACTCACCAGCCGCCAGCCGATAATGGCTAATCATCCCCCAGCAGGCCATGGAATTATGTCCGACCACCCCCAAACCACATTGCCCCACATAAATAGCACTTCATCCACACCACCACTTACCCATCCTGGCCGCTCAATCACAGCCGCCTGACTTCAGCAGCAATACCTCCGGCACACCCGTCTCGCAGCCCTGGTGCCGAAGCAAAGGCAGCAGCGGCCCCACCAGAGACCGTGCTCGCCCAGCCATGAGACAGACCTCAGCGGCGGCAACCCCCTCGTTGACTCCGATGCCTTTGCGCTGTCCGGGAATCGAAGAGCCGATCAGCCAGCAGCAACCTGGAGTCCGGCCGACATCTAAAAGAAAGAACAGTTAGCACCTGCTAAGCCCCCCCCCCCCACCCCCAGAAGCACCAACCTTGGACAGGCTCTCGACTGCCAGCAGCCCATCCGCTGCCTCAAGGAGCCAAGTGGGCCGGAGCCCGCCTCAACTGGCAAAGCAGCTGCCGCCACAGCCGGTAACACCCCTTAGTGCTCGGGCATCCGCCTGCCCCAAAAGAAACCCCCCCCCCCACCCCCAGATCCAACCTGCCGAGAGGCCTCCAAGGCAGCAACCTGACATGTAGAGAAGTACTGCCCTCCAAAGTACCCCCCACCCCTCCACCCCCCAAAAACAGCCAGGGATCCAGCCCAAGCAAGCCACACTCCCAGAGGCAAGTGCACCTGCAGAACCCGCACAGGCACCACCCGCTTCCGTGCCGCTGACACCGAGGGGAACGTGACCAACCACCCGCCCAGCAGGACGCGCACTCTCCCCACCCCTCAGCAGCCTACGAATCTGCAACCCCCCCCCAGAGGCCACCCAACCCACCGCCTCCGGGAAAATGCAAAAAACCCCGCAACAGGCCCCGTCCTGCCGACCGTGTCGCTCCCCACCGTACGTGCCCCTACCCCAGACCCTGCTGCCAACCCCACGATACCAGCAGCAATTACGCCGTCACCGCCCCGCCGCTACCTCCCCCCCTTGCGCTGCCAACACTGTAAGTCCGCCCCTGGAGCCAAAACCCAACCCTCTATACTGCAAAGGAACGGGAAGGAGCAGCAGCAACTTGATTAGTCCGCCCGCAGACAGACAATCGGCAACCCTATGGCAGCCAACGCCACCAGTCACGCCCTCGAATACATACCGCCGCCCGCACCGCTGGCAGCCCAGGACCCGGCGCCCCAGAATCCCCAAGATACCCCTGTGTAAATGACAGCTGCCCCGCAAACTGAAACCTGTGGAAACCTCCTAGGAAGTGATCCCCTACCCAAATCAGCCCCCCAAACCCCGCGACCGTTAAAACCGACACCCGCATACCCCCCCCCATCGGAAGTACCTGCCACGCAACGGGCAAAGCCTATTCGGGCCTGCAAATACCACAACGGCCTTGTAGAAGCTCCAACATAGTGTCCAGCAGAACCCCCGGCCAAACCACCACCCTCTTGGCCAGCACTCCACCGTGTACATAGTGTCTTGCCCCTCCCCCAACAGCGAACTGTGGGGGATCAGTCGGTATTACCCCGGCTCCCCACTAGGCATGCTCCCGTCACCCTGCCCACGCCCCGTCCGTTTACCAGCTAACCCTTCCAAGGTGAGCGCAGGACCGCACCGAAGAGAGTTCCTGCCCTCCGCAGGTCCAACCCTCCTCTTAATGAAAACGCGAGCTCAAACCGACATCCCCCTCGAGCCCCCCTCCATCCCATCCAGGGCCCAAGCTCCCCCAAACCGAAGAGGTGACGAAGCCAGGCCCCGTGGCTGCGACCGCTTGGGGCGGGAAGAAAACCAACTGTAGGACACCTATGAGGGAGAAACGCCCCCCCCCACCCCAACCGGAACAGCTAGGCCGACATGGACAATCCGGAAAAAATCAGGAAAGAGCAAGGGATTTTGCCACCCGCCCACATAAGGTCCCGCTCCCCCCAAGCGCTCTCTTCCTCCCCAAAAGACCGTACCACTCAGCACTACCGCTCCCCCTTCTCGTTCCTCCCCCCCGAACGCCACAGTCCCCCCCCCATGCGCACCCCCTCTCCGCACCCCGCAACAAGGACTATGCCCCGCGAGATGCAGAGGACAAGGACCCGGACCCGCGGCACAGACGACAGGAGTGTTGCCGCTACCGCTTTCACCACACCCCCCCTCAATCCCCTCCCCCAACTGGCAACTCACCTGCCCCCCCAGCCAGGGGCCTGGGCACCTGCGCACCACTGGTCTGATCCACCGGCCCGCTGTCCAACTGCCACACGTCCTCCGGATCCCCAGCATCGCCATAGCCGCTCACTCCCGCCACCATCCACCTCGCACTCACCAAACCACGCTGCACCAACATTCCTCCAGACAGCATCTGTAAAGAGAAAACAGAACACACCGCAGGGGAGCAGCGAAAACCCACGGAGTGCGCACCCTCCCGACCGCCCAGCCCAGGAGATCCCTGTCTCCAACCCCCCCCCGGATCCCCAGGCTGCCGAATAACCGCCCCCGGAATAACCTCTAGCCCCACTGGCCTGGTAAACCTTGCCTGACCGTCCCCGCTCCCCTGGCACTCCGCTGTAGGAATTGTACAAAATGTTGGTAAGAGTATACCCAGTATTAAAGTAGTGCAATAAGCACGTCACACCCATACCTCAATTCCGCCGATACATATATCACCCCCCCCCTCCCCTTCCTTCCTGGTGCTTTCCCGAAATAAACTTAAAAATTCTTTTTTTTTTTTTTTTTTTTTATGCTAAACTACTTTGTCAACCAACTTTATTACCTGTGCACAAAGTGCATGATTTCGCTGTAAAATCACTAAAATTATGACCGTAAACCCAGGAAAGCTGACTAAAATTACTGTATCAGGAGCCAGAATTCTCCAACTCTGAAGATAATACATGGGAGAACTGGGCCAAGGCTCCGCCCCGCCCCCCCGGACAACATCATACCCGTAAAGCAAGGA
Source organism: Ichthyophis bannanicus (assembly GCA_033557465.1). NCBI lineage: Eukaryota > Metazoa > Chordata > Amphibia > Gymnophiona > Ichthyophiidae > Ichthyophis > Ichthyophis bannanicus. Next base: position 612,659,585 of record CM066031.1, on the reverse strand, counting down.
AGAGTCCCTACCATGTACCCTCTACTATTCTGTAGGCTGTGTGCGCATAAAATATCAGCTGTGCAGCTGTGAAGGAAGATTAAATTTCTGTGCGCCACATGACGACACTCGGAGTTATATACTTTTAAAAGTTGACTACATGTCAGAATACAGTATGTACACCACATTGAGTGCACTAGAAAATATTGTAGAACCTGTGAAAACCATAAATACACAACAACTGTTAAATTTTAAGACATCTGTGTTGTTTTCTGTCAGAATCGGAACCAAAATTTTTTGTGCGCTCGCTTAGAGGGAACAGTGGTCCCTACCCCCCTCACTCCCGAATAAGCACTAGCGGCTCTAGGGGCTCCAGAAATCCCACCAACCCCTTCAACTTTCCCCAGACTGGCACAGATTGAATTTTTAAATGCAGCTATGGGCGACCAGTGAAGGGGCACTCCAGACCGTAAAGAAGAGCTAAGACCCCCCCTGAAGGTCCCCAACGCACGACGTCTCCTTTCTTAGACGCCCTCCCCTTCATTCCCGAGTCCCCGGGGCACTTCCCAGAACCCCGTATGGTTCCTTGGACCCCCTGGCCCAAAAGCCTCCTGACTCTCTATGATTAGGCACCGCAGCAGGCCCGCAGGCCTGCCTCGGGGATAGTTGCAGCACGTGCAGCTCCCCCCAATGCTACCCCGCCACTCTACCCAGCCACCGGGGACATTCACGGCCCTCCGGGCCCCCCCACCTATCAAGCCCCGCATTGGCAGGACCCAACGAGCACGCGGGTAAACTGCCCTGGCAGGAGCAGGAGCGTTGCTCACTGCCAGCCCGCCTTTGCCGCCTTTCCTGTCAGTTGTGTTATCACAACGAGTGGGAACCGCCACGGGCCTGCTCCCCCTAGGCCTGCAACGGGGCAGCCGCGGTACTCGCAGCACCCCCCGCCCCCCGATCCCCTTGCAGACTCTCCGCTAGGGAAATGCCGCCAAGTACAGGCACCCGCATTACCCAACGCGCCCGTTGGCCAACTGCTGCAACAGGCCCGGGAGCACGGCCCACCGCCATCCCCCTGCAGCCCCCGACAAAAAGCAGCCGCCCGCTCATCACCGGGGGAGCTCCCCACTCACCCCCATCCTCCCTCCGCTACTCCTACACCCCCAGGGATAAACGGAGAAGGTACCCTCCGGAGACCACAGATACGCCAGCCACCTTCATGCTCCCCCGGTGACTGACGCTCCCACCGGCTCACTCGGCCCTGGCCCCGCCTCCCACCAGGTCTAGACCTTCCCCCATTGGCTCCCGCACCCGCACTCACAATCGGGAGCCAATGGGGTCCGGCAAACCACGCCGTCGCGGACCTCCTCCCGACGCCTCAAGGGGGGGGGGGCCGGGACACGCACGCGCCGCCCCCCGGTTATCAGCGGCTAGCGGGCACGAGGCCCGCGGCCTTTCTGTTCCCATTGTATATTGTGCAAATACATGTATACTTTTATGTCCCAGTCTAACCAGTCTTATGATAACCCCCCTTTGAATATTTATTTATTTAGACAGATTTGTATACCACCTTATCCTTCAATCAAAGTGATCACAATATGTGTATCCCAGGCTTCTATACATGTAAATAACAACATTCTGAAATTATTATTTTTATATGTAGCCATTGCCATTATTGACATATGTAGCAGTAGTGCAAAGCTTCTAAAATGACCTCCAATATGCGGTAAATTGGCACAACTTGAATTCCTCTAGATATAAGCGGCTCCAACACAAACCATGCAACAGGCAACAATAAATAAATTAGAAACAAGTAGTAAAATGAAACCACCTTGATTTATTATGAACTTGCAGTGCAAACATTTTTGATGATGCAGGTGAAGTTACGGGAGTAACTTCTTGGACAGCTTTGTCACAAATATGGAAACATCTGATTGATTCAGAACGTCACCATTCAGCCCCAGTTGAATATATGTTAGAAGACAGAGCATTCCAAGAGGCCTCTGGTTTATTAAAGAACGCCAGTATTTGGAGAAATGGAACACGATCCTAAATAAATGTGCTTTGGATCTGATGATTTTGATTGTGGACACCACAAAAGAATATATTGTTACGACACATGATGAAATAGAGAATAAAAAATCTGCTTTATAATCTTTGGAAATGGCAGATGAGTTTGCCAACCAATGTGAACATTTGAAATCACAGACGGAACAATTTAGGACTGAGTTAAAAAAAAACATAAATGGCATAAACTCAACAGAGATGAATTGTATTACAAGAAAGAGTACATTTACCCTTGGATGAATCCAGACAGGAAGGTGAGAAGGAGAGCGACCTTTGATTTTTCCTCAGATGAAACATCAGGTTCAGAAGTCAGATATTCTAGGGAGGAGGATTTTTTTAGACAGGGGCAGGGGGTACCGGAAGTAGAGAGGGGGAGGATGTTGGAAGTCAATGGACCCTCCATTGTGCCTTGTCATCCCTGGGCATGGTCTCAGAAATACCAGGATCTTTAGTAGTGAATTTATCCCATCAATCATTCACTGGTACATAAATGCAAGTATTGAGTAAAGGTTTTTCCTTTGTCCCACAAATACAATTTGCCCATGTTCCCTGTAAGTATTAGTGTATTTGTCTCATATCCCCTCATGTTAAATGTATCACCCTGTTGTGACCACTTTGATTGAAGGATAAGGTGGTATACAAAACTGTCTAAATAAAATAAATAAGTTTGACTCATTCTCTTTTCGAGTTGATTTCAAACATTTTCTGGGAAAAATTAATATCAAAGCTTTCTTTGGTGACAAGGATAGGACTCCACAGGAAGACAGAGATAAAGTGGGAAAATAGAGTTAAGCTACCATTCAAGTCTTCATGGATTCCACTGGGCTCTCCTCATCCAGCTGTAAATATTTTTAAAGAGTTGGTGATGAGAGAGGTTCAACAATTGCAACAGTCAAATGTCAGGAAAGCGTGCAATGCATTACGGAGAGAGGAGCGCAAAGCACTAGATCACTTATAGAATGACACTGAAACTGTGATTAAGAGGGCAGACAAGGAAGGAGCAGTGGTCATGATGAGTCGTATGAAATATCAGCAGGAGGTCTATATACAGCTAACTGATAGATCTACATACAAAGAGCTGGAAGAAGACCCTACTGAAAAATTACAGCAATATATTAAGGAGATGATGACACAGACTTTACTCCTGAAATATATCAACAAGAAAGAATTTCAGTTTTTGAATGCAGTAGCACCATGGACTATGGTTCTCTATGTTATGCCTAAGATACATAAAGGCATGGTTAGTCCCCTGGGAAGACCCATTGTGTCTTCCCAAGAGTCATTGTTAGAACCTCTCTCTACTTATACAGATTCTTTTTTGAGATCACTAATGATGAAAATTCCATCATATGTGAAGGACACCACTCATTTTCTAAATATTTTGCCCAAATTAAAAATATCTGTCTAGAATCTGATTGTCTTATTGGATGTCTCCTTCCTCTCCACTGATGAAAGTTTAACAAGGCCTCCTCCTCACCTCTTCATAACAAGAACACATCATCAATATATCGAGACCAAACTATGATGTATTCACAAAAGGGAGAGTTATCTAGCCACTTCTCATAAACAGACATGTATAAATTAGCAAAAGATAGGGCCATTGTTGTCCCCATTGCCACCCCAGCTATTTGTTGATACAAAGAATCTTCAAACTGAAAAAGAAATTTCTGTCACTGCTATCTCTGCTAATTGTAATATAAACTCTATCTGCTCCTGACTTAAATCATCACATCCCCAAAGGGCATGGCATATTATCAGTGATATGTCATGCTCTTTGGGGATGCGATGATTTAAGTCAGGAACAGGTGGATGCACATTCCAAGCTGGCCACCCAGGCCCCTGTGCGCCGGATCGGAAGTGGGACGCACAGAAGCATACTCGATTCTGATTGTGCGGGGACTAGACATGCCCCGTGGGATCATAATCAGTTCTAGGCCTGTACATGCAGGCTGGGACCTGATTCAGATTGGCCTGCACATGCAGGCCCCTGCCCGATTAACTCAGTCAGGCTCCTGAATGGAGCCACGGTGCCATGGTGTCCCGTTGCCATGGCACCGTGGCTCCATTCAGGAGCTGCAATCCCTGGCTGCCGGCCACTTGTTCCTCTCCCTGCAGCCCAACCCCCGATCTGGCCTCCCATGGCCAGGGCTGGGCTGCAGGGAACCCCCTGCACCCCCTTTCCCCACTACCACTACCCGGGCCTACCTTCTACTGATGACCAGGAAGACTTATTCCACCTCTAAGGTGGAATAAGTTTCCCTTCCAGTCTGCCAGCCCTGGACATACAGTGCCAACTTCAGAATCGGCCCTGTATGTCCGGGGCCGCAGACAGCCCACTGCCTGCCTTCACTCCGCCCCCATGATGCCATCTCCTACCCCCATCTAAGCATCCCCATACAAACTCCTTGTTCATATGGGGAGGCTTTCATTAGGGATGGCAAGGGGGGCGAATAGTGGGGATAGACGTTCCAGTGGGACATCCATCCCCACTATTCGTGTGTCAGAATAGACGCTATAGGGCTTATACTACAATTATCAGACAAAAAAGAATGTCAGTTTGAAGATTCTTTGTATCAACAAATAGCTAGCAATGGGTGCAACAATGGCCCCATCTGTATAAAGTGTCTAGTGGAGATCAATCAAACCACTCAGCACTAAATGCAAACTTAAAATAGCAATAAATTAAGGAAAAAAATAAATAATAAAGTCAAAAAAACAACTATAAAGCATATACTGTATATAAAACAAAGAAGATAAATAATATATTGTGATGCAGCAAGGGGCACACAGCCCAGGGAAAATAAGATAAAAGAGAGACTTACCTCAGAGTCAGCTTTAGAAAGCAGCACTAGGCACCATGATTCACTGCAGCAAGGGAAATTCTTTCTACGTAGCAAACAAAAGTCCCATCAGGAACACCACAGTTAGAGTCCCCAGGTCACGTTTAGAGCTAGGGAATATTTAGGGCAGGGTTCCAGTCAGTTAGGGAGGAGAGTCAGAAGCAGGATCACCACGGGAAGCAGTAGGAGAGAGAGAGGAGCAGGAGGTGTGTCCGAGGTCAGCTGAGCAGAAGCCCCAGGGGATTGCTGGGAGGAAATTCTTCTCACGACGAGTCAGGAAGTGAGTCTGTCTCCAGCTCTCGAGAAGGAAGGTTCAAGGCAAGCTGCACTAAGGGAAGACCTGCTACCAGGAATAGCTTTGGAGAGAAGCCAGGATTACCCCACTACCCAGAGGCCAGTATTTACCAGCTCAAGGCAGAGGTCACGGTGAGAGGGAAGTGTTGGGGGATGGGCACTCCATGCATGGCTACAGCTTAAGAAATAGGTGTAAAGTTAGGAACAAATATATTCCTGTTCAACCAGCCCGGGAGGCTAGAAGCAAAGGCTATAGAGAGCCAAACATAAAGACAAGCCCTGCAGAGAGAAGGAAACTTCCCTATAGTAACAAAGAGAAGTTTAAAGCGATAACTGCAAAGGGCAGGGTTCGGACTACAGACATAAGAAGCAAGATGTTTCAGAGCTAATGGTCTGGGAGTCAAGCCAATGCAGAACCCGATACGGAGAGAGATATAGACCCAAAGGGGGAAAAGCCTGGAGTGACTGTTATAGTGAAGTGTCACAAGACGCTATAGCTGAATTCCGTTCTCAAGACGGGTCTGATACCAGCAGTGTGAGTAGTGCTGGGGAAATGATATGGGAAGACGCTGCTAGTCTGCAAGAGGATATTCCTATGGATTGCAGTGTCTGTGTTAAATGCAACCGTATGATGTAAATACTGGATGACGAGGAACTCTGTGATATAACAAGAGAAAATACCGTGTGTCACC